>JASDFA010000019.1:98215000-99415000 GCA_035772735.1 Datura wrightii | reverse complement strand
ACAAGATGGGTAACCGAAGAAGGAAAGAAATGGTATGCTAAGCATAAGGAGAACAAGTACTTCCCGGAGGAACATATTGCACGGGAACCACTCGCACAGGAGTTCCATCGCATTGTACAGAGAATTGAAGCAGCTGGGCTCAGCTTTATTTTTCAGGAGCCCAAGGAGTGCAACCTTCATTTGGTCCGGGAATTTTATGCAAACTGGAACCCGGCCATCAGAAGCCACACTATAAAAATCAGAGGGCAGATTGTCACTCTGGAACCCCACCAATTTAATGCCATCGTTGGAGCGCGGGACACAGACGCCCACATTCTCCGCCAGCTAAACATCACCCCACCGTACGCCGACATCAGACGTACATTGTGTGGGGCTCGATCAACAGCCCGATGGAGTAGACATAAGGAGAGGGGTTACCACCAGACTCTGCCTTATTCGCACATGAACAGGGAGGCCAGAATATGGCTGAAGATTGTGTGTTCGTGTTTGATCCCGGGAGTTCATATGACGGACGTGACCCGGGACCGTGTCTGCTTGGTGTATGCCCTTATGAAAGGGCTTGAGATTAATGTTGGGGAGGTAATAATATCCACCATGAAGAGAGCCAGACTGCACCAGGGCCACAGATACGGGTTTGGCGGACTCATCACCACCTTCCTCCAAGGCCTCGATGTCGAGGAAGAGGCCTTGGACTACATTCCGCAGTTGGAGGGAGGGCCCTCGATGTGACAAAGGCTAAGGCCCCCGATACCACACACGGACCAGTACTGACTTTGGGCGAGCGACATGCTCGGGATGATCAGTACATGGCCCGTATGTTTGGCATGCAGATGCTACAGCTACGGATTGGTAGGAGACCAGCCACCGAGGAAGAATTATGGCAGCTGGAGCTGGACTACCCCTTTGGCGAGAACGCCAGAGCCTTATGTCGGGTGGGACCAGCCTTCGTGGAGCCGACTGATGACGATGTCCCTACTGATGAGGAGACACGTCGTGAGGACTCCGATGTGGAGTTCGATGACGACGATGGAGCTGATTCAGACATGGGCGACGAGGCCGCAGCACCGGATGAAGAAGTCGAATATTTCGACTAATCAGGGAGTTCCACCACCCGAAATTGTGTTTTGTAATTCTTGTGAACACTGGGGACAGTGTTCGATTTAAGTGTGGGGTGATCACGGGCAAAAATATATGCCCGAGATACTCTTTATTACTTAAATTAGTCTTGTTTATCTAAGTTATTGTATACATTTTCATGTAATTTTATATAATGTGGAGATATGTGCTAACCAACATGATTAGCCTTTGTTTTGTAGGTTTTGATGACTTTTGAGCAACTAATCCATGAGTTGGTGAAGTAGAGGATTAGAAACGGAATCAACACGCGAACGTCGGCGAAGAGGAGGCACAAAACAGCCCACCAGTGCGTCGACAAGGTGCCACGGCAGGCAGGCCGCTCAAAACAGCCCACCTGCGCATTGGCAATGTGCCACGGCAGGTGGACTCCGCGACCATGGGGCTGCAACGCGCTGCCCAGGCAGCGTGACACGTTGCCAACGCGGCAAGGTGCTGCCTGGGCCGATTTCGGGTGATTTTCCAGAGAGCCTCCGCGTCCGTAGCGTGTCACGGAGGCCGTGCTCCGCGATGCACTCCGTGACACGTTGCTTGTTAATCCGGGAAAGATTCCTACTAATATAAATAGCACACTTAGGTTTATTTTTCATAATTCAGACTTGGTGGAGCTATGACGTGGGTTAGCAGCAGTTGAGGGACGAAAAAGCTAAGGGTTTTTCTCTCTTTCTTTCTTCTTTCAATCAATTGTACGTATGATTTACACTCATTTGAGGATGATCAATCCACAAATGAGTGGCTAATTCTCTTCCTTGCTAAGGTTTTGAATATGTGTATTGAATTTTGATTGTGAATTATATGGTTTTCATCTTCTTCTTTCATGTTGTTCTATTAATTCTTGTTCTTACTGCATTAGAGTGTGGCCAACATTAATGTACATTTAAAAAGTCCAATTTCACTCGAGAGAGCAAGAAATTGGAAAGTTGTGAATTAATAGGGTATTGTTCTTAACTTGATTTTGGAAAATTGGGTTTTGATGTGCTTTCCTGATAGAAATATACTTGAAAGCCGTATTAGTCAATTTAGGAACCGGAATTGTATTGCTAGGTCATAAATTGCATTTGATCACAGAAATGTAGACGAATGGTTTATGATTCTAAAGTGAGATTAAATACGAGAGTTTTAATCTCTAGGCTAATGTTCTTTGCTAGCAACATGAAGAGAAGAATAACCGAATTATGATTACTATCGAATTCATTACTTGTTCTTAACCTTGGCATGCTCTTATCCATAGTTTCAATTCAAGTAAATATTTGTTAATAGTTTTAGTATATAGTTTATAAACAAAATTATTTAACTTTTGGTTACATTGTTGTCAACATAATTAGAAGTAAACTAGAATATAGTATACTTAAGCAATTTTACTTATCCAGAGTCTCCTTGGATCGATACTTGGCTTACTTAGCCACTTTATTACTTGTTTGACCACGTGCACTTGCGTGTCGGTTTTTAACCCCTACCAAAGCACCGAGCAAGTTTTTGGCGCCGTTGCCGGGGAGGCTAGGCGATTTGTGAAATTGTGTTAAGTGTAAATTTACTATATTTTTGTTTTATTTTATTAAGTGTTGACAACTTGGTTTTAGTATTTGTTTCAATTCTTTGTGCATTTTAATTTTTCTCTCTTTTGGATACCCTCATTGACATGACATCTTGGAATATAAATGGTGGATACGCATATTTCAACGAATCTTGCATGAATTGTGGAGGACCCCACTTGTGGCAAAATTGTAACATGTGCAATATATGTGGGTGTCAATATGACCATTGGGGTGATTGTCCAAAGGCCTATTCCTCTCCCCCAAGCCCCCGCTATGATCATTCTGTTGTTTTTGCTGAATATAGGCATGTTGAAAATGAGGACTTGGGACACCAAGTTCAAATAGAGGACTTGATGAAACAACTCCTGGAGCAATCAGAAGCAATGAAGGAGTCGATGGCAGAATTGATAATTCAGCAAAAGGAGAATGCCGAGGCTGTAAGCAGGATGAGCGTCAAACTCACGGAGATGTGTGCTGAGGCTGAAGCTTATGATAATTCGCAGGTGACAGTTTTAGCCGATATTCAAGAGGAACTACAAGAGGAATACAAGGGTGAATTCTTGGATGAAGCCCAACAATTAGAATCTCTTGAGTGTCCCCGTTATTGGCTCATATCTATAGAAAATCCATTCATGGAAGAAGAGAAAGAATATCCCCCATTTGACATCAATGGAGAGATAGATGACAATGTCGAGAAGGTGTATACAAGTAAGGAGGTCAAGCACAATGCAGTTTCAGAGTTGAGGTGTATTGGACCACACTCTACGCATTTTTCAACATTAAATTTGGTTGACAACATAGAAATAGAGTATTCCAAGTTTGTAGAGAAATGTCTAGAGGAGGACCAAGCCCCGTATATTTTCAAATTCACTAATTCGGAGAGACAAAATGACTTCGCTTACTTAAGGACCAATAAATGCAAAAGGCAACATCTACTGTTTGGTCCTTACAATTTTTCACCACCACCCCTGGAGCATAAGAGGAAATTAGAGAAGAAATTAGGGGTGAGATTCATATCTTCAAGGTGGAGGAAAAAGTGGTGAAACATGGTACGTCGTGCCGCGACGTAAAATTAGGCGCTGCTTGGGAGGCAACCCAAGGGTACCACAGGTACCATTTTAATTTCTTGCAATTGATTTGATTTTTGTTTATTTTCATCTTGTGTTGTTTTGGTGGAAAGTTAAGCGCAGCTGGAGGGGAAGTCTGAGTACCCGTGGAGGATGAAGCTAACAAGCATGGAAGAGAAAAAGTGTGGGGTTGAACACCCACTTGTGCAAAGTCAAAGAAACGCATGCTGTTAGCTAAACCTAAAGGCCTCAGGGAGTATTTCTCACCCTTTGTAAATTTTAATTTGATGCTATGAGGACATAGCATGATTTAAGTGTGGGGTGAGGGAAATTTCAAAATTTTCTGTGCTTAACGATTTTGGTGAATGTAATGCTTGTGCAAAAGTTGGTGAGAAATTTGAAAAATTTGAAAAATTTTTGTGAATTAAGCATGACTTCATCACCCGTTGGTTTTTCTTTTAGGTTCTTTTCCGACGGGGGGTCTTTGAACCGAAGAATAAAAAAAAATTTCTTTGTCTGTATATAGTGTTTTTAGTCATAGTTAGGGACTGTTTCTGACGATGGATGGATGACGACCGTCTTGAGGAAAAATTAGTCGATAGGTTTTGGGTTTTTGAAACCCATAGCTAATTGATGGCTTGATGTTCTTTTTATGTGCTATACATGGTTGTAAGATGCAAGTATGTTCAGTTGGAAGGATGCAAGTGTATAACTTTGTTCGAGACACTTAGGCTCTTGAATTTGACTCAATATGATGGAAGCTTAATTCTGAATTCTTGTGATTAGCTGAGTAAGAGTCTACTGAGTGTGTCTTGATTTGAGCATGTGCCATGAGTGTAAGGTTTTTGAGTATTCTATGCTATTGTGGAATGTCTAGAACTTGCCTGGTGTGTATATAAAACGAAATGAAGGATGTGAATTGTAGGAGATGATTTAGGCATTTCTTTGAATGAACCAATTTTTATCCCTCATTATACCTACCTTGAAAAATTAATCCTAGTTAACCCCATTGAGCCTTGAGCCTATTCTTTGATAGCTGCAACATAAGCTTAATCCTTTTTCTTTCATTAGCCTTGAATTTGATCCAAAACTCCTAAGCGCTTAAAGGAAAAATCCGGAAGAGTAAAGGAGTGATAAGAATGAAAAGAAAGGGAAAGTAGCAATTGTAAGAGTTGAGAAAGGTCGAGGGTACATTTTTTTTGAATATGAGTGAGTATTAGTAGGGAGTAAGAAAACAAATAAATGAAAAGTTGCTTATAGAACTCCTTACTAATAAGCTAAAAGTGCCTAAAGAAATGGGGGAACAAAAGAGGAAAAAAAAAATGAAAAGAGAAAAAAGGTGAAGTGAGGGAAGGGAAGTTTGTAATGAAGGCGTGATGTATTAAAAGCACTTAGGAAAGATAGTCACTATTACTGATCACAATAGTACCTACCCGCACCTGAGTTACATTACAACCTAAAAAGTCCTACTTGATCTTACATTCATACATCCTTAAATTAGTGGAATAAAACACTAAGGGCAAGCTTATGGGTCATTACATAATGCATGTGAATTCTTTGTGAGAGTGAGCGTAATTCTATTCATATACCCACACATGTTGTGATATAAAAATTGTTTTTGCGTGTGAAAATGGGTAACTTTCTTTCCGTGAGGGGCACATGTTTAATGAAGGATAAAATTCATGTGGAATTTTTTTAATCAGTTAATTTACATGAGTTTGCTAAAATTGAGAGTCGACTCTTGAGGTTAAGAAGTCTTAACATAGTTGTACTTCATTGCAGTGATCAAATCAGGCATGCTCTATTTTTAGCTTGTATCTTACGTAATCATTATAGCCGTAACCTGAATTATCTTGCTAAATTAGTTATGTGGGAGTCTCCATATGCATGATATGTAAAAGGTTGTTCGAGGACGAACAAGGCTTTAAGTGTGGGGTTGTGATCACGGGCAAAAATATATGCCCGAGATACTCTTTATTACTTAAATTAGTCTTGTTTATCTAAGTTATTGTATACATTTTCATGTAATTTTATATAATGTGGAGATATGTGCTAACCAACATGATTAGCCTTTGTTTTGTAGGTTTTGATGACTTTTGAGCAACTAATCCATGAGTTGGTGAAGTAGAGGATTATAAACGGAATCAACATGCGAACGTCGGCGAAGAGGAGGCACAAAATAGCCCACCGGTGCGTCGACAAGGTGCCACGGCAGGCAGGCCGCTCAAAACAGCCCACCTGCGCGTTGGCAACGTGCCACGGCAGGTGGACTCCGCGACCATGGGGCTGCAACGCGCTGCCCAGGCAGCGTGACACGTTGCCAACGCGGCAAGGTGCTGCCTGGGCCGATTTCGGGTGATTTTCCAGAGAGCCTCCGCGTCCGTAGCGTGTCACGGAGGCCGTGCTCCGCGATGCACTCCGTGACACGTTGCTTGTTAATCCAGGAAAGATTCCTACTAATATAAGTAGCACACTTAGGTTTATTTTTCATAATTCAGACTTGGTGGAGCTAGGACGTGGGTTAGCAGCAGTTGAGGGACGAAAAAGCTAAGGGTTTTTCACTCTTTCTTTCTTCTTTCAATCAATTGTACGTATGATTTACACTCATTTGAGGATGATCAATCCACAAATGAGTGGCTAATTCTCTTCCTTGCTAAGGTTTTGAACATGTGTATTGAATTTTGATTGTGAATTATATGGTTTTCATCTTCTTCTTTCATGTTGTTCTATTAATTCTTGTTCTTACTGCATTAGTGTGTGGCCAACATTAATGTACATCTAAAAAGTCCAATTTCACTCGAGAGAGCAAGAAATTGGAAAGTTGTGAATTAATAGGGTATTGTTCTTAACTTAATTTGGGAAAATTGGGTTTTGATGTGCTTTCCTGATAGAAATATACTTGAAAGCCGTATTAGTCAATTTAGGAACTGGAATTGTATTGCTAGGTCATAAATTGCATTTGATCACAGAAATGTAGACGAATGGTTTATGATTCTAAAGTGAGATTAAATACGAGAGTTTTAATCTCTAGGCTAATGTTCTTGGCTAGCAACATGAAGAGAAGAATAACCGAATTATGATTACTATCGAATTCATTACTTGTTCTTTACCTTGGCATGCTCTTATCCATAGTTTCAATTCAAGTAAATATTTGTTAATAGTTTTAGTATATAGTTTATAAACAAAATTATTTAACTTTTGGTTACATTGTTGTCAACATAATTAGAAGTAAACTAGAATATAGTATACTTAAGCAATTTTACTTATCCAGAGTCTCCTTGGATCGATACTTGGCTTACTTAGCCACTTTATTACTTGTTTGACCACGTGCACTTGCGTGTCGGTTTTTAACCCCTACCAAAGCACCGAGCATGGGGTGGGGAGTAGTTAGGTGCTGGGACTTGGGCTCTAATTTGCTATATGTTTTTCCTTGGTTTGGATGAATGTTTGTGCTTTCCCTGTTATGAACTGATTTGTGGTGTATGTGTATATATTTGTTTGTGTGACTAATGATGTGTGTTATGAAAAGTTATGGTTGCCAGTGTAAATATTTTGTAAATTTTGTAAATATTTTTTTCCTGGCTATCGACATGATCGATATTTTTCAAAATTTTTGCGAAGATATTTTTCAATTATCAAAATCTTTTGTAAATATGTTTCTATCGAAATGATCGATGTGTTGCAAAATTTTTCGATTTTTAATTTTTTTGGGTTTCTCGGAGTTTGTTTTCGATTCTTTTACCGAGAATAGTCCCATTGAACCGATGTCATAGTTAGTGACCATTCCCTATGATGGATGGATGACGACCGTCTTAAGGGAAATGTAGTCGGTAGGAGTACGATTTTTATTTGTTTTTAGTTTTTCGTTGGTGGATTGCATCAATGAACTGTAGTTGCTTATGGTTGCTAAAATTTCGTTGCGTGTGTAACTGATGTTCAAAATGTGGAAATGATTCGTTCGAAAGCATGCAATTCTGTAAATATGTTGAGTTACCTGGGCTATAGAATTTGATTCAGTATGATTGAGGCTTAATCTTGAATTCATGTAATTGACTAATTAAAGAGTCTGTGAATGCATCTTGATTCGAGCATGTGCATGAAGTGTGAAGTGAGGTATTGCTATTCCATGCCATTGTGAATTGTCTAGAACTTGCCTGGTTTGTATACAAAATGAAATGAAGGAGGTGTAGTGTTAGAAAGGATGTAGGCATTTCTTTGTTTTAACCGATAGTTTCCATTTTTTCTTGTCAAATTCTACCTTTTTTATATGTTGTCCGTTGAGCCTTTAGCCGATTTCTTTCTTTCTTTTGTCCAAACTTGTATAAACTAAGCTTTATTCCTTCTTTTCATTAGCCTTAAAGTCTATACGAAACTCTTAAGCGCTTACAAAGAAAAGGCAATGTTTCCCAAAGTGTTAAAGAGTGAAAAGAAAAAGAAAAGCAGAGTAAGGAAAGAAAAGATGATGTTGAAGAGGCACTTGCTATAATTAAATGATAGTGAGGGTACATGAAAACCCTTTGTTTTGTGTCAAGTGTGTTTTATGAAATGGGCTGTATGAAAGTAAACCAGCATGAATGGGAGAAAAAGAGGAAAGAGAGGAACAATGTCCATAAGTCGATGGGAATGTGTTGAAAAGGCGCTTAAGGATGCTAGTGACTATTATTGGCTAATCCAATATATATATATATACTAGATCCATAGCCCCGTTACAACCCATTAAAGTCCTACGTGATCTTACATTGCATTTCTTTATATTAGTGGAGTAATACACTAAGGGCAAGCTTATGGGTCATGACATGATGCATGTGAATTCTTTTGGGAGAGAGAGTGAAATTAATTTTGATATTCCCCTAACTTGCATGTTTGTGTGCTGCATGAACATAAAGGGGAAGATTCTCTTGAGTGTGAGGGCACATGCTTGATGAAAGATTGATTTTTGTGTCTGATTTCTTGATTAGCTGATTTGCATGAGTTTGCCGATATCCAGAATCAATTCTTAAAAGTCTAGGAAGTCTAGATGTATTAAAGGTCATTGTATTGTACGACCAAGCATGTTTTCTTGATGATCTGCAAAAATTGAATAATCGGTATGACCGTAGCGTAAGTGGTCGCACCATAGTGACGAAGGTTGGGATGTAATTTGCATGAGTTGTGTATGTATTGTTCGAGGACGAACAAGGATTTAAGTGTGGGGTAAGTGATCTTGGGCAGATTTATATGCCCAAGTGATACTCAAACGTATTATTTTCGCCTTGTTTGTGTGCAATATGTATATATTCTCATGTAATTGGTAATAAAATGTGAATTTATACTAACCAACATGATTAGCATTTGTTTTGCAGGTAAATGTGATTTTTAGGAGCTAAAATGCATGTTGGAACTATATCGGATTTGGACTTGGATGCGAGCGTGGAAAAGACATTGGAATGCACATTTTATAGGGGTCATCGATGGAGCAGTGCCACGCTACCATCGCGGTAGCACACTGCCTGAACAGGAATTAAAATGGCAAATTCCAGTGTGCCATCGCGTCAGCTCCATGGCACGGAGAGAGGCCTCCGCGTTGGCCTCCGTGCCATGTTGAGGCTAATTTACCGGACCCTGAAATTCCAGTGAAGGTCCACGTCAACGCCATGTCACGGAGGCAGTGCTCCGCGTTGGCCTCCGTGACACGTTGCTTGTTATTCCGGGAAAAATTTCCCACAAGTATAAATAGCACACTTAGGTTTATTTTAAGCAGTTTTTAGTTTGTAGAAGGAGTTCAGAAGTGGAGAGCAAGGAAGTGGGTTAGGAGCAGTTGAGGAACGAAAAAGCTAAGGGATTTCTTCTATTCTTTTCTTCTTTCTATCAATTGTACGTATGATTTACACTCATTTTAGGATGATCAATCCACAAATGAGTGGCTAATTATCTTCCTTGCTGAGGTTTTGACACCTGTAATGAATTTTGATTGTAATTGATATGGTTTTCTTCTTCTTCTTCCATGTTGTTCTATTAATTCTTGTTCTTACTGCATTAGTGTGTGGCCGACATTAATGTACATCTAAAAAGTCCAATTTCACTCGAAAGAGCAAGAAATTGGAAAGTTGTGAATTAATAGGGTATTGTTCTTAACTTGATTTGGGAAAATTCGGTTTTGATGTGCTTTCCTGATAGAAATATACTTGAAAGTCGTATTAGTCAATTTAGGAACCGGAATTGTATTGCTAGGTCATAAATTGCATTTGATCACAGAAATGTAGACGGATGATTTATGATTCTAAAGTGAAATTAAATACGAGAGTTTTAATTTCTAGGCGAATGTTCTTGGCTAGCAACATGAAGAAGAGATTAACCAAATTATCATGATTATCAAGTTCATTACTTATTCTTAACCTTGGCATGTTCATATCCATTGTCTAAATTCACAGTAAATAGTTGTTATTAATTTTAGTATATATAGTTTAGAAACAAAAACTCAAGTAACTGTTGGTTACAATGTTGTAAGCATAATTAGAAGTGAAATAGGAATATAGTAAACTAGGCAACTTTACATATCTTGAGCCTCCTTGGATCGATACTTGGCTACTTAGCCACTTTATTACTTGTTTGACCACGTGCACTTGCGTGTCGGTTTTTAACCCCTAACGAACCACCGAACAACGTGCATGTAAATGAATGACTTAGAATAGGTTTCCCCCTCCTTAAACCCTCTATAATGAGCCTTAAACGATGTAGTATAGGACTTTAGAATTTAGGAAATACAGAAAAGCCCTTACTAGAATCGCAGAATTGGCTGACTGCCAGTCCCCATGAAGGACTGGACGACTCATGCTCAAAGGCCACAACTCGTGGCTATGAGTCATCTGGTTCACTACTCAAAACAACTAGGGGACCTCACGGGAGACACCACGAGTCGTGGTGTGTGACCAGGACTCGTGGTCACCATCTGTGGCTTCTATTGCCCAATGCCTCCTTGCCAAACAACCAGTCTAGGCCACGGGAGACCTCACAAGTCATGAGGACTGACCACGACTTGTGGTCATGCCCGTGATCTTCTCAAAACACCCTTCCAACCTTGCTGGACCATGAGTCACTTCACAACTCTTGGTCACACCTCACAATTCGTTCTATAACCTGGTGTGAAATTTCAGTTTTTCACCGTTTTGACTCTCGGGGTATAACAATATCTCCCCCTTCGAAACATTCGTCCTCGAATGTTGGAAACACTTAGAAAACTCAGGTACATGCAATCATCATATGCAAACACTTACCATTTAAACCGACAACTGACGGAATGACTACCTCCTAAAAGGATTACACAGCTGAACTGAATTCAGATATCACATACATCTATCGTAACCTAAAACAGACTTGCACATATGAACTGAACATGGAAATTGATTAGAGAATTAGGGCCAAAACTGATACCTCAAACTGGAGCTAAGCTGGTAGGGAACTGGTGCGGATATTTATCCATCATAGCCACTTTGGCTTCCCACATAGCTCTCTCAACAAGCTGATTCCTCCATAACACTTTTACTGAAGCTACTTCTTTATTCCTTAGCTTCCGAACCTAACGATCAAAGATTGCAACTGGAATTTCCTCATAACTGAGGCTATCTCTCACACCAACACTTTTCACTGCGATAACTAAAGTTGGGTCACCCAAGCACTTTTTCAAGATCGATACATGAAAGACAGGTTGAACGGAAGATAACTCTGATGGCAAGTCCAACTCATACATTACCTTACCAACTCTTCTCATAACCCGGTAGGGACCAACATAGCGGGACTGAGTTTTCCTTTCTTCCCAAACCGCATGACTCTCTTCATGGGAGATACCTTCAGAAATACCCAGTCGTATACCTCGAACTCCAACTCTCTCCTCCTTACATCAGCATATGACTTCTAATGACTCTGAGCGGTTTTCAGCCTGTCCCTTACAATTAAACTTTTACCACAGCCTCATGAACCGAATCAGGCCCTATCATAGCTGCCTCACAAACCTCAAACCATCCAATGGGCAATCCACACCTCCACCCATAAAGAGCCTCGAACAGTGCCATCTGGATGCTGGAGTGATAGCTGTTATTGTAAGAAAACTCAATCAAGGGAATGTGATCATCCCAACTACCTTTAAAGTCCATCACACCTACTCTCAACATGTCCTCGAGAGTTTGAATTATCCGCTCTGCCTGATCATCCATTTGCGGATGAAATGTTGTGCTGAGTTTAACCTTGAGTCCCAAACCCTTTTTTGAAACACTGCCAAAACTGAGAGGTAAACTGAGTACCTCGGTCGGAGATAATAGATAAGGGAACTCCATGTAATCGCACCAACTCCCGGATATACAATTTGGCATAATCTTCCATTGAATCTGTGGTTCTGACCGGTAGAAAGTGTGCTATCTTGGTCAGCCTGTCTACCACCACCCAAATAGAATTATAGTGTCAATGAGTATGAGGTAGGACTATGATGAAATCCATGTTAATCTCTTCCCACTCCCAAGTGGGAATGCTAATATCCTGAAGTACGCCTCCTAGCCTTTGATTCTCGACTTTCACTTGCTGACAGTTCGGGCACTTGGCTATGAATTTTTCAATATCCTTCTCCATGCTGTTCCACCAATATATTTCTCGAAAATCACGATACATCTTGGTGGCGCTCGAATCGATAGAATACCTAGATCCATATGCCTCATGCAATATCCAGTCCCTCAACTTATCAATATCGAGAACACATAGATGGCCCTGGTACCGCAGCACCCCTTCTCTACCTTGGGAGAAAACCTCCACTTTCTGACTCTAAACAACTTCCTTCCGTTTCACCAACATTGGATCCTCATCTTGCCTAGCTTTCACATCTGTCACCAAGGACGATTCTAATTTGTTTTGTACAACAACGCCGCCATCGGTCGAGTTAACCAATCAAACTCCCAATCTCGCAAGTCGATGGACGTCTTTCACCAAATCCTTCTTTCCATCATCCACGTGGGACACACTCTCCACAAAGAGCCTACTAACTGTATCCGCTACCACATTAGCCTTACCAGGGTGGTAAAGGACACTCATATCGTAGTCCTTTAGTAGCTCCAACCACCTCCTTTGTCGAAGATTGAGATTTTTCTACGTGAATTCATATTGCAAGCTCTTGTGATTCGTGAATACATCAACGTGGACCCATACAAGTAATGTCGCTATATCCTCAATGCAAACACCATACGGGTAATTCTTCTCATGGAATTTCAACTGTCTCAAGGAGTATGCTATCACCTTTCCTCACCACATCGATACACACCCGTGTTCGGTTCTTGAAGCATCACAATACACCACAAAACCATTCGTACCCTCGGGTATGGTCAGCACTAGTGCTGAAGTGTGTCGAGTTTTCAATTCTTGGAAGATTTTCTTTACAGTCCTCCGACCATTGAAACTTTACCTTTTTCTAAGTCAACTTGGTCAATGGTGTTGCAATTGATGAAAAGCCCTCAAAAAGTCTCCGGTACTAGCCTTCTAGGCCTAAGAAACTCCGAATGTTCGAAGGATTCACCGGTCTTGGCCAATTTTTCACCGCCTCAATTTTCTAAGAATCTACCCTTATGCCCTCACTCAATATCACGTGGCCCAAAAATGCCATAGATTCAAACCAAAACTCACATTTGCTAAACTTTGCAAACAACCAACAATCCTTGAGGGTCTGAAGCACCACCCTCAAGTAAGCGGCATGCTCCTCCTCGCTCTGAGAGTATATAAGGATGTCAGCAATGAACACAATCACAAACGTGTCCAAATATGCCTTGAACACCCTGTTCATTAGGTCCATAAAAGCTGCTGGGGCATTGGTTAGCCCAAATACATAACAACAAATTTGTAGTGACCATACAGAGTCTTGGAAGCGGTTTTTGGGATGTCACCCTCCCGATCCCTAAGCTGATGATACCCGGATCTGAGATCAATCTTGGAGAAACACTTGGCACCCTAAAGCTGGTCAAACAAATCATCGATCCTGGGTAAGGGATGCCTATTCTTAATTGTGACCTTGTTCAACTGCCGATAGTCAATGCACATCCGAAGCGAACCATCCTTCTTCTGGACAAATAACACTGGTGCACCCCATGGAGAGTTACTCGGCCTAATAAAGCCCTTATCTGACAAGTCCTTCAACTGATACTTCAAATCTTTTAGCTCAGTTGGAGCCATCCTGTAGGGCGGAATAGATATAGGCTATGTGTCGGGTAAAAGATCTATACCGAAATCAATCTCCCGCTCAGGAGGGACACCTGGAAAATCATGAGGAAAGACCTCGGGATAATCACGTACTACTGGACCTGACTGGATAATTGGGGTTTTGGACTCGACATCCTTAACCCTAAGTAGATGTACATGAAACCCTTAGAAATCATCTTCCTGGCCTTAAGGTAGGAAATGAATCGACCTACAGGAACATCTAAACTACCCTTCCATTCTAAGACTGGCTCACCCAAAAATCTGAACTCTACTGCCCGGGTTCTACAATTAACTGAAGCATAGTATGCAAATAGGCAATACATGCCGAGAATAATATCGAAATCGGTTATGGCTAAGTCTATCAAGTCTGCTGAGGTGACCTTGTGTAGGACTAAGACTGGGAAACCTCTATACACCCGTCTAGCTATAACGGTGTCACCTACAGGAGTAGAAAGTGAGAAGGTTGCTGACAAGACATCGAGACTAACTCCGAAGCTACTAGCTACATATGGTGTCACAAAAGACAAGGTAGCCCCCACGTCTAGCAAAGCATATACATCAATATGGAAAACTAGCAACATACCAGTGACTACATCTAAGGAGACCTCCTTCTCTTGACGGGAAGATAAAGCATAGAATCTGTTCTGGCGTTGACCGCCAGCTATGCTAGTAGGTGCCTCCTGATGTGCTGAGCGTGGGGGAGGGGCTGCTGAACAAGAAGCTGGGCCTCGGACCCCAACCTGATCCTGCCTCATAACTAGACTATCTCAAAGCATGTGTCCGAGCTTCCCACACCAAAATCAAGCACCTGAACCTACCAAGCATTGGCTTGTGTGCCCTCGACCACACTTGTAAAAAGATGGGATGATAGAATCTGCAGGTCTGCTGCTCTAACCTCTCGAGCCTGATGCTCGCCCTCTCTGATCATGTCTAGGCCTTGATAGCACACTCAATGATGAAGTGGCCCAGGCTGATGATCTCTGGTGATTTTATTGTCGGTGCCCACTAGACTTATGTTGAGGAAATTTGTGGTCCTCGGTCCTGGCCCTTTGGCCTCCCACTCTCTCGAATGTGCCGCCTTTTGCTAGGCGTACAACACTATGCGAGGGAAGTCCACATCCTGATGAAGCATAGCAATCTAGCACACCTTGTACAAATACCCTACTATACCATGTACAAACCTGCTCACCTGTGCCCTCTGGTCAACCACCAACTCCGGGGCATATTTCGGTAGGCGAGTGAACTCAAGGGAATACCATTGTACTATCATTCTTCCTTGCTTCAAGTTTACAAAATCAGCTGCCTTTATCTCCCTCATCTCCCAAGTGAAGAACTGATCTAGGAATACAACCTGAAACTCCTCCCATGTGATCGGACTTGCTCCTACGACCCTGCTATCCTTCCATTGTCGAAACCAGATATGCGCAACCCCCTTCAACTGGTAGGAGGCCAACTCTGTGCACTCAAAACTACTCACCCCCATGACCTATGTGATCTGGACAACCTCATCAACTAAATCATGCAGGTCCTCATCTACCTTGGACCCCAAGAACTCAGGCGGGTTCATACTCAAGAAGTCTCTGACTCGAGCTGCCACTGCATTGCCATTTTGCGTAACATGCACGACGGCCTGCTAATTGAACTGAGCGGTCAAGTCCTGTGCAAGCATCTGAATAGAATCTCGAAACTCAGCGTGAGCGGCTGGCTCCGATGCCTGAGACTCCTGAACTGGTGGGGCTGGCTGATGCCCGTAACCATTTCCATCCTCGTGGCCTTCACCACCTCCATTCCTCCTCTTGTTCATTCTTCATGGAGCCATGATTCTACAATTGTGAATAGCACAAATTAGAAGGATAGAAAGACTTTTCGTCGCATGACATAGATCATGAAAGAAAGGGATATTTCCTAAACATCTCGTAGCCTCTTCTTCATAAGTGTGGCGCGCTTCACACCCATGAAAAAGACCCTACTTAATGTGGCTTTCAGACACCCTAGGACACTTTAAACCTATGGCTCTGATATCATGTTTGTCACGACCAGAATGTAGGCCCGGATCATAGACACGGGACAAAGGACCCCGAGAGACCCCAAGTCGACCCAATGCATAAGCATACATCTAACTCAATGTATATACTGAAGGATCAATGATATAAACTCAGTGGAAGTCTAACACATCATATCATCAGAATAAGCATCTGAAGCTAAACACATACAAGAGTTTGAAAACCCTCTAATCTGGATGAGTTGATGGGACAAGACCCCAACTAACTCAATGATACTAGAACTAAAAATACATAAGGAAACTGAAAGACTAGCCCTCGATGGGTGAAGACTCACCAACCCAACAGGTACTAACTCTGGCAACTAATTACGAGCGGGGCTGAGCCTGGGAGCTGGGTCCTGTATAATGAAATGATACAACATAGAAAGTACGCGGTCAGTGATCTTGGGCAGATTTATATGCCCAAGTGATACTCAAAAGTATCATTTTCGCCTTGTTTATCTATCAATGTGTATACATTTTCATGTAATAGGCAATAAAATGTGAATTTATACTAACCAACATGATTAGCATTGTTTTGCAGGTAAAATGTGATTTTGAGAAGCTAAAATGCATATTGGATGATATCGGAGTTGGACTTGGATGCGAGCAAGGGAAAAGGCATTGGACAGCATGAATTAAAGGGGCTCCGCGATGGAGCCGTGTCACGCTGTCATCGCGGAGGCATTCTTCCTGGATGGGAAAATTCACCCAATTTCCAGTGGAGGTCCGCGTTTGCTCTGTGGCACGGAGCCAGTGCTCCGCGATGCACGCCCTGCCACGTTGAGCTTGAATTCCCGGACCCCCAGTTCCAGTGAGGGTCGGCGTTCATGGCGTGTCACGGAGGCAGTGCTCCGCGATGCACTCCGTGACACGTTGCTCATTATTCCGGGAAAAATTCCCAGCAGTATAAGTAGAACACTTAAGCTCATTTTTCAGAATTCAGACTTGGTGGAGCAAGGACGTGGGTTATAGGCTGTTGAGGGACGAAAAGTTCAGGGTTTTTTCTCTCTTTCTTTCTTCTTTAATTCAATTGCTTGTATGATTAACACTCATTTTATGATGATTAATCCACAAATGAGTGGCTAATTCCTCTCCTTGCTGAGGTTATGAACAATTGTGATGAAATTTGATTATTGATTATCTGTTTTTTCATCTTTTCTTCCATGTTGTTCTATTAATTCTTGTTCTTACTGCATTGGTGTGTGGCCTACATTAATGTACATCTAAAAAGTCCGGTTTCACTCGAGAGAGCACGAAATTGGAATATTGTGAATTAATAGGATATGTTCTTTACTTGATTTGGGAAAATTGGGTCTTGATTTGCTTTCAGGATAGAAATATACCTGAAAGTCGTATTAGTCAATTTAGGAACCGGAATCGTATGGCTAGGACATGAATTGCATTTGATCACAGAAATGTAGACGGATGGTTCATGATTCTTAAGTGAGGTTAAATATGAGAGTTTTAATCTCTTGGCAAATGTTCTTGGCTAGCAACAGGAAGAGAAGATTAACCAATTTAAGATGATAATCAATTTCATTACATGTTCGTTTAACCTCAGCATGCTCTTATTCATAGTTCAGATTCAAAGTAGATAATTGTTCTTAGTTTTAGTATAAAAATTGATAAAACAAACTATCAACTTTTTGGTTACATTGTTGTCTACATGTTCAGAAGTAAATTATAGTATACTTGAGCAAATTGCACTTAATCCAAGTCTCTGTGGGATTGATACTTGGCTTACTAAAGCCACTTACTACTTGTTCGACCACGTGCACTTGCGTGTTGTTTACTTGTTCGGGTCTGTTTATGGGTATACAAAACAACACGCAAGTGCACGTGGTCGAATAAGTAGTAAGTGGCTTTAGTAAGCCAAGTATCGATCCCACAGAGACTTGGATTAAGTGCAATTTGCTCAAGTATACTATATTTTACTTCTAAATATGCAGACAACAACGTAACCAAAAAGTTAGTAGTTTGTTTTATAAATTTTTATACTAAAACTAAGAACAATTATCTACTTTGAATCTGAACTATGAATGAAAGCATGCGGAGTTTAAACGAACATGTAATGAAACTGATTATCATCATAAATTGGTTAATCTTTTCTTCCTGTTGCTAGCCAAGAACAATTGCCAAGAGATTAAAACTCTCATATTTAATCTCACTTAAGAATCATGAACCATCCGTCTACATTTCTGTGATCAAATGCAATTCATGTCCTAGCCATACGATTCCGGTTCCTAAATTGACTAATATGACTTTCAGGTATATTTCTATCCTAAAAGCCAATCAAGACCCAATTTTCCCAAATCAAGTAAAGAACATATCCTATTAATTCACAACTTTCCAATTTCGTGCTCTCTAGTGAAACCGGACTTTTTAGATGTACATTAATGTAGGCCACACACCAATGCAGTAAGAACAAGAATTAATAGAACAACATGGAAGAAAAGATGAAAAACCAGATAATCAGTAATCAAATTTCATCACAATTGTTCATAACCTCAGCAAGGAGAGGAATTAGCCACTCATTTGTGGATTAATCATCATAAAATGAGTGTTAATCATACAAGCAATTGAATTAAAGAAGAAAGAAAGAGAGAATAAACCCTGAACTTTTCGTCCCTCAACTGCCTGTAACCCACGTCCTTGCTCCACCAAGTCTGAATTCTGAAAAATGAGCTTAAGTGTTCTATTTATACTGCTGGGAATTTTTCCTGGAATAGTGAGCAACGTGTCACGGAGTGCATTGCGGAGCACTGCCTCCGTGACATGCCATGAACGCGGACCCTCACTGGAACTGGGGGTCCGGGAATTCAAGCTCAACGTGGCACGGCGTGCATCGCGGAGCACTGGCTCCGTGCCACGGAGCAAACGCGGACCTCCACTGGAAATTGCGTGAATTTTCCCATCCAGGCAGAATGCCTCCGCGATGGCAGCGTGACACGGCTCCATCGGGGAGCCCCTTTAATTCATGTTGTCCAATGCTTTTTCCCTTGTTCGCATCCAAGTCCAACTCCAATATCATTCAACATGCATTTTAGCTTCTCGAAATCACATTTTACCTGCAAAACAATGCTAATCATGTTGGTTAGCATAAATTCACATTTTATTGCCTATTACATGAAAATGTATATACATTGATAGATAAACAAGGCGAAAATGATACTTTTGAGTATCACTTGGGCATATAAATCTGCCCAAGATCACTTACCCCACACTTAAATCCTTGTTCGTCCTCGAACAACAAACATACAATTCATGCAATTTACATCCCAACCTCGCTACTTTGGTTTGACAATTTAAGCTACGGTTATACCGATTATTCAATACAGCAAATCATCAAGAAACCATGCATGGTCTTATCAATGCAATGACCTTCAATACATCAAGACTTCCTAGACTTTAAGAATTGACTCTCGATATCGGCAAACTCATGCAAATCAGCTAATCAAGATATCCGACACGAAAATCAATCTTTCATCAAGCATGTGCCCTCACAACTCAAGAGAATCTTCCCCTTTTTGCTCATGTGACACACAATCATTCAAGAAGGGGCATGTACACACAATTTCAATCTCTCTCCCAAAAGAATTGACATGCATCATGTCATGACCCATAAGCTTGCCCTTATTTCTAACAAGTGCACCTTCAACCTTTTCTTTTCTTCCCTCACTCTGCTTTTCTTTTTCTTTTCACCATTCTCACTCTTTGACACTTTGGGAAAATGATTTTCTCTTCTTAAGCGCTTAAGAGTTTTGTATAGACATTACGGCTAATGAAAAGAAGGAATTAAGCTCGGTTTACACTTTTTGGACAAAAGAAAGAAATAATAGGCTAAAGGCTCAAAGGGATGACTAGGGTATACAATCACAGAAAGGGAGGTATGCCAAGGAAAAAAAATAGAAACTCTCGGTTAAAACAAAGAAATGCCTACATCCTTTCCTACAATACACCTCCTTCATTTCGTTTTGTACACACACCAGGCAAGTTCTAGACACTTCACAATAGCATGGAATGTCAACACCTCACTTCAAACTTTATGCACATGCTCGATTAAAGATGTATTCACAGACTCTTCAATCAGCTAATTACAGGAATTCAAACATTAAGCCTCAATCACACTGAATCGAACTCTACAGCCTAGGTATCTCAACATATTTACAAATTTTGCATGCTTTCATACGAATCATCTTTGCATTTTGATTATCATGTACAACACGCAACCAAAATTTCGCAACCATATAGTAACTACAGGTTCCGGGATGCAATACACCAAAGAAAAAAACTGAAAAAATAATTGAAAAAAATGTACTCCTAACGACTACATTTCCCCTAAGACGGTCGTCATCCATCCATCATAGGGAACAGTCACTACTTAAGAAATCGGTTCAATGGGACCATTCTCGATAAAAGAACCGAAAACAAACGCCGAGAAACCCAAAATAAAAAAATGTCGAAAATATAGATCATTTCGATAGAAAAATTATTTACATAAAAATTATTTACAAAATATTTTAAAAAGTTTTACAAAAATCGATCATTTCGATAACAAAATAACAAAAATATGTGCAGAATCAGAATCAGCTAGCAACCATTCAGCAACACACATCAATTTCACTAATATTTATAAATACAGAACAATTTGAAAATTCACACTCACAGGGACACACAACATACATGCTAACAGAAGAGAGCATACAAACAAAACAGCCTAGCCCAGCACTTAACAACTCCCACCCCACACTCAGCTCAAACACTGTCCCCAGTGTTCACAAAGATTCAATTAGCACAAATTCGGGTGGTGGAACTCCCTGATTAGTCAAAGTATTCCACTTCGTCGTCGGGTGCTGCTGCTTCATCTCCCATGTCCGAGTTGCCTCCGACGTCATCATCGGACTCCACATCAGAGTCCTCCCGACGTGTCTCCTCGTCTGTGGGGACGTCATCATCTGCGGGCTCTACAAATGCTGGCCCCACTCGGCATAGAGCGCTGGCGTTTTCGCCAAAGAGGTAGTCTAGCTCGAGCTACCATAGCTCCTCCTCCGTTGCCGGCCTCCCACCTATCCTTAGCTGGAGCATCAATATCCCATACATCCGTGCCATGTACTGTTCATCACGAGCGTGTCGCTCGCCAAGTGTAAGCACTGGCCCGTGGGTAGTGTCGGGAGCCTTAGGTTTGGTAACATCTAAGGCCCGCCGCTCCAACTGCGGGATATAATCGAGGGCCTCCTCCTCAACATAGAGGCCCCTGAGAAAGGTGGTCAGTAGTCCACCAAAACCATACCTGTGCCCCTGGTGCAACCGGGCTCTCTTCATGGCGGATAACACAACCGCCCCCACATTGATCTCTAGCCCTTTCATCTGGGCGTACGCTAGGCATACACGATCCCGGGTTACATCAGTCATATGTACCCCCGGGATTAGGCATGAGCAGACTATCTTCAGCTAGATTCGGGCTTCCCTGTTCATCTGTGAATAGGGCAACTTCTGGTGGTAGCCCCTCTCTTTGTGTCTGCTCCATCTAGCTGTTGATCAGGTCCCACACAATATGCGTCTGATGTCTGCATACGGTGGGGTAATGTTCAGCTGTCGGAGAACGTGGGCGTCTGTGTCCCGCGCTCCTATGATGGCATTGAGATGGTGGGGCTCCAGAGTAACTATTTGCCCTCTGATCTTGATGGTGTGATTCCTGATCGTCGGGTTCCTGTTGGCATAGAACTCCCGAACCAAGTGCAGATTGCATTCTTTGGGCTCTTCAAAGATGAACTTGAGCCCCGCTGCCTCGATCCGGTGAACCATTCTGGGGAACTCCTGTGCCAATGGTTCCCGTGCTATGTGCTCCTCGGGGAAATATTTATTTTCCTTATGCTTCGCGTACCACTTTTTCCCCTCATCGGTCACCCATCTTGTTCCATATTGGCGGCGTTGGCCGCGTGGAACTGCTGGTGCAGCTGGGACTGCTGTGCCCAGTCTGTATTTGTTTCCTTCCGGCGCCTGAAGTCGACGCGCCTTTTCCTTTATCTTGCCGGCTTGCCATTTCACCTGCCAACCCAAGTAAACAAGATCAATGTTAAGCTTACAGATATTAACTTTCGAAAAAGTCAGGTTACGCTAGGTTATCCCACACTTAGTCCTTAGCTACAGTAACAAAAATATGGAAAGAATATCTTTATTTACACAAAACAACCAACTATACAATCATGCTTAGTGCGTTCGAAAAATTCGACGGTATAACTTCTTCGTACTACTCAGACTTCGTACAGCTAATCGCAATCACTACCATCGCTAGCATTTTAACCATCACACTTAGCAAAGAAAAACAAAGAAACAAAAACAACAAAAACTTGTACACATGAACCTATCCAACCAACCAAATTCGAACAAATTCCAACATTTCCCCCAAACCCGAGAATCCGTCGTCTATTAACATTCTAACAATTTGTACATTGACTCATCTCATTCAACACGTACAACCCGACATAGAATTCACGATTTCAATACATTTCCAACTTCAAATTCAACAACAAGCCCTAGAATTGATTTTATCAATCAAATTCGAATAATTTATGCAATCGACAAGTTCAAATAATCATAACGACATTCCGAACATTTATCAACAACAAATAACTCAAATTCATGCTTAATTACTACATAGGGCGATTTAGCTCACCTCCCGTGCTTAATTTTGAAAAAAATCGACAAGAAATTGAGAGGGAATCGGAAAACATACCTTGAAGTTGAAGAATCGAAGAAAAGTCGGTGGATTTCTTGCCTTACTCCGTGTCACGTTGATAGGGGATGGTTTTTGGGGGGTTTGGTCGCTCAGGGATTGGAAAATGAGGGAAAAGGGAGGTTTTCGAGGTTAAAAAGGTAGAAAAATACGCGGGTCACTCGGGGACCCGGTGTGGACCCATCGCGATATACACAGCAATATGTCACGGAGTGCATCGCGGTGCACTGCCTCCGTGACACGGAGCCATCGCGATACCATTCTGGAAATTTTAAAATTTCCGGGTTATACCTCAACGTGTCACGGAGGGTAACGCGGAGGTCCTCCTCCGTGTCACGGAGCTATCGCCCCAGCTCACTGTTTTCCACTTTTTCTTAATTTTTCATACCTCAACTTTTCCTTCGCGATTCCGTGCACATGTTCCCCCGTTTGACCTGAAATTCAGCTCACTATACAAAATTGGTTAGAATTATAGGTTTCACCTAACTAAAAATAAAAACACTAACTAAAACGAAAAATTTTGTAGTCAATCACGAAAAATAAAAATCTATTTACACTTCACAAAAAAAAAGAAAAATTTTCACGGGTTGCCTCCCGTGCAGCGCCTGGTTTACCGTCGCGGCTCGACGTCATTTAAGCTCAATTGTCCGCTAGGGTGATGGACGATTTCTCTCGATCACCGTCCTCCCCCCAATAGTGCTTACACCTTTCCGGTGGTTTTCCCATTAACTCTCAGGAATCCTTCATCTGCTTGTCATCACTTTGATCAATCATATTGATCACCAAAAGTTCTTCATGCACCGTCGGGAGCTTGGGTGCTTTATACACATCAAACACCTCTACCTTGTCATGTGCTCGCATTGTGAGTTGCCCCGCAACCACGTCGATTAGTGCTTTCCCAGTTGCTAAGAAGGGACGCCCCAAAATAAATGGGACTTCCGCGTTTGGTTCAAAGTCCAGCATGACAAAATCTACCGGGAAAATTAGGGAGCCAACTTGCACCAGAACGTCCTTAACAATGCCATCCGGTCTGGCTAAGGATCGATCTGCCAAATGCAAGATTACCGTTGTGGGTCTAGGGAGTCCTAGACCCAACTTTCTGAATACCGAAGACGACATCAGATTTATGCTCGTTCCCAAGTCACACAATCCACGAGCTCGGATGCTCTGCCCAATAGTAAGCTGGATAGTAAAACTCCCAGGGTCTTTTAGCTTTGTGGGCAGTCTATTTTGTATCCGGGAAGTGCACTCCTCCGTTAAAGCCACCGTAGCATACTCAGTCAACCGACTTTTGTTGGCCACGATGTCCTTTATATACTTCGCATATTTCGGCACTCCCTGCAAGACATCAACAAGAGGTAAGTTAACATGTACCTGTTTAAGAACCTCCATGAATTTCTTGAAACATGCCTCCTCCTTGTGTTTCTTGAGTCGTTGAGGGAACGGGGGTGGAGGTCTTTCTGATTGAGCTTCTTTGGTTTTCCCCCTTTCCGAACTTTGCTCCCTCTCAACTTTTGCTGCTCCCGAATGTTGAGGTGGTCTTTCTGGTTCCACCTCTTTCAGCTGCAATCCACTCCTTGTGGTCACTGCATTTACCTGCTTGGGATTGGGATCCGTGTCGCTCGGCAGTCCTCCTCTAGGCCTTGTATTTTGGGCACTAGCAAATTGCCCAAATTGATACTCAAGTGCCTTGGTAGCTAACTGATTGTTTTTCACTTCAGCTGCCAATTTCACATAGTCAGCCTGCAATTGAGCTTGGTTAGCTATCATGGTCTTGAACATCTCCTCAATGTTGGGTGATGGTGGTGGAGGAGGTGCATTGTTGTTTCTGAATTGAGCTTGGTAGTTCAGTTGCCCTCCTTGGTTCCTTTGCACACCCTGACCCGAACTATGGCCTTGATGGTTGTTGCTACCCCATGAGAAATTAGGATGATTCCTCCAATTTGAATTGTAGCTACTACCATACTGCTGGTGATTTCTTTGTGCATTACCTACAAAGTTTACCGAGTCAGGATTGGCTCCACAACACTCAGCTGAGTGCTCACTGCTTCCACACACTTCACACCACATCTGCTGTACTGCATTAACTGGAGCTGGAGGCTGGTTCAATGTCATGTTGCTGAAGTGGTTGTTAAGTTGATTTTGCAATGTAGCTATCTGTGCAGCGATAGATGTAAACCCATCCACTTCAAGAACTCCTGCTGCTTTCCTTGTCCCACCTCGTGATAAATCAGCATTCCATTCTGGATTGCCCTATGAAATCCGGTTCAACAAGGTATACAGCTCCTCATAAGTCTTTTCCAGCGCTTGCCCTCCAACTGCTGAGTCTAGCAATATTTTGGTGTGGGGTTCCAAACCCTTAATAAATGTGTGCACCAGCACATCATTGGACTGATGATGATGAGGACAGTCCCGCAACATGGATTTAAATCTCTCCCAGGCTTGATATAAATTTTCTCCCTCCCTCTGTTTGAAACTTAGAATTTGACTTCTAAGTCTTGCTGTTTTACCAGAGGGAAAAAACCTTATCAAGAATTTCCGTGCAAGATCATCCCACGTAGAAATAGAATTTGGTGGCTCAGCTTTCAACCACCTCTTGGCTTCTCCTAGTAATGAGAATGGAAATAATGTAAGCCGGACATAGTCTGGTGACACTCCTGCGGGTATGTAAGTGTCACTTATCTCCAAAAATTTTTTGAGATACTGCTGTGGATCTTCATGAGGGAGACCAGTAAATTGCCCACTTGTGTGCAACAACTGCACCATATTTTGTTTGAGTTCAAATCTCCCTCCAGAATCTGGTTTGCGGATACTTGATGTAACATTATTGGCATGTAGGATTGCTACCTCGTGAACCGGCTGTGCTGCTGCTTCTTCAGTCACTAACACTGCCCGTACTACCGGTGGATTCTGTTGTTGCTCCATGATCGTCTGTCTGAGCAACTGCAGCTTTCTTTGTAGAGCTTCTCTTCGTTTACTGTGAAATATTCTTTCAGGCTCTATATAAGATTTCACCAGCTCTTTGTCTCTTGCCAGTGTTCACAGCAATTAAGTCTGCAAAATACAGGCTAAGACGAAGTTGTCAACACTAAGAAAATAAAAATACAGTAATTTAACACTTAAAACAAATTCACCAATTGCCAAGTCCCCGACAACGGCGCCAAAAACTTGTTCGGATCTGTTTGTGGGTATACAAAACAACACGCAAGTGCACGTGGTCGAACAAGTAGTAAGTGGCTTTAGTAAGCCAGGTATCGATCCCACAGAGACTTGGATTAAGTGCAATTTGCTCAAGTATACTATATTTTACTTCTAAATATGCAGACAACAACGTAACCAAAAAGTTAGTAGTTTGTTTTATAAATTTTTATACAAAAACTAAGAACAATTATCTACTTTGAATCTGAACTATGAATGAAAGCATGCTGAGGTTAAACGAACATGTAATGAAACTGATTATCATCATAAATAGGTTAATCTTTTCTTCCTGTTGCTAGCCAAGAACAATTTCCAAGAGATTAAAACTCTCGTATCTAATCTCACTTAAGAATCATGAACCATCCGTCTACATTTCTGTGATCAAATACAATTCATGTCCTAGCCATACGATTCCGGTTCCTAAATTGACTAATACGACTTTCAGGTATATTTCTATCCTGAAAGCCAATCAAGACCCAATTTTCCCAAATCAAGTAAAGAACATATCCTATTAATTCACGACTTTCAAATTTCGTGCTCTCTCGAGTGAAACCGGACTTTTTAGATGTACATTAATGTAGGCCACACACCAATGCAGTAAGAACAAGAATTAATAGAACAACATGGAAGAAAAGATGAAAAACCAGATAATCAATAATCAAATTTCATCACAATTGTTCATAACCTCAGCAAGGAGCGGAATTAGCCACTCATTTATGGATTAATCATCATAAAATAAGTGTTAATCATACTGATCTTGGGCAGATTTATATGCCCAAGTGATACTCAAACGTAGCATTTTTACCTTGTTTGTTGTGCAATGTGTATATAATATCATGTATTTGGTAATAAAATGCGAATTTATACTAACCAACATGATTAGCATTTGTTTTGCAGGATAATGTGATTTTGAAGAGCTAAAATGCGTGTTGGAACTATGTCGGAGTTGGACTTGGATGCGAGCGTGGAAAAGACCTCGGATGGCATATTTTGCAGTGGCTCTGTGATGGTGCCGTGCCACGCTGCCATCGCGGTAGCACACTGCCTGGGCAGAAATAAAAGTGGCAATTTCCAGTGTGCCTGCGCGTCAGCTCTGTGGCACGGAGACAGGCCTCCGCGATGGCCTCCGTGCCACGTTGAGGCTAATTATCCGGACCATGCAATTTCCAGAGAGGGTCCACGTCCACGCCGTGTCACGGAGGCAGTGCTCCACGTTGGCCTCCGTGACACGTTGCTTGTTATTCCGGGAAAAATTTCCCACTAGTATAAATAGCACACTTAGGTTATTTTTAAAGGGGAGTTTTTTTTAGTTTTAGTTTTTTTAGCCTGAGTTCAGAAGTGGGAGCAGGAACGTGGTTTTGTGGCAGTTGAAGAATAGAAAAGATAAGAGTTTTCTTCTCTTCCCTTCTTCTTTCCTTCAATTGTATGCATGATTCACACTCATTCTAGGATGATTAATCCAAGAATGAGTGGCTAATTCCTTTCTTGCTGAGGTTTTTAACTTGTGTAATGAATGTTGGTAATAATTGATATGGTTTCTTCTTCTTCTTGCATGTTGTTCTATTAATTCTTGTGCTTATTACATTCTTGATTGGCCACCATTAATGTATATCTAAAAAGTCCAAATTCACTCGAGAGAGCATGAAATTGGAAAGTTGTGAATTAATAGGGTATTGTTCTTAACTTGATTTGGGAAAATTGGGTTTTGATGTGCTTTCTTGATAGAAATATACTTGAAAGCCGTATTAGTCAATTTAGGAACCAGAATTGTAGTGTTAGGTCATAAATTGCATTTGATCACAGAAATGTAGACGAATGGTTTATGAATCTAAAGTGAAATTAAATACGGAAGTTTTAATTTCTAGGCAAACGTTCTTGGCTAGCAATATGAAGAAGAAGATGACCAAATTATCATGATTATCAAGTTCATTACTCGTTCTTAAACTTGGCATGTGCATATCCATTGTCTAAACTCAACGTAAATTGTAGTTATTAATTTTAGTAGATAATTAGTTTAGAAACAAAACTCACTTAAATCTTGGTTGGATTGTTGTTAACATAGTTAGAAATAGAATAGAGATATAGTAAACTAGGCAGTTTTGGATATCTAGAGCAGCCTCCTTGGATCGATACTTGGCTACTTAGCCACTTTATTACTTGTTTGACCACGTACACTTGCGTGTCGGTGTATAATATATACCGAGCAGCAGAGCGTGAACACATACAATCAATTGAATTAAAGAAGAAAGAAAGAGAGAAAAAAACCTGAACTTTTCGTCCTTCAACTGCCTGTAACCCACGTCCTTGCTCCACCAAGTCTGAATTCTGAAAAATGAGCTTAAGTGTTCTATTTATACTGCTGGGAATTTTTCCCGGAATAATGAGCAACGTGTCACGGAGTGCATCGCGGAGCACTGCCTCCGTGACACGCCATGAACGCGGACCCTCACTGGAACTTGGGGTCCGGGAATTCAAGCTCAACGTGGCACGGCGTGCATCGCGGAGCACTGGCTCCGTGCCACGGAGCAAACGCAGACCTCCACTGGAAATTGGGTGAATTTTCCCATCCAGGCAGAATGCCTCCGCGATGGCAGCGTGACACGGCTCCATCGCGGAGCCCCTTTAATTCATGCTGTCCAATGCCTTTTCCCTTGCTCACATCCAAGTCCAACTCCGATATCATCCAACATGCATTTTAGCTTCTCAAAATCACATTTTACCTGCAAAACAATGCTAATCATGTTGGTTAGTATAAATTCACATTTTATTACCTATTACATGAAAATGTATAAACATTGATAGATAAACAAGGCGAAAATGATACTTTTGAGTATCACTTGGGCATATAATTCTGCCCAAGATCAGTCAGTACGTGGAATGTACAAAGTATGCAAGGTATGTAAAACCACTTAAGTAAAGTAAATCATTGAAAACATTTCATAGCATATCGTAAGCTTTCATATCTGAGAGGAAGGAGTACATACATTCATTATGAAATCGTAATCTTTTCATAATATAACCATGCATAGATTCATGACATCATAACTGACTCGAATGAATCAAAGCTGAAATATGAAATTTATAAGAAATACTGAACTATGAGTCAAACCTTGCTTTTTAGAACATGCATGTGTAAAATAGCAACCATGAGAAATAAATATGCAAATCTGAATCATATAGACAATGGGAGACTCGGCACTTAACCGACATACCACAATAGAGCTTACGTGGTCCCGACTATCACACTCAAGTGGGCAGAGCAGTCCAATACCTTGCCAGGGCTAAGGATGCTACCATGATATAGATATCAAGATCATAGGGCATTAGGGCTGGAGATATCTCACAAGGGAGGTCCCAATAATATAATAGTATCAACCTATATTGGCGCGTAGTTCTGGGGCATAGGGTGATCGACCCTTTACCTGCTTGGTGCTAGACTCTTCTCCCAAAACATGCAATGCTATACATCATATATAACGAAGCTCAACATCATCTATTGACGAAGCTCAACAATGAAATAATGCATAAACTCAACATCATATGAAACAAAGCTCAACACTGTCATTTGACAAAGCTCAATAATGAAATCATGCATAAAACCGATATCATATGTAAACGAAGCTCAATAATAAAATACATCTAAATTATGAATTCACACATATGAGAAACTTTATTTCGATAAATCCCATAAGCTCAAAGATAAGTGGGAGTATCTACTCCAAAATTATTTGGTAAGCTTACTTCAGAGATCCTATATCTTCATACTCGATATAAGGGCTTCTCCCAAAACTTTATCATGCTTAGATCTACTTAATTCATTTTAAACTCGGTGGCATTTTTGGGTCATGTGGTGTCAAGTGATGGTATAATGGTGGATTCTCATAAGATAGAAGCGGTAAAGAATTGGCCTAGACTGGTGAATCTTTCAGACATTAGGAGTTTCTTGGGTTTAGCTGGGTACTACCAGAGATTTATTGAGGGTTTTTATCCATTGTAGTGCCATTTACCAAATTGATCCAAAAGAAGGTGAAGTTCTAATGGACGGATGCTTGTGAGAGGAGCTTCTAGGAGTTGAAGACCCGACTCACCTCAGCATCGGTGTTAACCCTACCTGAAGGTACCGATGGGTTTGTGGTGTATTTCGATGCTTCTAGAATCGGCCTTGGTTGTTTATTGATGTAGCATGGTAAAGTGATAGCATACGCTTCCAGGTAGCTGAAGGTTCATAAAAAGAATTACCCGACCCATGATCTTGAATTGGCGGCGGTGGTATTTTCATTGAAGATTTGGAGACACTATATGTATGGGCTCCATCTAGATGTGTTAAGGACCACAAGAGTCTACAATATGTGTTTACCCAGAATGATTTAAATCTACAGAAAAGGAGGTGGTTGGAACTACTTAAGGATTATGATGTGAGTGTCATTTACCATCCGGGCAAGGTTAATGTATTAGCAGATGCTCTTACTAGACTTTCTATGGAAAACATATCTCATGTAGATGAGGGAAAGAAGGAGCTGGTGAAGGATGTGCTTTGACCTGCGAGGTTGGGAGTTTTTTTGGTCGATTCGACCGGTGTTATTATTCAGAATGGATTAGAATCATCCTTGGTGATTGATGTAAAAGCTAGACAAGATGAGGATCCCATTTTAGTAAAGTTGAAGGTAGTAGTTCAGAATTAGAAGGTAGAGGTCTTCTCCAAAGGGGGAGATGGTGTGCTTCGATACCAGGGTCGCTTGTGTGTTTCGGATGTTGATGATGTGATAGATCGAATGTTGCATGATGCTCACGGTTCCAGATATTCGATACATCCAGGTGCCACCAAGATTTTACCGTGACCTACGGGAAATCTATTAGTGGAATGGCATGAAGAAGAGCATCGCAAAATTTGTTGTTAAGTGTTTAAATTGTCAGCAAGTAAAGGTTAAGCATCAGAGGCCGGTGAGTGTGCTTAAGGACATAAGTATCCCTACTTGGAAGTGGGAGGAGATTAATATGGACTTTATCATAGGGATGCCTTGCATTCATTGACAATATGACTCCATTTGGGTGTTTGTGGATAGGTTAACCAAACTCGCTTCTTTTCTACCGATTAAAACCACTGATTCCATGGAGGATTATGCCAAGCTATACATTCGAGACCTAGTTCAGTTTCATGGAGTTCCCTTATCCATCATATCAGACAGAGGTACTTAGTTTACCTCTCAGTTTTGGAGATTGTTTCAAAATGGACTTGGTACTCAGGTTAAGCTCAGTATAGCATTACACTCGCAAATGGATGGTCAAGCGGAGTGGACAATTCATACTCTCGAGGACATATTGAGAGCATGTGTATTGACTTCAAGGATAGTTGGGATGACCATTTTCCTCTCATTCAGTTTGCACACAATAACAACTACTATTCCAACATTCAGATGGCTCCGTTTGAGGTTCTTTATGGGAGGAGGTGTAGATCACCTATTGGTTGGTTTTTAGTCGGTAAAGCTGCAATGATAGGACCAAATTTAGTCCATGAGGCCATGGAGAAAGTTCAGCTCATATGAGACAGGTTGAAAATAGCTCAAAGTCGCCAAAAGTATTATGCTGACGTGAGGAGGAGAGAACTTGAGTTCGAAGTCGATGCCTGGGTGTTTCTAAAGGTGTCTCCCATGAATGGAGTAATGAGGTTTGGAAAGAAAGGAAAACTCTGTCCCCGTTATATTATCCCACACCGAATTGTGAAGCGAGTTGGCATATGAATTGGTGTTTCCCTCAGAATTAGCTTCCGTTCATCCTATTTTTTATGTATCCTTCTTAAATAAGTGTTTGGGGAATCCAGCTCTAGTTATTCCGGTGGAGAGTGTTGGCGTGAAAGACAACCTTAGTTGTGAAGAGGTTCCAGTAGCAATACTAGATCGTTAGGTTCGAAGGTTAAGAAACAAGGAAGTTGCTTCAGTCAAGGTTTTATGGCCGAAGCAACATGTTGAGGGAGCTACGTGGGAAGCCAAATCAGATATGATGGCTAGATACCCACATCTTTTACCTATCGGCTCAATTCCAGCTTGAGGTATCAGTTTTTTCCCTAAAACTCTATTCAGTTTCATGTTCAGTTTATGTGCCCCAGTTTCTTTCATGTCTACAAATGCATGTATGATTCATGAATTCAATTCAACCAACGAGCTCAGTTCGGAGGTAGTCATTTTGTCAATTTTCGGCTTATATGATTAGTATTCAAATATGACGAGTGCGTTTCTCAGCTTTTTTGTATGATTTTCAATATTCTAGGATGCATGTTCCCAAGTGGGAGATATTGTTATACCCCAAAAGCCCTAAGATCATACTCGAGAGTTGAACTGGAGAAAATAAGATTTTCTGCAACAGGTCACATAACGTCGTTAAGTGACTCATGGTGAGGAGTGTTGACTTTCCTGGAAATTTCAAAGTGGGGTGACCATGGGTGTGACCACAAGTTGTGGTCAACCCCGTGAGTCATTGGGTCACTCGTGGTCAAGGGAAGTTGAAGGATGAAGGATGAACTAGCGATGTACCCCACAATTGGACACCACAAGCCATGTTCAGATACCACGATTCGTTAGGTGAGTCGTGGTCAGCAGTGGGTTAAGCACTTGAGGTTTTCAGTAGTGGAGGTAATCAAAGGTGACCACGAGTCGTGGTCACTAATGACGAGCTGTTAGGTCCCTCGCGGGGACCCTTTGAGGAAAAGTGACAGTGCACTTAACAATAGCAGATGATGACTCGTCCAGATCCCTCATTGAGACTGGCAGTCAGTTTTTCACTACAAATTTAGTAAGGGCTTATCCGTAATTCCTATGATCCTAAGGCCTAAACTATGTCGTTTTAAGCTATGAACAGTGAGTTTTAATAGGGGTAAGTTCATTCTAAGCTATTCCTATTCATGCATGCAAACTTAGAGAGCTATAGAGGTGATCAAGCTTAATCCCCTTCCAAATTCTTCTCAATTCTTCCTTGGACAATCAGAGGAGTTATATAATCAGATTCTCTCATGTATGTAGGGTTATGAATGGGTGGATTTGTTCACACCCATGCCCAACCCCTCTCCATATCATGAAAAATCTATATGTTGATCCTATGGGGTTTTAACCCAATCATGAATTTCCTGAGTTTCTACCATGGGTATGACCTAAGAATCCTTCTATTATAGAATTATGATTTATGAGCAATTTTTACGATGTTTTCAATTATAACTAATGTTTTGAAGTTTTATAAGTTATAATGCCTATCCTTGGAAGTTCATGAAAAATTGAGATCTATGATTTATGTTCGAGTGTGATGAGATATTTGTGATCAAACACATGTTTTCAAGTTATCCATGTCCATGATCATGTCTTCAAGCAAATCAAATATTTTCAAGAATGTTTAAGTATTGGGCAAGCTCATATATTCAAGTATGATTTATGATTTCATGTCAATTAGCTTACCACATGATTTTTGATTCTAGACACCCAATTTTATTCATCTTGTGGTGTGATTTGAGCCAAGGCTCCTTATGTTATGATTTTCGATTATGCATGTAAGTATTTATTCATGTACATCCCTAGATGATGGTAAGCGTCGTTGAAAATGATGGAGAGCATATGAATGTTTTTGGGAGTAGTGTCTAGCACCAAGTAGGCTAAGGGTCAATCAACCCGATGCCTCAGAACTACGCGCCAACATAGGTTTACTTATATACTTCGGGAACTCCTTTAGAGCTTTCCCCTGCCCAAAGGAGCCTCGAGCTTGATATCAATATCATGATATCGTCCTTAGCCCATGAAAAGATTTGGATGGCTCTACCCACTTGAGTGTAATAGTCAGGACCACATAAACTCTATCGTGGTAATGTATGTTATATGACGAGTCTCCCATTGTTTCTCATGATTTCAGTTATGCATGATATCATTCATGATATATATATATATATATGTTCTAAAGCAGGTTATGATGTACAATTATGTTCAAATCATGATTTCTGAAATTAGCATGCAAGCCTCACTCTCAGATTCTTATCTTGATTATGTTTTATATTATGATTGAACTTATATTATGATCATTACGTTAAGTCTTCCATTTTTATTGATTGAGTTAGATATATGTTCATGCCATGGGTCGACTTCGAGTCTCTCAGGGCTCCTTGTTCCGTGTCTCGATCCGGGCCTACGTTCGGGTTGTGACACTATCCCCTAGCATCTCGCCAGGTGCAGGAGGTCTCACCAGATGTAGTCACTGGTATTTTACGAGTATTCCACCTTGATGTATATGCATTATTAGATCCATGAGCTACTTTATCTTTTGTGACGCTCTATGTTGCTAGTAGTTTTGGAGTAAGTCCCGAAATCCTATCAGAACCTTTCTCAGTCTCTACTCCAGTCGGTGATTCAGTTATAGCTCGACGGGTATATAGAAATTGCCCTATCATAGTCCTTCATAAAGTCACCTCAACAGATTTAGTAAGTTAGCCATGACCAATTTTTATGTTATCTTCAGCGTGGATTGGCTAGATGCATGTTATTCCTCAATCAATTGTAGAACCCGTGCAGTAGATCTCAGATTTTCGAGTGAGCCAGTCATAGAGTGGAAGGGTAGTTCAGCTATGCATGTAGGTCGCTTCGTTTCCTACCTTAAGGCCAGAAAGATGATTTCTAAGGGTTGTGTGTACCATCTAGTTATAGTTAAGGATGCTACATCTGAAACTACGACTATCCAGTCAGTTCCAGTAGTATGTGAGTACCCAAAAGCGTTCCCAGATGATTTACTAGATTGATCTTCTTCCCAATTCGCAGCCTGTATCTATCCTTCCTTACAGAATGGCTCCAACTGAGTTAAAGGATTTGAAGGAGCAGTTGAAAGACCTCTTGGACAAGTGTTTCATCACACCTAGCAAATCCCCATGGGGTGCACCAGTTCTCTTTTTCCGAAAGAGGGAGGTTCCCTTCGGATACGCATTAATTATCAGCAATTGAACAAAGTTACCATATAGAATAGGTATCCTCTCCCCAAGATTGATGACTTGTTTGACCAACTTCAGGGTGCCAAGTGTTTGTCAAAGATAGACCTCAGATCCTGTTGTCGCCCAACCGCACGCATGTGCACGTGGTTGTACAAGTAATATAGTGGCTCTTTGAAGCTGGATATCAAACCCACAGGGAGTATACTTTAGTGATTTTTCCTAGGAGTATACTGTAGTGATTTTTCCTATTTTAGTATTCACAATTACTCTATGTAGGTATGTAAATAACAAAATGAATTAAGAGTTTGATAAATAGAAATATATAAAGCAATACTAAGTGAATCTAAGAATATTGATTAAAAAAATAGAAAGAACAGTCTAAGGTTAAGGCATGAAATACAATCATGTAAACTTTTCTTATTCTTCAGCTACCTTCTCTTTCAGGTTGATGGTTAGGAAAGATTAGAGTCTGACCATGGTCTTTCAAACCTCTAGCTAATTAGCCAATTATGAACCTTGCAGCTACACATTTCTGTGATGCAATAACTCATCCTAGGGCTAGTCAAAATTTTTTCCCCTTGTTAACCGAATATGACTTTGTAAGTATATTTCTATCCTGCACATGAATCTTACCTTCGATTTACAACAAAGATAAGAACATATTCCACTATTTCCAAGTTCTACCGTAATAATTTTCCTTTCAAAGTCAAATTAGGATTATAAATTTATCTTAATGCAGCCAAACATTAAAACAACAAAAATCAAGAATAGAAGAACAACAATTCATAAGGGAAGAAAATTCAGCTGAAAATAATATGAAATTATACAATCATGCAATTAGCCTCAACCTCAGAATGAGGTAATTTATCCACTCATTTGTTGATTAAACATCTCCAAACAAGTTTTTATCATGAGAACAATTGAAATTTAGAAGAAAAGATAAGAGAAAGAACCCTAGAATTTTTCTTCAGCTCAACTGCAGTTTCCCACGTTCTTGCCAAAACGTCAGATAATACAAAATAAAAGTATCAGTGTTCTATTTATACAGGTTTAAAATTTCACAGTGACAAAGTAGCTCTGTGGTATGGATCTCATCGCGGTGAAATAGCTCCCTGACACGGAGCAATCGCGGAGGTGCACCGGAAATGGGATGAGGCTGGAATTCCTTTCTCCGTGGCACGGAGGCTAACGCGGAGCTTCAGCTCCATGCCACAGAGCAGGCGTGGAGATTCACTGGAACTTGGCATATCTAGAAATCCAAGCTCTTTGTCACGGAGGTTAACGCGCCAAGTCTTCTCCGTGACACGGACTTGTCGCGTAGCCTGACAATTTTGCGCCTTCCAAGTTCCAGAATTTTCTTCCTCTACCCATGCACTATGGCACGTTGTTCAATGCGAAGAATCCTTAACGTGACACGGTGGTGAACTTTCAACTCAATGTTAACGCTCTTCAAACATTTCCATACTCTCACTCGGAGTTTCACTTACTCTTCCTTGTGACATCTTTGTCTTATCCACCTGCAAATAGTCACAACAAAATTATTAATTCGAAAAAGAAAAACAAACATAATTAAATGAAAACATGTATAAATACATCACTATTATCCTTTACTAGACTCTTGAAGGGTTGAAAATGCGGATTTGGTCGTATAAATTCTCCCAAGATCACCACCCCACACTTATAACCTTGTTAATCCTCGGACAAGATTTTAGTATCCTCGACATGATTTCAACAATATTAACATCATTAGAGGACAAAGGTAACTCACACCTAGTTGTGCTAAACACTTTAATCATGGAGAATAATTCACTTCATCAAGCATGGTCTTCACTAACCATTTTCATGAGCAAAATCACAAAAGCCCTAACGAATAACTTTTCAACTGAAAATCCGGCCAATATGTTTGAATCATAATAGTGAGTATTAGCTTAACCAAAAGTCCACCATTATGTGACCTCACTTATGTACAATGTTCCAACTACCATGAAATCAAGATAATCACAATGAAGCACTTATATAACTGAATCTTTCACACTCCAAGGACTATTTCAAGAAAATCTAATGCATCATGAATTTGCCTATAGTGTACTACTCAACCGAGCATAACATCACTTGTAGGATCAACAGGGATTTTTCCGGGTTGTAATGTCATGTAAGAGACTAGTAGGATTATTTAGGTTGTAGTGACTCTTATCCCTATGCACTTTAATACAATTACACATTTTGTTTTTTAGCACCTTACTTCTTTCGTCTTTCACTCTACCCTTGGCTTAAACTCATAGATGTACGGAGTTTTTACCCTTGGCTTAAACTCATCAATATACTATATATATACACACGTGTATAAGTATAAACATCATATAAATATTTATTTTCATGTATATATATAGCTTGAAGTACACACACCCCTTCTTCCCCCCTTTACTCTTCCCATGTTCTTTTGATAATCTCCTTTAAAATATTGTCTCTATAAAGGGCAATAGGATCTATTTTAACCAAAGTGACATTGAGGCCATTTGAACAAATGGGGTAAGGCTTTTGTTCCAATAAAATTAGGCTTAAAGGCTCAAACGGGGCTCACTAGGGACAATCATCAAGGTTAGGTACAATGAATGAGATGGGTCAACTAACTCGGTTCACAAAGAAGTGCCTTAATCATATCCGCTAAGCTTAATGCCACTTTCAGCTTTTCATACACGCAATGCAAATTCTACATGTTAGTTTCCAAGAAATACAACTAGTTCTCACCACACATGGCATAGAGGCTCACCTTTGGTTAGCTTGGACTCCTTTCATGATTTCATCCATATTGAGTGACAAGCGCAATTAAGCAAACAAATTTTCAATTTAGAGTTAAACACCATGGCCTATGTGATCCTACCATTTTCTCCTCACCATTTGCTTGTCCAAATGTATATTCCACGAAGTCTAGCATCTAACCAGGTGAAATGCTTTAGCCCAATTGTGATGGTTTTATTTCTTATTTCCTAAACGTGACTAAATTCCCTTAGGACGGTCGTCATCCATCTATCATAGGGAACAGTCTCTACCTATGACTAAAGAAAATTTCTATTCAATTCAAAGGGACTATCCTGGGGAAAAGCACTGAAAATAAAAGCCGAGAAACCCAAAGCATGAAAAATAATCACAAAAAATTAACATGAAAAACAATCACAAGACACAGACACCCTAGGAGCAAAGCTTACTAGCTATTACAGACCGAGTACCACATCTTGTTCCTAGCCAAAAATTACATGCCATAGAGTCTAATTGTTACCAGTTTATACATGTCATAGTCATAGAACCACATAAATAAACAAAAACAAAATAACCACCCCACACTTAAATTGAGCACTGTCCTCAGTGCTTGTAACAAATCAATGTAAAAACAGAGTTAGGGTGGAAAAGACTCCCTGATCAAGTAATTGGTTCAATTTCCTCATCCGGTGCAAAGGCCTCATCACCGAGGTCCGAGTCATCTTCCTCATCTTCATCTAACTCAATGTCTGAGTCCTCCCGGCGCCTCTCCTCATCGGTGGGTACATCATCATCCACCGGCTCTACAAATGTTAGGCCAATCCTGCACATGGCTCTATAATGCTCGTTCATTAGGTAGTCCCTGTCCACTTTCCATGACTCATCCTCTATTGTGGGCCATCCCCCAATACGCAACTATAGCATTTATAATCCAAACATCTGGGCTGCATAGTTGTCATCTCTAGTGTGTCGCTCAACTAATGTGAGAACTGGCCTGTATGTGGTGTCCGACGCCTTAGTCTTGGTCATATCCACAGGGCACCATTCTACCCTCGGTGTGTAGTCTAGAGTCTCCTCTTCAATGTCATGGCTTTTGAGATAGGTGGTGAGTAGACCGCCAAACCCATACCTGTGCCCCTGATGCAGCCTTTCCTTTTTCATGGCTGATATGATTACCACCCCAATATTAATCTCCACGTTTATCATCAAGGTGTATACCAGGCAGACCCTATCTCGGGTGACATTAGTCACATGCACCCTGGGAATGAGGCAAGTGTAGACAATCTTCAACCAAACTTGAGCCTCCTTGTTCATCTGTGAAAAGGGCAATGTTTGGTGGTACCCTTTCTCTTTGTGGTGCCTCCACCTAGTTGTTGATTGTTGGCCGCATAATGTGTGTCGGATATCAGCATATAGTAGGGTGATGTTCAGCTGGCGGAGTGGATGTGGGTGTGTGTCAAGTGTCCCCAAGATGGCATTTAAGTGATGTGCCTCAAAGAGTGGGGTCCCAATTCGCGTAGACTTCCCGCAACATGTGTAAATTACACTCGCTGGGTGCATTAAATATGAAGTCCATTCCCAAGGCGTGTATCCTTTGCAGTATCTGGGGGAACTTTGTGCCAAACTATCCCAGTCAATTTGCTCCTCTAGGAAGTATTTTGACTCCTTATGCTTTCCATACCACTTTTTACCTTCATCTACCACTCATCTAGTACCGAGATGCCTTTTATGGCCCCTGGGAACTGATGGGGCTGCTGGCACAGCTACGCTGAGTCGGTGCCTTTTTCAGCCTGTGCCAAAGGCCGAGACACCTTTTCCCTTGTCCTGTCTAGCTGACATTGTTCCTATTCAGCCAAAACCCTAGACCAAATTCGTTAGTAATTAACATGTCTAGCCAACACTAAGGTAGAGCTTCGGTTAATTACCCCACACTTAGTTGCTAGCGTGGTTTCACTAGTCATAGTTATTCGGGTACTCAGACTTCCCCTTTTTTACACTTCAATGACTAGTTACTCCCACAATTAATCATGATCACCACTTTGACAAGATAAAGCAAACACAACATTATATAGCATTTTCACTAGAGTCATATTGCATTTGAAAAATTAGACTTGGCAATTATCTTTTACTACCCAGACTTCGTACAATCAAATAACTCATATCCATGACTCTAGCAATTACATGAAGTTAATACTGTTTTACTCAGACTTCAAGAATTTGGAAACTTGCACTTAAGAACACTTACCCTTTATTTTTTACATGCCCACAGTTATAGAGGATAGCATTTTTCACAACGGAGCTTAGGCAAAATTGGATATGTAGCATCTTGCACAACTAATTGTAGAATTTAGGCATGAATTCCCTCTTTTTGTTTTTGACTTCCCCTTTTTCATCTTCAGTCAACCCTTCAAGCACCCCACACTTAATTTCTTTGCCAAAGTCGAGAAACCATGCTATTACCAAGTGCAAAAACTCAAATATCATCATATAATATCATAATTTCTCAACACCAACTTATTTTCACCTATTGCACATGACTTAGAGTTTATGTTTACTTACCCACATGTTATTGTCAAGAAATTACATGAGAAAGGAGAGGAAAACGAAGACATACCTATGAAGTTTGATGTTTTTATAGATGAGGGGTGATTCTTGAACTCCTATACCGTGTCACGTTCAAAAGGGAAGGGGGAAAGGGGGTTTGGTCGCGGAGAGGAGTGAAAAATGGGCTAAAATTGCTAGAATTTGGGATTAAAAAGAAAAATTTGGGGTGGGTCGACCCGACAGTTTACTGAACCCGTTGTGATTTATGCCTCAAAGTGGCACGGAGGCTAATGTGGAGCTTCAGCTCTGTGCCGCGGAGCAAACGCATACCCTTACTGTTTTCGGTTGCTAGAATTTTAAAACCTCTCTGTGGCACGGAGTCTAACGTGGAGCTTCAGCTCTATGCCATGGGGCAATCACGCAGGCCCACTATTTCTTGGTCCTTATTTTCCCCAACACTTACCTTAGCACGTCCATCCTTAAATTTTGTTTCAGCTATATAACTCCTGAAAATCATCCAAAAACACCAATGAGTTAGAAAATAGCGTGTTGCCTCCCACCCAGCGTCGTAGTATTAGTCGTGGCATGAGTTTTTATTTTTTAAAAGTAATTCCTAACTATTACATTACATTCATGGGTTGCCTACCATGCAGCACCCGATTTACCATTGCGGCACGACCCAGCTCACCTTCATTCATCAGATAAGGTCATAGATATCTTTTCTCGATTTATGACCTCACCCCAGTAGTACTTACACCTTTGACCATTAACCAAGAATGTGGCACTTTTATCTTCCTGCCACAATTCAACCGTCCCGTACGGGGTCATCCTTGCTACCTCAAATGGTCCAGACCACTTAGACCTCAACTTCCGTGGGAATAACTTCAACCTGGAGTTGAATAGCAACACCATCTTTCCAGGCTCGAAGATTCGAGACACTATATACTTTTCATGCCACCTCTTAGTTTTTTCTTTGTACAACTTAGCACTCTCATACGAATGCCAACGAAACTCATCCAACTCACACAATTACAACAACCACTTTTTCCCAGCTAACTCAGGATCCATGTTCAGCTTCCGCACGACCCAATATGCCTGATGTTCAAGCTCCATAGGCAAGTGAAAGGCCTTCCCATAAACTAACCGATAAGGTGAAGTCCCAATTGGTGTCTTATAAGCAGTCCTATATGCCCACAAAGCATCATCTAATTTGCTTTCCCAATCCTTTCGTTGAGCATTCACAGTTATCTGTAGAATCTACTTAACTTCCCTATTTGATACTTCTACCTGCCCGCTAGTTTGTGGGTGATATATTGTATCCACCTTATGCCAAAATCCATATTTAGCCAATAAATTACAGAACCAGGTTTTAACAAAGTGTGAACCTCTATCGCTAATAATTGCTCATGGGGTTCCAAACCTGGTAAAAATATACTTCTTAACAAACTTGGTCGCTACCTTGGCATCATTAGTTGGAAAAGTTGTGGCCTCAACCCATTTGGAAACATAATCTACCGCTACCAGAATATATTGACTACCAAACGACGGTGGAAAGGGCCCCATGAAATCTGTCCCCAACACATCAAACACCTCGACTTCCAAGATGTTATGCAACGACATCTCATGTTTCCTACTGATTGTCCCCATTCTCTGGCATTGATCACAAGACTTGGCATATGCTGCTGCATCCTTGAATAAAGTTGGCCAAAAGAAACCGGACTGGAGCACTTTATAAGAAGTGCACTCTCCTCCATGGTGACCGCCATACTACGAGGAATGACAGCATCTCAAAACTTTAACTACCTGACTCTATGGAATGCACCATATCATCACTTGATTTGGCCCTTGCTTGAATAGATATGGCTTATCCCACATATAGTATCGGGACTCATGCTTCAGCTTCTTTCTTTGTTGAGTGGTTGCCTCTGGTGGGTACACTCCAGATACTATCAAGTTTACGATATCTGCATACCAAGGAAGTTCTGCCTCACTCAGTGCCAAGAGTTTTTCATCAGGGAACTCTTCTCAGATGCGCCCAACCTCATTCATATGTGACGTGTCCTCTAGTCGTGATAGATGATCTGCTACTTGATTCTCACTGCTCTTCCTGTCTTGGATTTCCAAGTCAAACTCTTGCATCAATAATATCCACCTAATTAACCTGGTCTTTGCATCTTTCTTGCTGAATAAGTATCAGATTGCAGCATGATCCGTGTGTACCACCACCTTTGTCCCAACCAAATAGGACCTAAACTTGTCAAATGCATAAACAAGTGCCAGCATCTCTTTCTTTGTGACTGTATAATTCGCCTGAGTAGCATCTAGAATTTTACTTGCATAGTATATGAAGTGAAAAATCTTTCCCCTCCTCTGCCCCAATACTGCACCCACAACCACATCACTGGCATCGCACATCAGCTCAAATGGGCGTTCCCAATCAGGAGCAATGAGAATGGGAGCTTCTACCAGCTTCTTCTTCATCTCCTTAAAAGCTTTTACACATTCTACCCCAAACTCAAACTTCACATCTTTTTCTAGTAGTCGGCACATCGATCTAGAGATCATTGAGAAGTCCCGAATGAACCGTCGATAAAACCCAGCATGTCCCAAGAACCTGCGGACACCCTTAACAAAATGTGGTGGTGGCAACTTCTCAGTCACCTTAACCTTTGCACGATCAACCTCCAAGCCGCTTTGTGACACTTTGTGGCCAAGAACAATGCCTTCCTTGACTAAACAGTGACACTTCTCCCAATTTAGCACCAGGATTGTATCTTCATACCTAGCCAACACCCTGTCCAAATTCGGCAAACATACAGCAAACGAGTTTCCAAAAACATAGTAATCATCCATAAATACCTCAACATACTCTTCCACCATGTCATGAAATATAGCCATCATGCATCGTTGGAAGGTGGATGGTGCATTACATAACCTAAAGGGCATACACTTGAAGGCGTGTGTCCCATAGGGACAGGAAAATGTGGTATTCTCCTCATCTTCTAGGGCTATAGCTATTTGATTATAGTCAAAATAGTCGTCCAGAAAGCAATAATACTCCTGTCCTGCGAGTCTATCCAGAATTTGGTCGATGAATGGTATGGGATAGTGATCCTTCCAGTGGCCTCATTTAGTTTCCTATAATCCATGCAAATCCTCCAACCTGTGACTGTGCGAGTGGGAATCAATTCATTCTTCTCATTAGTGACAACTGTCATGCCCTTTTTCTTTGGGACACATTGAACCGGGTTGACCCACTCACTTTCAGAGATCGGATATACCACTCTGACATATAGCGACTTAATCACCTCCTTTCTCACTACATTTTTCATTACCGGGTTCAACCTCCCACCTCTTTCAGCTGCAAACCACTCCTTGTGGTCACTGCATTTACCTGCTTGGGATTGGGATCCGTGTCGCTCGGTAGTCCTCCTCTAGGCCTTGTATTTTGGGCACTAGCAAATTGCCCAAATTGATACTCAAGTGCCTTGGTAGCAAACTGATTGTTTTTCACATCGGCTGCCAATTTCACATTATCAGCCTGCAATTGAGCTTGGTTAGCTATCATGGTCTTGAACATCTCCTCAATACTGGGTGATGGTGGTAGAGGAGGTGCATTGTTGTTTCTGAATTGAGCTTGGTAGTTCTGTAGCCCTCCTTGGTTACTTTGCACACCCTGACCCGAAATTTGGCCTTGATGGTTGTTGCTACCCCATGCGAAATTTAGGATGATTCCTCCAATTTGAATTGTAGCTACTACCATACTGCTGGTGATTTCTTTGTGCATTACCCACAAAGTTTACCGAGTCAGGATTGGCTCCACAACACTCAGCTGAGTGGTCACTGCTTCCACACACTTCACACCACAATTGCTGGACTGCATTAATTGGGGCTTGAGGATGGTTCAAAGTCATGTTGCTGAAGTGGTTGTTAAGTTGATTTTGCAATGTAGCTATCTGTGCAGCGATAGCTGTAAACCCATCCACTTCAAGAACTCCTGTTGCTTTCCTTGTCCCACCTCTTGATGAATCAGCATTCCATTCTGGATTGCCCTGTGAAATCCGGTTCAACAAGGTATACAGCACCTCATAAGTCTTTTCCAAAGCTTGCCCTCCAGCTGCTGAATCTAGCAATATTTTGGTGTGGGGTTCCAAACCCTCAATAAATGTGTGCACCAGCACATCATTGGACTGATGATGATGAGGACAGTCCCGCAACATGGATTTAAATCTCTCCCAGGCTTGATATAAATTTTCTCCCTCCCTCTATTTGAAACTTAGAATTTGACTTCTAAGTCTTGCTGTTTTACCAGAGGGAAAAAACCTTATCAAGAATTTTCGTGCAAGATCATCCCACGTAGAAATAGAATTCGGTGGCTCAGCTTTCAACCACCTCTTGGCTTCTCCTAGTAATGAGAATGGGAATAATGTAAGCCGGACAGAGTCTGGTGACAGTCCAGCGGGTATGTAAGTGTCACTTATCTCCAAAAAATTTTGGAGATGCTGCTGTGGATCTTCGTGAGGGAGACCAGTAAATTGCCTGCTTGTGTGCAACAACTGCACCATATTTTGTTTGAGTTCAAATCTCCCTCCAGGCTCTGGTTTGCGGATACTTGATGTAACATTATTGGCATGTGGGATTGCCACCTCGCAAACCGGTCGTGCTGCTGCTTCTTCGGGCACTAACACTGCCCTTACTACCGGTGGATTCTGTTGTTGCTCCATGATCATCTATCTGAGCAACTGCAACTTTCTTTGTAGAGCTTCTCTTCTCTTACTGTGAAATATTCTTTCAGGCTCTAAATAAGATTCCACCAGCTCTTTGTCTCTTGCCAGTGTTCACAGCAATTAAGTCTGCAAAATATAGGCTAAGACCAAGTTGTCAACACTTAAGAAAATAAAAATACAGTAAACTAACACTTAAAACAAATTCACCAATTGCAAAGTCCCCGGCAACGGCACCAAAAACTTTTTCGAGTCTGTTTGTGGGTATACAAAACAACACGCAAGTGCACGTGGTCGAACAAGTAGTAAGTGGCTTTAGTAAGCCAAGTATCGATCCCACGGAGACTTGGATTAAGTGCAATTTGCTCAAGTATACTATATTTTACTTCTAAATATGCAGACAACAACGTAACCAAAAAGTGGATAGTTTGTTTGATAAATTTTATACTAAAACTAAGAACAATTATCTACTTTGAATCTGAACTATGAATGAAAGCATGCTGAGGTTAAACGAACATGTAATGAAACTGATTATCATCATAAATTGGTTAATCTTTTCTTCCTGTTGCTAGCCAAGAACATTTGCCAAGAGATTAAAACTCTCGTATTTAACCTCACTTAAGAATCATGAACCATCCGTCTACATTTATGTGATCAAATGCAATTCATGTCCTAGCCATACGATTCCGGTTCCTAAATTGTCTAATACGACTTTCAGGTATATTTCTATCCTGAAAACAAATCAAGACCCAATTTTCCCAAATCAAGTAAAGAACATATCCTATTAATTCACAACTTTCCAATTTCGTGCTATCTCGAGTGAAACCAGACTTTTTAGATGTACATTAATGTAGGCCACACACCAATGCAGTAAGAACAAGAATTAATAGAACAACATGGAAGAAAAGATGAAAAACCAGATAATCAATAATCAAATTTCATCACAATTGTTCATAACCTCAGTAAGGAGAGGAATTAGCCACTCATTTGTGGATTAATCATCATAAAACGAGTGTTAATCATACAAACAATTGAATTAAAGGAGAAAGAAAGAGAGAAAAAACCCTGAACTTTTTGTCCCTCAACTGCCTGTAACCCACGTCCTTGCTCCACCAAGTCTGAATTATGAAAAATGAACTTAAGTGTTATATTTATACTGCTGGGAATGTTTCCCAGAATAATGAGCAACGTGTCACGGAGTGCATCGCGGAGCACTACCTCCATGACACGCCATGAAAGCGGACCCTCACTGGAACTGGGGGTCCGAGCATTCAAGCTCAACGTGGCACGGCGTGCATCGCGGAGCACTGGCTACGTGCCATAGAGCAAACGCGGACCTCCACTGGAATTTGGGTGAATTTTCCCCATCCAGGCAGAATGCCTCCGCGATGGCAGCGTGACACGACTCCATCACGAAGCCCCTTTAATTCATGCTATCCAATGCCTTTTCCCTTGCTCGCATCCAAGTCCAACTCCGATATCATCCAACATGCATTTTAGCTTCTCGAAATCACATTTTACCTGCAAAACAATGCTAATCATGTTGGTTAGTATAAATTCACATTTTATTACCAATTACATGAGAATGTATACACATTGCTAGATAAACAATGCGAAAATGATACTTTTGAGTATCACTTGGGCATATAAATCTGCCCAAGATCACCTACCCCACACTTAAATCCTTGTTCGTCCTCGACCAACAAACATACAATTCATGCAATTTACATCCCAACCTCGCTACTATGGTACGACAATTTAAGCTACAGTCATACCGATCACTCAATACAGCAAATCATCAAGAAAACATGCATGGTCTTATCAATGCAATGACCTTCAATACATTAAGACCTCCTAGACATTAAGAATTGACTCTCGATATCGGCAAACTCATGCAAATCAGCTAATCAAGATATCCGACACGAAAATCAATCTTTCATCAAGCATGTGCCCTCACAACTCAAGAGAATCTTCCCCTTTTTGCTCATGTGACACACAATCATTCAAGCAGGGGCATGTACACACAATTTCACTCTCTCTCCCAAAAGAATTCACATGCATCATGTCATGACCCATAAGCTTGCCCTTAGTGTATTACACCACTAATATGAAGAAATGCAATGTAAGATCATGTAGGACTTTAATGGGTTGTAATGGAAGCTATGGAACTAGTAAATATTGGATTAGCCAATAATAGCCACTAGCATCCTTAAGCGCCTTTTCAACACATCCCATCAACTCATGGACATTGTTTCTCTTTTTTTTTCATCATCCCATTCTTGATGATTTACTTTAGTATGGCCCATTTAATTAAGCACACTTAAAACATCAACAAAGATTATTCGTGCACCTTCATTATCATTTATTTCGAGCAAGTGCACCTTCAACCTTTTCTTTTCTTCCCTCACTCTGCTTTTCTTTTTCTTTTCACCATTCTCACTCTTTGACACTTTGGGAAAATGATTTTCTCTTCTTAAGCGCTTAAGAGTTTTGTATAGACTTTACGGCTAATGAAAAGAAGGAATTAAGCTCGGTTTACACTTTTTGGACAAAAGAAAGAAATAATAGGCTAAAGGCTCAAAGGGTTGACTAGGGTATACAATCACAGAAAGGGAGGTATGCCAAGGAAAAAAAAATAGAAACTCTCGGTTAAAACAAAGAAATGCCTACATCCTTTCCTACAATACACCTCCTTCATTTCGTTTTGCACACACACCAGGCAAGTTCTAGACACTTCACAATAGCATGGAATGTCAACACCTCACTTCAAACTTTATGCACATGCTCGATTAAAGATGTATTCACAGACTCTTCAATCAGCTAATTACAGGAATTCAAACATTAAGCCTCAATCACACTGAATCGAACTCTACAGCCTAGGTATCTCAACATATTTAAAAATTTTGCATGCTTTCATACGAATCATCTTTGCATTTTGATTATCATGTACAACACGCAACCAAAATTTCGCAACCATATAGTAACTACAGGTTCCGGGATGCAATCCACCAAAGAAAAAAACTGAAAAATAATTGAACAAAAATCTACTCCTAACGACTACATTTCCCTTAAGACGGTCGTCATCCATCCATCATAGGGAACAGTCACTACTTAAGACGTCGGTTCAATGGGACCATTCTCGGTAAAAGGACCGAAAACAAACGCCGAGAAACCCAAAATAAAAAAATGTCGAAAATATCGATCATTTTGATAGAAAAATTATTTACAAAAAAATTATTTACAAAATATTTTAAATTTTTTTTAAAAAATCGATCATTTCGATAACAAAATAACAAAAATATGTACAGAATCAGAATCATCTAGCAACCATTCAGCAACACACATCAATTTCACAAATATTTATAAATACAGAACAATTTGAAAATTCACACTCACAGGGACACACAACATACATGCTAACAGAAGAGAGCATACAAACAAAATAGCCCAGCCCAGCACCTAACTACTCCCACCCCACACTCAGCTCGAACACTGTCCCCAGTGTTCACAAAGATTCAATTAGCACAAATTCGGGTGGTGGAACTCCCTGATCAGTCAAAGTATTCCACTTCTTCGTCGGGTGCTGCTGCTTCATCTCCCATGTCCGAGTCGCCTCCGTCGTCATCATCGGACTCCACATCGGAGTCCTCCCTATGCGTCTCCTCGTCTGTGGGGACGTCATCATCTTTGGGCTCTATAAATGCTGGCCCCACTCGGCATAGAGCCCTGGCGTTTTCGCCAAAGGGGTAGTCTAGATCGAGCGGCCATAGCTCCTCCTCCGTCACCGGCCTCCCACCTATCCTTAGCTGGAGCATCTGCATCCCATACATCCGTGCCATGTACTAGTCATCACGAGCGTGTCGCTCGCCAAGTGTAAGCACTGGCCCGTGGGTGGTGTCGGGAGCCTTAGTTTTGGTAACATCTAAGGCCCGCCGACCCAACTGCGGGATATAATCGAGGGCCTCCTCCTCAACATCGAGGCCCCTGAGAAAGGTGGTCAGTAGTCCACCAAAACCATACCTGTGCCCCTGGTGCAACCGGGCTCTCTTCATGGCGGATATAATAACCGCCCTGACATTGATCTCCAGCCCTTTCATCAGGGCATACACCAGGCATACAAGATCTCGGGTTACATCAGTCATATGTACCCCCGGGATTAGGCATGAGCAGACTATCTTCAGCCAGATTTGGGCTTCCCTGTTCATCTGTGAATAGGGCAACGTCCGGTGGTAGCCCCTCTTTTTGTGTCTGCTCCATCTAGCTGTTGATCGGGTCCCACACAATGTGCGTCTGATGTCCGCATACGGTGGGGTAATGTTCAGCTGTCAGAGAACGTGGGCAGCTGTGTCCCGCGCTCCTATGATGGCATTAAGATGGTGGGGCTCCAGAGTGACTATTTGCCCTCTGATCTTGATGGTGTGACTCCTGATCATCGGGTTCCAGTTGGCATAGAACTCCTGAACCAAGTGCAGATTGCATTCTTTGGGCTCTTCAAAGATGAACTTGAGCCCCGCTGCCTCGATCCGGTGAACCATTCTGGGGAACTCTTGTGCCAATGGTTCCCGTGCTATGTGCTCCTCGGGGAAATATTTATTTTCCTTATGCTTCGCGTACCACTTTTTCCTCTCATCGGTCACCCATCTTGTTCCATATTGGCGACGTTGGCCGCGTGGAACTGCTGGTGCAGCTGGGACTGCTGTGCCCAGTCTGATTCGTTTCCTTCCGGCGCCTGAAGTCGACGCGCCTTTTCCTTTATCTTGTCGGCTTGCCATTTCACCTGTCAACCCAAGTAAACAAGATCAATGTTAAGCTTACAGATATTAACTTTGTCTAAGGTCAGGTTACGCTAGGTTACCCCACACTTAGTCCTTAGCTACAGTTACAACAATACGGCAAGAATATCTTTATTTACACAAAACAACCAACTATACAATCATGCTTAGTGCGTTTGAAAAATTCGACGGTATAACTTCTGCGTACTACTCAGACTTCGTACAGCTAATCGCAATCACTACCATCGCTAGCATTTTAACCATCACACTTAGCAAAGAAAAACAAAGAAACAAAAACAACAACAAAAACTTATACACATGAACCTTTCCAACCAACCAAATTCGAACAAATTTCAACATTTCCCCCAAACCCGAGAATCCGTCGTCTATTAACATCCAAACAATTTGTACATCGACTCATCTCATTCAACACGTACAACCTGGCATAGAATTCACGATTTCAACTCATTTCCAAATTCAAATTCAACAACAAGCCCTAAAATTGATTTTATCAATCAAATTCGAATAATTTATGCAATCGACAAGTTCAAATAATCATAACGACATTCCGAACATTTATCAACAACAAATAACTCAAATTCATGCTTAATTACTACATAGGGAGATTTAGCTCACCTCCCCTGCTTAATTTCGAAGAAAATCGATAAGAAATTGAGAGGGAATCGGAAAACATACCTTGAAGTTGAAGAATAGAAGAAAACTCGGTGAATTTGGTGCCTTACGCCGTGGCACGATGATGGGGGATGGTTTTTGGGGGGTTTGGTCGCGGAGGGATTGGAAAATGAGGGGAAAAGGGAGGTTTTCGGGGTTAAAAAGGTAGAAAAATATGCGGGTCACTCGGCGACCTTGTGTGACCCGTCGCGATATACACGGCAACGTGTCACGGAGTGCATCGCGGTGCACTGCCTCCGTGACACGGAGCCATCGCGATACCATTCTGGAAATTTTAAAATTTCCGGGTTATACCTCAACGTGTCATGGAGGGTAATGCGGAGGTCCTCCTCCGTGACACAGAGCTATCGCCCCAGCTCACCGTTTTCCACTTTTTCTTAATTTTTCATACCTCGACTTTTCCTTCGCAATTCCGTGCACATGTTCCTCCGTTTGACCTAAAATTCAGGTCACTATACAAAATTGGTTAGAATTATAGGTTTCACCTAACTAAAAATAAAAACACTAACTAAAACGAAAAAAAAAATTGTAGTCAATCGCGAAAAAGAAAAATCTATTTACAATTTACAAAAAAAAAAAATTTCACGGGTTGCCTCCCGTGCAGCGCCTGGTTTACCGTCGCGGATCGACGTCATTTAAGCTCAATTGTCCGCTAGGGTGATGGACGATTTCTCTCGATCACCGTCCTCTGCCCAATAGTGCTTACACCTTTCCGGTGGTTTTCCCATTAACTCTTGGGAATCCTTCATCTTCTTGTCATCACCATGATCAATCACATTGATCACCGAGAGTTCTTCATGCACCATCGGGAGCTTGGGTGCTTTATACACATCAAACACCTCTACCTTGTCATGTGCTCGCATTGTGAGTTGCCCCGCAGCTACGTCGATTAGTGCTTTCCCGGTTTCCAAGAAGGGACGCCCCAAAATAAATGGGACTTCCGCGTCTGGTTCAAAGTCCAGCACGACAAAATCTACCGGAAAAATTAGGGAGCCAACTTGCACTAGAACGTCCTCAACAATGCCATCCGGTCTGGCTAAGGATCGATCCGCCAACTGCAAGATTACCATTGTGGGTCTAGGACTCCCTAGACCCAACTTTCTGAATACCGAAGACGGCATCAGATTTATGCTCGCTCCCAAGTCACACAATCCACGAGCTCGGATGCTCTGCCCAATAGTAAGCTGGATAGTAAAACTCCCAGGGTCTTTTAGCTTTGTGGGCAGTCTGTTTTGAATCCAAGAAGTGCACTCCTCCGTTAGAGCCACCGTAGCATACTCAGTCAACCGACTTTTGTTGGCCACGATGTCCTTTATGTACTTGGCATATTTAGGCACTCCCTCCAAGACATCAACAAGAGGTAAATTAACATGTACCTGTTTAAGAACCTCCATGAATTTCTTGAAACACGCCTCCTCCTTGTGTTTCTTGAGTCGTTGAGGGAACGGGGGTGGAGGTCTTTCTGATTCAGCTTCTTTGGTTTTCCCCCTTTCAGAACATTGCTCCCTCTCGACTTCTGCTGCTCCCGAATGTTGAGGTGGTCTTTCAGGTTCCACCTCTTTCAGCTGCAAACCACTCCTTGTGGTCACTGCATTTACCTGCTTGGGATTGAGATCCGTGTCGCTCGGTAGTCCTCCTCTAGGCCTTGTATTTTGGGCACTAGCAAATTGCCCAAATTGATACGCAAGTGCCTTGGTAGCAAACTGATTGTTTTTCACTTCGGCTGCCAATTTCACATTGTCAGCCTGAAATTGAGCTTCGTTAGATATCATGGTCTTGAACATCTCCTCAATGCTGGGTGATGGTGGTGGAGGAGGTGCATTGTTGTTTCTGAATTGAGCTTGGTAGTTCTGTTGCCCTCCTTGGTTCCTTTGCACACCCCGACCCGAACTTTGGCCTTGATGGTTGTTGCTACCCCATGCGAAATTAGGATGATTCCTCCAATTTGAATTGTAGCTACTACCATACTGCTGGTGATTTCTTTGTGCATTACCCACAAAGTTTACCGAGTCAGGATTGGCTCCACAACACTCAGCTGAGTGCTCACTGCTTCCACACACTTCACACCACAATTGCTGGACTGCATTAACTAGGGCTTGAGGCTGGTTCAAAGTCATGTTGCTGAAGTGGTTGTTAAGTTGATTTTGCAATGCAGCTATCTGTGCAGCGATAGCTGTAAACCCATCCACATCAAGAACTCCTGCTGCTTTCCTTGTCCCACCTCTTGATGAATCAACATTCCATTCTGGATTGCCTTGTGAAATCCGGTTCAACAAGGTATACAGCTCCTCATAAGTCTTTTCCAACGCTTGCCCTCCAGCTGCTGAATCTAGCAATATTTTGGTGTGGGGTTCCAAACCCTCAATAAATGTGTGCACCAGCACATCATTGGACTGATGATGATGAGGACAGTCCCGCAACATGGATTTAAATCTCTCCCAGGCTTGAAATAAATTTTCTCCCTCCCTCTGTTTGAAACTTAGAATTTGACTTCTAAGTCTTGCTGTTTTACCAGAGGGAAAAAATCTTATCAAGAATTTCCGTGCAAGATCATCCCACGTAGAAATAGAACTCGGTGGCTCGGCTTTCAACCACCTCTTGGCTTCTCCTAGTAATGAGAATGGGAATAATGTAAGCCGGACATAGTCTGGTGACAGTCCAGCGGGTATGTAAGTGTCACTTATCTCCAAAAACTTTTGGAGATGCTGTTGTGGATCTTCATGAGGGAGACCAGTAAATTGCCCGCTTGTGTGCAACAACCGCACCATATTTTGTTTGAGTTCAAATCTCCCTCCAGGCTCTGGTTTGCGGATACTTGATGTAACATTTTTGGCATGTGGGATTTCCACCTCGCAAACCGGCCGTGCTGCTGCTTCTTCGGGCACTAACACTGCCCTTACTACCGGTGGATTCTGTTGTTCTCCATGATCATCTGTCTGAGCAACTGCAACTTTCTTTGTAGAGCTTCTCTTCTCTTACTGTGAAATATTCTTTCAGGCTCTAAATAAGATTCCACCAGCTCTTTGTCTCTTGCCAGTGTTCACAGCAATTAAGTCTGCAAAATATAGGCTAAGACCAAGTTGTCAACACTTAAGAAAATAAAAATACAGTAAACTAACACTTAAAACAAATTCACCAATTGCAAAGTCCCCGGCAACGACACCAAAAACTTTTTCGGGTCTGTTTGTGGGTATACAAAACAACACGCAAGTGCACGTGGTCGAACAAGTAGTAAGTGGCTTTAGTAAGCCAAGTATCGATCCCACAGAGACTTGGATTAAGTGCAATATTCTCAAGTATACTATATTTTACTTCTAAATATGCAGACAACAACGTAACCAAAAAGTGGATAGTTTGTTTGATAAATTTTATACTAAAACTAAGAACAATTATCTACTTTAAATCTGAACTATGAATGAAAGCATGCTGAGGTTAAACGAACATGTAATGAAACTGATTATCATCATAAATTGGTTAATCTTTTCTTCCTGTTGCTAGCCAAGAACATTTTCCAAGTGATTAAAACTCTCGTATTTAACCTCACTTAAGAATCATGAACCATCTGTCTACATTTTTGTGATCAAATGCAAATCATGTCCTAGCCGTACGATTCCGGTTCCTAAATTGACTAATACGACTTTCAGGTATATTTCTATCCTGAAAGCAAATCAAGACCCAATTTTCCCAAATCAAGTAAAGAACATATCCTATTAATTCACAACTTTCCAATTTCGTGCTCTCTCGAGTGAAACCGGACTTTTTAGATGTACATTAATGTAGGCCACACACCAATGCAGTAAGAACAAGAATTAATAGAACAACATGGAACAAAAGATCAAAAACCAGATAATCAATAATCAAATTTCATCACAATTGTTCATAACCTCAGTAAGGAGAGGAATTAGCCACTCATTTGTGGATTAATCATCATAAAACGAGTGTTAATCATACACGCAATTGAATTAAAGAAGAAAGAAAGAGAGAAAAAACCCTGAACTTTTCGTCCCTCAACTGCCTGTAACCCACGTCCTTGCTCCACCAAGTCTAAATTATGAAAAATGAACTTAAGTGTTCTATTTATACTGCTGGGAATTTTTCCCGGAATAATGAGAAACGTGTCACGGAGTGCATCGCGGAGCACTGCCTCCGTGACACGCTATGAACGCGGACCCTCACTACAACTGGGGGTCCGGGAATTCAAGCTCAACGTGGCATGGCGTGCATCGCGGAGCACTGGCTCCGTGCCACGGAGCAAACGCGGACCTCCACTGGAATTTGGGTGAATTTTCCCCATCCAGGCAGAATGCCTCCGCGATGGCAGCGTGACACGACTCCATCGCGGAGCCCCTTTAATTCATGCTGTCCAATGTCGTTTCCCTTGCTCGCATCCAAGTCCAACTCCGATATCATCCAACATGCATTTTAGCTTCTTGAAATCATATTTTACTTGCAAAACAATGCTAATCATGTTGGTTAGTATAAATTCACATTTTATTACCAATTACATGAGAATGTATACACATTTCTAGATAAACAAGGTGAAAATGATACTTTTGAGTATCACTTGGGCATATAAATCTGCCCAAGATCAATTCCCTCTGAATTGTGGTTGGAAATTCTGATGTGCCCCTTTGTTTATGTGCAGACCTTGATTTGACCTTTGCCCTTGGTTACTATTACTACCCCATGAAAAATTTGGATGGTTCCTCCAGTTGGGGTTGTAATTGTTTCCATACTACTGATTGTTGCCCCTTTTCACATTCCCAACAAAGTAAACTAAGTCTAGATTAGCACCACATGTATTAGCTGAGTGCTCACTGCTACCACAAACTTCATACTACACTTGCTGGACCACATTGACTGGAGCTTGTGGCTACCCCAAGCTCATGTTACTAAAATGAGTGTTAATATGATTTTGTAATGGCTATCTGTGCAGCAATAGCTGTGAGTCCATCTACCTCCAAGACACCTGCCGCTTTCTTCACCATACCTCAGGTTGTGTCCGCATCCCATTTTGGGTTGCCTTGTGAAATACGGTTCAATAGTGTATACAACTCCTGATGCGTCTTTTCCAAAGATTTCCCACCAGTTGCAAAGTCTAATATGATTTTGTTATGCGGTTCCAAGCCTTCTATAAAAGTATGCACTAACACATCATTCGACTGGTGGTGCTGAGGATAATTTCTCAGCATCGACTCTAACCTCTCCCATGTTTGGTACAGGTTCTCACCATCTCTGTTTGAACTTAGAATCTGAATTGTAATCCTTGTTGTCTTCCCCGAAGGAAAGAACCTGATTAAGAATTTCTTTGCCTGATCAATCCATGTGGTAATAGAGTTAGGTAGTTCCGCCTTTAGCCACCTCTTCGCTTCCCCCAACAATGATAATGGAACAAAGTAAGCCCCACATAATCTGATGATACCCCTGTGGGTATGTATGTGTCATTGATCTCCAGAAAATTTTGTAGGTGCTGCTACGGGTCTTAATGAGGGAGACCTGTGAATTGTCCGCTAGTATGAAGTAGCTGCACCATGTTCTGTTTCAGCTAAAATCTACCTCCTGGATCTGACTTGCGGATGCTAGAGGTCACATTATTCGCGTATGGGATTGCCACTTCGCATACTAGTCTTGCTGTCATCACTTCAGGCACTAACTCAGCCTGCCCAACTGGTGGATGCTGTTGTTGTTCCAGAATTTCCCTCTGTAACAACTGCAACTTCCTTTGTAAAGCTTCTCTCCTTTGTAAATGAAACTTTCTTTCTAGCTCCAAAAATGGGTCCACCAATTCCTTATTCCTTTCCAGTATTTAGAAATTTCTCTGTACCTGCAAGGGTAGAAGCTAAGATCAAGTTGTCAACACTTGCATAGAACTTGCAAAAACTAAAACTCAAAAATTTCACTAATTTCGCCAGTCCCGGGCAACGGCGCCAAAAACTTGTTGTCTCCCAATCGCACGCAAGTGCACGTGGTCGTACAAGTAATATAGTGGCTCTTTCAAGCCGGATATCGAACCCGCAGGGACTACACGTTAGTGACTTTTCTTATTTTAGTATTCACAATTACTCTATGCAAGTGTGTAAATAACACAATGAATTAAGAGTTTGATAAATAGCAAGATATAAAGTAATACTAAGTGAATCTAAGAATGTTGATTACAATAGCAAGAACAATCTATGGTTAAGGCACGAAATGCAATCATATATAACTTGTCTTATTCTTCACCTACCTTCTCTTTCAGGTTGATTGTTAGGAAAGATTAGAGTCTGACTATGGTCTCTTGAACCTCTAGCCAATTACCAAAATATGAATCTTGCAACTACATATTTCTGTGGTGCAACAACTCATCCTAGGGCTAGTCAAAATTTCTTCCTCTTGTTAACCAAATATGACATTGCAGGTATATTTCTATCCTTCACGCGAATCTTACCTTCGATTTACAACAAAGATAAGAACATATTCCCCTATTCCAAGTTCTACCCTAATAATTTTCCTTTCAGAGGAAATTAGGATTATAAATTTATCTTAATGCTGGCCGAACATTAAAACAACGAAAATCAAGAATAGAAGAACCATTCATAAGAGAAGAAAATTCAGCTGAAAATAATATGAAATTATACAAACATTCAATTAGCCTCAACCTCAGAATGAGGTAATTTATCCACTCATTTGTTGATTAAACATCTTGAATAAGTTTTGATCATGAGAACAATTGAAATTTAGAAGAAAAGATAAGAGAAAGAACCCTAGAATTTTCTTCAGCTCAACTGTTCTTTCCCACGTTCTTGCCAAAATGTCAGATAATGGAAAATAAAAGTCTAAGTGTTCTATTTATACAGGTGTAAATTTTCACGGTGATAAACTAGCTCGTGCCATCGCTTTGAAATAGCTTTGTGACATGGAGCTATCGCAGAGGTCCTCTTGAAATGGGACGAGGATGAAATTCCTTTCTCTGTGGCACGGAGGCTAACGCGGAGCTTCATCTCTATGCCACGGAGCTGCCGTGGAACTTCACTAGAACATGGCATGTCTGGAAATCCAAGCTCCATATCACTGAGCTTAACGCTCCAAGTCTTCTCCGTGACACGGACTTTTCACGTAGCCTCACTGTTTTGCACCTTCCAAATTCCATAATTTTCTTCCTTACCCAACCACTATGGCATGTTATTCAATGTGAAGAATCCATAACGTGACACGTTGGTGAACTTTCAACTCAATGTTAACGCTTTCCAAACATTTCCATACTCCCACTCAGAGTTTCACTCGCTCTTCCCGCTAACATCTTTATATTATCCACCTGCAAATAGTCACAACAAAATTATTAATCCAAAAAAAAAAACAAACATAATTAACTCAAAACATGAGTGAATACATCACTATTATCCTTAACTAGACTGCCGAAGGGTTGAAAATATGGAGTTTGGTCGTATAAATATGCCCAAGATCAAATCCAGATACCATTAGCTCAGGGTTTGAGAGAGTGACATCCCAAAGACAGCCTTCAGAACTCGGTATGGTCACTATGAGTTTGTAGTTATGTCTTTTGGACTAACAAATACTCCTGTAACTTTTATGGATTTGATGAAAGGGGTGTTCAAGCCATATTTGGATATGTTTTCAATTATTTTCATAGACGATATTCTCATATACTCTTGAAGTAAGGAGCAACATGCCACTCATTTGAGGGTGGTTCTACAGACTCTTAAGGATCACCAGTTGTATGCTAAATTCAGTAAATGCGAGTTTTTGTTGAACTTTGGGTCAGGTGTTATTAAGTGAGTGTTTACCGATGGACTCTCAAAAGATAGAAGTGGTGAAGAATTGACCCAGACTAGTAAGTCATTCGGATATCAGGAGTTTCTTGGGTTTAGCTGGTTACTATTGAAGGTTTGTTGAAGGGTTTCATCTATAACAGCACCGTTGACTAATCTCTGAGCTGGACCAAGTCAGGGTCCTCGTACTGTCATTCTTTTACCTCTGTAACCAATGATGACACAGTAGAATTCTGAAATACTGCTCTATTATTTTCTGTTTCCATTACTCAAACGGCTAAACCAGCTAACTGATGAATTTCTTTGGCTAACTTCCGCTTCTCAGGTCGCAAATACGCCAAACTCCCCATTGACTTACGGCTCAGGGCATCTGCTACAACATTAGCTTTTCCGGGGTGGTATAGAATATTTACATCATAAACTTTTAATAGCTCCAACCAGCGGCGTTGCCGCAGATTCAACTCCCTCTGAGTGAAAATGTACTGTAGGCTCTTATGATCTGTGTAAATATCAACATGGACGTCGTACAGGTAATGCCTCCACATCTTTAAGGCATGGATTACTGCGGCCAATTCCAGGTCATGCGCAGGATAATTCTTTTCATGTTTCCTCAGCTGCCTGGAAGCATATGCGATTACTCTACCATGCTGCATCAACACACAACCTAACCCGACACCTGACGCATCACAATAGACTGAATAACCTTCTGTGCCTTCCGGCAATGCTAACACTGGGGTGGAGGTTAATCTGTCTTTCAGTTCCTGAAAGCTCTACTCGCATGCCTCTGTCCATTGAAACTTTGCTGCTTTCTGTGTCAATTTGGTTAGAGGTGCCGCAATGGTCGAGAACCCTTTAACAAACCTCCTATAATATCCTGCCAACCCCAGAAAGCTACGAACTTCAGTTGGAGTGGTAGGCCTAGGCCATGACTTAACTGCTTCTATTTTCTGCTTGTCTACCTATATACCAGCGTATGAGACGATATGCCCTAAAAAGGCCACTGATTTAAGCCAAAATTCACACTTAGAAAATTTAACATACAACTGACGGTCCCTGAGAATTTGGAGAACTGTCCGCAAGTGAGTCCGGTGATCTGCTTCAGAGCGAGAATACACCAGAATGTCATCAATGAATACTATCACGAACAAGTCCAGGAAAGGTCTGAAAATACTGTTCATCAGGTCCATGAAGACTGCTGGGGAATTCGTTAACCCGAAGGACATAACTAGAAATTCAAAATGTCCATATCGGGTCCTGAACGCTGTCTTAGGAATATCTCTCTCACGTACTCGGACCTGGTGATATCCGGACCGCAAGTCAATCTTAGAAAAGTATCTGGCTCCCTGCAACTGATCAAATAAGTCGTCAATTCTTGGGAGCGGGTACTTGTTCTTTTCTGTAACTTTGTTTAGCTGCCGATAATCTATGCACATTCGAAGCGAGCCATCTTTCTTCCTCACAAACAAGACTGGCGCACCCCACGGTGAAGTACTCGGCCTGATAAAACCTTTATCCAATAAATCTTTCAACTGCTCCTTTAATTCTCTGAGTTCTGCAGGAGCCATACGATAGGGAGGAATTGATATCGGCTGAGTGCCCGGTAACAAGTCAATAGCAAAGTCTATTTCCCTTTCTGGGGGAATACCAGGTAACTCATCAGGAAACACATCAGGGAATTCATTCACCACTGGAACAGACTGGAGTGTCGGAGATTCTGTTTGGACATCCTGAACTCTGACTAGATGGTAAATACATCCCTTAGATATCAACTTTCTCGCCTGAAGGTAGGAAATAAACCTACCTTTTGGCGTAGCGGTGCTGCCCTTCCACTCCCGCACTGCTTCTCCTGGGAAGTGGAATCGGACCGTCTTGGTCCAATATTCAACGTTGGCAAAACACGGTACTAACCAATCCATATCCATTATGGCATCGAAGTCTATCATTTCTAACTCGACCAGATCTACTGTGGTCGGACGGTCAGCAACCTCTACTGTACACCCGCGGTAGATTCGGCTAGCTGTGATAGAGTCACCGACGGGCGTGGATACTAAGAAGGGCTGCTGCAATGATTCTGGTGCAATACTAAACTTTCGTGCCACAAATGGAGTAATGTAGGACAAAGTAGACCCTGGATCAATCAACACATAAGCAGGGTGTGAGCAGATAGTTAACATACCTGTCACAACATTAGGCGACGCTTCTGAATCTTGCCTCCCTGGTAAGGCATATGTGCGGCTTGGACACGCACCTGTATTGGAGGCCCCTGATCTGCCCCGACCCCTGCCTGCTGAAACTGAGGGCCTGCGCCCAGTCGAGGATGCTGTGGCTCGTGACCCTGCTGATGCCCTATCCTGTCTATCACGGTCCTCTCGACCTCTGGCTGGGCAATCTTTCATCAAATGGCCTTCTTGGCCACAAATATAACATGCGGTGGAGCCATATCTGCATGCTCAAGGATGGCGTCGACTGCATATAGGGCAAAGTGGTAGGGTATACCTACTCTGCTCCGCCCTCCTCTGTAATGGTGAATCTACCATCTGCGAGCCTCTACCAGTCTCTGACTGCCCCCTGTGGCTGAATCTACCCCCCTGCGACTGCGGCGGAGGCGGGGGCCTGGGCGGCCTGTCTAACAATCGTGGCCTGGGTCCTCCCCGGCCCTCCCTCTGTAACTCAACTGGCCTGTCCCGGTGACGCTGTTCCTGATTGACCCTTCTGATCTCCCATTGTCGCTGTCTGATGCCCTCAATATTCTGGGCAAATGCCTGAACTCGAGCAATGTCCATGTCCTCTCACAGTGTGGCTGTAATACAAGTCTCAACATATTCTGGATTCAACCCCATGATGAAGCGGTGTACTCTAGATGCCATGGTATCAACAAAGGCCGGTGCATACCGGGCTAAGGAATCAAGCCGCAAGGAATATTCCCGGACACTCATGGCCCCCTACTCCAGATGTAGGAACTGGTCTACCCGGGCCTGTCAAATCTCTCGCGGCAGATAGTGATCCAGAAAAGCTCCTGAAAAGCTGGACCAGGTGGGAGGGGAAACATCTCTCCCTCGAGACCTTTCCCAGCTTTCATGCCATAACACAACGATATCCCATAACCGAAATGCTGCCAACTCAACTGATTCGGTAGGCATGGCATGCATAACCCTGAAGATTCTCTGCATTTGATCTAGAAAATCCTGAGGGTCCTCTGTCCGATCCGTACTTGTAAACTGTGGGGGGTTTAGGGCTAAGAACTCTCGGAACCTCGAACTACCGGGCCCTCCTGATAATTCTGCAACTGTAGACGGCATTGGCTAACGGTGAGCAGCCATCATCTGTGCTAACATAACTACAACACTCCTAACCTCCTGGTCGGAAGGTGTCGGTACACGGACTGCTGAAGGTAATGTCGCCTCAAGTGGCTCCTGACGTGGTGGAGACTGCTGAGGAGGCTGGGACGATACCTCTGTAGTGCCCTCTGATCGGGCTGTTTCTAAACGAGGGTGAGGCATCCTGCTGGTGCCTTCCCCTGCTGCAACATCTAAGCTCCGACCTGTGATAGGATGGCGCTGGTCTGACATTATCTGTAACCAAAGAATATGGTAAGCTTTTAGGGACTCAACCCTATACTGTACCGCTCTACAGCACGACTGAATAAGAATAAAAGACAACCATCCTATCATGCCTTGCAGCCTCCTACCCATAGTATGTGGTGCACAACACATCCATGGACAGGAATCTACTTAGCACGGCTTGCAGACTCCCTGGGATACGACCTGCTCTGATACCAAATTTGTCACACCCCGCCTTAGGGGGTATGACTGGCACCTGGTGCCCTACTGGGACCTGAACTGCTGGACTGCTAAGCCTGGGCACATCTGGTGCCTGGCTGGCTCTAACTCATATTTCTGGAAACAAAGGGCTATATAACGGCTGTAAACACAGCCCCCGGCCCATTGGCCTATAGCCTCCTGTACCTGTACTAACAGCTGACAAGAAACATATCAATTCAGGGAAACCTATGCGGGCCGACAAGGCCACCATGCTGTCTAGTTATCTATAACTCAATCATGAAGTACTAGAAAGCTACGTGACCGGCAAGGTCACCACTACTGGCAAACTATGGCCCCACACGGCCAACATAAAAGAAAGAAAGAGTACTAACAGCTATACAACTGCACAGCCTCACACGACCGGCTCAGCTGACCACAGGGAGATATATACAGACTGCAAGCCTCTAGGAATAGCAATAGAAATGATCGGGACAGGGCCCCGACCTACCCGTACTATACAACAAAAGAAACTGAATTACACCTCTGGAATTCAGTCTCCGGATAACAGGAGCGGAATACTCGATCGCTGACAGGAATCACGTAGTATCGCCTGCTCATCTATGAGTACCTGCAGGCAAGTAATGCAGCACCCCACCGGGCGTCAGTACCGCTGGTACTGAGTATGTAAAGCAATAACTGAAAGCAAAATCTAAAAACAACAATGTAACTGATGAAACTGAAGTAAGAAGAATTAGATTAACTGTCTGATAATGTAAGTCATATCTTCTCTCATTTATACGGAAAGGAAATAGGGGTCGTACCTGGAGACGTATCACTCAACTGCTGATTTACTCGTTTCTAACGTGACATGCCATAACATAACAAAACATAATATAGCACACACAAACCTTACTCGGCCCCCATAAGCCGGGAGGTACAACCAGCACAGAATCTACACCTCTACCCCCGGTCATCCCGTCTCCTATAACAGCTATAAGCATCCCGCCGATCCCCTGGGTATGCACTTGGGCTCGCTGAGCCCCTGACTATAACTGTACCTGAGTCTGAAGGACTCCTGAATCAACACCCGGGCGTATCCGCTCGACAGGGGTGTGTAAAAGCCGACCAAGGCATAATATGGGGAAAACTGGCATCCCATCTTTGTCCCCTGTGGGACGGCATGCCACTCCGTAGAGCGACGTATCCTCGTCCTCTGGCGGACGAGTCGATACAGCTATCAACCCTGGGGCGGTCATGGATGCTGGGTAGTCCAACCCCAAACAATATAACGGTCTCAACTAGTAATACTGTCTGCATATCTTACATGCTGAGGCTAACATGGGTAAAGTATCGTATATATTACATGCTGAACTAGTGATAGTAATCTGTACGTATTTAATACATGCTAAGGCTGGTAAATATATATGTATATGAATATAGTCTCCTGCCAGACTATTCTGGGGCTAATACTGAACAGGATATAGTATTTCTGCTGAAAACCATGCTGTATACTGAGCTTCTATAGTAACATGATTTGCATTTCTAATATACTTTCTGACTTCATTTTAACTTATCATTCTACTTCTGAGATGTCTTACCGATATTACATCGCTTTACTGGGTTTCAACTGAATACAATGATATCCTAACATTCTGTGTCACATCACATACTGAGCATACTGTGGAATTCCTAGTACTTATATTAGAGTCTATATCATGCTGGCAAATTACACGCAAGTTATAATTTGACGCTTCTAATATCGTACCAACATTCGTAGTAAACATAACACATGACTTCTGAACATTCTACTGGCCTTGAATTACTGTACTGTACCGAGATTACTTAACTTGCCGAGGGAACTAGCTTTACATACCTTATCCTTGAACTATTCCTCTGTCGAACGAGACTCGGTCGGTACTTCAGCTATTTTCTCCCAACTGCATTCATAAATATGTCAATTAATATTAAATACAGCTTTACTTTAAAAGGCAACGTCACTTTCGATATCGTTTATAGCCTAAACTTAGGCTTATCGAAAGACGGCCAAAAGCTCGCTATTTTTCAGAGGTCCAGAAGGGAGAAATATTCACTTCACAGCTAGGAACACATAGACACTAATTTAGAGCAATTCCACTTACCTTAGCTCGGTGGCTCGACAATTCGTCAGCCGTATTTCACGAAACTGAATCCGTAGGAATGCTCTCTGCTGCTAAATACCTCAGTATCTGAGGTTAATTTGAGCTTAGACAACGTTTAGCAGCGTAATCGGACGGAAATTACATTATCTCCTTCGTTCCTTTTCTCCCTCTGTTGGCTTGCTCTATTTTCTAGAAGTTTATAAATGTTTTTATCATTTAAAACCAAAGTGGGGCTTTATATACTTGGGCCTGGACAAGGCCAACATGTCACGGAGCCAACGCGGAGGCCTCTCCTTCGTGACACGCTGCCATCGCGGAGGGGCTCTGCCTCGGCTCCTTCCGCGATGGTTCGACAGGTTTCTCGTCCGATCTTTTCCCGGGCCTTTCTCCAGCACGTATGGCCTTCAAATATGCTTAACCAACGTGCGAATAGGTCGTATAGGTGCCGGGAATTCTACGGGGTATAACAGTATATCTCATCTAGACAATGAAAGGAAAGAATTAGTGAAGGATGAGCTTTGGCTTAAGGATGTGCATCGGCTTGCCTGGCTAGGAGTCCACCTAGTAGGCTCAAAAAAGGGTGGCATCATTATTCAGAATGGGTCAGAATCATCCTTAGTAACCGAGGTTAAAGCTAGGAAAGACGAGGATCCTATATTGGTAAAATTGAGGGAGGCCGTTGGAATTAGAAGGTAGAAGCTTCTCTAAAGGGGGAGATGGTGTGCTTCGATATCAGGGTCGCTTGTGTGTTCCAGGTGTTGATGATTTGAGAGATCGGTGTTGCACAATGCTCATGGTTCCAGATACTCTATACATCCAGGTGCCACCAAGATGTACCGTGACCTATGGGAAGTCTATTGGTGGAGTGGCATGAAGAAGGACATAGCAGAATTTGTGGCTAAGTGTCCGAATTGTCAACAGGTGAAAGTGGAAAATCAAAGACCTGGAGTTGTGCTCCAAGACATTAGTATCCCTACTTGGAAGTGGTAGGAGATCAATATGGACTTCATTATAGGGTTGCCTCGTACTCGTCGACAATATGACTCTATTTGGGTAGTGGTAGACAAGTTGACTAAGGCAACTCAATTCCTACTGGTCAAAACTACCGATTCAACAAAGGATTATGCTAAGTTATACATTCGGTAGTTAGTCTAGTTTCATGGAGTGCCCTTGTCCATCATATCAGATAGAGGTACTCAGTTTACCTCCCAGTTTTGGAGATCATTTCAGAAGGGACTCAATACTCAGGCCAAGCTTAGCACAATGTTTCACCCGCAAACAGATGGTCAGGCAGAGCGGACTATTCAGACTCTGGAGGATATATTGAGAGTACCTGTGTTGATTCCAAAGGTAGTTGGGATGACCATTTTCTTCTCATTGAGTTTGGATATAACAAAAACTACTATTCAAGCATCTAGATGGCTCCATTTGAGGCTCTTTATGGGAGAAGGTGTAGATCACCTATTGGTTAGTTTGAGGTTGGTGAAGCTATATTGATAGCTCCAGTTACAGTTCATGAGGCTATAGAGAAGGTTCAGCTTATAAGGGAAGGGTTGAAAATGGCACAGAGTCGCCAAGAGTCCTATGCGGATGTGAGGAGGAGGGAGCGTGAGTTTGAAGTTGATGGTTGTGTATTTCTGAAGGTATCTCCCATGAAGGGAGTGATGAGATTTAGAAAGAAAGGGAAACTCAGTCCCCGTTATATTGGTCCATATCAAATTGTGAAATGGGTTAGCAAGGTAGCATATGAGTTAGAGTTGCCCTCAGAATTAGCTTTAATTCATCCAGTTTTCCATGTGTCACTTTTAAAGAAGTGCTTGGGTGCTCCGGCTCTGGTTGTTCCGGTAGGGAGTGTAGGTGTGAAGGATAGCCTTAGCTATTGTAATGCCTTGGAATCCCTAAGATAAGATCCGGGAGTTGAAAGGGAGAAAATTGAAAAATCTGTACCAGGTCACAAAACGAGTCGTTCTGTGACTCGCGGGGGTGACCACGAGTCGTTAGGTGATTCATGGTTAGGAGTTGGCTTAAGTTTTGGAAATGGTGATTGGGGTCACCATGGGTATGACCACGGTTTGTGGTGAGGCGCCACGACTTGTTGAGCCATCCTTGGCTAATGAAAATTGGTAGGAAGAGTTGGAGTGATAGTGCACCGGATGGATTGGACCCCACGAGTCATGGTTAGACACCACGATTCGTTGGGATGGTCGTGGTCAGGAGATGAATTAAGGTTCGAGCAGTGGGGAATTAGAGGTAATGAGTGGTGACCACGAGTCGTGGTCACCAACGATGACCCATTAGGTCTATCATTGGGACCTCCTTGAGGAAATATGGCAGTGGACCTAACGATAGCATGAAACGTCTAGTTCTTCATGGCGACGACTCGTCCAGTCCCTCGTTGGGACTGACAGTCAGATTTTAGGAGCGAATTCATTAAGGGTATTCTCGTCATTCCTAAGACCTAGGGTCCTATGCTACATTTTTAAGCTATTAAGATAGGTTAAGTCATTCTAGCCTATTCAAACTCATGCATGCAAAGTTCAAGGGTGTAGAGGGTGGTCAATCATAAAACCCAAAGGTTCTTCATCAATTGTTCTTCAATTCCTCCTGGACAAGTAAGGGAGTGATAGAATCCGAGTCTCTTAGGTATGTAGTGTTATGAGTGGGTGAATCCGCTCACACCCATTCCCAATCTCTCCTAATTCATGCAATTTTGTTTGAAGTTCTTTTGGGGTTTTATCCCAAATTCTCATGAAATCCTAATGATATATCTATGGGTTAATATCTCTCATGTTTCATATCATATTTTACGAATGATGGCGGATTTTACAACTAATTTGATTATGAATTTATTATATTAATCTCCTATAAAAATTTTCCCAATCATGCATGTTCTATGATGAATCGATGTTATGATTTTACCTTTATTTTGATGTTCTTTAACCCATAATGATTTATGATTCATGATATTGATTTACTAAAATCCTCATCATGAATTTATGATTACTAAGTATATACATGTTTTACAAGTATGCATGGACTTCATAATTGATAGATTTATGAAGTTGGCCGCTTCATGGGCCCTTGATCCATGGCTAAACATGTATTTAAAAGGGGACCAACGATGTAAATATTTATTTTTCCATGAATGTCATGAATGATGCTTATGATTTGCATAAGAGCCTAATGTGCATGTTGTTGGGAGCAGTGTCTAGCACCGAGTAGCCCGACATTCAAAGGACTACACCGGTGTCTCATAACTATGTACCACGTAGGTTCATATTGATACATTACAATGTTAATGGATCTCCTCTTTCTTGATATCACATATTGCACATCCCTTGCCTAGCAAGCTTGCGACGACTCTGCCCACTTGAGTGAGATAGTTGGGGCATCAAGTAAGGCTCTACCATGATGGCGTCGATTATGACGAGTCCTCCCAATGTTTCTCATGATTATGCATGGTTATGTTCATATTATTTTGGCTCAAGTCATGTTTAATGAAGTTTTTCTCCTATTATTTTTGTTATGACTGATTTATGAACGTTTTGAAGACCTTGAACCTTAAGTTACATTATGATATTCATGTTATGAGCATGTCGTCCTACTCTTATGAACTTTTATGTAACTTAAATATTTGTTTTACCTGCCTTGAATACTTGGCACATTCCACGTACTGAAAGCATACTTTATGTTGTGTCATTTTATGATACAGGATCCGACCTTCAAACCCAACACTGTCATTAGCTCGTTTCCCGGAGTTAGTGTCCAGTTCAATGGTGAGTCCTCATGTCCCAAGGACTAGTTGATATTAGTTATCCTTCATATTCAGTTTTCCATACTTGTCGGGTTAGCTGGGGGTGTTGTCCCATTAACCTATCAGATATGTTAGAGGCTTTCAGACTATATGTAGTATTCAGCTATCATGTATGAAGTGTGCTTCCTTTTCTATGTTATGTCATGATTATGCTTCTGCTATGTTATTATGTTGAGTATTTCACTTTATTTGATTGAGTTAGATGTATGTCCATGCCATGGGTTGACTTGGAGTCTCTCGGGGCTCCTTGTCCTGTGTTGTGACTTGGGTCTACATACGGGTCGTGAAAAACTTGGTATTAGAGAAATAGGTTTGAAGTGTCCTAGGCTGTATGAAAGCCTCCTTAAATAGAGTCTTTTTCATGGGTGTGAAGCGCGCCACACTTATGACGAAGATGCTACGAGACATTTAGGAAATGTTCCCTTCTTTCATAATCTATGTCCTGCGATGAAATGTCTCCCTATCCTTATACTCGTGCTATTTGCGATTGCAGAATCATGGCTCCCTGCTGAGTTAACGGTAGGAGGAATGGGAATGGGAATGGACACAAGGATGGCAACAAAGACGAGCACCAATAGTCCCACCAGTCCAGGAGCACCATGCACCGAAGCAGGTTGCCCATGCTGAATTTCAGGCAGCCATTCAGATGCTAGCGCAGGCCTTGACCGCTCAGGTCAACCAGCAAGCATTGGTGCATGTCCTAAAAAGTGGAAATGCGGTGGCATCACGGGTCAGAGATTTCTTAAGGATAAACCCTCCTGAGTTCCTTGGATCGAAGGTGGATGAGGAACCACATGAGTTTATTAATGATGTTTTGATGATCACCCAGATAATGGCGGTGACTGGGGAAGAGTGTGTTGATTTGGCCTCATATCAGTTGAAGGGGGTCGCGTACATCTAGTTTAAGAAATGCAAAGATAGTAGGCCGTGGGAGCAGGTCGTATTGGTTGGGGATTTTCACATTGCTTTTCTGGATCGATTCTTCCCTCGAGAGTTAAAGGAAGTTAAAGCAGTAGAGTTCGTTAATCTGAAGCAATGGAAGATGACTGTTTAGGAGTATGCTTTGGTGTTCACCTATTTTTCTAGATACGCCCTAGAGTTAGTGGCTGACTAGAGGGCTCGGTTGAGCAGGTTCATACATGGAGTGGCAGACTACTTGGACAAGGATTATAGGATTGCCATGCTTCATCGGGATATTAACTTTCCCTGAATAGTGTTGCACGCCCAACAGACGGAGGTAGTGCGTCTAAGTGAGAGAGAGGCCAAGAAGGTTTGGACAGACAACTATAGGTTCACTCAACAAAGATCCGGCGGTGGTCACCGCCCTCAAATTTAGCAAAGGTCATTAGCTCTAGCACCATCATCAGCTAGTGTTCCATCAAGACCCAAGGGTGATCAGAGGAGCAGGGCCTCAGTTTCGAGAGACCAAAGGGGCATGCAGGCAGAGCACTCATTTTCGGCCTACGGGAAGTGTGGCAAGAATCATGTTGGGGAGTGCTTGCTCAGCTCAGATATCTGTTATGAGTGCGGTAGATTCGGCCATATGGACTGGGCATGTCCATTGGATAGACAGGGTGATGATAGAGGTCGTGGTCAAACTACCAGGTCAGCAGTAGCTCCAGCACTCTCAGCTCCGCAGGGGGCATCTATTAGTGGGGGTGGTGGGCAGCGCCAAAACAGATTCTATGCCCTTGCCTCGCTTCAGGAACAGGAGACTTCATCGGATGTAGTTACTAGTATGTTACGAGTGTTTCACCTTGATGCTTATGCTTTGTTAGATGTGATGAGTTTGTAATTTACCAACTCGTTAGACTTTAAAGCTGGAGTTTTTGTCTAGTTCTACAGCTGATTATTTGGATTTTATGCCCTTTTTTCTTTTGTTGCGTGCAGATACCAAAGTTTGAAGAAAAGAGATAAAATTGGGTAAAAAGGAGGAAACGAGCAAAAGCTGTGAAACGCATGTGTTAACCAACAAAACACTGGTTAAAAGATGAAGGTTACTTCCTCATAGGAGGAATGCCACTGGGGGTTCACGAGTCAACTATGGCGAGACGTAGGTTCAGTCGCTGAATGACACTCAGAAACTTCTGGAATTGGCATTTAAGCTCCGTCAGTTCACGGATTGGCATTAGCGAAACGTCGGGTGAACCTCTGAAGTTCACTGGAAATGACTGAAGAAGAAGAGCAAGTATTCGACGGTTCATGGATTTCATCAGCGAACCGCCGGTACCTTCGCTGGTTCCAGAACGATACTATTAAGGGTATAATTGTCCATTGCTGATGAAGGAAGGAAAAGTACCCTAATTTTAAGGGTATAAAAATAGAAAGTGAAGTACACCGCAGAGAGGGGAGAGAAGAGAGAGGAAGAAGATAGAGAGTTAGAGAAAAAAGCCAAGCACACATCACATCATTAATTCCTCTTTTAGCTGAAGACAATCTCTTAACTGAGAAAGGGATTTCTATTGAAATTTGTAGCAGATACTCTACTCTATTTTCTTCTTGGATATTATTATGTTTCAGCTGGAGTGAAGGATAATTGTGTTTTTTATTTATCTATCCTTATTAAATTCACTAATTCTATTGATTATTGTTTTTTTGAATTTTTTTAACTATGAGTACCTAAAATCATTAACTAGAGGTGTGTGATGATGAATGCTTAATTGGATTAGGTATTGCTAGAGTTAACTTAATGATGTTCAATTAAGTGTAAATATATTGGATTCCTTTCAATCTATTAACAAAGATCCATTGATGATGATATGGGTCTATCTATACTCTCTTGATTGTTGCACGGGAGAGAATAATTAAGTATTGGAAGGGAATCTAGTAGTGGGTATGGATAAGAGGTTGTAAAATTAAGCTACTAATAGCTGAAATTATTTCCTCCTTCCTATTAGCAGCTAATAGCTAGGAATAGTGAAGTTGCTGATCCAAATCAATTCAGGTGCGCTAGAGTTTGAGAAAACTCTAGCTAGGGGTAGTCAATAGGTTGGGAAGCTGAGGCTACCTATTTTCTGAGATTATTTACACTTATTGAACTTATGAAGATAATCTAGCCCATCTTAATCTAATTAGTATTTCATTACACTGCACCTCTAGTATTTCACAATATTGTCAACAACTTAGCTGATCCTTTTATTTTGAGTTCACTAAAGAAATTTGTGTAATTCTCTTCAAAGTTTATTCCCCCCATTTCCTTGTTTTTATGTTAAATCTATATGGTGCAAGTTAATATCAACTTCTCAATCAACGCTTGAATTCATGACTCCCTAGTCCTTATGGGATTCGACCCCGACACTCATTGGGTTACTTGGTTTGATGCAACGACCGTGTAAATTCTTTGATTAAGAATATATTTTGGACGTTATCAAAAATGGCGTCGTTGCCGGGGACTAGCACTTGATAATCTAGTGATTGATTGTTAAATTGAATTAGTGTGCACTGTAGCTACTTGATTTGATTTACTGCTGTGTTGTTAGAATCTCACCCCCTCATGATCCATCACTCCCAAGCAGGAGATAGCTCAGTGGAGGGGAACATGGAACTTGAGGAAGATAATCCGGTGATGCCAGAAGTTCCAGGAGCCATTCACCTACCACGGACAGTAGGGAATGCAGTGTTCCATGTTACTAGCACCATATTGCACTTATTGCAGATGAAAGGTATTTCGGTGGAAAACCAAGTGAAGATGCAAAACGGCACTTGAGGAATTTCTTATAAATTTGCCAGCCCTTCAACATTACAAAACATTAGTCAAGAGTCGATCAGGTTGAGACCCTTCCCTTTCTCATTGACGGGGGAAGCAACAATGTGGCTGGAGGAACTTCCTCCGGGGTGTATTACTTCGTGGCAAGAGTTAACTGAGGCTTTCCTAGATCGGTTTTTCCCTCCCACAAAGATGTTACAACTGAGGGATGATATCACAAACATCAAACAAGAACAAGGATAGTCTTTTCACGAGGCATGGTTATGGTTTATAAAGAAGGTTGCTCTTTGCCTAAATCACGGATTAGTGGATGGAGTGCTTATCCAAAGCTTCTATAGGGCCCTTGATTCAATCAACAAATTCGTTGCCAACAACCTAGCTGGGGGATCAATTATGGACCAAACATATGGGTTAGCCAAATCTCTCCATGACAAAATGACAAAAAACAACAGGGCTTGGCACACAAGGGAAACGAGTGTGTTTACTCATGAGATGAGTTCAAGTGAATTGGCAGCGGAGTTGAAAAAAAGGGATGATGAGCAGGATGAGACTCTCGCCAAGATGATGACTCAGTTAGAACTGATGACCAAGCATGTGATGGGAGCAGGTCCGAAGGTGGTCAATTCTGTGGGGATGTAAGGTCCCTTGCAATTTGAAAGAGAGCCTTAACCAACAAGATATGACGAAGAGTGCCAATATACGGGTAACCAAATGGGAGGGCCTTGGCCTGGCTTCCAAGGAGCAAACCAAGGTCCGTGGCACCCAAGGGATGATAATCAAGGGTGGAGAAATCGTGAACAACAAGGATGGCCCGAAAGGAATGAGAGGTGGAGCAATAGAGAGCCAAACCAAGAAGGTGATTGTTACCATCAAAGTAAAAATCCATACATTCCACCTCCTAAAGTTGGAAATACTCACAATCAACTAGGGCTAAGTGATACGGGAAGCTCCAAAATCGAAGAAATGCTCTCATGAGTTTTGAAGAAGGTGGAGTGAACTGAAAGTGGGGTGAAAGAATTAAGAGGGGAGGTGTCTAACCTCACTCAAACAGTGAGTTCTCACTCAGCTTCTATCAAGCATTTTGAAGCTCAAATGAACCACCTGTTAGCTCAAATGAACCTGAGAATTAAAGGAGCACTACCTAGTGATACAATGCGTAATCCAAAGAAAGAGGGTCAATGTATGGATATTGTCACTAGAAGTGGCAAGGTTATGGGAGATTGATAACGCTCAAACCACATCTCTTACTGAATTGAGAAGCGGATGTTGTCAATAAAGAACCCAACTAGAGATTGGGGTCGAACCCACAAAGAATAGGGGAGAACTAAATTATGCCGGTAATTGAACTTAAGGTAGTTACTTCAAAATAGGGGGATTCTAAAAGAAATCAATAATAAAAAAAAGTATAAAAATTCTTATGTTGAGTCAATATTAAAGGATAACTAGGGTTTGTGTACCCCATGGGTTCATAAGTGCTTTAGGAATACACTCGTGATTATCACCAATACTTACTTATACAAGTGATAACTTAGGCTCATTCAAACGACCGACCAGTCCCTATTGAAAGACCACTCAATTACTTGACCAAGTCTCATGAGTGGTTTCAAACTATCCATTATCACTAAGTTCTAGATTTAACTATCCTGCGACCACAGCTCAAGTAAATACAATTATTATCAAAATCAAGGCTCTATTTTAATTCTCTTTTCCTAATCTCTACCTCTTCGACCAAAGCAAGTAAAGAATTCGGGCAAGTCCTAACATTGCGCACCATTAAGAAACATTTAAGCATGAAGAGAATACAATATAAGTGTTTGTATTTGTTTTAAAATCACTTTGTGTAAACCTAGCTTGTTAATCCACCATGGTTCCCACAACCCTAGCTATGGAGGTTTTAGCCTCTCATAATTGTAAGGTTGTGAATTGTATTCATCATTACGAACATAAATCAATACTTACAAGAATGAATAAGAAAAATACTTTCTTTAATTACTTAGCAAAATCTTGAAGAACAAGTAGCAAGAATAAGTTAAATTCAAGAAAAGGTTGATCACAAGTTGAATCAACTCAATTCTCCTACAATTCTCTTCTCTCCTTGTCTTTTTGTGTCTTTTCTACTTGTCTAAGATTGTCTTTCCTACTTGTCCATGATTGTCTACAGAAAAATAAAACCTAAAACGTATTTATACAGACACAAGAATCCTTTTCCTAGGCTAACTGGATGAATTTCCATATCTGGTGCCGCAGTCGTCACGAGCCATGTTACGATCCGTAGCATCATCCCATGACTCGTAGCCTCCTGTCGTACCTTGCAATGTTGGCTGAGTTTTTGCTAATTATTGGATCCATGTACGATTCGTACCTCCATCATACGACCCGTACTGAGCTCCCGTGGTTTGATTCTAAAACTTTGGAATTCTTCTTAAATCCATCCCGACCGTCATGGTACGACTCGTACCTTCTTCCCACGGGTCGTACTATCTTTCCATAGCAGGAGTCATCACCTTATGCAAATTTTCTAGATCTTGTCACGATTTCATCACCACGACACATACCAGCTTGGTACGACCCGTAATGAGACTCGTACATTGCATCTCCTCAACATAGCCTTCTACAGTTTTTCACGACCATCACTATGACTCATAGGTCCTTCCTACGGCTCGTACTGTGGTCTGCAATCTGAGAATATTTTGCATCTTTCAGGCTTTCTTTTGCAATTTTTAGATTCAACACTAATTTATCTTGCAAAAAAAGGAAAAGTGCCTTATATCTACATAAACACACCTAAGTCCATGCTATTTTCTTAGTTTTGAGCGTGAAAGTGCTGTAAATCCACAGCACATAAACACCCTCAACTTAAACAAACAAACTTGCACTTTCTATACAAACTCTATTGACCCTTTCTCATGGAACAACATTAGCTAATGTATTACAAGCAACCTCAAAAAATCATAAATAGGGATCAAAACATGTCATTTATTTGTCAATAGACAATCAAGTCATCACCCACATTTTTCACAAAGACTAATGGTAAAAGCAAACATAATCCATGTACCCTCACACAAATGAAGTCCCCGCTCAGATATGAGATGTCAAATATAATATGGGACTAAACAAGTAAGGCACTCACTCTCACAAAGAAGTTACAAGTATTATGTGTCAGATACCATAGGCTTGCCCTTATTTTCTCTACTTTGGTTTATCAGATGGTCGGGTTAGGATCACTATAGGACTTGATATGGCTTGTAATGTAGGTTCAGGGCTAGACATGGTAAATATGGAAGATTTTATAAGTGACTATTTCTTCCTTGGAACTACATATATTGGCTACATCATTCACCTATTTCACCCTTTTATTCTTTCATTCCCTTTTCTTCCCTTTCTCTCCTTTTTATACATATTTGCATGGGCTTGGAGAGTTTTCAACTTTTTTCAGCATTTTAAAATTTCCTTTGGCTTTCTTTTTCAATATTTTCAGCATTTTTCATCTCTTCTTTTCATCATCTCACCACACCTCATAAGACTCCATTTCTTTTTTTTTCTTTTCTTTTCCTTTCCTCCGTTCCCACCATTTACGCACCCCTACTCTAGCCACCCTCAACTTAAGCATTTTTATTATGTTGAGGTTTACAATATCCAAGGAAGGACCAGGGATAAAACAGGTCCATTGCAAAAAAAATTGGTACAATTAATCGGTAAATCAAAGAAATCATTGGTCTATTAAGGCTCAATCTTAGGATCAAGGGATTCGTGCAACTTTTGGTAGGGTAATATAGGCTAAAAGTGAGCTAAACAAAAAATGGCCTATGGTCATATCCTAATCAACCATCCTTAGCCTATGCAAACACCAACCAGGCAAGTTCTAGATCTTCAACACAATACCGAGCTGACTACTATACCTCACTCACACATGGTACATGAACTATTCTCACCTCACCCGTCTAGTTTATACATGGCTTAATAAAACTACTCATGTTGACCAACTAAATGACATCAAAAAATCCACAACAATCATGCATGTTGTCACAAATACATAGTTAATGCATCCAAAAAAATTTTAAATAGGGTCAATTTTTTTTTTCAAAAATCAAAAATAGTGCATTTTTATTGGCTAAGTACTCCTAAGATAATTTATAATTAAATAAAAATCCTACACATGTCAGTTCTACTAAATAGCATGTCTGAGGGAAAAGAAACACTACAAGAAAAACCTTCAGATGAAAAAAAAATCCCAAAAATCACAAGTACATCCCTGCCCCTTTTTGAAAAGTAAGCTTCATCCCTGAAGCATCATCTAGAAGAACATAGGGAAGAGAACATACCTGTGGAGCACTAGGCTTCACCTTCCATGAGTTTCCTCCATTACAGCGCCTGATCTAACATCGCGGCACGATGTGAATTTTGTGACTCCTCAAGAATCATCAAGGTATACTTCCTCTATTCTTTTTAATTCTTCCTCATCTCCTAGATACACTTTTATTCTCTACCTATTTACTTTAAATCTTTTTCCTTGTTTGTTCTCAAGTTCCACTAAACCATATAGGGATAATTGCACTACTTTGTAAGGTCCCATCCATCTAGATTTCAACTTCCTAGGATGCAACCAGAGTCTTCAGTTAAATAGTAGCACAAATCACCTGGGTTGAACTCCTTTTTTGCAATCTATTTGTCATGGTAGATCTTCATTCTTTATTTCTAGATGGTTGCATTCTCATAAGCCTTAAGCCGGAATTCATCCAACTCATTAAGATGGTTAAGTCTTCCAGTTCATGTTCATCCTTTTCAAAGCCTATAATGTCTTATGCTCTAGTTCAAGTGGTAACTGGCATGCTTTGCCATAGACTAGCTGGTACAGAGATGAACCAATGGGAGTCTTATAAGCTGTTCTTAAGCCCACAATGCATTATCGAGCTTCCTTGACCAATCTGTCCGGCTAGTATTCACTGTCTTGGCCAGGATGGTCTTGATTTCCCTATTAGAAACTTTCATTTGCCCACTCGACTAAGGGTGGTAGGATGTGACCACCTTATGTTTGATACCATATTTGTCAAACAATGTTTCGAAGAGGCGATTACAGAAGTGAGATCTACCATCACTGATAATAGCTCTACGAGTGCCAAACCTAGCAAAGATATGTTTCCTAAGGAATGTTGTAACACTCTTGCCTTCATTGTTTGGTAGGGCAATTTCCTCCACCCATTTGGAGACATAATCCATAGCCACAAGAATATACTTCATTCCATATGAGCTAACGAATGGTCCCATGAAGTCAATCCCCCACACATCAAACAACTCTACCTCCAAGATGGGGGTTAGGGGAAACTCATGTCTATGGGTGATATTGCCCTGCCTTTGGAATTGATCACAAGACTTGGCAAAGTCATATGCATCTTGGTGAAGAGATGGACAGAAATATCCACATTGTAAAATTTTATGTGCCGTTCTGATACCACTGTAATGACCCCCAACTGGAGATGAGTGACATGCCTCCAGAATTCTCAGCATCTCTACTTCAGGGACATACCTACAAAGGATACCGTCTGCACAAATGTAGAATAAATATGGCTAAGGAGTTAGGTTTGCTAGTATCACATCACTAACCAAGTAATTTGCAAACTCAGCAAACCAAGGGATCAAATCCTGTGATGCATCTAGTACCTATTCGTCTTGGAAGGCATCATTGATATCAAACTCCATCCTCTCCTTTGCTTCAGACTCAAGCCTGGATAGATGATCTGCCAACTGATTTTCTATTCCCTTTCAATCCTTCACCTCAAACTCAAATTCTTGGAGCGAAAGCACCCACCGAATCAATCTGGGCTTGGCATCCTTCTTGGATATCAGGTACCTCAAAAACAACACGGTATGTATGAATAATCACCCTGTTCCAAGAAAATATGCTCGGAATTTTTCAAATGCAAAGACCACCGCCAGTAGTTCCTGTTCTGTGACTATATAATTCTTTTGGGTTGTGTTGAGTGTTCTGATTGTGTAATAGATTTGATGAAACATCTTTGCTTCCGTTTGGCTTAAGAAATCACTAAGAGCAACACCGCCAGCGTCACATATTACGTCGAAGGGAAGAAACCGATCTGGAGCTATTATGATAGGAGCAGTGGTGAGCTTTTCCTTTAGAAACTCAAAGGCCTTCAGACATGCCTCATCGAACACGAATTTTACCTCTTTCTCTAGTAATTTTCACAATGGTTGTGCAATATTTGAAAAATCCTTGATAAAGCGCCGGTAGAATCCTGCATGACCTAAAGAGCTTCTGACCTTTTTATGGAAATAAGGGGTGGCAATCCTGCTATAACCTCGATTTTTGACTTGTCAACGTCGATCCCCTTTCATGAGATTTTATGGCAACACTATCCCCTCTTTAACAATGAAATGACATTTTTCCCAATTTAGAACCAGATTTGTTTCTTCACATCTTTTTAGTAGTCTACCCAAATGATTAAGGCATGATTCAAATGGATCGGCTACCACAGACAAATCATCCATAAATACTTCAATAGTGTCCTCCACCATTTCTTAGAATATGGATATCATACAGCGCTGGAAAGTAGCTGGTGCATTACACAATCCAAATGGCATTCTTCTGAAGGCAAAGGTCCCATATGGATAGGTGAAGGTTGTCTTCTCTTGATCTTTTGGAGTAATAGTGATCTGATTATACCCTGAATATCCATCAAGGAAACAACACCGTCCTCTCCCTACGATTCTATCAAGCATCTAATCCAAAAATGGCATCGAACAATGATCTTTCTGGGTACAGCGGTTGAGTTTCCTATAGTCCATGCATACACGCCATCCTGTGACTGGTCGTGTCGGTATTAGCTCATTCTTTTCATTGGGAACCACTGTAATTCCTCCCTTTTTGGGAATGCACTAGACAGGGCTTACCCATTGACTGTCTGCTGTAGGATATATCACCTCAACATCCAACCACTTGATAATCTCCTTTTTGATGACTTCTTGCATTGGAGGGTTCAGCCGGCGTTGATGCTCTATACTGGACTTACGATCTAGTTCAAGCTGGATGTTATGGGTGCATATGCCTGGTGCAATTCCGCTGATGTTAGCTATGGTCCAGCCAATTACCTTTTTGTATCTTTTCAAAATGCTAACTAAGTCTTCCACCTGCTCATCTAATAGGTTTGTTGCAATAATGACCGGCAAGGTGCTTTCCTCCCCAAGGAATGCATACTTGAGATGGGGAGGTAATTCTTTCAGTTAAACGATTGATGGTACCTCCACAAATGTCTTGGCCGGCGGTATTGAATGGTTCTTTACCTCCAGGTCTAACTTCATCGGGCTGAAGTTATATGACCCAACCCCATTTAAAGTGTTAACCGTATTTGCGTATTCTAGGTTTCCATCTTCTTCATAATTCGTTATCACAGTTGCCAATGTATCATCAATAACAATTTCTTCTGCAGGGGTTGGTAGCTTGTTATGGTCCATCGGGATGTTTGAGTGAAAGCTTGTTCCTTTGATATAGCCTGAGATTCACTAAAGAAAAACAAAGAAAAACATGGAAAAAACATAAAAAGTAATGTAACTACCAACAAGTAAAATATAAGCTAATAACCTAGTTTTAGTTATATTCCTCGGCAACGGTGCCACTTATTGATAATGCTAAAACCACACCTCTTACTGAAGTGATAGACAGACGTTGTCAATAAAGAACCCAACTAGAGTTTGGGGTCGAACCCACAGGGAATAGGGTAGAACTAGACTATAGTCGGTAATTGAACTTGTGAGATAGTTACTTCAAGATAGGGGGATTCTAAAAGAAATCAATAATAAAAACAAGTATCAAAATTCTAATGTTAAGTCAATATTAAAGGATAACTATGGTTTGTGTTCCCCATGGGTTCATAACTGCTTTTGGTATACACTCGTGATTATCACCAATACTTACTTATAGAATTGATAACTTAGGCTCATTCAAACGATCGACCAGTCCCTATTGAATGACTATACTCAATCATTCGACCAAGTCTAATGAGCAGTTTAAAACTATCCATTATCACTAAGTTCCATATTTAACTATCCCGCGACCACAGCTCAAGTTAATACAATGATTATCAAAATCAAGGCTCTGCTGTAATTCTCTTTTCCTAATCTCAACCTCTTCGACCAAAGCAAGTAAAGAATTCGGGAAAGTCCTAATGTTGCACATTGTTAAGACACGTTTAAGCATGAAGAGAATACAATATAAGTATTTGTATTGGTTTTAAAATCACTTTGACTAACCCTGGCTTGTTAATCCACCATGGTACCCACAACCCTAGCTATGGAGGTTTTAGCCTCTCATAGTTGTAAGGTTGTGAATTGTATTCATGATTAAGAAAATAAATCAATACTTACAAGAATGAATAAGAAAAACAGTTCCTTTAGTTACTCAGCAAAATCATGAAGAACAAGTAGCAAGAACAAGATAAATTCAAGAAAAGGTTGATCACAAGTTGAATCAACTCAATTCTCCTACAATTCTCTTCTTTCCTTGTCTTTTCGTGTCTTTCCTACTTGTCTACGATTGTCTATAGAAATAAATGAAACCTTAAACGTATTTATATAGACACAAGAATCCTTTTCCTAGGCTAACTGGATAAATTTCCATATCTAGTGTTGCAGTTGTCACGAGCCATGTTACGATCCGTAGCATCATCCTATGACTCGTGGCCTCCTGTCGTACCTTGCATTGTTAGCTGAGTTTTTGCTAAGTGTGTGATCCAGGTACGATTCGTACCTCCATCATACGATCGTACTAAGCTCCTATCGTTTGATTCTGAAACTTTGGATTTCTTCTGAAATTCATCATGACCGTCATGGTACAACTCGTACCTTCTTCCCACGGGTTGTACTATCTTTCCGTAGCAGGAGTCAGCATCTTATGCAAATTTTCTGGATCTTGTCGCGATTTTATCACCACGACTAGTACCAGCTTGGTAAGACCTATACTGAGACTCGTACATTGATTCTCCTCAACTTAGCCTTCTGCAGCTTTTCACGATCATCAATACAACTCGTAGGTCCTTCCTACGGCTCGTACTGTTGTCTGCAATCTAAGCATATTTTGTATCTTTCATGCTTTCTTTTGCAATTTTTAGATTCAACACGTATTTATCCGGCAATCAAAGGAAAAGTGCCTTAGATCCACATAAACACACCTAAGTTCATGCTATTTTCATAGTTTTGAGCGTTGAAAGTGTTGTAAATCCACAACACATCAGAGATGCCCCGGGGAAGCCTTGTGGGGTGGAGAACCTGAAGGTAGTTGAAGATGAGGTTGATAAAATGCCAATGATTTTGGAGAATGAAGAAAATGATGAGGAAGAAATAGAGGAAAAGGATGATGAGATCCACATTCAAGTTGATAATGATGTGGCAGGCAGGAATGCTCCGGTTGATGATAGAGTTGAATCAAGAATCCCACCACCGTATCCACAATGGCTTACCAAGAAAAAGAAGGAGGATCCATTTAAGAAGTTTGTTGACATGGTTAGCAAGTTGTCCATAAACATACCGTTAGTGGATGCTTTGATCCAAATGCCCGGTTATGCCAAGTTTATGAAAGACTTGTTGAAAAATAAAAAGGTGGTTGATGCTGGAAATGAAGAGAAAACGCACCATTGTAGTGCGGTAATTATGAGCAACCTTGCCCTAGAAAGGGAAGACCCCGGAGCTTTTACAATTCCATGCACGACTGGGATTTGTGTGTTTAAGAAGGCTCTATGCAATCTCGGTGCAAGTATAAATTTGATGCCCCTGCTCATTTTTAAGAAATTAGGCCTCGGAAGTACGAAACCAACATCGATGCGACTACTAATGGCAGATAGGTCAATCAAAAGACCTATGGAGGTGCTAGAAGATGTATTGGTGCGAGTGAACATGTTCATTCTCCTATTTGATTTTGTTATTTTGGATTGTGACATGGATGTGGAAGTTCCCATTATTTTGGGAAGACCTTTGTTGGCTACCTAGAGAGCAGTGGTTGATGTGGAGCATGGAGAGTTAAAATTTTGGGTTGGTGGTGAGGAAGTCACCTGCAAGGTATGTCTGTCAGTTGGAACTCCACCCGAATGCAAGATGATTGGAGTATTGCAAAATTATGATGAGGATAAGGAATTGAAGTTGAGGGAGACGGAAGCGGATGATGACCCGTCCGAAATGAAAAATTGAAAAAGGACTACGTCGTTCCGCGATGATAAATAAGGCGCTTCTTGGGAGGCAACCCAAGTGTTTATTAAATTATTTGTGTTTTTGTTGTTTTTGTTTGTGTTGGAACTGAGAAATGAGAGGCGAAGTAAGAAGCAACTCAAGAAGAAAGAAACAGCGAGAGACCACCAAACCACCGAACCAACGAACCGGATTCGTGGGTCATTGGTGTATCGCCGGTTTGAAGCAGAGTACCTGAAGCTAGGCCATAGATTCGGCGGATAACCGGCGGGACGCAGTTTCAACTTGTGAACTGTCGGTGCATCGCCCAATGGAACCAAATCACTGGGCACAATACAAGTTGAAATGAAGCGTAGCGGCGAACCGCCGACTTGGGTCGGTAAAGCACCGGTTTAGCATCGGTCGAGCTCATACTGAGTAAAAAAGAGTAATTTAAAAAGACTGGCCTACTAAATGCCAAATACTTTCCTATCCACCCTAATTCTGCAAATATTCCCATAGCTTCCCCTTTTTCACCATTTTTCTTTCCATTCTTGTCTCTCCATCACCCAACATTCCCTATTCCCTACAATTTTTCATTTTCACCCTTTCCATTTTCCCACCTTTTCACCTTCCAACTCCCCACCAACTCACCCACATTAAACTCCCCACCTTCCCCTCAACCTATCACATTCCCACTTTCCACCTATAAATATCAATCCATATTTCACCATCAAAATCACTTCACTCTTACTATCTACTCTATACTCACTTGAAGGTGCTCCTACAATCTTGAGCTATTTTCCTTTGTGAGGCTAGAAGAGTGTGCAAATAGTCTTCCACTTCGGTAACATTTCTCTTGCCCATGTTTTAATTTTAGTATGGGTACATGATGTAGGAGTAGTATTTCACTTCCCTTCCTTGCTGAAATTTTTAATGTGGTATTCTTGTAAATAGAGTGGATATGTGCTTTTATGATGAAATTATGAAGAGGGTAAAGTATGAGTAACCCATTAACATAAAGCACAATGTTTTGCCCGATGATAAACCGGGTGATGCCAATCTTAAGGGCTAAACGTCATAAATATGTGTGAGAATGGAGTATAATTGTTGGTCTTGTGTTTGTGGTGAATATGTGTTAATGGGTGTTTGTGTGTACTGAGTCATAATTTGGGACAACAGGAGCTGGCAATTCGCCAGTCATATTCGGCGAAGCACCGCTTGGGGCGTCGGTTCACTCAGAAATTGGTCCAGGCTACTGAGTGAACTCGGTGCTACTTTGGCGATTTGCAAAACATGACTGATGAAATGCCGCTTGAACCGCCCAAAATGGCCAGATTTCCCTAGTGCTCTGTTAAGTATCGGCGTCCAGTCGGCTGCTCGCGAATTGTCTGGCGAACCGCTGGTTATCCACCGGTACCACCTGCTCTTTCAATGATTGTTTGAGCATCACTTACTTCTTAGTTTTTCTTTAGATTAGTTTCTTTTCCTTTAATTTCTATTTCAATGTCTTGTCACTAACATACTTTTTGCAAAAAAAAATCATGTCATCCTCCAGGAACACCGACAAAAGAAAGGCCCTTACTTTATCTGCTAGCAAGGGCAAAGGCAAAGCAAAGGATGCTCCCCCATGAGAAAACACGAAGGAAGCTATCATTCTCTGTGTTCCAAATATGAAGGAGAACTATGTAATCTGCTAGGGACTCTCTATCACGATGGAGAAGAGGTTCGACTTGGCTGGGTTGAAGGGTGATTTCCCTAATATCACTGAGCAGTTCACCCACTGGCAATGGCATGCATTTGCCAACCCATTTCCACCGTACTACCCCAGCCTTGTCACAAAGTTATATGCCTCCTATCAGGCCCGCCAAGATAGCATGCAACATCAGGGTAAAGTGGATGAGTTTCCCTGCTTGCCCTCCGTGATGATTCATGGGGTGGAAGTTGATATCACCCCGGCTGCCATCAATTATCTATTTTGGGAAGATGAAATAGACTCTACTATGTTGTACATGGCACTGGTGGCCATTATGAAGGTCAATATAAGTGGGTGGCTGGCATTATTGCTGCTGATACTCCCCCATGGGCCTTCATGGGTGGCGAAATCTCTTGCCACGATTTGAAGTTTGAGGCCAAGCTGTGGTTGGACTTTATTTGTTCTCGCATCATCCCATCCAAGAATGTGCAGTGGGTCACCATGGAATCATCCATATTGATTTCTTGCATTATGTCGAGGGTCCCCATTAATTTTGGCAAAATTATAGCTCAACAGATGAAGAAGAAGGCTCGGCAGTCTAGCACTTCCATGCCATATGTTATTTTGATTTTGCAACTTTGTGCAGTTGCCAAAGTGCCTCTCTTTCCAGACGATACTCCTTCCTCTGCTCTAGAAGTGATCACTATTGATAGAAAAAGAGACGCCGAGGCACCGAGTGAAATGGAAGCGCCTACAAGCCTTCGACGTGCAAGAAGAAGCCCTTTCCCACGGGTCAGCCCAATCTCCCACTGCCCCAGAATTCAATGTGCCCCAACCTAACATGTCAGGACAAGCATCAGGTGACATGCCCCAGCAAAGAGTTTCTCCACCTCCTCATTCTTCTCAGTCAAGTGGTCTCCATCACCTTGTGGAGATCACAAACTCACATGAGAGCCAACATCAACGATTGGCCAAGAGTGTCCTGGCACTCATTGCCAAACCTATCAAGAAGGAGCTCAAATCACTATACGAGAATGTCGCCACTTTATGCAAGAGGGTGGATGTTGTGGAAAGGGCACTCACGTCCCTCTGAACTGAGGTCCAGGAGTGGAAAAGTTGGACTTCAGTTGAAGTGCCTGACATGAGTGCTTTGGATGCTGCAATGGCTGCACCTTCTTTAGCTCGGGGGCTAATTGATAACTTATTTGAAGGGTTCGGTGATGATTTTTCTACGCTTGGTGATGCCAGCGGAGGTGATGATGGTGATGACGCTTATAATGAAGAGGAGTGACCTGTTCATGGATTTCCTTGTCCCTTCTCCCTCTTTCCCTATTTACATTGGGGACAATGTATGATTTTAGGTGGAGGAGGGATGAGAGCTGTTCATGGGGGAGAATCATTTTTCTTAAAAACAATTCTTGTTGTTTCTTGTTGTCTGAGTTTGAGTAAGTCCAGCCTTCATCGGGCTGTTGTGATTGATGATGGCCCTTGTTGGGTGTATTTTTTTTAATGAAAAAAATGGATGACTTCGTTTAGGGTTTTTTGTGAATGGTATTTAGTGACTCAATGGGTTCTTCGGTTTTAAACATCATATTTTGAAATTTTCGAATGAGATGACCCCAAAATTGTGTTTCTTTTTCGCCATTGTAAATAGAGTACTGTAGAAATTAAAACTCCAAGGGTTTTATTTTGACCACAGTTCTTTCCCAAGGAGCATTCTTTTATTTTAATTAATTTTGTTGTCGAACAAGGTTGGCTTTTCCCGATGATGGATTGAGTGGTGACATTCTTAAGGGAAATGCCATGTGGCTTTGAGTTTGTTGTGAAGTTGTTTTAAGAGGCATCAACTAAAATTTTTCTTGTGATTAAAATGAGAATGTGAAAACAAGGGCATGAAGATAAAGATAATGAGCAAGTAATTACACCATAGCATTGTAATCTTGGTTGTACATTGTAAATTCGCTGCTTGATTTATGATGTTTGCTTTTTTGATGTCCTAATGTGATGTTTTGTTTTGAAAATGACTCTTGTAGACCCTTTAAGGGTGATGCTTTGTGTGGCGAGGATATTTTTGTTAATCTTGTGCATTACATTTTGTCTAGAACTTGCCCTAAATGTGATTCAAGGCGATATCCTAGATGTAGTGACATCAAGGAAATTAGTTTAGGCCCTCAGTTTTCTAGCCACTTCAACCATATGCCCTCCATGATCATTAATTCTTATTATCCAATTTTGAGCCTTAAAACATTTCCTTGGCAACCACATTACAATCCTTAAGACCATTCTTAATACCTCTTTTCGCCCTATTCTCCCTAAATGCTAATTACAAAATAAGTGTTCAAGCAAGACTCAATGCCTAAGAAGACGGGAATAAGAGAAGCAAATGTGAAAAATGAGGCAAGAGCCTAAGTTTGGGGGTATCCAAAACATAGGGGGAAGACAAGAATCATAGTGTAAAGGGAACATCACCTTTAGTCAAAGTGCAAAAAGATGAACCCAACAAGAGAAAGACTATTTGTGTAAATTGGTGTTTCCTCTTGAGGTAATAAGGCTAGTGGTGGAAGCTAAAGAGGGGTTATAAGGGGGAGTATTAAAGATATGAAAGGCATCAACAAGAAAAGAAAGGAAAAGAAGGTTGAGTGAGCAAAATTGTTGTAAGGCATGGCACGAAAAGCATTAGGGAGGATCTAGTCACTATAGCCAAACGTTTATCCTACCCTAACCTTATGCCTACATCACAACCCGCAAGTCCTAAATGATTCTAATTGCAGCTACTCTACATTAGTGGCGAATTACATGAAGGGCAAGCCTATGGGTCAAGTGTATGCATGAAGATATCTTTTGGGAGAGTGAGCGTGAGTGTCTCTTCCAATTAATCCCTAGTATGCATTCATACGATAAAAGAGTCAAGAGAATAGGGATCCTTATATTCTGTGAGTGGCATCATTCCTTTTAGGGATGCAAGAGCACGTAAAGTTTATACGGGCATAGAATAAGGAGTGCAAACTCTAAGACAAGCTCTGAATTTTCAGTCATTACAACTTGAGATGCTATGTGTGTTACTTGGTTGAGAAATGCCCTTGTGTGGTTAATGATTCCTTTCAAAAAGCTTTATTTCATAAAAAGTTGTTGCCTTCTTGAAACACCTTCATTGTTTTGGTCTTTTGGGGCATTTCCTTCTATTTTCGGTGAGCGTGATGAGTATTTTTGGGCTGTCCTAGTCCAGGTGGTCAGCAATGTCTAATTTTTAAGAAATGTGACAACTTCTTCAATAGTTGTAGTATTGCATTACTTGAGGACAAGCAATGATTCAAGTCCGGGGGTTTGATGAGTTGGTAATTTACTAACTCATTAGACTCGAAATGAGTAGAAGCGGAGAAACACAGGTGTTAACCAGAGAAACACCGGTTGAAGGATGAAGGTCACTGCCTCATAGGAGGAATACCACCGGTGGTTCACGAGTCACCTGTGGCAAGATGCAGGTTCTGTCGCCGAATGACACTCAGAAAATTCTGGAATTGGCATTTAAGGTCGGGTAGTTCACGGATTGGCATCGGAAAAATGCCTAGTGAACTGCCGAAGTTCATTGGAAATGACTGAAGAAGAAGAGCAAGTATCCAGCGATTCACGGATTTCATCGGCGAACCGCTGGTACCTTCGCCGGTTCCAAAACAATTCAATTAAGGATATAATTGTCCATTGCTGAAAAAGGAAGGAAAAATACCTTACATTTTAGGGTATAAATAGGAACAGAAGTACACTGCAGAGAGGGGAGAGAAGTGAGAGGAAGAAGATAGAGAGTTAGAGAAAAAAGCCAAGCACACATCACATCATTAATTCCTCTTTTAGCTGAAGACAATCTCTTAGCTGAGAAAGGGATTTTTATTGAAATTTGTAGAAGATACTCTACTCTATTTTCTTCTTGGATATTATTAAGTTTCAACTGTAGTGGAGGATAACGGTGTTTTTGATTCATCTAATCTCCTTATTAAATTCACTCATGCTATTGATGATTGTGTTTTTTGAAGTTTTTTAACTATGAGTACCTATAATCATTAACTAGAGGTGTGTGATGATGAATACTTAATTGGATTGGGTATTGCTAGAGTTAACTCCATGATGTTCAATTAAGTGTAAATATGTTGGATTCCTTTCAATCTATTAATGAAGATCCATTGATGATGATATGGGTATATCTATACTTGCTTGATTGTTGCTCGGGAGAGAATATTTAAGTATTGAAAGGGAATCTAGTAGTGGGTATGGAGAAGTGGTTGTAAAATTAAGCTAGTAATAGCTGAAATTATTTCCTTCTTCCTAATTAGCAGCTAATTGGTAGGAATAGTGAAGTTGTTGATCCAAATCAATTCGGGTGCACTAAATCGCAGCTAGGTTTGAAAAAACTCTAGCTAGGAGTAGTCAATAGGCTGGGAAGCTGAGGCTACCTATTACCCGAGATTATTTACACTTATTGAACTTTTGAAGATAACCTGGCCCATCCCAATCTAATTAGTATTTCATCTACACCACACCTCTAGTATTTCACAATACTGTCAACAACTTAGCTGATTCTTTTATTTTGAGTTCACTAAATAAATTTGTGTAATTCTCTGCAAATTTTATTCCCCCCATTTCCTTGTTTTTATGTTAAATCTATATGGTGCAAGATAATATCAACTTCTCAATCGACGCTTGAATTCATCACTCCTTAGTCCTTGTGGGATTCAACCCTGGCACTCGTCAGGTTACTTGTTTTGATACAACAGTTGTGTATGTTATTTGATTTAAGAATATATTTTAGATATTATCAAGATCCAGGGGCTACCTTGTCTTTTGTGACACCTTATTTACTAGTAGCTTTGGATTCAGTCCCGAAATTCTGTCAGAACCATTCTTAGTCTCTACTCCCATTGGTGATTCAGTTGTAGCTAGGCGGGTGTATAGAAGTTTCCCGGTCACAGTACTGTAGAAAGTAACCTCCGCAGACCTAGTAGAGTTAGCCATGACTGACTTTGATATTATTCTCGGCATGGATTGGTTGTATGCATGTTATGCTTCAGTTAATTATAGAACCCGAGCGGTGGAGTTCCACTTTCCGGATGAGTTAGTTTTAGAGTGGGAGGGTAGTTCATCCAAGCCTATAGGTCATTTTATTTCTTATCTTAAGTCTAGGAAGATGATTTCTAAGGGTTGCGTATACCATATAGTTAGGTTTAAGGATGTTGAGTCCGAGACCTCGACTTTCAGTAGTAAGTGAGTTCCCAAAGGTCTTTCCAAATGATTTTCCAGGAGTTCCTCCCGAGCAGGAGATTGATTTTGGTATCAACCTTCTTCCCGATACACAACCTATATCTATTCCTCATTACAGAATGGCTCCATCCGAGCGAAAGGAGTTGAAAGATCAGTTGAACGACCTTCTAGAGAATTGTTTCACCAGACCTAGAAAGTCTCCATGGGGTGCACCAGTTGTCTTTGTTAGAAAGAAAGATGGCTCTTTTCGTATGTGTATTGATTATCGACAATTGAACAAGGTCACCATCAAGAACAAGTACCCCCTACCCAGAATTGATGTCTTGTTTGACTAGCTTCAGGGTGCCAAGTGATTTTCGAAGATAGATCTCAGGTCCAGATATCATCAGCTCAGGTTTCGAGAGAGTGACATTCCGAATACATCCATTAGAACTCGGTATGGTCACTATGAGTTTGTAGTTATGTCTTTTGGACTAACGAATTCTCCTACAACTTTTATGGACTTGATGACAGGGTGTTCAAGCCATATTTGGACATGTTCGTGATTGTGTTCATGGATGACATTCTCATATACTCTCAGAGCGAGGAGGAGCAAGCCGCTCATTTGAGGGTGGTGTTACAGACTTTGAAGGATCATAAACTGTATGCAAAAGTTACCAAGTGTGAGTTTTGGTTGAACTCAGTGACGTTTTTGGGCCATGTGTTGTCAAGTGAGGGCATAAAGGTGGACTCTCAAAAAATATAAGGGGTGAAGAATTGGCCTAGACCGGTGAATCCTTTAGAGATCTAGAGGATTTTGGGCTTAGCTAGCTACTATCCGAGATTTGTGGAGGGCTTTTCATCTATTGCAGCACCATTGACCAAATTGACCCAAAATAAAGTGAAATTCCAATGGTCGGAGGCTTGTGAGAGAAGTTTTTAGGAGTTGAAGACTCAACTTACCTCAGCACGGTGTTAACTCTACCAGAGGGTATTGATGGGTATGTGTTGTATTGTGATGCTTCAAGAATCGGCCTTGGTTTTGTTTTGATGCAACATGTCAAGGTTATAGCATATGCTTCCAGACAGCTGAAAGTTCATGAGAAGAATTACCCGACCCACGATCTTTAGTTGACGGAGGTGGTATTCGCCTTGAAGATATGGATACGTTATTTGTACAGGGTCCATGTAGATGTGTTTACGGATCATAACAGTCTACAATATGTCTTTACCCAGAAGGATCTAAATCTATGGCAAAGGAGGTGGTTGGAGCTACTTAAGGATTATGACATGAGTGTCCTTTATCATCTGGGCTAATGTAGTAGCAGATGCCCTTAGTAGACTCTCCATGGAGAGTGTGTCCCATGCGGATGAGGGGAGAAAGGAGCTGGTGAAGGATGTGCATCAACTTGCAAGGTTGGGAGTTCAGTTGGTTGATTCGACCGATGGCGGCGTCATTATTTAGAACGGATCATAATCTGTTACACCCCGTAAATTCTTGACATTTAGATTACCTATTTGCATGTTGGTTAAGAGTTTTAGAATGCCATACATGCTAGAAAAAGGGCCTAGGGAGAGACCGTACAAGCTCCAAGTCGGAGTGTCGCAAGAAAAATGCGACTTATAAATTACATTCAACAAATGCGACTTATAAATCATATTCGACAAATGCGACTTAAAGGCCCCATGTATATAAGCCCCCATTTCGGTTTTTAAGTGATAAATATCAATATTTCCAGTGAGTAAACCAGAGAACAGTAGATAAATAGAGAGGACGATGGTTTCCATTAATATTCCATCCGTTTACACTGTTAAACACGGTCCAAACTCAAATTAACTTTGGGTAGCGAAGTATAAATCTATAGGGAGCATTCCTACGGAGTTAGTTTCATGAAATTCGGTCGGCGAATCGTCGTCCTACCGAGCTAAGGTAAGTGGAATTGCTCCAAATTAGTGTCAATATACTCCTATCCCTAAAGTGAGTATTTCTCCCTTCTGGACTTTCGAGAAATAGCGAGTTTTCGGCTGTTTTTGGATAAGTCAAAGTTTAGGCAGTATATATATTCAAAGTATTGTTTTCTTCTAGAATATTGATAACTTTAGTTTTATTTTCTATGAATATGAATGCAGTTGGAATAAATAGTTGGATATTAGCCGAGTTACGCCAATTAGTCAAGAAGTCAGCAACTGAGGTATGTAAAGCCAGTTTTTTCAGCAAGATAGTAATTCTAGTATAGTAAAATAGAATAAATTCCAGAAGAACGTTTCAAAGTCGAGTATTATGCCCAGTGTGAATTCAGTAAGATTGCTTGAATAATTATAAAGTCATATTCAGAATAAAAGTCAGTAAATTAGTATTAGACAGCGAGATATTATTCTAGACTCAGTATAACTCAGTATCAGATTCGGTATTATTCAACAATGGATTCAGAATAGAATATCCGAACATGGACAGTATTATCAGATTTAATATATATGTTATATGTGATTATTGTTGTTTGTAGAGACCTGTTTGTTCTATGTTGGACACCCTTAGAGCTTCCTTGCCGCCCCAAGGTTAATAGTTGTGTCGACTCGCCCGCCAGAGGGTGAGGATACGTCACTCCAAAGAGTGGCATGTCGTCCGCCAGAGGACGAAGATAGGATGCAACATTCCCCATAGTAGACTGATCAACATTATAGCATACCCCTGTCGAGCGCTTACGCCCAGGGCACAGATTACTGATTACAGATCACAGATCTCAGATTACAGTTTACAGGAGTCCTCCGGACTCAGATACAGCTATAGTCAGGGGCCCAGAGAGCCCAAGTTGCATACCCAGGGGGCCGGCGGGATGCTCATAGTTACTAGATGAGTGGAGTGAATTGTTATTTTAGGATGGCGACCCAGGTAGGGGTATATAGATTGTATGTTGATTGGTACCTTCTGGCTTATGGGGGCTGGTATAGGTTCTTGTAGGCTATATGTGTTATTTATTAAATTGATAGATAGTAGGACGCCTCATTGACAGGTATGATTATCACCTTCTCTCCAGTACAGTTAAGCTTAGTTTAGATTCTGCATCCCAGACAGTCTTAGCCATCTTCTGTTTTTCAGTAACTATCAGTGTTACTATCTATTCTCAATTATGTTTAGTTATTGCTTTTCATACTCGGTACCAATGGTACTGACGCCCGTTTGGAGGCGCTACATTACTTGCCTGCAGGTACTCAAAGACGAGGAGCCGATCCCTCGTAATTCCAGCCAGCACATAGAGTCATCAGCTCCTGTCATCTGGAGCTTGACAGCTAGAGGTTTATTCCTTTTCTTTTGTTGTACGGTACAGGTAGGTCGGGGCCCTATTCCCGACTATCTTATCAGTATTCTTAGAGGCTTGCAGATTGTATATTCCCTGTGGTTAGTTGTACCGGTCGTGTGAGGCCGTGTCTATGTTTTAGTCTGTTTATGATGGCCGTGTGGGGCCTTATTCAGTTAATAGTTGGTGACCTTGCCAGTCACAGAGTAGTTTAGCATTTAATTCAGCGTTTCAGTGAAACTAGTCAGCATGGTGGCCTTGTCGGCCCGCATAGGTTCCTTTATACTACTGTTGTTCTGGTTAGCTGTTGTTGTCTTACAGGTGGCTATAGGCCTAGTTGGTCGGAGGCTGTATTTACAGCCATTATATAGCCCGTTGGTTCCATGAACCCAGAGTTAGAGCCAGCCTGGCACTAGAAGTGCTTAGGCTCAGTAGTCCAGCAGTCCAGGTCTTAGTAGGGCACCAGGTGCCTGTCATGCCTCCCAAGGCGGGGCATGACATAATCGTCCTTGGTAACTGATTTAAAAGCTAGACAAGACAAGGACCCCATTTTGGTAAAGTTAAAGGAAGCTATTTAGAATCAGAAGGTAGAGGTCTTCTCCAAAGGGGGAAATGGTGTGCTTCAATATTAGGGTCGCTTGTGTGTTTTAGACGTTGATGATTTGAGAAATCAAATGTTGCATGAGGCTCACGGTTCCAAATATTCAATCCATCTAGGTGCCACCAAGATGTACCGTGACTTACAGGAAGTCTATTGGTGGAATGACATGAAGAAAGACATCGCAGCATTTGTAGCTAACTGCCCAAACAGTCAGCAGGTGAAAGTTGAGCATCAAAGACCGGGAGGTGTTGCTTCAAGATATCAGTATTACTTCTTGGAAGTGGGAAGAAACCAATATGTACTTCATTACAGGATCGCCTCGCACTCGTCGACAATATTACTCCATTTGGGTTGTTGTAGACAGGTTGACCAAAGTTGCTTATTTTCTACCGGTCAAAACCACTGATTCTATGGAGGATTATGCTAAACTATACATCAGAGAGCTAGTTTTGTTTCATGGAGTGCCCTTTTCCGTCATATCAGACAAAGGTACCCAATTTACCTCTCAGTTTTGGAGGTTGCTTCAAAAAGGATTGGGTACTCAGGTTAAGCTCAGTACAACATTTCACCCACAAATGGATGGTCAAGAGGAGTTGATAATTCAGACTCTCTAGGACATGTTGAGATCATGTGTGATTGATTTTAAAGGTAGTTGGGATGATCATTTGCCTCTTATTGAGTTTGCGTACAATAACAGCTAGCATTCCAGCATTCAGATGGCTCCGTTTGAGGCTCTCTATGGGCGGAGATGTAGATCGCCTATTGGCTGGTTTGAGCTGGTGAAGCTACAGTGATAGGACCAGATTCAGTCCATGAGCCTGTGGAGAAGGTTCACCTCATACAGGACAGGTTGAAAGCAGCTCAAAGTCGCCAAAAGTCCTATGCCAATGTGAAAAATGAGAGAATTAGAGTTCGAAGTGGATGGTTGGATATTTCTGAAGGTATCTCCCATGAAGGGAGTGATGAGGTTTGCAAAGAAAGAAAAACTCAACCCTCATTAGGTTGGCCCCTACTGGATTGTTAAACGGGTTAGCAAGGTGGCATATGAATTGGAGTTGCCCTCAGAATTTGTTTCGTTCATCCTATTTTTCCTATATTGCTCTTGAAGAAGTGTTTGGGTGATCCAGCTTTGGTGGTTCCGATGGAGAGTGTGGGTGTGAGAGACAGCCTTTGCTTTGAGGAGATTCTGATGAAAATATTCGATCGTTAGGATCAGAGGATAAGGAACAAGGATGTAGCTTCAGTCAAGGTATTATGGAGGAATCAGCATGTTCAGGGAGCAACGTGGGAAGCTGAAGTGGATATGGTTGCTAGATACCCACACCTATTCCCTTCTGACTCAGTTTCAATTTGAGGTATCAATTTTTTTTCTCTAGTACTCCATTTAGTTTTTATGTTCAGTTCACGTGCCCAAGTTTCTTTTATGTCAAAGTATGTATGTATGGTTCATGAATTTAATTCAGCTATGTAGTTCAGTTTGTAGGTAGTCATTCTGTTAGTTTTCAACTTAAATGATCAGTATATGAATATGATTATTGCATTTCTCTGCTTTTCTATATGCTTTTCAACATTCGAGGATGAATTTTCTCAAGGGGGAAATATTGTAATGCCCCGGAAGCCCTAAGATTAGACCTGGGAGTTGAAACGGAGAAAACTGAAAAATCTGTACTAGGTCACAGAATGAGTCGTTCCGTGACTCGTGGAGGTGACCACGAGTAATTAGGTGACTAATGGTGAGGAGCTAGCTTAAGTTTTTCAAATCATGATTGGGGTCACCACAGGCATGACCACAAGTCATGGTCAGGCCCCACAACTCGTTGAGCCATCCTTAGCCATTGAAAATTGGAAGGAGGAGTGGGAGTGGCAGTGCAACTAACAGATTGGACCCCAGGAGTCGTGGTCAGACACCATGATTTGTTGGGATGGTCGTGGTCAGCAGATGAATTAGGGTTCGAGCAGTGGGGGCAGTAGAGGTAACGAGTGATGACCATGAGTCGTGGTCACCAACGACGACCCATTAGGTCCTTCGTGGGGACCCCCTCGAGGAAATATGGTAGTGGACCTAACGATAGCATACGACGACTCGTGGTTCATGGCGACGACTCATCCAGTCCCTCATTGGGACTGACAGTCAGATTTTTTAGCAACGAATTTATTTAGGGTATTCTCGTCATTCTAAGCCCAAGGGTCCTATACTACGTCGTTTTAAGCTATTTTTAGGGTGTATTAAGATAGGTTAAGTCATTGTAGCCTATTTAAACTCATGCATGCAAAGTTCAAGGGAGTAGAGGGTAGTCAACCATAAAACCCCAAGGTTCTTCATCAATTGTTCTTCAATTCCTCTTGGGCAAGTAAGCGAGTGATAGAATCCAAGTCTCTCAGGTATGTAGGGTTATGATTAGGTGAATTCGTTCATACCCATGCCCAATCTCTCCTAAATCATGCAATTCTATTTGAAGTTCTTATGGGGTTTTATCCCAAATTCTTATGAAATCCTAATGATCTATCTATGGGTTAATATCTCTCATGTATCACATCATATTTTACGAATCATGGGCATATTTTACAATGAATTCGATTATGAATTTATTGTTTTAATTTTCTATAAAAGTTTTCCCAATCATGCATGTTCTATGATGCATCGGTGTTATGATTTTATGTTGATTTTGATGAACCTATCATGAATTATCATTTATGATATGTATTTACTCAAATGCTCATCACAAACTTATGATTACTAAGTATATACATGTTTTACAATTATGCATTGACTTCATATTGATCGATTTATGACGTTGGCCGATTCATGGGGCCTTGATCCATGGATAAACATGTAATTAAAATGGGATCAATGATGTAAATGTTTATTTTTCCTTGAATCTCATGAATGATGTTTATGATTTGCATACGAGCCTAATGTGCATATTTTTTGGAGCAGTGTCTAGCATCGAGTAGCCCCGCGTCAAAGGACTTCACTGGTGTCTCATAAATACGTGCCACCATAGGTTCATATTGATATATTAAAATCTTAATGGATCCCGTCTTTCGTGATATCACATACTACACGTCCCTTGACTGGCAAGCTTGGGACGACTCTACCCACTAGAGTGAGATAATTAGGCATCATATAAGGCTCTACCATGATGGTGTCAGTTAGGACGAGTCGTCCCATTTTTCCTCATGTTTATGCATGGTTATGTTCATATTATTTTGGCTCAAGTCAAGTTTAATGAAGTTTTGCTCCTATTATTTTTTTTATGACTGATTTATGAATGTTTTGAAAACCATGAGCCTTATGTTACATTATGATATTCATTTTATGACCATGTTTTCCTACTCTTATGAACTTTTATGTAATTTACATGTCCATTTTACCTACCTTGCATACTTGGTACATTTCACGTACTGACCGCATATGTTATGTTGTATCTTTTTATAATACAGGCTCCGACCCTCAGACCAAGCATCGTCATTAGCTCGCTTCCTGGAGTTAGCATCCAGTTCAGTGGTGAGTCCTCTTACATGTCCATTTTACCTACCTTGCATACTTGGTACATTTCACATATTGACCGCATATGTTATGTTGTATCGTTTTATAATACAGGCTCCAACCTTCAGACCAAGCACCGTCATTAGCTCGCTTCCTGGAGTTAGCATCCAGTTCAGTGGTGAGTCCTCATCTCTTGAGGACCAGTTGATATTAGTTATCTGTCATGTTTAGTTTTCCAGACTTGTCGGGTTTGTTGGGGGTGTTGTCCCGTCAACCCATCTAATATGTTAGAGGCTTTCAGACTGTATGTAATATTCAGTTGTCATGTATGAAGTGCACTTCATTTTATATGTGAAGTCCTGATTATGTTTCTGCTATGTTATTATGTTGAGAATTCTACTTTATTTGATTGAGTTAGATGTATGTTCATGCCATGGGTCAACTTGGAGTCTCTAGGGGCTCCTTGTCCCGTGTTGCGACTCGGTCTACATGCGAGTCGTGATAGATATGAGGAGGTTCCAGTGGAAATACTTGATCGTTAGGTTCGAAAGCTAAGAAACAAAGAAGTAGCTTCAATCATGGTTTTGTGGAGGAACTAGCATGTTGAGGGAGCTACATGGGTAGCCGAAGTAGATATGGTGGCTAAATACCCACATCTATTGCTTTCCAGCTCAGGTTCAGCTTGAGGTATTAGTTTCCTCACTAGTACTCTATTCAGTTTCATGTTCGGCTCATGTGCCCCAGTTTCCTTTATGTCAATGTATATATGTATGATTTAGGAATTCAGTTCAGTTATGTAGTTCAATTCGAAGTCAGTCACTCCGTCAGTTTCCAGCTTATATGTTCAATATTTGAGTATGATGATTGAATTTCTCTGCTATTTAGTTTGTTTACCCACATTCGAGGATGAACGTTTCCAAGGGGGAGATTTTGTAATACCTCGAAAACTTTGAGATCAGACTCGAGAGTTGAAATGGAGAAAAAGTGATTTTCTACACCAGGTCATAGGACGGGTCATCCAGTGACCCGTTAGGTGCGCCACAATTCGTTAAGTGACTCTTGGAGAGGAGGTTGGACTTGGTGGAGTTTTTTAGATTGGGACTGACCATGGGTGACCACGAGTCGTCAGGTGGTCCATGGTCAAGGGTTGACTGAAGGATGAAGAATTTGGGCAGTGCATCTAATGACCAGTTAGCACGATTCATCGGGCACGCCACGAGTCATGGTGTGCCTCGTGGTAACCAGTGTTAATAAGTTCCAGTGCAGGCAATGAGAAGAAGACCATGAGTCATAGTGTGGGGCACGAGTCCTCCAGTCCCTCATGGGGACCGGCAGTGAGTATTTCTCCTGCAAATTTATTAAGGGCTTTTCCATAATTCCTAAGTTCCTAAGCCCTATACTACGTCTATTTAAGCTCAAAATAATGTGTTTTAAGAGGGGTAAGTTCATTCTAAGCCTATTCACTTCCATGCATGCGACATAGAGAGTTATAAGGGTGATCAAGCTTAGGATTCATCAAGTTCTTCCCGAAAATCCATTGGGCTTTCAGGAGGGTTGGTGAAATCAGATTCTTCCAGGTATGTAGGGTTATGAATGGGTGCATTCATCCACACCTATGCCCAATCCCTCTTAAATTCATGAAGCCTGGGCACATGCGTAGGGAGTGCCCTTCAATAAAACAGGGTGATTGTAGAGGTCGTGTCCCATCCACCACTTCAACAACTCTAGTAGCTTGCCCAAATCAATAGGGTGCCTCTTCTAGTGCACGTTGCGGATAGTGCCAGAACAGGTTATATGCCCTTTCATCTCGTCAGGAGGAGGAGTTCTCACTTGACATGTTCACTGGTATGTTACAAGTATTCTATATTGATGTTTATGCATTGTTTGACCTAGGGCCATATTATCCTTTTTGACTCCTTATGTTACTGTTAGTTTCGGGTGTCAGTCCTGAAATCCTGCCAGAACCCTTCTCAGCCTCTATTCCTGTCGGTGAGTTAGTTTTAGCTCGAAGAGTATACAGAAATTGCCTTGTGACAATTCTTCATAAAGTCACCTCACCTGACTTAATGGAGTTAGATATGACCAATTTCGATGTTATATTTGGTATGGATTGGTTACTTGCTTGTTATGCCTCGGTCAATTGCAGAACCTGTACTATAGAGTTCCTGTTTTTGGGTTAACCAGTCCTAAAGTGGAATGTTAGTTCAGCTATGCCTGTAGGTCTCTTTGTTTCCTATCTCAAGGCTAGGAAAATGATCTCTAAGGATTGTATATACCATGTAGTTCGGGTTAAGATTCTACATCTGAGACCTTGAATGTTGAATTAGTTCTTGTTGTATGTGAGTATCCAGAGGTATTTCCAGATGATCTACAAGGAGTCCCTCTCGAGCGGGAGATTGACTTTTGTGTTGAACTTCTCACTAATATGCAGCCCATAACCATTCCTCCTTACAAAATGGCTTCGACTGAGCTAAAGGAGTTGAAAGAGTAGTTGAAGGATCTATTAGATAAGGGTTTCATTAGGCCTCGTAAGTCCCCATGGGGTACTCCATTTCTCTTTGTTTGGAAGAAGGATAACTCTCTTAGAATGTTCACTAATTATCGGTAGTTGAACAAGTTCACAATAAAAAATAAGTATCCCCTCCCTAAGATTGATGACCTATTTGACCAACTTCAACGTGCTAAGTGTTTTTCAAATATAGACCTTAGATCCGCTTATCACCACCTCAGAGTTAGGGAAAGTGACATTTCGCAGACAATATTTAGGACTCGGTATGGTCACTATGAGTTCATAGTTATGTCTTTTAGACTAACGAATGCTCTCGCAACTTTTAGGAAATTGTTGAATAGGGTGTTCAAGTAGCATTTAGATATGTTTGCGATTGTCTTATGTTATACCCAAAGATCAGCCCTAGGAGTTGAAATAGAGAAAAGTGAAATTTGGCATCAAACTCAGAACGAGTCGTGGGGAGACTCATGAGATCAACCCACGAGTCGTGATGTGACTCATGGGGAAGGCCATGGAATGAATTTGAAAACTGGAGAAGTGAGACCCCACGGGCATGACCATGACTCGTGGTCAGGACCCACGAGTCGTTAGGTCAGCCGTGGGGAGGGGGAATAAGAAAAGAAAAGAAAAGGGGCAGTGGACTTGATGGAAGGTCCCCATGAGTTGTGGTCAGCCCCCACGATTCGTGGGGTGAGTCGTGGTCAAGAAAGGTATGTTTTTTTGTTGAATCCTAGGTAGTGTACTTCACGACCGACTCCACCGGTCATGGTCCTTGGTGACGAATCATTAAGTCCCCCATTGGGACCACCTGACGGATATTTTCTGCAAATTCAGTAAGGGCACTATGATGTTTTGCGTTATGAATAATGAATTTTAAAGGAGTTAAGTTCATTTTAGGCCTCATTCATTCATGCTTGCAAGGTTGAATACTGGAGAGGGTGATCAAGCTTAGCATTCATCAATTTCTTTTCAATTTCCTATTGGGCATCTAAAGAAGTGTTAGAATCAGCTTCCAGCAGGTATGTAGGGTTATGAATGGGTGATTTCTTCTCTAAAGTATTAAATTCTATGTCTAATCTATGTGGTTTTAAACCAAATGCATGAATCTTCTATTTCTATACATGGGTATTATTTTTTAAGATTCTACTACTGAACTAGGAAGCATGGACAAATTTTATAATGCTTTCAATTTAAAATCATGATTCTAGTTTTATGAATTAAAAGCATATTGATGAGATGTTCATGAAAGATGAGATTTGTGAAGGATATATGATGATTGTTACACCCCGTAGGTTCCTAAAGTTTAGTCAGCCTATTCGTACGTTAGTCAAGAGTTTTAGAGTATGACGCATGCAAGAAGGGGCCTGGGAAAAGGTCAAACGAGCGCGGAATCGGGGAAGCGAGGGAGAAGGCCGGAGCAAGCTGCAACAGGGGCAGCGTGCCATGGACCCACTCCCTCTACGTTGGGCGCCATGGAACACCTGACTTTTAGCGCGACAGGGTCTGTTGCACGGACTCCAGTCCACCGCCCTAAGTATATAGATAGTCCCTTAGATCAATTAAATTCATTTCCTTGATACAAGTTCGTCCATAGAAAGAGAGATATGAAGAATTCAAGTTATTTTCATCCGTTTATGCTGTTAAACGCTGTCTAAATCCAAATTAACTTCAGGTATAGGGTTATAAGACCGTAGGGAGCATTACTACATTGTTGTCTTCTTGAAATTCGCCCGGCGAATTGGAAACCCGCTGAGTAGGATTTGTTAGAATTGCTCCAAACTAATTTCTATACGGTCACAGGCTTCAAGTAAGTATTTATAGTATTTATCCCTTTGAACTCTTGAGAAATTATATGTTTTCAACCGTGTTTTGTTAAGTTAAAGTATAATTAATGTTAGTATTAAAAGTTATCATTTTTGCTGAATTTAGTACTGAAACTAGTCTCATTCTCCCAGTAATGCGATTACAGTTTGAAGGGCTGTTGAATACAGATTGAAACTCGCCGGTTAGACAGAAAGTCAGCACTTGAGGTATGTAAGGCTATCCCTTCGACAAGTTACGTTCGTCGTAAATTTAGTACGACCCGTGTGTCTATAGTACGTTAGAGTAAACCTATTGGTGTCAGCTGTTATAAACTGAATTGAGCCTATGGTGACAAAATAGTAATTCTTTTCCGAGTTAATCTAGCTAGAATGGTGTTACTTTGATGTTGAGTAGTTAGATGTTATCCCATACATAGTTCAATTTATTAAGGCCACAAAGGCCACATTGAGTTCTATTTATTGAGGCCGCGAGGGACATACAGAGTTCCATTTACTGAGGCCGCAAGGGCCATTTTGAGTTCCATTTATTAAGGCCGCGAGGGCCATACAGAGTTCCATTTACTGAAGCCGCGAGGGCCGTAATAAGTTTCACTAGATTGAGGCCATGAGGGCCATCCCGAGTTACAGTACACACCATCCTTAGTACTCAGGTAGTAAGAGTGGACCTTGTTTGTACTTGTCGGGGATTATGGGGGTCCAGGTAGTTTCTTCTGTGTTGTTTGTACCTTCTAAGCTTATGAGGAATCGGTTAGGTTCTTCTTTGCTTATATAGACTTGTTCTTTAGATAATTCAAACAATGAAGGTATTCAGGTTAAATCCTTACTCTATTCCTTTAATTACTATAGTTTTACCAGCTTTTAATCGGTTATTACCTTTCTTCCTTACATATTTGGTACATGTTGTACTGATGCCCACCCCAGGTGCTGCGTCGCTTGCCTGCAGGTGCGGATAGACGCAGTTCGGGATGTTCCTAGCCTCCAGCTGAAGTCAATAGTTTGTGCAGCTCCTTCCCTCCGGAGTTGAAAGTTAGTAGAGGTTTGTACTTTTGATGTACAGTTCTTGGGTAGGTTGGGGCCCTGTCTCGACCATTATATCACTCCTAGAGGCTTGCAAACTGTTGTACATTCCCTATGGTTACTTGTTGTTGGCTGTGTGGGGTTCGTGTATGCTTTATTTCTTTGGTTGGTCATGTGGGGCCTTGTTTATCTGTTAGTTGGCGGCCTTGTCGGCCATAGCATAGTTTAGTGCCTGATTTACTTTTCAGTTATAACTAGACAACATGGTGGCCTTGTCAGCCGTATAGAATCCCTATTATTGCGTTGTTGTGGTCAGCTGTCTTCTTTTACAGGTGGCCTTGTCGGCCAGGGGTTGTACTTACAGCAGAGATATAGCCCGTTCATTTCTTGAATTAAGTGTCAAACGTGTCCTAATCCAGTCATGTTAGTTCAGACTAGTAGAGCACCAGGTGCAAGTCATACCTCCCAAGGTGGGGCATGACAAACTTGGTATCAGAGTAGGTCATATCCCAGGGAGTCTGCAAGCCATGCCTTGTTCTTGTCTATGGGTTTGTTTTGCACCACATACTATAGGCAGGTGGCTGCAAGGCATAGTAGTGTGGTTACTCTTCTTTCTGCTCCAATCGTGCTATAGAGCTGTGTTGTATATGGTAAATTCTTGAGTTTATGTTATCTTTTTTATTTATAGAGAAATGTAGGACACACGGCAGACCCGTCCTGGTCGAGAGTTGGATGTGGCAGCAGGAGAGGGAACTAGTAGGGGACCATAGGTAGAGTCAGCTCGATCTGAGGGCGACAGGGGGAAAGCACCTCGATCTCCCCAACACCCAACACCACATTAAGAGCCCGCTAGGGCAGCAGATATATCAGCACCACCCCTAGCTATACTTGTGCCATCAGATCAAGAGCTCAGGGGTGCTTTTTACATGTTGATACAGATGATGGCTTCCCAGTGTCGCTTCAGCCAGTAGTACCAGTTGTCGTTGAGCCCGCCGAGGGGACCGACAGTTCTAGAGTTCATGATTTTATACCTTTGAGTCCCCCATAGTTTACAGGGACAGATCACAGAGAGGACCCCCAGAATTTTATAGGCCAGCTACAGAGGAAATTCAGGGTCATACATGCCTCATCCATAGAATCAGTCGAGTAGCAATATTCACATTGCGAGATGTAGAGGTTTTGTGGTACGAGAGTTGGGAGAGATCCCAAGGCAGAGATGTACCTCCACCTACATGGAATATCTTTTCTGAGGCTTTCATAGATCATTATTTGCCTCGAGAGGTTTGGCAGGCCAGAGTAGAGCAGTTTTTGCATCTAAAGCACGACCGAATGAGTGTTAGAGAATATACGTTGAGGTTTGACTCCTTAGCCAGGTATGCACCCTCGTTTGTTGACAACAAGCCAGACAGGATGCACCGGTTTATTATGGGGCTTGTGCCAGAATATATAAAATCTTGCATTACAGCCACTCTGCGAGAGGATATGGACATTTCACGAATCCAGGCTTTTTCTTAGAGTATAGAAAAGCTCAGACAACGCCAGTATGCTATGGAAAGGTCAGGTCAGGAGCAGCGTCGGAGGACTAGACCCATAGATTTCCAGGAGGATTTTCAAGGCGGGCCTAGACCCTATTTCTCAGGTAGGCCACCCAAGGCCCTATTTCAGCAGTAGCAGGATAGCAGATCAGATCGTCGGTGGCAGGTAGGCCCCGACGAAAGCTCACGAGCACTCAGCTCGCAGCAGTAGAGGGGGCTAGACTAGATAGAGTTAGCAATACCCCGATGTAGGACTTTCCATAAACAGCATCTAGAGAGGTGCATATATGGTTCCACCGCTTGTTATACCTGCGGGCAGGACGGGCACATAATGAGAAACTACCCGAATGGACGCCAGGGCGGTCAGGACCAACAAGATAGATCCTCAGTAGGTTCGTATGCCCCAGCACCTTCTGCAGGGCTCAAGCCCTCAGCTCCAGCCGGTAGAGGCCGAGGTAGATTAGGGGAATTTTGGTCAAATAGCGGTCAGGATCGCACATATGCATTACCAGGGCGACAGGAATCAAAGTCGTCGCCAGATGTTGTGACAAGTATATTAGATGTTTGTTCTCACTCAGTTTATGCTTTGATAGATCCAGGCTCCACTTTTATCGTATGTTATTCCATTAGTAGACCGAAAGTTTTATATAGCACCAGAATTGCTTCAGTGACCTTTTTCGGTATCTACTCCTATTGGTGACTCTATTATTGCTAAAAGAATTTACCGGGGTTGTATAGTAGAGGTTGTGGGTCATCCGACCTCAGCAGATCTTGTGGAATTAGAAATGATTGATTTTGATGTGATTATGGGTATGGACTGGTTGGCACCATGTTATGATACTGTAGAGTGTTTGACCAGAATTGTGTAATTTCACTTCTCGGGAGAGGTAGTGCGAGAGTGGAGAGGTAATACAGTTATGCCGAAAGGTATGTTTATATCCTATCTTCAGGAAAAAAAGTTAATAGCAAAGGGTTTTATCTACCATATTGTCAGGGTTTGGGGTGTGCAAGCAGAATCCACGACTCTCCAGTCTATCCCAATTGTTAATGAGTTCCCGAATGTGTTTCCAAATGAACTTCCCGATATTCCCCCAAAGCGGGAAATAGATTTCTCTATAGATTTGCAACCAGATACTCAGCCTATATCCATACCCCCGTATCGAATGGTCCCTGCTGAATTAAAAGTATTAAAAGAATAGTTAAAAGATTTGATTATATTAGGGTTTCATTAGACCCAGTATGTCACCATGGGGTGTACCAGTCCTATTTGTGAAAAAAAAGGATGGGTCTCTATGCATGTGCCAAGATTACCGGCAATTGAATAAAGTTACTATTAAGAATAAATATCCTCTTCTGAGAATAGATGATTTGTTTGATCAGTTTTAAGGGCAAAATATTTCTCTAAAATTGAATTGAGATCCGGGTACCAAGTTCGAGTTCGGGAGAAAGATATCCCGAAGATAGCTTTCAGGACTAGGTATGGCCATTTTGAGTTCTTAGTTATGTCCTTCGGGTTGACAAACGCGCCAGCAGTGTTGATGGACCTAATGAACAGTATCTTCAGGACGTATTTGGAACTATTTGTAATAGTGTTCATTGATGATATTCAAGCCTACTCCCGCTCAAAAGCGAAACATAAAGATCATTTACGGGCAGTACTTCAGATCCTCAAAGATCGCTAGTTATATGCATGTGAGTGCCGGTTGAATTCTATAGCTTTCTTGGGCCACATTGTATCAGAGGCTGGTATTGAAGTTGATTTGCAAAAAATTGAGGCAGTGAAAACATGGCCTAGACCTACAACCCCAACAGAGGTTCGTAGTCCTAGGGTTAGCCGAGTATTACAGAAGGTTTGTGGAAGGGTTTTCTACCCTGTCAGCACCTTTGACTAAATTGACTCAAAAAGCAGCTAAGTTTTAGTGGACTAAAGCCTGTGAGTTGAGTTTCCAGGAATTGAAAAACAGATTGACATCAGCACCAGTGTTAGCTTTGTCAGAAGGTTCAGAAGGTTTTGTGGTGTATTGTGACGCTTTAGGCCTCGGGTTAGGGTGTGTTTTAATGCAACATGGAAAGGTAATAGCATATATTTCGAGGTAATTGAGAAAACATGAAAAGAGCTATCCCACCCACGATCTGGAGTTAGCTACAGTGACGCAGGCCTTAAAGATGTGGAGGCATTACTTATATGGGGTGCATGTGGATATTTTTACCGACCATAAAAGTCTTTAGTACATTTTCACACAGGAAGAGATGAATTTGCGACAACACCATTAGTTAGAATTGTTGAAAGATTATGATGTGAACATCTTGTATCACCCATGGAAAGCTAATATTGTGGCGAATGCTTTTAGCTACCAATTTATGGGCAGTTTGGCATATCTGAGGCCGGAACAACGGGAAATGGCCTGAAAATTGCACCGACTAGCCAGCTTAGCAGTTCGGGTAGTTGATATACAGGATAATGGAGCCATAATTCAGAATACTGCAGTATCATCCCTAGTTGTAAAAGTAAAAGAGCGGAAGTATGAAGATCCTCATTTAGCACAGCTTGGAGATAAGGTGCAGTAGGGAGAAGTACCAGCCTTTGAGGTAACTGAGGATGGGGTTTTGAGATGTAGGGGTCGCCTCTACATTCCAGATATGGAAGGACTTCGCCAGTGGATCATGCTAGAGGTACATTATTCTTGTTATTCTCTTCACCCAAGTTCAACAAAGACGTATCATGACATAAAAGAGATTTACTGGTGGCCGGGAATGAAGAAGGAGGTAGCAAAATTTGTATCACAATGTCCTGACTGCCAACAGGTAAAGGTGGAACATCAAAAACCAGGTGGATTGACACAGGAAATAGCAGTGCCTATGTGGAATGGGAGGCAATCAATACGGATTTCGTGACAGGATTACCCCATACTAGGCGCAGATTTTATTCCATCTGTGTGATTATTGACAGATTAATGAAGTCTGCTCATTTTCTACCATCAGGACCACCTTCTTAGCCGAGGACTATGTTGAATTATATATCATAGAAGTAGTTTGATTACATGGTGTTCCAGTATCGATCATTTCTGACATAGGAGCGCAGTTAACAACTAAATTCTGGCAGTCCTTTCAGAAGGGCCTGGGGACACAATTTAATCTAAGTACAGCTTTCCATCCTCAAATAGATGAAGAGGTAGAATGTACCATCTAGACACTCGAGGATATATTACGGGCGTGCGTGTTAGACTTTGGAGGCAGTTGGAATGAGCACTTACCCCTTGCTAAATTTTCTTACAATAACAGTTACCATTTGGCAATCAAGATGGCACCTTATGCGACCTTATATGGGCGAAAATACAGGTCCCCAGTAGGTTGGTTCAATGTAGGAGAATCAGAGTTAATTGGGCCAGACATAATCCACCAGTCAGAAGAGAAAGTAAAGCTTATCAGAGAACGGATGCTGACAACTCAGAGCCGCCAGAAATCTTACGCTGACCTACGGCGTAGAATTCTGGAATTCAATATAGGCAACTGGGTATTTCTAAAAGTTTTTCCAATGAAGGGCGTGATGAGGTTTGGTAAAAAGGGCAAGCTTAGCCCGAGGTTTATTGGGCCATATCTAATCCTTCGGAGAATAGGCTAGGGGGCATATGAGCTAGATCTACCTTCAGAATTGGAATCTGTTCGTCCGATCTTTCATGTGTCGATGTTAAGAAAGTTCATAGGGGATCCATCTCGAGTTATGCCAATTGAGGGCGTCGAGGTTACTGAGCAATTAGCCTACGAAGAGGTTCCAATGGCCATATTGTATTGGCAAGTTCGTAGGTTGAGAACTAAAGATGTCGCCTCTATTAAGGTATTATTGAGAAACAGTAATAGAGAAGAGATTACCTAGGAAGCCAAGGATGAGATCAAGATGTCCTCATTTGTTCCAAGCTTAATAAGGTAAAATTGTTGGTCCAGTTGTTGTTTTACAATTTATGTTCTATGTAATGCTTAGATGTTTATCTTCTTACTGTGAAAAAGTTGTTATAGTGTTATGTGAAATGCCTGTATTGGGCTTTTCTACGTTTTGGGTTTTTAGATAGTCCATATTACAAGGGAGACTCTACCGAAATTTTTAAAAATATTAGTTAAAAGGGTTAGATTCCCATAAGATAAAGTGGCCTCGAGGATGAATGTTCCTAATGGGGGGAGGACGTTCCACCCCGTAAGTTCCTAAAATTTAGTCGGCCAATTTGTATGTTATTCAAGAGTTTTTGAGTACGACGCGTGCGAGAAGGGGCCTAGGAAAAGGTTGAACGAGCGCGGGATTGGGGAAGTGAGGGAGAAGGACGAAGCAGGCTGCAACAGGGGCAGCGTGCCATGGACCCCCTCCCTCCGCATTGGGCGCCTGGCACCCCTGACTTTTGGCGCGTTAGAGTCCATGCCACGGACCCTGGTCCAGCTCCCTAAGTATATAAATAGTCCCTTAGTTTATTTCAATTCATTTCGTTGTTACAAGTTCGGCCAGAGAAAGAGAGATACGAAAAATTCAAGTTATTTTCATCTGTTATGCTTCCAAACGCCTTCTAAATCCAAATTAACTTTAGTTATTGGGTTATAAGCTCATAGGGAGCATTACTACGGAGTTATCTTCTTGAAATTTGCTTGGCGAATCGAAACTCCATCGAGTAGGAGTTGTTAGAATTGCTCCAAACTAATTTCTATATGATCACGGGCTTTAAGTAAGTATTTCTCCGTTCTGAACTCTCGAGAAATTATACGTTTTCGATCTTGTTTTGTTAAATTAAAGTATAGTTAATGTTAGTATTAAAAGTTATTGTTTTTACCGAATTTAGTACTGAAACTAGCCTCATTCTCCCAGTAATACGATTATAGTTGGAAAGGGCTGTTGAATACAGATTGAAACTCACCGGTTAGATAGAAAGTCGGCACTTAAGGTATGTAAGGCTATCCCTTCGGCAAGTTACGTTCATTGTAAAGTTAGTATGACCCGTGTGTCTATAGTACTTCAGAGTAAACCTATTGGTGTCAGCTGTTATAAATTGAATTGAGCCTATGGTGATAAAATAGTAATTCTTGTCCTCGTTAATCTAGCTAGAATGGTCTTTCTGCGATGTTGAATAGTTAATTGTTATCCCATGCAGAGTTCCATTCATTGAGGGCGCGAGGGTCACATTAAGTTCCATATATTAAGGCTGCGAGGGCCATAAAGAGTTCATATACTGAGGCTGCGAGAGCCATTTTGAGTTCTATTTATCGAGGTCGTGAGTGCCATACAGAGTTCCATTTACTGAGGCCGTGAGGGCCGTATTGAGTTCCGTCAGATTGAGGCCGCAACGGCCGTAATGAGTTTCACCAGATTGAGGATGCGAGGGACATCATGAGTTACAATACACAACATCCTTAGTTCTCAAGTAGTAGGTGTGGACCTTTTTTATACTTGTCGAGGATTATGGGAGCCCAGGTAGGTTCTTCTGTGTTGTTTGTACCTTCTAGGCTTATGGGGTCCTGGTTAGGTTCTTGTTTGCTTTTATAGACTTGTTGTTTAGATAATTCAGACAGTGAAGGTATTCAAGTTAAATCCTTATGCTCTTCCTTTAATTACTACAGTTTTACCAGCTTTCAGTTAGTTATTACCTTTCTGCCTTATATATTCGGTACATGTTGTACTGATGCCCACCTAGGGTGCTGCATCGCTTGCCTGCAGGTGCGGATAGACACGGTTTGAGACATTCGTAGCCTCCAGCTGAAGTCAGTAGTTTTTTCAGCACCTTCCCTCTGGAGTTGAAAGTTAGTAGAGGTTTGTACTTTTGATGTACAGTTTTTGGGTAGGTCCAGGCCCTGTCTCGACCATCATATCACTCCTAGAGGCTTGCAGACTGTTGTACATTCCCTGTGGTTAGTTGTTGTTGGCTGTGTGAGGCCCGTGTATGCTTTATTTCCTGTGTTGGCCGTGGGGGGCCTTGTTTAGTTATTAGTGTGCGGCCTTTTCGGCCATAGCATAGTTTAGTTCCTGATTTACTTTTCAGTTATAACTAGAAAGCATGGTGGCCTTGTCGACCCTCATAGAATCCCTGTTATTACGTTGTTGTGGTCAGCTGTCTTCTTTTACAAGTGGCCTTGTCATCCAGGGGCTGTACTTACAGCCGAGATATAGCCCGCTCGTTTCTTGAATTATGTGTCAAATGTGCCCCATTCTAGTCAGGTTAGTTCAGACCAGTAGGGCACCAGCTACCGGTCATACCTCCCAAGGTGGGGCGTGACGATGATGATGAGATATTATAATGAAAAGCATGATTTGAAGCTACCCATGCCTACAATTATGAATTCTATGAGAATTGAGTATTTCTAAATATGATAAAGCTTTGGGCAATGCCCACATGTTAAGTATGAATGATTATTTTTCCGAATTAAGCTTACCACATTATTTTGGAGCAAAGACTCCCAATTATATTTTCAGCTTGTGGTATGTTTTGAGTTAAAGTTTTCCTATGTATAGCTTACCACATGGTTTTTGAGCGAAAGCTCCCAATTATATTCTCAAATTTGAGCTAAAGCTTCTCATATGCATGATTTCATATTTGAGATGTATTTGATTATTGAGCTTTATGAATAGACGATGTTGAGCTTCATTATAAAATGATGTATAGCACATGCATGTTTTGGGAGTAATGTCTAGCACCGAGTAGCCTAAGGGTCGATCACCTTATGACTCAGCTATGTGCCAATGTAGGTTTACACTATTATATATTACTTCAGGACCTCCCTTGTGAGCTTCCCCTACCCGAATGGGCCTTCAGCTTGATATCGATATCATGGTATTGTCCCTAGTCCTATCAAGGCTTTGAACGGCTCTGCCCACTTAAGTTTGATAGTTAGGAACACGTAAGCTCTAATGTGGTATGTCAGTTAAAAGATGAATCTCCCTTTGTTCCTCATGATTTCAGATATGCATGTTTCATTACTCATGCGATTTATATGTATATGCATGTTCTAAAGTGGGTTTGGCTCAATGTTCAACTTTACTTATAAATGTCAAAATTCATCTTTAAGTCGATCGATTCAGTTATGATGTTATGAAGTTATGCCATGTTATGTTATGAAGAGATCATGATTTCTGAAAGAATGCACGCAAGCCCTGCTCTCAGATTCTTAATATTTATGTTTACATTAGGTTTTAAATGATATTATTTACTTAAGTAGTTTTACTTACCCTGCATACTTAGTACATTCCACGTACTGACCACATACTCTATGCTGTATCATTTCATGATATAGGACCCCACTCTCAAGTTCAGCCTCGCTCGTAGTCAGCTTATCAGAGTTAGCGTTTGCATTGTTGGTGAGTCCTCATCTCTCGAGGACTAGTCTATTCAGATTTCTTATGTGTATTTCAGTTTTAGCTTTTTTGAGTTATTTGGGGTCTTGTCCCATCAACTCGTCATGTTTAGAGGCTTTTCAGACATATGTATGTATTTAGCTTTGGATTTCGTATTCTGATATTGTGTTCAAGTTAGATTTCTTCTATGAGTATTTTATTGATTTTTCTATTTCTTGATTAAAATTAGATATATGCTTACGACATGGGTCGACTTGGCATCTCCCGAGGCTCCTTGTCCCATGTTACGATCCAGGCCTCCATTCGTGTCGTGACAAACTTGGTATCAAAGCCATAGGTTTAAAATGTCCTAGGGTATCTGAAAGTCGTGTTAAGTAGAGTCTTTTTCATGGGTGTGAAGAGCGCCACACTTATGACAAAGAGTCTACGAGACATTTAGGAAATGTTCCCTTCTTTCATGATCTATGTCATGCGATGAAAATTCTTTCTATCCTGCTAATTCATGCTATTCGCGATTGAAGAATCATGTCTCCTCGAAGAATGAGTTGTAAGTGAAATGGGAATGGTGAAGGCCATGAGGATGGCAATAGGAATGGGCACCAGTAGGTCCCACCAGTACAGGAGCACCAGTCACCGGAGCTAGTTGCCATGCTGAGTTCCGAGCCACTATTCAGATTCTTGCGCAGGACTGACCACTCAGGTTAATTAGTAGGTCGTTGCGCACATTCCGCAAAATGGCAATGCAGTGACAGCTCGAGTTAGAGACTTCTAGAGGATGAACCTGCTGGAGTTCCTTGGGTCCAAGGTAGATGAGGACCCACATGAGTTCATAGATGAGATAGTGAAGATCACCAAGTAATGGGGGCGAATGGAGTTGAGTGCGCAGATTTGTCCTTTTACCAGTTGAAAGGGGTTGCGCATATCTGGTTTCGCCAATGGAAGGGTAGCAGGGTCGTTGGAGAAGGTCTTGTCATATGGGAAGAGTTTCATGTGCATTCTTGGATCGGTTCTTCCCTCGTGAGATGAGTGAGATAAAGGCAGTCGAGTTCATGAATTTGAAGCAAGGGAGAATGATAGTACAAGAGTATTCCCTCGAGTTCACTCACCTATCAAAATATGCCCTGGAGTTGGTAGCCGATTAGAGGGCGCGGGTAAGTAGATTCATCCATGGAGTAGTAGTCAATTTGGACAAGGATTGTAGGACCTCTATGCTCTATTAGGATATGGATTTCCATGGATAGTGTTGTACGCCCAACAGATCGAGGCAGCATATTTGAGAGATAGGGAGGCTAAGAAGGCCAGGACCGATTACCACAAATTCTCCCAGCCGAGATCAGGTGGTGGGCACCGCCAATAGACTCACCAGAGATCATCAGCTCCAGCATCTTCGGCATTGAGTGTGACATCCAGGACTAGACATGATCAGAGAGGAGATCATCAGGCTCAAGGGGTCAGAGAAGCAGGCCCGCAGATTCTAGCATCTCAACTTGTCGCAGATGTGGTCGAGGGTGCACAGACCAGTTCTTGGCAGGTTTAGGTGCTTATTTTGGGTGCGGGAAACCCGAAAACATGCTTAGAGATTGCCCAATAGCGAGACAGGATCAGGTTGGGGGCCGAGGCCCAGCTTCTAGTTCAACAGCCCCTCCTGCATGCTCAGCCCATAAGGGAGCATCAACTAGCATAGTTGGCGATCAGTGCCAGAATAGATTCTACGCTTTAGCATCCCGCCAGGAGCAGAAGGTCTCCCCGAATGTGGTCACTGGTATGTTATGAGTTTTCCATATTGATGTTTATGCTTTGATAGATCCGGGGGATACCTTGTCTTTTGAGACACCTTATGTGGCCAGTAGCTTCGGAGTTAGTCCCAAAGTCTTGTCAGAACCTTTCTAAGTTTCTACTCCAGTAGGTGACTGAGTTATAGCTAAACAGGTGTATAGAGGTTGCCCAGTCTCAGTCCTTTAGAAGGTCAGCTCAACAGATTTGATATAGCTAGCTATGACCGACTTTGATGTTATTCTCGGCATGGATTAGCTATTTGCATGTTATGCTTCAGTTAATTGTTGAACCCGGGTAGTAGAATTCAAATTTCCGGATGATCCAGTCTTAGAATGGAAGGGTAGTTCAGATGTGCCTGTAGGTCATTTCATTTCTTACCTTAAGACCAGAAAGATGATTTCTAAGGGTTGTGTACCATCTAGTTAGGGTTAAGGATGTTGAGTCCAAGACCCCGACTATCCAGTCAGTTCCAATAGTACTTGAGTGTCCAGAAGTATTTCCAAATGATTTACCAAGTGTTCCTCCTTAGAGGGAAATCGACTTTGGTATGGATCTTCTTCCCGACACGCAGCCTATATCTATCCCTCCTTATAGGATGGCTCTAGCTAAGCTAAAGGAGTTGAAGGACCTGTTAGATAAAGGTTTCATTATACCGAGAAAGTCTCCATGGGGTGCACTAGTCTTATTTGTCAAAAAGAAGGATGGTTCCCTTCAGATGTGCATTGACTATGGGCAATTGAACAAAGACATCATCAAGAACAGGTATCCTCTGCCTAGGATTGATGATTTATTTGACCAGATTTAAGGTGCCAAGTGTTTCTCAAAGATAGATCTGAAATCCAGGTATCATCAATGAACAACGAATGCTCCTGCAGCTTTTATGAACTTGATGAACAGGGTGTTCAAGCCATACTTGGATATGTTCGTGATTGTGTTCATTGATGACATCCTTATATACTCTGGGAGCGAGGAGGAGCATGCCTCTTATTTGAGAGCAGTGCTTCAGACTCTTAAGGATCGTCTATTATATGCCAAATTCAAAAAGTGCGAGTTTTGGTTGAACTCCATAGCATTTTTAGGCCATGTGGTATCAAGTGAGGGCATAAAGGTAGATTCTCAGAAAATAGAGGCGGTGAACAATTGGCCTAGACCGGTGAATCCTTCAGATATTCAGAGTTTCTTGGGTTTAGCTAGCTACTATCGGAGGTTTGTTGAAGGTTTCTCATCTATTTCGGAACCTTTGACCAAATTGACCCAGAAGAAGGTGAAGTTGCAATGGTCGGAGGCTTGTGAGAAGATCTTCCAAGATTTGAAGACCTGAGTTACCTCAGCACCGGTGTTGACCCTACCCGAGGGTACCGATGGATTCATGGTGTATTGTGATGCTTCAAGAATCGAACATGGGTGTGTATTGATGCAGCATAGGAAAGTCATAGCCTATGCCTCCAGACAGTTGAAAGTCCATCAGAAGAATTACCCGACACATGATCTTGAATTGGCCGTGGTGGTGTTCGTATTGAAGATACGACGACATTACTTGTATGGGGTCCACGTGTATGTGTTTACGGATCATAAGATCTTACAGAATGTGTTCATGAAGAAAGGTCTCAATCTTCGATAAAGGAGGTGGTTGAAACTACTCAAGGACTATGGTATGAGTGTCTTTTACCATCCGGTAAGGCTAATGTGGTAGCGGACGCACTTAGCAGACTCTCTATGGAGAGTGTGTCCCATGTGGATGAAGGGAAGAGGGAGTTGGTGAAAGATGTGCATAGACTCGCTAGGTGGAGAGGTTGGTTGACTCAACTGATAGGGTGTTGTTGTCCAGAATGGATCAGAGTCGTCCTTGGTGACTGATGTGAAAGCTAGGCAAGATGAGGACCCGATGTTGGTAAAGTTGAAGGATGTCATTCAAAGTCAGAAGGCGGAGGTCTTCTCCCAAGGGGGAGGTGGTGTGCTTCTGTACCAGGGTCACTTATGTGTCCCGAATGTCGATGATTTGAGGAGTCGGATGTTGCATGAGGCTCATGGATCCAGGTACTCTATCCATCTGGATGCCACCAAGATGTACCGTGACTTACGGGAAATCTATTGGTGGAATGGCATGAAGAAGGATATTACGGAATTTGTAGCCAAGTGTCCGAGCTGTCAGCAAGTAAAGGTTGAGCATTAGAGGTGGGGAGGCGTACTTCAGGATATCAGCATTCCCACTTGGAAATGGGAAGAAATAAATATGGATTTCATCAATGGTCTGCCTCGTACTCGTCGGCAATATGATTCCATTTGGGTTGTGGTAGATAGGTTGACCAAGGCTGCTCATTTTCTACCAGTTAAAACCATGGATTCGGTGGAGGATTATGCCAAGCTATATATTTGGGAGTTGCTCTGATCGCATGTAGTGCCCTTATCTATCATTTCAGATCGAGGCACTCAATTTACCTCTCAGTTTTGAAGGTCATTTCAAAAGGGCTTGGTACACAGGTTAAACTCATCACAACATTCCACCCGCAAACGGATGGTCAAGTAGAGTGGACAATCCAGACCCTTGAGGACATGTTGAGGGAATGTGTGATTGACTTCAAAGGTGGTTGGGATGATCACCTACCCCTGATCAAGTTTGCCTACAATAACAGCTATCGCTCTAGTATTCAAATGGCTTCATTCGAGGCTCTCTATGGGCAAAGATGTAGATCGCCCATCAGATAGTTTGAGGTTGGTGAGGCGGCAATGGTAGGGCTGGTTTTGGTTCATGAAACAATAGAGAAGGTTTAGTTGATAAGAGACAGGTTCGAAACTTCCCAGAGTTGCCAAAAATCTTATGCGGACATGAGAAGAAGGGAATTAGAATTTGAAGTTGATGACTGGGTATTTTTGAGGGTGTGTCCTATGAAGGGAGTAATGAAGTTTGGAAAGAAAGGGAAACTTATTCCCCGCTATGTCGGCCCGTACCGGATAGTGAGACCTATTGGCAAGGAGGCTTATTATCACAACCCGAATATAGACCCAGATCGTAACACGGGATAAGGAACCCTGAGAGGTCGCCAGTCGACCCATGGCGTAAGAACACATCTAACTTCACTCACTTGAAGCGGAAGACTGAACATAAGGCATAAGTGATAATGCTCAAACAACGCCTCTTACTGAAGTGAGAAGCAGACGTTGTCAAGAAAGAACCCAACTAGAGGTTGGGGTCGATCCCACAGGGAATAGGGAGACTAGACTATAGCCGGTAATTGAACTTGTGAGGTAGTTACTTCAAAATAGGGGGATTCTAAAAGAAATCAATAATAAAAACAAATATCAAAATTCTGATGTTAAGTCAATATCAAAGGATAACTAGGGTTTGTGTTCCCCATAGGTTCATAACTACTTCGGGTATACACTCGTGATTATCACCAATAATTACTTATAGAACAAATAATTTAGGTTCATTCAAACAACCGACCAGTCCCTATTGAATGACGATACTCAATACTCGACCAACTCTCATGAGCGGTTGCAAAACTATCTGTTAACACTAAGTTCTAGATTTAACTATCCTGCGACCACAACTCAAGTTAATACAATGATCATCAAGATCAAGGCTCCGTTGTAATTCTCTTTTCCCAATCTCTACCTCTTCGACCAGAGCAAGTAAAGAATTCACGCATGTCCTAATGTTGCGCACCGTTAAGAAACGTTTAAGCATGAAGAGAATACAATATAAGTGTTTGTATTGGTCTTAATATTACTTTGTGTAACCCTATATTGTTAATCTACCATGGTTCCCACAACCCTAGCTATGGAGGTTTAGCCTTTCATAGTTGCACGGTTGTGAATCGCATTCATGATTAAAGACATAAAACAATACTTAGAACAATGATTGAGAAAAACACTTCCTTCGGTCACTCCAAAAAATCTTGAAAAACTAGTACTAAGAACAAGAAGAATTCAAGAACAGGTTGATCACAAGTTAAGACCAACTCAATCCTCTCTTTCTCAAGGTTTCTACTCTCTAAAAATTATCAAAACTGACGTCCCCATAAATATAAAACATAAAACATATTTATACAGACACAAGAATCCTTTTCCTAAGCCAACAAGGTGAATTTCCATATCTATCGCCGCTAGTACAACGACTCGACCTATGATCCGTAGCATGCTTCTATGATCCGTAGCTTCCTCTCGTACAATCTCGACTAGCTAAATTCTGGCTAAGTGTTGGATCTGGGTACGACTTGAACAATTAACTCACGACTCGTACTGAGCTCCCGTTCTTTGAATCAGAGAATTTGAAGTTTTTCTGAAGTTTATTATGACCGAAATGTTACGACTCGTACCTTCAACTCACGGGTCGTACTTGCTTCTAGTAGCAGGTGTCAAACTCAAATGCAATTCTTCTGGATTTCACCATGACTTTCTCATCACGACTGATACAATCCTGCTACTAATCATAGTGGGACTCGTGGGTCACATCTGCTCAACCTTAACTTTCAGCAACTTCTTTTGATCATCAGTATGACTCGTAGGTCCTACCTACAATCCATACTGTGGTCTGCAATTTTTGCCAATTTTGCACTTTTTAAGTTATCTTTTGCATTTTTCAGTTCCAACACCTATTTATCTTGTAAAAAAAGGAAAAGTACCTCATATCCACATAAAGACACCTAATTTCATGCTATTTTCTTAGTTTGAGCATCGAAAGTTTTGAAAATCCACAGCACATCAACACCCTTAGCTTAATACTTTTGCATGTCCTCAGGAAAAGAAAAGAAAAACTAAAACACGACGCTCAACTAGAAAATAGACTTACGATACTACAACAAATACTCAAACAAACCTACACTTTCTATACAAACTCTATTGACCCTTTCTCATGTAACCACATCTGCTAATGTATTACGAGAGACCTCAAAACATCATAAATAGGGATCAAGACATGTCATCTAGCTATCAACAGATAGTCAAGTCATCACCAATGTTTTTCACGCAGATTAACAGAAAAAGCAAACATAATCCATGTACCCTCACACAAATGAAGTCCCCACTCAGATGTGAAATATCAAACATGATATGGGACTAAGCAAGTAAGACGCTCACTCTGTCAAAGAAGTTATGAGTATTATGTGTTAGATACCATAGGCTTGCCCTTACTTTCTCTGTTTTGGTTTATCAGATGGTCGAGTTAGGATCACTATAGGACTTGGTATGACTTGTAATGTAGGCTTAGAGCTGGACATGACAAAGATGGATGATTTTATAAGTGACTATCCCTTCCTTGGCGCTATATACATTTGCTACACCATTCACCTAATTCACCCTTTTATTCTTTCATTCCCCTTTTTCCCTTTTTCTCCCTTTTATTCACCTTTGCATGGGTGTAGTGAGTTTTCACTTTTCAACTTTTTTTTTTCAAAATTTCTTTGAGATTTATTTTTTAACATTTACAGCATATTTTTCATCCTTTTCTTTTCATCTCACCACACCTCGTATTCCACCATTTCTATTCTTTTCTTTTCTTTTCCTTTCTTCCATTTCCACTTTTTATGCACCCTTACTCTAGCCACCCTTAACTTAAGCATTTTGCTTATGTTGAGGTTCACAATATCAATGAAGGACCAGGCCAAAACAGGTTCATTACAAAAAATGGGTATGGTTAATTGGTAAATCAAAGAAACATGGTCTATTAAGGCTCAAACTTGGGATCAAGGGATTCATGCAACTTTTGATCATATCCTAACCAACCAGGCAAGTTCTAGATCTACACCACAATACAAAACTGACTAATATACCTCACTCACACATGGTACATGAACTTGTTTCACCTCACCTATCTTATTTATACATGGCTTAACAAAACTGCTCATGCTGACAAAATAAATGGCATCCAAAGATCCACAACAATCATGCATGTTGTCACAAATACATAGCTACTATATCAGAAAATTTTTAAACAGGGTCAAATTTTTTACAAAAAACAAAACTAGTGCAATATTCTTGTCTGAGTACTCCTAAGCTACTTTCTAATTAGACAAAAATCACAAACTAAAAATAAAAATCCTACACATGCCGGTTCTACTAGATAGCATGTCTGAGGGAAAAGAAACATGGCAAGAAAGACCCTCAGACGGAACAAAAATGCAAAAAATCACAAGTACACCCCCTCCCCTATTTTAAAAGGTGTGCTTCATCCCCAAAGCATCATCTCGAAGATCATAGGGAAGAGAACATACCTGTGGCACACTAGGCGCTTCTGTCATCTCGCGGAGGTGGTACCTCCACTACAATAGTGAAGTTAGTGGTGGCCAGCACGCTCAATTGTGTGTCAATAGGGGGAGTGGTCCCCCCAGCAGTCGTGGCCGCTTGGACGGCCTCTAAAAATGTCTGGGCTGAATGTGGCTCTCCAAAAGGGTCATGGCCACGGGCAAGCTCGGGCTGGGATGCGGTGGAGCTGCCTGCTCCTCTAGCTCTCTCATGCAGCTCAGTCATATGTGTGTCATGAGTCTACATATTCGCTGCTCTAGTCCGCTTAAGCTCTTTCCTCTCATTCATTCTTCTTTTCCTCAAACTCTCCTCACTAGCATCTTCACTAGCTTTCTTCTTGCCTTTATCACCAGCTGTTGTCGGCTCCTAGTATGCTGCCAAATCAATATCCTCATCAAGCTCGGCATTTAGGTCCAGAAGAGTGGGGGCTGCTAAAATTGTTGGTTGTCGTGATGACAACTCAACTACTTGGCTCTGAAGAGCCCCCAACACCGCACGGAGAATGCTGGTATTGGTCTTCTCCACCAATCTCTCATTGAAATAGCTCTCGAAACTATCTAGGCGCGCATGTAGAGCCTAAGCTGCTGCTTCTATATGTGAATTGACCAATGGTTTGACATTATCCATCATGGGTTGAATCTTACGCTCCGTGATGGTCAATATCTTAGCTAGCTTTTGGAGGAAGTCCTGTGGTTCCAAGATGTACCCTGCTTGTGCCTGAGCCTTCATGCTAGGCAGTGGTGTATCTGAGGTCCTGGGGGCTGACTCTTAATGACCGACATCAATAGCTGGTGTCTTGCTTTGCTCCTGTGTCATGGGGACATTCACCTGTATGTCCCTGCTGGCCGGGCTGCTCGGATATCAGTAGGAATCTTGGATCTACTTACCAGGTTCATCTCATCCTGGATAAGGCCTATGTCTGCAATCCTTTGGCCTCCAATCAACCGCTCATCACCCTGTGGAACTTCTGCCATGCATAAACTGAATACCAAACTCGGGAATGGGATAGTAGTGCTTACTCCCACTGCCCGTCTCGTATCTCATCGGCTATGATCCTCAGAATATTAATGGGGTAACGAGACATGAGGCATGCAACCAAAGCTGCTCTATCAGCACTTAGTGTGTTGTCATTGACTATAGGTGCTAATTGATGGCGCACTAGTGTCAAGTAGGCTTTTTCAATGAAGTTTAGTGAATTCTTGGTCACCTGCTTTCCTCTTGTAGCCCATCAAGCCTCATCCTTTTTCTCAGCAATCACCTCAACTAGCCATTGCAACTGCCTCTGTTGCTCCTGCACACTCAAGGATCTGATCTGCTTCATCACCTCCACCCTGTAATCATACTCTAGAATCATCCTCGTAGGAAAGAACTATGGGCCATACAATAATCTAGCAATGGTCCGCTCAGATATATCAAATTCTCGACCTCAGACCATAACACTCTCCAGACGAGGCTGGTCTTTTATTTTCTGCCCTTCTTTTGCCTTTACCTCCAGTGTGGCCATGTAGTTGGCATAGAACTCCCAAACTATGCTTTCTGTGTACTGTGTCGGAGTCTTTGCCATCCACTCAAAACCATAAAAGCTAAAAATCTACTTCATCTCCTCAACTTTATTCAATGCGGCTGTGAGGATCTGCGATTCTTCTTGAATATTCCTCCGTGGCTTATTTTTGGAGATGAGAGAGAAGCCTTGTTCATAGATTTCTTTGGCTCCCGTTACTCTCCACCGGATTCTGTGGTTTTCCCTGGGTGGGGTCTGCTCTTGTGCAACAGTAGGAGCCTCTTCCTCTGACTCATCACTGCTGCTATCCTCTTCACTCTAGGTCTCTCCTAACCTTTCCTCAACATTGGAGTCTGTTATACCCCGTAGGATTCCCGGAACCTAGATGACCTATTCGCACATTGGTTAAGCATATTTGAAATCCCTACGTGCTAGAGAAAGACCCGCGAAAAGATCGGACGAGAAACCTGCCGAACCATCGCGGAAGCAGCCGAGGCAGAGCCCCTCCGCGATGGCAACGTGTCACGGAGGTGGAGCCTCCGCGTTAGCTCCGTGACACGTTGGCCTTGTCCAGGCCCAAGTATATAAAGCCCCACTTCGGTTTTAAATTCATTAAAACTTATAATTTCCAGTGAAACAGAGAAGAAACAGTAGAGAAGAGAAAAGGACGAAGGGGGTAATATAATTTTCATCTGATTACGCTGCTAAACGTTGTCCAAACTCAAATTAACCTCAGATACTGAGGTATTTAGCAGCAGAGAGCATTCCTACGGATTTAGTTTCGTAAAATACGGCCGACGAGTCGTCGAGCTACCGAGCTAAGTTAAGTAGAATTGCTCCAAATTAGTGTCTATGTGTTCCTAGCTGTGAAGTGAACATTTCTCCCTTCTGGACTTCTGAAAAATAGCGGGTTTTCGACCGTCTTTCGATAAGCCTAAGTTTAGGCTACAAATTACATCGAAGTGATGTTGTTCATTTAAAATAAAGTTATATTTGGTATTAATTGATATATTTATGAATGCAGTTGGGAGAAAATAGTTGAAGTACCAGCCAAGCCTCGTCCGACAGACGGATAGTTCGAGGATAAGGTATGTAAAGCTAGTTTCCTCGGCAAGTTAGTAATCTCGGTATAGTAAAGTATTACAAAGGCCAGTAGAATGTTTGGAAATCATGTGTTGTGTTTATTACGAATATTGGTACGATATTAGAAGCGTCAGGTTATAATTAGCACGAAACTTGTTAGCACGATATAGATTCTAATACAAGTGTTAGGAACTGCATGGCATGCTCAGTATATGATGTAGTACAAAATGTCAGGATATTATCGTATTCAGTTGAAACCCAGTAAAGCAATGTAATATCTGTAGGACATCTCAGAAGTAGAATGATAGGTTAACATGAAGTTTAGAAAGCATATTATAAATAGCAAATCATGTTACTATAGAAACTCAGCATACAACATGGTTTTCAGCAGAAAGACTATATCTTGTCCAGCATTAGACTCAGTACGGTATGGCAGAAGATTATATATTATATATGCATAATATTGTTAGTCTCACCATGGTGTTAAGTATGTACATATTACTATTACTAGCTCAGAATATAGTATGTATAAATACTTTACTACTATTAGCTTTAGTATATGGGATATGCAGATAGTATTACCAGTTGAGACCGTTGTATTGTTTTGGGGTTGGATTACCTAGCATCCATGACCACCCCAGGGTTAATAGCTGTATCGACTCGTCCGCCAGAGGAAGAGGATATGTCGCTCTACGGAGTGGCATGCCGTCCCACAAGGGACGAAGATGGGATGCCAGTTTTCCTCATATTGTGCCTTGGTCGGCCCTTACACACCCCTGTCGAGCGGATACGCCCGAGTGTTGATTCAGGAGTCCTTCGGACTCAGATGCAGTTATAGTCAGGGGCTCAGCGAGCCCAAGTGCATACCCAGGGGACCGGCAGGATGCCTATAGCGATTATAAGAGATGGGATGACCGGGGTAGGGGTATAGATTTTGTGCTGGTTGTACCTCCCGGCTTATGAGGGCCGGGTAAGGTTTGTGTGTGCTATATTATGTTATGTTATGTTATGCCATGTTACATTAGACACGAGTAGTTCGGCAGTAGAACAATACATCTCCAGGTATGACTCCTACTCCTTCCAGTATAATTAAGAGAAGGTATGATTTACATTATCAGACAGTTAATCTATTCCCTCCTACTTCAGTTTCATCAGTTGTATTGTTGTTTTCAGATATATCCTTCAGTTATTGCTTTACATACTCAGTACTAGTGCTACTGACGCCCGGTGGGGCGCTGCATTACTTGCCTGCAGGTACTCATAGACGAGCAGGCGATACCTCGTGATTCCTGTCAGCGATCGAGTATTCAGCTCCTGTCATCCGGAGACTAAATCCCAGAGGTGTATTTCGTTTTCTTTTGTTGTACAGTACGGGTAGGTTGGGGCCCTATCCCGATCATTTCTATTGCTATTCCTAGAGGCTTGCAGTCTGTATATATTTCCTTGTGGTCAGATGAGCCGGTCGTGTGAGGCCGTGCAATTGTTTAGCTGTTAGTACTTATGTTTCCTTTGTGTTGGCCGTGTGGGGCCATAGCTTGACAGTAGTGGTGACCTTGCCGGTCACGTAGCTATCCAGTATTTCATTGTTGAGTTACAGATAACTAGACAGCATGGTGGCCTTGTCGGCCCGCATAGGTTTTCCTATGTTGATATGCTTCTGGTTAGCTGTCAGCACAGGTACAGGTGGCTATAGGCCAAGTCGGGCGGAGGCTGTATTTACAGCCGTCATATAGCCCATTGTTTCCCTGAATCTGAGTTGGAGCCAGCCAGGCACCAGACGTGCTCAGGCTCAGCAGTCTAGCAGTTCAGGTCCTAGTAGGGCACCAGGTGCCAGTCATACCCCCCAAGGCGGGGTGTGACAAACTTGGTATCAGAGCAGGTCGTATCCCAGGGAGTCTGCAAGCCATGCTAAGTAGAGTCCTGCCCATGGATGTGTTGTGCACCACATACTATGGGTAGGGGGCTGCAAGGCATGATAGGATGGTTGTCTTTTATTCTTATTCAGTCGTGCTGTAGAGTGGTACAATATAGGGTTGAGTCCCTAAAAGCTTAATATATTCTTTGGTTACAGATAATGTCAGACCAGCGAGATCCTATCACAGGTCGGAGCTTATATATTGCAGCAGGGGAAGGCACTAGCAGGATGGCTCACCCTCGTTTAGAAACAACCCAATCAGAGGGCACTACAGAGGCATCGTCCCAGCCTTCTCAGTAGTCTCCACCACATCAGGAGCCACTTGGGGCGACACTACCTCCAGCAGTCCCTATACCGACACCTTCCGATTAGGAGGTTAGGAGTGCGGTAGTTATGCTAGCACAAGATGGCTGCTCAACGTCAGCCGAAGCCGTCTACAATTGTGGAGTCATTAGAAGGGCCCGGTAGTTCGAGGGTCCGAGAGTTCTTGGCTCTGAATCCCCCACAGTTCACAGGTACGGACCGGACAGAGGACCCTCAGGATTTTCTGGATCAAATGCAGCGAATTTTTAGGGTTATGCATGCCACGCCTACAGAATCAGTTGAGTTGGCAGCATTCCGGTTACGGGACATCGCCGTATTGTGGTATGAAAGCTGGGAAAGGTCCCGAGGGAGAGATGTTTCCCCTCCAACCTGGTCCAGCTTCTCAGGAGCTTTTCTGGATCACTATTTGTCGCGAGAGATTCGACAGGCTCGGGTGGACTAGTTCCTACATCTGGAGTAGGGGGCCATGAGTGTTCGGGAATATTCCTTGCGGTTTGATTCCTTGGCTCGGTATGCACCGGCCTTTGTTGATACTATGGCATCCAGAGTACACCGCTTTATCATGGGGTTGAATCCAGAATATGTTGAGACTTGCATTACGGCTACACTGCGAGAGGACATGGACATTGCTCGAGTTCAGGCATTCGCCCAGAATATTGAGGGCATCAGACAGCGGCATCGGGAGATCAGAAGGGCCAATCAGGAACAACATCGTCGGGAGTGGCCAGTTGAGTTACAGAGGGAGGCTCGGGGAGGACCCAGGCCACGATTGTTAGATAGGCCGCCCAGGCCCCTACCTCCGCCACAGTCGCAGGGGGGTAGACTTAGCCGCAGGGGGAAGTCAGAGACTGGTAGAGGCTCGCAGATGGCAGATTCACCATTACAGAGGAGGGCGGAGCAGAGTAGGTATACCCTACCACTTTGCCCTATATGCAGTCGACGCCATCCTGGAGCATGCAGGTATGGTTCCACTGCATGTTATATTTGTGGCCAAGAAGGCCATTTGATGAAAGATTGCCCAGCCAGAGGTTGAGAGGACCGGGATAGACAGGATAGGGCATCTACAGGTTCATGAGTCACAACATCCTCGGCAGGGCGCAGGCCCTCAGTTTCCGCAGGCAGGGGTCGGGGCAAATCAAAGGCCTCCAGTACAGGTGCGGGTCCAAGCCGCACATATGCCTTACCAGGGAGACAAGATTGAGAAGCGTCACCGGATGTTGTGACAGGTATGCTAACTATCTGCTCACACCCTGCTTATGTATTGATTGATCCAGGGTCTACTTTGTCCTACATTACTCCATTTGTGGCACGAAAGTTTAGTATTGCATCAGAATTATTGCAGCAGCCCTTTTTAGTATCCATGCCCGTCGGTGACTCTATTGTGGCTAGCAAAATTTACCGAGGGTGTACAGTAGAGGTTGCTGACCGTCAGACCACAGTAGATCTGGTCGAGTTAGAAATGATAGACTTCGATGCCATAATGGGTATGGATTGCCTAGTACCGTGTTTTGCCAGCATTGAATGTTGGACCAAGACGGTCCGATTCCACTTCCCAGGAGAAGCAGTGCGAGACTGGAAGGGCAGCACTGCTACGCCAAAAGGTAGGTTTATTTCCTACCTTCAGGCGAGAAAGTTGATATCTAAGGGATGTATTTACCATCTGGTCAGAGTTCAGGATGTCCTAGAAGGATCTCCGACACTCCAATCTGTTCCGGTAGTGAATGAATTCCCTGATGTGTTTCCGGATGAGTTACCTGGTATTCCCCCAGAAAGGGAAATAGACTTTTGATCTTGGGCAGATTTATATGCCCAAGTGATACTCAAACGTATCATTTTTACCTTGTTTGTTATGCAATGTGTATATAATATCATGTAATTGGTAATAAAATGCGAATTTATACTAACCAACATGATTAGCATTTGTTTTGCAGGAAAATGTGATTTTTAGGAGCTAAAATGCATGTTGGAACTATGTCGGAGTTGGACTTGGATGCAAGCGTGGAAAAGACCCGGGAATGCAGGATTTATAGGGGCTCCGTGATGGCTCCGTGCCACGCTACCATCGTGGTAGCACACTGCCTGAACAGGAATTAAATTTGCAATTTCCAGTGTGCATGCGTGTCAGCTCCGTGGCACGGAGATAGGCCCCCGCGATGGCCTCCGTGCCACGTTGAGGTTAAATTACTGGACCCTGGAAATTCCAGTGAGGGTCCGCGTCCACGTCGTGTCACGGAGGCAAGGCTCCGCGTTGGCCTCCGTGACACGTTGCTTGTTATTCCGGGAAAAATTTCCCACTAGTATAAATAGCACACTTAGGTTTATTTTAAGTTTTCAGTTTTTATACTGAGTTCAGAAGTGGAGAGCAGGAACGTGCGTTAGTAGCAGTTGAAGATTGGAAAAGCTAAGGGATTTCTTCTCTTCCTTTCTTCTTTCTATCAATTGTACGTATGATTTACACTCATTTTAGGATGATCAATCCAAGAATGAGTGGCTAATTCTCTTTCTTGCTGAGGTTTTGAACATGTGTAATGAATTCTGATTTTCATTGATATGGTTTATTCTTCTTCTTTAATGTTGTTCTATTAGTTCTTGTTCTTTACTGCATTAGTGATTGGCCAACATTAATGTATATCTAAAAAGTCCAATTTCACTCGAGAGAGCAAGAAATTGGAAAGTTGTGAATTAATAGGGTATTGTTCTTAACTTGATTTGGGAAAATTGGGTTTTGATGTGCTTTCCTGATAGAAATATACTTGGAAGCCGTATTAGTCAAATTAGGAACCGGAATTGTAGTGTTAGGTCATAAATTGCATTTGATCACAGAAATGTAGACGGATGGTTTATGATTCTAAAGTGAAATTAAATACGAGAGTTTTAATTTCTAGGCAAATGTTCTTGGCTAGCAACATGAAGAAGAGAATTAACCAAAATTATCATGATTATCAAGTTCATTACTTGTTCTTAACCTTGGCATGTTCATATCCATTGTCTGAATTCAAAAGTAAATAGTTTGTATTAATTGTAGTATATAGTTTAGAAACAAAAATTCAATTACTCTTGGGTACGTTGTTGTTAGCATAATTAGAAGTTAAATAGAAATATAGTAAATTAGGCAATTTTACATATCTTGACCCTCCTTGGATCGATACTTGGCTACTTAGCCACTTTGTTACTTGTTTGACCACGTGCACTTGCGTGTCGGTTTTTACCCGTACCCCAAAGCACCGAGCAAGTTTTTGGCGCCGTTGCCGGGGAGGCTAGGCGATTTGTAAAATTGTGTTTAGTGTAAATTTACTGTAATTGTATTTTTATTTTCTTAAGTGTTAACAACTTGGTCTTAGCCTGTATTTTGCAGATTTTGTTTCTGTGAACACTGGCAAGGGACAAAGATCTGGTGGAATCTTACTTAGAGCCCGAGCGTGAATTTCATAGCCAACGTAGAGAAGCTCTTCGGAAGAAGCTGCAGTTGCTTCAACAGACTATGATGGAGCAACCAAATCCACCAGTTGTTAGGGCAATTTTAGTGCCCGATGAAGCAGCAGCAAGGCCGGTTCGCGAGGTGGCAATCCCACACGCTAATAATGTCCATTCTAGCATCCGCAAACCAGAGCCTGGAGGGAGGTTTGAATTAAAGCAGAATATGGTGCAACTTTTGCACACAAGCGGGCAATTTACCGGTCTCCCTCACGAAGATCCACAACAACATCTCCAGAACTTTTTGGAGATAAGTGACACTTATATACCCGCTGGAGTGTCACCTGATTATGTTCGGCTCACCTTATTTCCATTTTCCTTACTTGGTGAAGCCAAGAGGTGGTTAAAAGCTGAACCACCCAACTCTATATCAACGTGGGATGATCTTGCATGGAAGTTTCTTATTAGATTTTTCCCTTCTGGTAAAACAGCCAGGCTTAGGAGTCAAATCCTAAGTTTTAAACAGAGGGAAGGGGAAAATCTATATCAAGCCTGGGAAAGATTCAAATCCATGTTGCGGGACTGTCCTCACCATCATCAGTCCAATGAGGTGTTGGTACACACTTTTATTGAGGGTTTGGAACCCCACACTAAAATTCTGTTAGATTCAGCAGCTGGAGGGCAAGCGCTGGAGAAGACTTATGAGGAGCTGTACACTTTGCTCAACCGAATTTCACAAGGCAATCCAGAATGGAATGCAGATTCTTCAAGAGGTGGAGCAAGGAAAGCAGCGGGAGTGCTTGAAGTGGATGGATTCACAGCTATCGTTGCACAGATAGCTGCTTTGAAAAATCAGTTAAACACTCACTTCAGCAATATCAATTTGAACCAGCCCTCAGCTTCAGTAAATGCAGTTCAACAGATGTGGTGTGAAGTGTGTGGTAGTAGTGAGCATTCAGCTGAATGCTGTGGTGCAAATCCTGATTCTGTTAACTTTGTGGGCAATGCACAGAGAAATCAACAGCAGTTTGGTGGTGGCTACAACTCAAATTGGAGGAACCATCCGAATTTTTCGTGGGGTAGCAACAATCAACAAGGTCAGAGTTCAGGGCAGGGTATGCACAGAAACCAAGGAGGGCAACAAAATTATCAAGCTCAATTCAGAAATCACAATGCCCCTCCTCCACCACCATCACCGACTATTGAGGAGATGTTCAAAACCATGATCGCTAATCAGGCACAATTGCAGGCTGACTATGTCAAATTGGCAGCCGAAGTGAAGAACAATCAATTGGCGACCAAGGCTCTTGAATATCAGTGTGGGCAGTTTGCTAGTGCCCAAAATATTAGACCCAGAGGAGGACTACCTAGCGACACGAATCCAAATTCGAAGCAGGTTAATGTAGTGACCACGAGGAGTGGTTTACAATTAAAGGAGGTGGAACCGGAAAGACCGCCTCAAAAGTCAGGAGCAGCAGATGTTGAGGGAGAGCAAAGTTCTGATAAGGGGAAGAGTAAAGAAGCTGAACCAGAAAGGCCTCCACCCCCGTTCCCTCAACGACTTAAGAAACACAAAGAGGAGGCGTGTTTCCAGAAATTCATGGAGGTACTTAAACAGGTACATGTTAACTTACCTCTTGTTGATGTCTTGCAGGGAGTGCCAAAATATGCGAAGTATATTAAAGACATCGTGGCTAACAAAAGTCGTTTGACTGAGTATGCCACGGTAGCTTTAACGGAGGAATGCACTTCCCGTATTCAGAATAGGTTGCCCTCAAAACTGAAATACCCTGGAAGTTTCACTATCCAGCTGACTATTGGGCAAAGTATCCGAGCGCGTGGATTATGCGACTTGGGGGCAAGTATAAATCTGATGCCTTCTTCGGTATTCAGAAAGTTAGGTCTAGGGAGTCCTAGACCTACAACGGTAATCTTGCAGCTAACAGACAGGTCTTTGGCTAAGCCGGATGGCATTGTTGAGGATGTGTTGGTGCAAGTAGGCTCCCTCATTTTTCCGGTCGATTTTATTGTTCTGGACTTTGAACCAGATGCTGAAGTCCCATTTATTTTGGGACGACCCTTTTTGGCAACCGGAAAAGCATTAATCGATGTAGCTGCGGGTCAACTCACGATGCGAGCACATCACAAGGTCGAAGTGTTCGATGTGTACAAGGTACCTAAGCTCCCGACTGTTTATAAGGATCTCTCGGTGATCAACGTAATTGATCATGGGAAGGCTAACAGATTGAGTGATTCCCGAGAGTTACTAGGTAGGCCACCGGATAAGGTAGAGCACTACTGGGGGGATGATCATGATCGAGACAAATCGTCCATCTCCCTAGTAGATAAATGAGCTTAAAGGACGTCGAGCCGCGACGGTAAACCAGGCGCTGCACGGGAGGCAACCCGTGAAAAATATTTTCTTTCTTTCTTTTTTAGTGTAAATAATTTTTACTTTTCTTTTCTTTTTCTTGACTAGGTTTAGATTTGCATTTTAGTTAGTATCTTTTATTTTTAGTTAGGGAAATCTATTAATTTAACCAATTTTTGTTTAGTGAGGTGATTTTCAGGTATAACGGAGGAAATATACATGGAATCGAGAAAATGAGGCGAGGTATGAAAATTAAATTTATTGGTGAAACAGAGCACTGGCGCGTTGGCGCCGTGTCACGGAGGCAATGCTCCGCGTTGGCCTCCGTGACACGTTGAAGGCATATCTGGAATTTTCAAAATTCCAGTAAGCCAACGCATTGGCTCCGTGTCACGGAGGAGGGGCTCCGCGTTACCCTCCGTGACACGTTGCCCCTTATCCAGTGCCGGGTCACACCGGGTTTCCGGGTGACCCGCGTGTTTCCTTTAAATAATAACCCCGATTTCGCCCCAAATTCCCCCATTCCCTCTTCCCTCTGCGACCAAACACCCATTTCCCCCTCCCCAAGCAATGTGCCACGTTGATAGGCAAAGAAAAACGTCAAGTTTCTTCGATTCTTCAATTCTAAGGTATGTTTTCATCATCTAACTCAATGTTTTGGCGATTTTTGTCAAATTTGGGCATATAAGGTGAGAAATATCACCCTAGGTAGAAATTGAACATGATATTGAATTATTTTGTGATTGATTTTTGTTCGGATTGTTGTATTTGGCGTTTGAACTTGTCGATTATGTAAATAATTCGAAATTGATTGTCGAATTGTATTTTAGGGCTTGGGTTGTTGAATTCGACTTGGGCAACTTGATAGTTTGGTGAAATTGATTCCGGGGTGTGGTTATTATTTGAGATAAGTCGTGGTAAATCTTGTATAACTGTTAAAAGACGGCTAATTCTCGAATTTTTGTGGGAAAATGCATAATGTGTGAATTGGTTAGATTGTTAGATTAGCTTGTATATAAAATATTTTTCTAGTTGTTTTTAGTTTGTGGTTGTTTTGTTGCTTGTGCGATGGTTGAATTGCTAGCGATAGTAGGATTGGGAATTCGCTGTATGAAGTCTGAGTAGTACGCTAACCGTTATGCTGTCGAAATTTTGTTACGAACGCACTAAGCAATATGTGATAGTTGTTTGTGTTTGGGGTTGTAAATAGAGCTATCCTTGCTGAAATTTTGTAAATATTGTTAAGGACTAAGTGTGGGGTAAATTTTGTGTAACCCAACCTTAGCCGAAGCTAACAACTATTTAGCTTAACGGTGTGCTTGTTTGTGTAATTTGACAGGTACAATGGCTAGCAGGCAAGACAAAGGCAAGGGTTCTTCTACCTCAGGCACCGGAAGGAAATGGATGAGACTGGGCACTGCAGGCCCAGCTGCACCCGCTGTTCCGCGCGGCCAACACCGCCGATACGGAACACGATGGGTCACCGATGAAGGGAAGAAATGGTACGCAAAGCATAAGGAGAACAAGTACTTCCCCGAGGAACATATTGCTAGGGAACCACTTGCACAGGAGTTCCCTCGCATTGTACAGAGGATTGAGGCAGCTGGGCTCAGCTTTATTTTTCAGGAGCCCAAGGAGTGCAACCTTCATTTGGTCCGGGAATTTTATGCCAACTGGAACCCGGCCATCAGAAGCCACACTATTAAAATCAGAGGGCAGATTGTCACTCTGGAACCCCAGCAGCTGAATGCCATCGTTGGAGCGCGGGACACAGACGCCCACGTTCTCCGCCAGCTAAACATCACCCCACCGTACGCCGACATCAGACGTACGTTGTGTGGGGCTCGATCCATAGCCCGATGGAGTAGACACAAGGAGAGGGGTTACCACCAGACTCTTCCCTATTCGCAGATGAATAGGGAGGCCAGAATCTGGCTAAAAATTGTGTGTTCGTGCTTGATCCCGGGAGTTCATATGACAGACGTGACCCGGGACCGTGTCTGCTTGGTGTATGCCCTTATGAAAGGGCTTGAGATTAATGTTGGGGCAGTCATAATATCCGCCATGAAGAGAGCCAGAATGCACCAGGGTCACAGATACGGGTTTGGCGGACTCATCACCACCTTCCTCCGAGGCCTCGACATTGAGGAAGAAGCCTTGGATTACATTCCGCAGCTGGAGCAGAGGGCCCTTGATGTGACAAAGACTAAGGCCCCCGACACTACACACGGACCCGTGCTGACTTTGGGCGAGCGACATGCTCGTGACGATCAGTACATGGCCCGTATGTTCGGCATGCAGATGCTGCAGCTACGGATAGGTGGGAGACCAGCCACCGAGGAGGAGTTATGGCAGCTGGAGCTGGACTACCCCTTTGGCGAGAACGCCAGAGCCTTATGTATGGTGGGGCCAGCCTTTGTGGAGCCGACAGACGATGATGTCCCTACTGATGAGGAGACACGTCGTGAGGACTCTGATGTGGAGTCCGATGATGACGATGGAGCTGATTCAGATATGGGCGACGAGGCCGCAGCACCGGATGAGGAAGTCGAATATTTCGACTGAGCAGGGAGTTCCACCACCCAAATTTTGTGCTTTGTATTTTTGTGAACACTGGGGACAGTGTTTGATTTAAGTGTGGGGTGGGGAGTAGTTAGGTGCTAGGTCAAAGCTCTAAATTGTTGTATAATGTTTCCTTGTTGTTTATGTATGTTGTACCTTCCCTGTTGTGAACTGATTTGTGATGTACGTATATATTTGTTTTGTGGCTAATGATGTGTGTTTTTGAAAGTTATGGTTGCAATGGTAAATATTTTGTAAATTTTGTAAATAATTTTTTTTTCTCTATCGACATGATCGATATTTTTCAAATTTTTTGCGAAAATATATTGCACTTGTAAATATTTTCTTTCTATCGAAATGATCGATGTGTTGCAAAAATTTTGTCGATTTTTATTTTTTTGGGTTTCTCGGAGTTTGTTTTTGGTTCTTTTACCGAGAATAGTCCCATTGAACTGATGTCATAGTTAGTGACCGTTCCCTATGATGGATGGATGACGACCGTCTTAAGGGAAATGTAGTCGGTAGGAGTAGGATTTTTAATTGTTGTTTTAGTTTTCTTTGGTGGATTGCATCAATGAACTGTAGTTGCTTATGGTTGCTAAAATTTCGTTGCGTGTTGTAATTGATGTTCAAATTGTGAAAATGATTCGTTTGAAAGCATGAAATTCTGTAAATATGTTGAGTTACCTAGGCTATAGAATTTGGTTCATTATGGTTGAGGCTTAATCTTGAATTCATGTAATTGACTAATTAAAGAGTCTGTGAATGCATCTTGATTCGAGCATGTGCATGAAGTGTGAAGTGAGGATTTGCTATTCCATGTCATTGTGAATTGTCTAGAACTTGCCTGGTGTGTATACGAAGCGAAATGAAGGAGGTGTAGTGTTGGAAAGGATGTAGGCATTTCTTTGTTTTAACCGATAGTTTCCATATTTTTTTTCTTGTCAAATTCTACCTTTTTATATGTTGTATACCCTAGTCAGCCCGTTGAGCCTTTAGCCGATTTCTTTCTTTTGTCCAAAATTGTATGAACTAAGCTTTATTCCTTCTTTTCATTAGCCTTAAAGTCTTTAAGAAGCTCTTAAGCACTTACAAAGAACAGAAAATGTTTCCCAAAGTGTTAAAGAGTGAAAAGAGTGAAAAGAAAAAGAAAAGCAAAGTGAGGAAAGAAAAGATGATGTTGAAGAGGCACTTGTTGTAATTAATTGATATTGAGGGTACATGAAAACCCTCTGTTTTGTGTCAAGTGTGGTTGATGAAATGGGCTGTATGAAAGTAAACCAGCATGAATGGGAGAAAAAGAGAAAAGAGAGGAACAATATCCATGAGTCGATGGGAATGAGTTGAAAAGGCGCTTAAGGATGCTAGCGATTATTATTGGCTAATCCAATATATGCATACTAGATCCATAGCCCCGTTACAACCCATTAAAAGTCCTATTTGATCCTACATTGCATTTCTTTATATTAGTGGAGTAATACACTAAGGGCAAGCCTATGGGCCATGACATGATGCATGTGAATTCTTTTGGGAGAGAGAGTGAAATTAATTTTTATATGCCCCTACTTGCATGTTTGTGTGTTGCATGAACATAAAGGGGAAGTTTCTCTCGAGTTGTGAGGGCACATGCTTGATGAAAAATTGATTTTCGTGTCGGATTTCTTGATTAGTTGATTTGCATGAGTTTGCCGATATCAAGAATCAATTCTTAAAAGTCTAGGAAGCCTTGATGTATTAAGGTCATTGTCTTGTACGACCAAGCATGTTTTCTTGATGATTTGCAAAAATTGAATAATCGGTATGACCGTAGCGTAAATTGTTGCACCATAGTGACGAAAGTTGGGATGTAATTTGCATGAGTTGTGTATGTGTTGTTCGAGGACGAACAAGGATTTAAGTGTGGGGTAAGTGATCTTGGGCAGATTTATATGCCCAAGTGATACTCAAACGTATCATTTTTACCTTGTTTGTTGTGCAATGTGTATATAATATCATGTAATTGGTAATAAAATGCGAATTTATACTAACCAACATGATTAGCATTTGTTTTGCAGGAAAATGTGTTTTTTAGGAGCTAAAATGCATGTTGGAACTATGTCGAAGTTGGACTTGGATGCGAGCGTGGAAAAGACCCGGGAATGCAGGATTTATAGGAACTCCGCGATGGCTCCGTGCCACGCTACCATCGCAGTAGCACACTGCCTGAGCAAGAATTAAATTTGCAATTTCCAGTGTGCATGCGCGTCAGCTCTGTGGCACGGAGATAGGCCTCCGCGATGGCCTCCATGCCACGTTGAGGTTAAATTACTGGACCCTGGAAATTCTAGTGAGGGTCTGCGTCCACGCCGTGTCACGGAGGCAAGGCTCCACGTTGGCCTCCGTGACACGTTGCTTGTTATTCCGGGAAAAATTTCCCACTAGTATAAACAGCACACTTAGGTTTATTTTAAGTTTTCAGTTTTTAGACTGAGTTCAGAAGTGGAGAGCAGGAACGTAGGTTAGTAGCAGTTGAAGATTGGAAAAGCTAAGGGATTTCTTCTCTTCCTTTCTTCTTTCTATCAATTGTACGTATGATTTACACTCATTTTAGGATGATCAATCCAAGAATGAGTGGCTAATTCTCTTTCTTGCTGAGGTTTTGAACATGTGTAATGAATTCTGATTTTCATTGATATGGTTTATTCTTCTTCTTTAATGTTGTTCTATTAATTCTTGTTCTTTACTGCATTAGTGATTGGCCAACATTAATGTATATCTAAAAAGTCCAATTTCACTCGAGAGAGCAAGAAATTGGAAAGTTGTGAATTAATAGGGTATTGTTCTTAACTTGATTTGGGAAAATTGGGTTTTGATGTGCTTTCCTGATAGAAATATACTTGGAAGCCGTATTAGTCAAATTAGGAACCGGAATTGTAGTGCTAGGTCATAAATTGCATTTGATCACAGAAATGTAGATGGATGGTTTATGATTCTAAAGTGAAATTAAATACGAGAGTTTTAATTTCTAGGCAAATGTTCTTGGCTAGCAACATGAAGAAGAGAATTAACCAAAATTATCATGATTATCAAGTTCATTACTTGTTCTTAACCTTGGCATGTTCATATCCATTGTCTGAATTCAAAAGTAAATAGTTTGTATTAATTGTAGTATATAGTTTAGAAACAAAAATTCAATTACTCTTGGGTACGTTATTGTTAGCATAATTAGAAGTTAAATAGAAATATAGTAAATTAGGCAATTTTACATATCTTGAGCCTCCTTGGATCGATACTTGGCTACTTAGCCACTTTATTACTTGTTTGACCACGTGCACTTGCGTGTCGGTTTTTACCCGTACCCCAAAGCACCGAGCAACTTTGCTATTGACTTGTTACCAGGCACTCAGCCGATATCAATTCCTCCCTATCGTATGGCTCCTGCAGAACTCAGAGAATTAAAGGAGCAGTTGAAAGATTTATTGGATAAAGGTTTTTTCAGGCCGAGTACTTCACCGTGGGGTGCGCTAGTTCTATTTGTGAGAAAGAAAGATGGCTCGCTCCGAATGTGCATAGATTATCGGCAATTAAACAAAGTTACAGTAAAGAACAAGTACCCGCTTCCCAGAATTGATGACTTATTTGATCAGTTGCAGGGAGCCAGATACTTTTCTAAGATTGACCTGCGGTCCGGATATCACCAGGTTCGACTACGTGAGAGGGATATTCCTAAGACAGCGTTAAGGACTCGATATGGACATTTTGAATTTCTAGTCATGTCCTTCGGGTTAACGATTGCCCCGGCAGTCTTCATGGACCTGATGAACAGTATTTTCAGACCTTTCCTGGACTTGTTCGTGATAGTATTCATTGATGACATTCTGGTGTATTCTCGCTCTGAAGCAGATCACCGGACTCATTTGCGGCCAGTGCTCCAGATCCTCAGGGACCGCCAGTTGTATGCTAAATTTTCTAAGTGTGAATTCTGGCTTAACTCAGTGGCCTTTTTAGGGCATATCGTGTCGGATGCTGGTATACAAGTTGACAAGCAGAAAATAGAAGCAGCTAAGTCATGGCCTAGGCCTACCACTCTGACTGAAGTTCGTAGTTTTCTAGGGTTGGCAGGATATTACAGGAGGTTCGTTGAAGGGTTCTCGACCATTGCGGCACCTCTAACCAAATTGACACAGAAAGCAGCAAAGTTTCAGTGGACAGAGGCATGCGGGCAGACCTTCCAAGAACTGAAAGACAGATTAACCTCCGCCCCAGTGTTAGCGTTGCTGGAAGGGACTGAAGGTTATTCGGTGTACTGCGACGCATCAGGCGTCGGGTTAGGTTATGTGTTGATGCATCATGGTAAAGTGATTGCATATGCTTCCAGACAGCTGAGGAAACACGAAAAGAATTACCCTATCCACGACCTGGAACTAGCCGCAGTGATCCACGCCTTGAAAATGTGGAGGCATTACCTGTACGGTGTCCATGTTGATATTTACACAAATCACAAGAGCCTACAGTACATCTTCACTCAGAGGGAGTTGAACCTACGGCAACGCCGCTAGTTAGAATTGTTGAAAGATTATGATGTAAATATTCTCTATCACCCCGGAAAAGCTAATGTTGTGGCAGATGCCCTGAGCCGTAAGTCAATGGGGAGTTTGGCGTATTTGCGACCTGAGAAGCGGGAGTTAGCTAAAGAAATTCATCAGTTAGCGGGTTTGGCCGTTCGAGTAATGGAAACAGAAAATAATAGAGCGGTAATTCAGAATTCTGTTGTGTCATCATTAGTTACGGAGGTAAAAGAATGACAGTACGAGGACCCTGACTTGGTCCAGCTTAGAGATAGAGTTCAGAAAGGTAAGGAATCAGATTTCCAAATGATTGAGGATGATGTGCTACGCTGTAAGGCCGCCTCTGTGTCCCGAATGTTTCAGGGCTTCGGGGGCGGATCATGCATGAGGTACATTACGCTCGCTATTCCCTCCATCCAGGAGCGACGAAAATGTACCACGACATTAGAGACATCTACTGGTGGCCAGGTATGAAAGCTGAGATAGCTGAATTTGTATCTAGATGTTCTAACTGTCAGCAGGTGAAAGCGGAGCACCAGAAGCCGGGCGGTTTGACGCAAGATATAACGGTGCCTACATGGAAATAGGAAACGATAAACATGGATTTTGTAATAGGGTTACCCCGTACCAGATGCAGAAATGATTCCATTTGGGTAATAGTTGACAGGCTTACAAAATTAGATCATTTCCTGCCGGTGAAGGCTACCTTCTCGGCTGAGGATTATGCCGAATTATATATTAGAGAAATAGTTAGATTGCATGGAGTGCCGGTATCCATCATTTCAGATAGGGGAGCACAGTTTACAGCTAAATTTTGGCAGTCGTTCCAGAGGGGTTTGGGAACGCAGATCAATTTGAGCACAGCATTCCACCCCCAGACAGATGGGCAAGCTGAGCGGACTATCCAAACGCTCGAAAATATGATACGAGCGTGTGTGCTAGATTTTGGGGGTACCTGGGATGAGCATCTTTTGTTGATTGAATTTGCTTATAATAACAGTTATCATTCAGCTATCCAGATGGCGCCCTTTGAAGCATTATATGGGCGAAAATGTAGATCGCCGGTGGGCTGGTTTGAAGTGGGGGAATCAGCATTGGTTGGCCCAGACATTGTTCAGCAGTCAGAGGAAAATATAAAGCTTATCCGAGAACGTTTACTGACTGCTCAGAGCCGCCAGAAGTCTTATGCAGAAATGCGGCGCAGAAATCTAGAATTTGCGATAAATGACTGGGTATATCTGAAAGTGTCTCCGATGAAAGGGGTGATGAGATTTGGCAAGAAAGGCAAGCTTAGCCCGAGATTCATTGGGCCATATCAGATTCGGCGAAGAATAGGCCGAGTTGCATATGAATTGAACTTGCCTCCGGAGTTAGCATCTGTTCACCCAGTATTCCATGTCTCTATGTTGAGGAAGTTCGTAGGGGACCCTTCTACAGTAGTTCCCATTCAGGATGTCCAGGTTACTGAAGAGTTAGTATATGAAGAGGTTCCAGTAGCTATTTTAGACAGACAGATTCGCAGGTTGAGGACTAAAGATGTTGCGTCTGTCAAAGTATTGTGGCGTAACAGGAACCATGAGGAAATGACGTGGGAAGCTGAAGAAGATATGAAAGCTAGGTACCCTCACCTATTCCAGGCCTAGTCAGGCGATAGGTATGTCCGTATTATTGCTTATGTAGTATCTTATGATTGTATATGTATAAGTGAGAAAGATTGATACTTAGCCATCCAGTGAATCCTAGAGTATTGTGTACAGTACCTGTATTGGACTTTTCTGCATTTCAGGCTTTTGGTATAGTCCATATTACAGGGGAGACTCTGGCAAAATTTTTTCTAAACAAGTAAGTTAAGTAGTCCTCTAGATAGCAGTATACATTCGAGGACGAATGTTCTTAAGGGGGGGAAAATGTTATACCCCGTAGGATTCCCGGCACCTAGATGACCTATTCGCACGTTGGTTAAGCATATTTGAAAGCCCTACGTGCTAGAGAAAGACCCGGGAAAAGATCGGATGAGCAACCTGTCGAACCATCGCGGAAGGAGCCGAGGCAGAGCCCCTCCGCGATGGCAACGTGTCACGGAGGTGGAGCCTCCGCGTTAGCTCCGTGACACGTTGGCCTTGTCCAGGCCCAAGTATATAAAGCCCCACTTCGGTTTTAAATTCATTAAAACTTATAATTTCCAGTGAAACAGAGAGGAAACAGCAGAGAAGAGAAAAGGACGAAGGGGGTAATATAATTTTCATCCGATTACGCTGCTAAACATTGTCCAAACTCAAATTAACCTCAGATACTGAGGTATTTAGCAGCAGAGAGCATTCCTACGGATTTAGTTTCGTAAAATACGGCCGACGAATCGTCGAGATACCGAGCTAAGGTAAGTAGAATTGCTCCAAATTAGTGTCTATGTGTTCCTAGCTGTGAAGTGAACATTTCTCCCTTCTGGAATTCTGAAAAATAGCGGGTTTTCGACCGTCTTTCGATAAGCCTAAGTTTAGGCTACAAATTACATCGAAGTGACGTTGTTCATTTAAAATAAAGTTATATTTGGTATTAATTGATATATTTATGAATGCAGTTGGGAGAAAATAGTTGAAGTACCGGCCAAGCCTCGTCCGACAGACGGATAGTTCGAGGATAAGGTATGTAAAGCTAGTTTCCTCGGCAAGTTAGTAATCTCGGTATAGTAAAGTATTACAAAGGCCAGTAGAATGTTCAGAAATCATGTGTTGTGTTTATTACGAATGTTGGTACAATATTAGAAGCGTCAGGTTATAATTAGCACGAAACTTTTTAGCACGATATAGATTCTAATACAAGTGTTAGGAACTGCACGGCATGCTCAGTATATGATGTAGTACAAAATGTCAGGATATTATCGTATTTAGTTGAAACCCAGTAAAGCAATGTAATATCTGTAGGACATCTTATAAGTAGAATGATAGGTTAACATGAAGTTTAGAAAGCATATTAGAAATAGCAAATCATGTTACTATAGAAACTCAGCATACAGCATGGTTTTCAGCAGAAAGACTATATCTTGTCCAGCATTAGACTCAGTACGGTTATGCTAGAAGATTATATATTATATATGCATAATATTGTTAGTCTCAGCATGTGTTAAGTATGTACATATTACTATTACTAGCTCAGCATATAGTATGTACAAATACTTTACTACTATTAGCTTCAGTATATGGGATATGCAGATAGTATTACCAGTTGAGACCGTTGTATTGTTTCGGGGTTGGATTACCTAGCATCCATGACCGCCCCAGGGTTAATAGTTGTATCGACTCGTCCGTCAGAGGACGAGGATACGTCACTCTACGGAGTGGCATGCCGTCCCACAGGGGACGAAGATGGGATGCCAGTTTTCCCCATATTGTGCCTTGGTCGGCCCTTACACACCCCTGTCGAGCGGATACGCCCGGGTGTTGATTCAGGAGTCCTCCGGACTCAGATGCAGTTATAGTCAGGGGCTCAGCGAGCCCAAGTGCATACCCAGGGGACCGGCAGGATGCTTACAGCGATTATAGGAGATGGGATGACCGGGGTAGGGGTATAGATTCTGTGCTGGTTGTACCTCCCAACTTATGGGGGCCGGGTAAGGTTTGTGTGTGATATATTATGTTATGTTATGTTATGCCATGTTACATTAGACACGAGTAGTTCGGCAGTAGAACGATACATCTCCAGGTATGACTCCTACTCCTTCCAGTATTATTAAGAGAAGGTATGATTTACATTATCAGACAATTAATTTATTCCCTCCTACTTCAGTTTCATCAGTTGTATTGTTGTTTTCAGATATTTCCTTCAGTTATTGCTTTACATACTCAGTACCAGTGGTACTGACGCCCGGTGGGGCACTGGATTACTTGCCTGCAGGTACTCATAGACGAGCAGGTGGTACCTCGTGATTCCGATCAGCGATCGAGTATTCAGCTTCTGTCATCAGAGACTGAATCCCAGAGGTGTATTTCATTTTCTTTTGTTGTACAGTACGGGTAGATCGGGGCCCTGTCCCGATCATTTCTATTGCTATTCCTAGAGGCTTGCAGTCTGTATATATTTCCCTGTGGTTAGATGAGCCGGTCGTGTGAGGCCCTGCAATTGTTTAGCTGTTAGTACTTCTGTTTCCTTTGTGTTGGCCGTGTGGGTCCATGGCTTGACAGTAGTGGTGACCTTGCCGGTAACGTAGCTATCCAGTATTTCATTGTTGAGTTACAGATAACTAGACAGCATGGTGGCCTTGTCGGCCCGCATAGGTTTTCCTATATTGATATGTTTCTGGTTAGCTGTCAGCACAGGTACTTGTGGCTATAGGCCTAGTCGGCCGGAGGCTATATTTACAACCGTCATATAGCCCGTTGTTTCCCTGAATCTGAGTTAGAGCCAGCCAGGCACCAGACGTGCTCAGGCTCAGTAGTCTAGCAGTTCAGGTCCTAGCAGGGCACCAGGTGCCAGTCATACCCCCCAAGGCGGGGTGTGACAGAGTCGCTCCCTGACTTTTGACGTTCCTCTCTAACTTCCTCTTTAGACTGGGAAGGTTGAGCGGATGTGGCAGTGGTTGCTTCAGCTTGAGCCTTTGCTCTCGGCCTAGTGGTTCTGGTTCCATCGATGTCTGAGGTTTCTATTTGAGATTCCTCAACCGGACCACTAGGTTAGTCTCCGGCCTTGTCAGACTCTGAGTCAGTTGGTTCATCAATTAATCTCCTTTGGGATGCTGATTTATCTTCCCTATGTTTGTATGTCATTGTACTTGTAGAGAAAGAAGTTAGCAATCCGGTTTTCGCAATAGAAGAGTTAGAAAGAAGATGTTCTGAATTTCATCATGGGTCACCACTACGAATTGTACCATGAAGGTACAACCCGTGGGAAGTCCCAGAACTGCATTAGTTTTCAGTATGACTGTACCGCAAGGGTACGGTCCATACTACGAGTCGTCTGATGAAGCCCTGCTTTTATGTTGTTTTGAATTTTTCCACGACTCAAGGTACGACCCATAGGTCAATTTCACATGTTGTACGAAGGACATTTTTACACCACTATGTTCAGATTGGTGGTACGAGTGCTTAGTACAACTCGCAGTAGCATTCTACGATCCATACTGTGCCTCGTACCACTTCAAATTTTCTTTTCTTAGTTTTTTTTTTGCAAGGACTCATTTTTTTCAATTATTAGGGTACTCAGAGTTCCCCCAGGTATAGGCACATTTTGAACTTATTTCAACAATGCTCAACTCTCCCCCTATTATTTTAGCCATAACCCGTAATCCAGAACCTCTAAGAAATTTTTTTTTGAAGTTTCAACTCAACTCAACAATCAACATTCATTCAAGTTTTCATTAGTATCATAGTTATAACCAGATAAAATCATATTCCCTTTTGAACCCATTTTTGACTACACAAAAGCTTGAATTTCGGCCCCTTCCACTTTTATTCATGAGTGATTACAGAAATTCAAAACGGAATCCATACTTGTTTGCTATTTCATGGATCGAAAATTAACTTCTAGGGATTTGCAATCTTAGTGGGAGCAAGGATTTTGCTCGATTCCTTGGTGATGAGAAGCTACGGGTGTGGGGGAGGTTACTTCGTTCGTGGGTTTGTGTTGTTTGCGTGGGAGAGGGGTGTAGTTTGAAGTTTAAATAGGTAGGGACAGACTAAAAAGTCTGGTTTGAATTGGGTATTTTGACTCATCACGACTCGTGCCACGAGTCGTAGGTAGATCCCACGACTCGTCCCCTAGACTCGTGGACAACTTTTTAAAAGGAAACTTACTTGACAACCTACGAATACATCATACGACCCGTACCACTGAGGTATGATCCGTAGGATGACACGTAGGTTGGGGTTTGGGATCTTTTTGTTCTGAACCTCAACATGACTACTGCTATGGCTCGTATGATCTTATTACGGGTCATACTGAGAGCCATAGCAGCTGATGTTTTAGCCTCCAATTTTCAATTCTCCCTGCACACTGAGCACACATTAGTTCATTAACTTGGGTTGCCTCCCAAGAAGCGCTTGCTTTAATGTTGCGGAACGACGTAGGTAGGCTGGTTACTCAGACGTCACCAGTTCACCACTTGGGTTGCCTCCCAAGAAGCGCCTGATTTTACATCGCGACACGACGCAAATCTCTTGACTACTCAGAATTTGTCAAATGATTCATACTCATCCTCCAGTGCTGAGATCACACTAAATTCCTTGGGTTGCTTAATTATCTTGCAGATGTTGAATGTGACCTCCTCTTGATTTAGCCTAAACTTCAATAGGCCAGCTTCTACATCTACTAGAGCTCTCCCGGTCACAAGGAATGGTCTCCCCAAAATGATGGATACATCATAATCAACCTCGCAATCCGAAATCACGAAGTCTGCTGGGAATATAAATTTATCTACCTTGACAAGTACATCGATCAGGATCCCCACCAGTTTCTTAACTATTCTGTCGGCCATGAGTAGCCGCATGTTTGTTGGTGTAGGAGTTCATAATCCCAACTTCTTGAATACAGCCAAGGGCATCAAATTAATGCTAGCTCCCAGATCACAGAGTGCCCTTGCAAACTCAACATTACCAATCATGCATGGTATAGTGAAGGCAATTGGGTCCTCCTTTTTCTGTGCTAAGACCCTTGTAGCTATGACACTATAGTGAAGCACATTGTCAATAGGCTCATAGCTCACAAATATTTTCTTTGTCACCAAGTCCTTCATAAACTTTGCATATCCTAGCATCTACTCTAAAGCTTCGACAAATGGTATGTTCACAGAAAGCTGCTTAAGCATTGAAAGAAATTTCTGGAACTTACCATTCTCCACCTTCTTCTTCATCCTTTGGGGGAATGGTGGTGGTGGTCATGGGTTAGCTTTTTTCACTTGCGTTGCCCCTTGATCCTTGGTAGGTTTCTTCTTACCTCCCGAGTCCACTTGCAACTCACCTGTCTCTTTCTCAGCACTTGTGTCATCATCCTCCATTATGCTCTCTTTCTTCCATTCAACTTCAACTGGAAATGGGGGTCAACTATGGTTTTACCACTCCTAGTCATTACCTCCATACAATGTGCATCGGTCTTCAGATTTTGGACAGTGTTTCTAGGCAGTGCACCCTTTTGTCTAGGGTTCATTGATGCTAACAGTTGCCCAAGTTGGTGTTCAATTTGCTTGATGATATTAGCATGTGATTCCACCTTTTGACCCATACTTGAAATATCTCCTCGGATCTCCTTCAGCTGATCATCGGTGGACCTTGATCTTGGGCAAATTTATATGCCCAAGTGATACTCAAATATGTTATTTTACCTTGTTTATCTATCGATGTTTGGACATTCTCATGTGAATTATAATAAAATGTGAATTTATGCTAACCAACATGATTAGCGTTGTTTTTCAGGAAAAATATAAAGTTATGGAGCTAAGATGCATGTTGGGAGAGATCGGGATTGGACTCGGAAGCTAGCAAGGGAAAAATCACAAGGAAGGCACGAATTAAAGGGGCTCCGCGATGGAGCCGTGTCACGATGCCATCGCGGATGCATTCTGCCTGGATGGTTAAATTATGCCTAATTCCAGTGAAGGTGCACGTTGGGGCCGTGGCACGTTGGCCTAGCCCCGCGTTGCACGTCGTGCCACATTGGGCCTTAATATCTGGACGACCGGATTCCAGTGAGGGTCCGCGTTGGTGGCGTGTCACGGAGGAAGTGCTCCGCGATACACTCCGTGACACGTTGCTTGTTATTCCGGGAAAAATTTCCACTAGTATAAATAGAACACTTTGGTTTTATTTTTAAGAATTCTGACTTGGTGGAGCAAGAACGTGGGTTACAGACAGTTGAGGGGACGAAAATCTCAGGGTTTTTCTCTACCTCCTTCTTCTTTACATACAGAGATGTAGGTGGAAGGTTCATGATTCTTAAGTTGGGTTAAATACGAGAGTTTTAATCCATAGGCAATAATTCTTGACTAGCAACCTGAGGAAAGATTAATCAAATTGTATCGATAATTTATTTCTCTACATGTTAATTTAGCCTCAGCATGCTCATACTTATAGTTCAGACTCAAATTATATATTTGTTTTAGACTTAGTATAACATTAGGAAACAAAAGATAAAAATTCTCTTCACACTGTTGTCTGCAATTTAGAGTTAAAGTTTATTGACACTTGATTAGATTGCTACCTTAGTCCAGTCCCTGTGGGATCGATACTTGGCTTACTTGAGCCACTTTACTACTTTTTCGACCACGTGCACTTGCGTGTAGTTATACCCAACAAGCCGAATAAGTTTTTGGCGCCGTTGCCGGGGACTTTCAATTGGTAAATTTTTCTTAAGTGTTAGTTTACTATTTCTTCTTAGTGTTGACAACTTGGTCTTAGCCTGTATTTTGCAGATACTAATTTCTGTTGAACGCTAGCAAGAGACAAGGAGCTGGTGGACTCATATTTAGAGCCGGAAAGACAATTTCATCATCAAAAGAGAGAAGCTCTAGAGAAAAAGTTGCAGTTGCTCAAACAAACAATCCTGGAGCAACAACAGAATCCACCAGTTGTAAGGGCAATGTTAGTGCCCGAGGACATGGCAGCTAGGCCAGTTCGCGAGGTGGCAATACCACATGCTAACAATGTCACATCTAGCATTGGCAAACTTGAGCTAGGAGGGAGGTTCGAGCTTAAACAAAACATGGTGCAATTGCTGCACACCAGCTGGCAATTCACAGGTCTCCCTCATGAGGATCCACAGCAACATCTTCAAAATTTTTTGGAGATAAGTGACACTTACATCCCCGCTGGAGTGTCATCAGATTATGTCATGCTTACATTATTCCCATTCTCACTTTTGGGAGAAGCTAAGAGGTGGTTGAAAGCTGAGCCACCTAATTCCATCACCACGTGGGATGATCTTGCAAAGAAATTCTTGATACAGTTCTTCCCATCTAGTAAAACAGCAAGACTTAGAAGTCAAATTCTAAGTTTTAAACAGAGAGAGGGAGAGAATCTGTATCAAGCCTGGGAGAGATTCAAATCTATGTTGCGGGATTGTCCTCATCATCACCAATCCAATGATGTGCTGGTGCATACTTTCATAGAGGGTTTGGAACCCCACACAAAAATCTTGCTAGACTCAGCAGCTGGGAGACAAGCATTGGAGAAAACTTATGAGGAGCTGTATACCTTGTTAAATCATATTTCGCAGGGAAATCTGGGTGTGGAATGCGGATTCGTCAAGAGGAGGAACAAGGAAAGCAGCAGGAGTCTTAGAAGTGGATGGTTTTACAACTATTGCTGCACAGATAGCTGCGTTACAGAATCAACTCAACACCCACTTCAGTAACATGAGCATCAACCAGTCTCAAGCCCCAGTGAATGTAGTGCGGCAGATTTGGTGTGTAGTGTGCGGGAGTAGTGAACACTCAACTGAGTGTTGTGGAGCAAATCCTGATCCGGTGAACTTTGTTGGTAATGTACAGAGAAATAACCACCTACAATATGGCAATAGCTACAATTCCAATTGGAGGAATCACCCGAATTTCTCTTGGGGTAGCAATAACCATCAAGGGAAAGGTTCGAGTCGGGGGGGCAGAGAAATCAAGGAGGTCAGCAGAACTATCATTCAAAATATAGAAGCAACAATGCACCTCCTCCACCACCATCACCCAGCATCGAGGAAATGTTCAAGACAATGATAGCTAACCAAGCTCAATTGCAGGCTGACTACGGAAATTGGCAGCTGAGGTAAAGAACAATCAGTTAGCTACAAAGGCGTTGGAGTACCAGTTTGGGCAATTTGTCAGATCTCAAAACACCAGGCCGAGAGGAGGACTTCCGAGTGACACGGATCCCAACCCCAAGCAAGTGAATGCAGTGACCACAAGGAGTGGTTTACAACTTAAAGAGGTGGAACCAGAAAGACCACCTCAACAGTCAGGAGCAGCATAAACTGAGAGGGAGCAAAGTGATGAGAGGGGGAAGAAAAAGGATGCTGAACCAGAAAGACCACCACCCCCGTTCCCTCAACGATTAAAGAAACACAAGGAGGAGGCGTGTTTCAAAAAGTTCATGGAGGTGCTTAAACAGGTACACATTAACTTACCTCTTGTTGGTGTTTTGCAGGGAGTGCCGAAGTATGCAAAGTATATTAAGGACATCGTGGCGAACAAAAGCTGGTTGACTGAGTACGCTACGGTGGCTCTTACGGAGGAGTGCACTTCCCGGATACAAAACAGGTTGCCCACAAAGCTCAAGGACCCTGGGAGCTTTACAATACAAATTATAATTGGGCAGAGTATCTGAGCTCGCGGATTATGTGATTTGGGAGCGAGCATTAACTTGATGCCGACAGCGGTATTCAAGAAGTTGGGGCTAGGGAGTCCTACACCAACAATAGTGATCTTGCAACTAGCAAATCGTTCCTTTGCAAGACCTGATAGCATTGTGGAGGACGTGCTGGTGCAAGTGGGCTCCCTCATCTTCCCGGTAGACTTCGTTGTGCTGGACTTCGAGCCAGATGCGGAAGTCCCATTTATTTTGGGACGTCCTTTCATGGCGACTGGGAAAGTGCTGATTGATGTAGCTGCAGGGTAGCTAACCATACAAGCACACGATAAGGTGGAGGTGTTTGATGTGTACAAGGCCACCAAGCTCCTGGCCGTGTACGAGGAACTCTCGGTGATCAACATGATTAATCGAGTTGATGTAGTCCAAAGCGTTAAGTCACGAGAGTTGTTTGGGAAACCACCGTAGAGGTGTAAGTTTGACAGGGGTGAGGACGGTGGTCGAGAGAAAATGTCTGTCACCCTAAAGGATTATTGAGCTTAATGACGTCAAGCCGTGACGGTAAACCAGGCGCTGCACGGGAGGCAACCCGTGAAAATTTTTGTATTATTTTATTAGATTTCGTAAAAAAAAAAGGAGAAAAAAATGAGAAAATAAAAAAATAAAAAAAAAATTGTATTTTATGTGAAACCTATAAATTCTAACCAATTTCTTGTTGTGAGATGAATTTCAGGTTGAACAGAGGATAAATGTGCAAAGGATCGCAAAGGAAAAATCGAGGTAAGAAAAATAATAAAAAGTGGCAAAACAGTGAGCCCACGCGATGGTTCTGTGTCATGGAGGAGGGCCTCCGCGTTATCCTCCGTGACACGTTGAAGGTAATTCTGGAAATTTTACAAATTCCAACACCTACGCGATGGCTCCGTGTCATGGAGGGCATGCTCCGCGTTACCCTCTGTGACACGTTGAGGGTAATTTCGCGTCGCGTCACACCGGGTCGCCGGGTGACCCGCGCGAAAAACCTTCTTTTTAACCCCTTTTTTCCCTCATTTTTCCACTCCCCTCTGTGACAAACAACCCAAAACCCCCCTTCCCCAACGTGAAACGGACTAGGAGCTCAAATTTGTCAACTTTTCTTCGATATCATCGAATTGAAGGTATGTTTGTTAACTTTATCTCATTTCTTGCCTTATTTTTTCGATTTTTAGCATAGGAAGTGAGGAAAACTTGACCTAAGTGTAAATTGAGCATGCATTCATGTAAATTATTGTTGATTGATGTTCATAGTATCATTGTGATGGTATGAACTCGATAAATACATGTTTGATTGAAATTCTTGCGAAATTGTAGCTAGGGTTAGAATTCAAATATGAAGAAGTTAAAATTGAGTTGAAATGTGAAATTCTTCTTGGTTTGTGCATGTTGGGTGAGGAACATTATGTTGTGCTTAATGTTAAGATGATTAAGGCGCAACGGATTGTCAGGCAAATGAAGTTGTTGAAATTGCATAGAAATTGGGAGAATTGTATCGGTTTTATTGATAGAAATGTTTGCTAAGTGCTATGTGATGAAATGTGAACGATGGTAATGTTGTGGTTAGCTTTACGAAGTCTGAGTAGTACAAAAGAATTTATACCGTCGAATTCTCTGAATGCACGAGGCATATTTGTTGTGTTTTTTTTTTGTAAATTGGAAATAAGTATGATCTTGTCGTAATGCTGTGATTGTGGCTAAAGACTAAGTGTGGGGTGGCCTAGATTAACCCAACCTTAGTCGAAGCATATTTTAATTTGAATAACATTGGGACTGTCTGTTTGGTTTGACAGAAACGATGGCAAGCAGGCAAGAAAAAGGGAAGGGCGCATCAACATCAGGCGCCGGAAGGAAAAGATTTAGACTGGGAACAGCCGTCCCAGAAGCACCAGCGGTTCCACGCGGCCAACGCCGTCAATATGGAACCCGATGGGTGACAGAGGAGGGGAAGAAATGGTACGCAAAGCTTAAGGAAAGCAAATACTTCCCCGAAGAACACATTGCTAGGGAACCATTGGCACATGAGTTTCCCAGGATTGTCCACAGGATTGAGGCAGCCGGGCAGAACTTCATCTTTGAAGAGCCCAAGGAGTGCAACCTTGTCACACCCCGCCTTGGGGGGTATGACTGGCACCTGGTGCCCTACTAGGACCTGAACTGCTAGACTACTGGGCCTAAGCACATCTGGTGCCTGGCTGGCTCTAACTCAGATTCAGGGAAACAACGGGCTATATAATGGCTGTAAACACAGCCTCCGGCCAACTGGCCTATAGCCACCTGTACCTGTAATGACAGCTAACCAGAACTATACTCGCAATAAGGAACCTATGCAAGCCGACAAGGCCACCATGCTGTGTAGTTATCTGTAACTCAACAATGAAATATTGGAAAGCTACGTGACCGGTAAGGTCACCACTACTGTCAAGCTATGGCCCCACACAGCCAAGATAAAAGAAACAGAAGTACTAACAGCTATACAACTGCACGACCTCACATGACCGGCTCATCTGACCGCAGGGAAATATATACAAACTGCAAGCCTCTAAGAATACTGATAAGATGGTCGGGACAGGGCCCCAGCCTACCCATACTGTACAACAAAAGAAAAGGGATAAACCTCTAGCTATGTAGCTCCAGGTGACTGGAGCTGATGACTCTGTAAGATGGCTGGAATCACGAGGTATCGGCCCCTCGTCTATGAGTACCTGCAGGCAAGTAATGCAGCGCCTCACTGGGCGTCAGTACCACTAGCACTGAGTATGTAAAACAATAACTAAAAGAAATATCTGAAAACAACAACACAACTGATGGAACTGAAATAGGAAGGAATAGACTAACTGACTGGAAATGTAAAGCTATGCCTACTCTTAACTATACTGGAATGAGTAGGAGTCATACCTGGAGATGTATCGTTCTACTGTCGATCTACTCGTATCTCGTGTAACATGGAATAACATAACATAACATAGCACACACAAACCTTACCCGTCCCCCATAAGCCGGGAGGTACAACCAACACGCAATCTATAACCCTACCCCGGTCGTCCCATCTCCTAATAATAACTATAAGCATCCTTCCGGTCCCCTGTGTATGCACTTGGGCTCGCTGAGCCCCTGACTATAATTGTACCTAATTCCGGAGGACTCCTGAATCAACAACCGGGCGTATCCGCTCGACGGGGGTGTGTAAGGGCCGACCAAGGCACAATATGGGGAAAACTGTCATCCCATCTTCGTCCCCTGTGGGACGGCATGCCACTCCGTAGAGTGACGTATCCTCTTCCTCTGGCGGACAACTTGATACAGCTATTAACCCTGGGGCGGTCATGGATGCTAGGTAATCCAACCCCAAAACAATACAATGGTCTCAACTAGTAATACTATCTGCATATCCCATATACTGAAGCTAATAATAATAAAGTATTTGTACATACTGTATGCTGAACTAGTGATAGTAATATGTACGTACTTAATACATGCTGAGACTGATAATAGTATATATGTATAAATATAATCTTCTGCCATACTGTGCTGAGTCTAATGCTAAACAAGATATAGTCTTTCTGTTGAAAACCATGCTGTATACTGAGTTCCTATAGCAACATGATTTACTATTTCTAATATGCTTTCTAAACTTCATTTTAACCTATCATTCTACTTCTGAGATGTCTTACAGATACTTACATTGCTTTACTGGGTTTCAACTGAATACGATAATATCCTAACATTCTGTACTAAATCACATACTGGGCATGCTGTACAGTTCCTAACACTTGTATTAGAATTTATATCATGCTAGCAAGTTTCGCGTTAAACATAACATGATGCTTCTAATATCGTACCAACATTCGTAATAAACATAACACGCGACTTCTGAACATTCTACTGGCCTTTAAACTATTTTACTATACCGAAACTACTAACTTGCCGAGGAAACTAGCTTTACATACCTTCGCTTCTGATTTTCGACTAACTGGCGTAGCTTGGTCAGTATTTCAGCTATTCCTCCCAACTGCATTCATATATATATCAATCAATACTAAATACAACTTTAATCCGAAGGACAACATCACTTTTGATATAATTATAGCCTAAACTTAGGCTTATCAAAACACGATAAAAAACTCGCTATTTTTCAGAAGTCCAGAAGGGAGAAATACTCACTTCACAGCTAACATAGACACTAGTTTGGAGCAATTCCACTTACCTTAGTCCGGTAGCTCGACGATTTGTTGGCCGTATTTCGTGAAACTAAATTCGTAGGAATGCTCTCTGCTGCTAAATACCTCGTTATCTGAGGTTAATTTGAGTTTGGACAACGTTTAGCCGCGTAATCGGACGAAATTATATTACCCTCTTCGTTCTTTTCTCTCATCTGGTTTTTCCTCTCTGTTTCACTGGAAATTTATAAGGATAAATGATTTAAAACCGAAGTGGGGCTTTATATACTTTGGCCTGGACAAGGCCAACGTGTCACGGAGCCAACGCGGAGGCTCCACCTCCGTGACACGTTGCCATCGCGGAGGGGCTCTGCCTCGGCTCCTTCCGTGATGGTTCGACAGGTTTCTCATCCGATCATTTTCCCGGGCCTTTCTTTAGCACATATGGCCTTCAAATATGCTTAACCACCGTGCGAATAGGCCATCCAGGTGTCGGAAATCTTACGGGGTATAACAAACCTACACCTGATTCGGGAATTCTACGCCAACTAGAACCCGACACTCAGAAGTCACACCATAAAGATAAGGGGGTAGATAGTCACTTTTGAGCCCCATCACCTTAATGCCATCTTGGGGGCGCGGGACACAGACTCCCATGTTCTTCGGCAACTGAATATCACTCCACCATATGCGGACATCGAATGCACTTTTTGTGGAGCCCGATCTATAGCACGTTGGAGCAGGCATAAGGAGAGGGGCTACCATCAGACATTGCCTTACTCACAGATGAACAGGGAAGGCAGGATATGGCTTAAGATTGTTTGTTCCTGCCTGATCCCGGGGGTGCATATGACAGATGTCACCCGGGATCGTGTGTGCTTGGAATACGCCCTGATGAAAGGGCTGGAGATCAATGTCGGGGCGGTGATCATCTCCGCCATGAAGAGAGCCCGTTTGCATCAAGGGCACAGGTACGGGTTTGGTGGCTTACTTACCACGTTCCTACGTGGGAAGCTGTCACGACCTGAATGAAGGCCCGGATCGTAACACGGGAAAAGGAGCCCTGAGAGATCTCAAGTCGACCTATGGCATAAGCATACATCTAATCTAAATCAAGAAACTAAATAATCAATAAAATACTCATAGCAGAAGTCTAACTTGAACACAACATCAAAATACAAAATCTGAACCTAAATACATACATATGTCTGAAAACCCTCTAAACATGATGAGCTAATGGGACAATACCCCAACTAACTCAACAAATCTGAAACTGAAATACATATAAGAGATCTGAATAGTCTAGTCCTCGGGAGATGAGGACTCACCCACAATATGAATGCTAACTCTAAAAAGCTGACTACGAGCGGGGCTTAACCTAATAGCCGGGTCCTGTATCATGAAACGATACAACATAGAGTGTGCAGTCAGTACGTGAAATGTACCGAGTATGAAGGGTAAGTAAAACCGTTAATGTAAACAAAATCATTTAAAGACAAGGCATAATATAACATAAACATTAAGAGTATGAGAGTAAGGCTTGCATGCATTCTTTTTGAAATCATGGTCTCTTCATAACATAACATAACATAACTTCAAAACATCATAATTGAATCGATTGACTCAAAGCTAAATTCTGACATTTATAAGTAAAGCTGAACATTGATTTAAACCTACTTTAGAACATGCATATATGTATAAATATATAAGTCTCATGAGTAATGAATATGAATAATTGAAATCATAAGGAACAATGGGAGATAGTCTTTTAACCGACATACCACAATAGAGTTTACGTGGTCTTAACTATCACACTCAAGTGGGTAAAGCCGTACGAAGCCTTGCCAGGGCTAGGGATGATACCAAGATATAGATATCAAGATGAAGGCCATTCGAGCAGGGGAAGCTCACGAGGAAGGTCCCCAAGTAACATATGTAATAGTGTAAACCTACGTTGGCGCATAGTTCTGAGGCATAGGGTGATCAACCCTTAGCCTACTAGTGCTAGACATTACTCCCAAAACATGCATATGCTCTACATCATTTTATAACGAATCTCAACATCCTCTATTGATGAAACTCAATAATCAAATACATCTCAAATATGAAATCATGCATACGAGAAGCTTTAGCTAAAAACATACCACAAGCTGAAAACATAATTGGGAGCCTTCGCTCCAAAACCATGTGGTAAGCTATGCATAGGAAAATTTTAACTCAAAGCATACCACAACATGAAAATATAATTGGGTGTCTTCGCTCCAAAACCATGTGGTAAGCTTAATTCAGGAAAGTCATCATTCATACTTAACATGTGGGCATTGCCCAAAGCTTTATAATACTTAGAAATACTAAATTCTCATCGAAAAAATAATTGTAAACATAGGTTGCTTCAAATCATGCTTTCATCATAATATCCCATCATCATCATCATGTATTCAACACAATCTCATCTTTCATGAACATCTCATATATGGGCTTTTAATTCATAAAACTAAAATCATGATTTTAAATTGAAAACATTATAAAATTTTCCCATGCTTCATAATTCAAGAATAGAATCATAATCAAAACATACCCATGTATAGAAATAAAGGATTCATGCATTTGGATTAAACCCCCATATATTAGACATTGAATTTCATAATTTAGAGAGGGATTGGGCATGGGTGTGAAAGAATTCACCCATTCATAACCCTACATACCTGTTGGTACCTGATTCTAACAATTCTTTAGATGCCCAATAGGAAATTAAAAACAAATTGATGAACGCTAAGCTTGATCACCCTCTCAAGTCTTCTACCTTGCATGTATGAATGAATGAGGCCTAAAATTAACTTAACCTCTTTAAAAGTCACCGTTCATAACTCAAAACATCGTAGTTTAGGCCTTAGGAACTTAGAAATTATGGAAAATGCCTCACTAAATTTGCATAAAATAACTGCTAGGTGGTCCTAACGGAGGACCTAACAACTTGTTTCTCAGGGTTACAACTCGTGGAGTCGTCCATTAAGTACACTTCTTTGCCTTGACAAAATTTATTCCATGCTTGATCTTGACTCACCCCATGAATCGTGGGGGCTGGCCACGACTCATAGGGACCTTCCGTCAAGTCCACTGCCCCTTTTCTTTTCTTTTCTTATTCCCCCTCCCTACGGCTGACCTAACGACTCATGGGACTTGACCATGAGTCGTGGTCATGCCCGTGGGGTCTCACTTCTCTAATTTTCAAATTCATTCCATGGCCTTCCCACGATTCACATTCTGACTCATGGGTTGATCTCATGAGTCTCCCCACGACTCATTCTGAGTCTAGTGCCAGTTTTTAAGCTTTTCTCCGTTTCAACTCCTGGGTCTGATCTATGAGCTTTCGGGGTTTAACAATATCTCCCCCTTGGGAACATTCATCCTCATATGTTAGAAAACACATAGAAAAGCTGAGAAAATGCAATCATCATATAAATATTGATCATTTAAACCGAAAACTGACAGAATGACTACCTTCGATTTGAATCACATAACTGAACTGATTTCATGAATCATACACACATCCATATAGATAAAAGAAACTTGCGCACATGAAATGAACAAGAAAACTAAATAAAGTCTGAGTGCAAAACTGATACCTCAAGCTGAAACTGGATCGGTAGAGAATAAATGCAGGTATCTAGCCATCATATCCGCTTTGGCTTCCCACCAAGCTCCTTCAACATGTTGATTCCTCCATAACACTTCAATTGAAGCTACTTCCTTGTTCCTTAGCCTTCGAACCTGATGACCCAATGTTTCCACCGGAACCTCCTCATAGTTAACGTTGTCTCTCACACCAGCACTATCAGCTGGGACAACTAGAGCTGGATCACCCAAACACTTCTTCAAAAGCGATACATGAAACACAGGGTGACAGAAGCTAATTCTAAAGGCAACTCCAACTCATAAGCCACCTTCCCAACACATCTCACGATTCGATATGGGATGACATATTTTTTCCTTTCTTGCCAAACTGCATCACTCCCTTCATGGGAGACACCCCCAGAAATACCCAGCCATCGACTTCAAATTCTAACTCTCTTCTTCTCACGTCCGCATAAGACATATGGTGACTCTGGGTAGTTTTCAACCTGTCTCTTATCAACTAAACCTTCTCCATTGCTTCATGAATCGAATTTGACCCTATCATTGCTGCCTCACCAACCTCAAACCATCCAATGGGCGATCTACATCTCTGCCTGTCGAGAGCCTCGAACGACGCCATCTGAATACTAGAGTGATAGTTTTTATTGTACGCAAACTCGATAAGTGGAAAATGCTCATCCCAGCTACCTCTAAAGTCAATTACACATGCTCTCAACATGTCCTCGAGGGTCTGGATTGTATTTTTCGCTTGACCATCCATTTCTGGGTGAAATGTTGTGCTGAGCTTAATCTGTGTACCCAATCCTTTTTGAAATGACTTCCAAAACCGAGAGGTAAATTGAGTACCTCGATCTAAACTGATGGATAAGGGTACTCCGTGCAATCGGACCAACTCTTGAATATATAGTCTAGCATAATCCTCCACCGAATCCGTGATTTTAACCAGTAGAAAATGAGCAGCCACCTGTCTACCACAACCCAAATGAAATCATATTGTCAATGTGTACGAGGAAGACTTGTGATTAAATCCATATTAAGTGGGAATTCTGATATCCTGAAGTACTCCTCCCGGCCTCTAGTGCTCAACCTTTACTTGTTGGCAGTTCGAACACTTGGCTACGAATTCCACAATATCCTTCTTCATGCCATTCCACCAATAGATTTCCCGTAAGCCATGGTACATCTTGGTGGAACCCGGATGGATAGAATACCTAGATCCATGAGCCTCATGCATCATCAGGCTCCTCCAATTATCCACGTCCGAAAAATATAAGCGACCCTGGTACCAAAGCACACCATCTCCCCCTTGGGAGAATACCTCCACCTTCTGACTTTGAATGGCTTCCTTCAACTTTACCAAAATCAAGTCCACATCTTGTCTAATTTTCACATCAGTCACCAAGGACGATTCTGATCCATTCTGCACAGCAACACCGCCATCGGTCGAGTCGACCAACCTAACTCCCAACCTTGCAAGTTGAAGCACATCTTTCACTAGCTCCCTCTTCCCCTCATTCACATGTGACACACTCTCTATAGAGAGTCTACTAAGTGTGTCCTCTACCACATTAGCCTTACCCGGATGGTAAAGGACACTCATATCATAGTCCTTGAGTAGTTCCAACCACTTCCTTTGTTGAAGATTGAGATCTTTCTACATGAACATATACTATAATCTCTTATGGTCTGTAAACATATCCACGTGGACCCCATACAAGTAATGTCGCCATATCTTCAGTGCAAACACCACCGCAGACAATTCAAGATCATGGGTCGGGTAATTCTTCTCATGGACTTTCAACTGTCTGGAGGCATAGGCTATGACTCTCCTATGCTTCATCAATACGTACCCAAGTCTTATTCTTGAAGCATCACAATACACCACAAATCCATTGATACCCTCGAGAAGGATCAACACCGGTGCTGAGGTAAGTCAGGTCTTCAACTCTCGGAAGCTCTTCTCACAAGCCTCCGACAATTGGAACTTCACCTTCTTATAGGTTAATTTGGTCAAAGGTGCTACAATAGATGAGAAAGCCTCAAAAAATCTCCGATAGTAGCCAGCTAAACCCAAGAAACTCTGAATATATGAAGGATTCACTAGTCTTGGCCAATTCTTCACCACTTTTATTTTTTCAGAATCCACCTTGATGCCCTCACTTGATACCACATGGCCCAAAAAGGATACGAAGTTCAACCATAACACGCACTTGCTGAACTGGCATACAATTGGCTATCCTTAAGAGTCTGAAGCACTATTCTCAAATGAGCAGCATGTTCCTCCTTGCTTCGAGAGTATATAAGGATATCATCAATGAATACGATCACGAACACGTCCACGTATGGCTTGAACACCCTATTCATCATGTCCATAAAAGTTGCAGGAGCATTCGTTAGTCCAAAAGACATCACTACAAACTCATAATGACCATACCGCGTCCTGGAGGCTATCTTAGGGATATCACACTCCCGAACTTTGAGCTTATGATACTCGGATTTGAGATTTATCCGTGAGAAACACTTGGCACCCTGAAGCTGATCAAATAAATCATCAATCTTGGATAGAGGATACATGTTCTTGACTGTGACTTTTTCAATTACCGATAGTCAATGCACATTCGAAGGGAACCATCCTTCTTTCAGACAAATAAGACTAGTGCACCCCATGGAAATTGCTCAGTTTAATGAACCATTATCTAACAAGTCCTTCAACTACTCTTTCAACTCCTTTAGCTCGGCTGGAGCCATTCTAAAGGGAGGAATAGATATAGGATGAGTGTCGGGAAGAAGGTCAATACCAAAGTGGATTTCCCTCTAGGGAGGAACACCCGGTAAATCATCTGGATATACTTCTGGATACTCACGTACTACTGGAACTGACTGGATAGTCAGGGTCTCAGACTCAACATCCTTAACCCTAACTAGATAGTACACACAACCCTTAGAAATCATTTTTCTGGCCATAAGGAAATTAAACAACCTATAGGAACAGATGAACTACCCTTCCATTCTAAGACTAGCTCACCTAGAAATCTAAACTCTATTGCGCGGGTTCTACAATTAAATGAAGCATAGCATGAAAATAGCCAATCTATGCCAAGAATAACATCAAAATCGGTCATGCTAACTCTATCAAATCTGCTGAGATGACCTTCTAAAGGACTAATACTTGGCAACCCTATACGCCCGTCTAGCTATAACTGAGTCACCTATTGGAGTAGAAACTAAGAAGGGTTCAGTCAAGGCTTCAGGACTGACTTCAAAGCTACTGGCCACTTAAGGTGTCACAAAATACAAGGTAGCCCTCGGATCTAACATGGCATAAACATCAATATGGAAAACTCGTAACATACCAATGACCATATCTATGGAGACCTCCTGCTCTTGACGGGATGCTAACACATAGAATTTGTTCTAGCGCTGACCGCCAGTTGTTCTAGTAGATGCCCCCTGATGGGCTGTGCATGCAGGAGGGGCTACTAAACTAGAAGCTGTCCCTCGGCCCCCAACTTGATCTTGCCTCACTACTTGGCAATCTCTAAGCATGTTTCCGGGCTTCCCATATCCGAAACAAGCACCTGAACCTACTAAGCACTATCCTGTGTGTCCTCAACCACATCCGCGACAAGCTAAGATGCTAGAATCTACAGGTCTACTGCTTTAACCCCTTGATCCTAATGCTTGCTCTTTGTGATCATGTCTAGGAATGGATGGCACACTCAATGTTGAAGATGTTGGAGCTGATGATCTCTGGTAAGTCTATTGTTGGTGCCCACCACCTCACCTCGGCTGGGAGAATCTGTTGTCATCGGTCTTGCCCCTCTTGGACTCTCTATCTCTCAAATGTGCTGCCTCCATCTGCTGGGCATACAACACTATCCGTGGGAAATCCATACCCTGATGGAGCATAGGGGTCTTACAATCCTTGTAAAAATAGGCCCCTACACAATGGACGAATCTACTCACCTGCACCCTCTGATCGGCTACCAACTCTGGACATATTCCGATAGGTGAGTGAACTCGAGGGCATACTCTTGTACTGTCATTCTCCCTTGCTTCAAATTCATGAACTCGGATGCCTTCAGCTGCCTCATCTCACGAGGGAAGAACCGATCAAAGAATGCAACATGAAACTCTTCCCAAGTGATAGGACCTACTCCGGCGACCCTCTATCCTTCCATTGGTGAAATCAGATATGTGCAACCCCTCTCAACTGGTAAGAGGCCAACAGTAAGCACTCAACTCCATTCACCCCCATGACTTGGGTGATCTTCACTATCTCATCTATGAACTCATGCAGGTCCTCATCTACCTTGGACCCAAGGAACTCCAGGGGGTTCATCCTCAAGAAGTCTCTGAATCAAGTCATCGTTGCATTGCCATGTTACGAAACATACGCAACGGCCCACTGATTGACCTGAGCGATCAAAGCTTGCGCAAGCGTATAAATAGCAGCCTGGAACTCAGCATGGGCAACTGACTCTGGTGCTTGGGGCTCTTGCTGGTGCCCATTTCCATTGCCATCCTCGTGGCCTTCACCATTTCCATTTCTCCTACCATTTATTCTTCTGGGAGCCATGATTCTGCAATCACAAATAGCACGAATTAGTAGGATAGAAAGACTTTTCATCGTATGACATAGATCATGAAAGAAGGGAACATTTCCTAAATATCTCGTAGCCTCTTCGTCATAAGTGTGGCGCGCTTCACACCCGTGAAAAAGACTCTACTCAATGCGGCTTTTAGACAACCTAGGACACTTCAAACCTATGGCTCTGATACCAAGTTTGTCATGACCCAAACAGAGATCCAGATCATAACACGGGACAAGGATCCTTGAGAGACCCCAAGTCGACCCATGGAATAAGCATACATCTAATCTCAATCAAGATATTGAATAATCAATAAAATACTCATAGCGAAAGTCTAACTTTAACACAACATCAAAATATGAAATCTGAAGTTGAATACATACATATATCTGAAAAGCCTCTAAACATGATGAGCTGATGGGACAAGACCCCAACTAGTTCAACAAATCTGAAACTGAAATACATATAAGAGATCTGAATAGTCTAGTCCTCGAAAGAGGAGGACTCACCCACAATATGAATGCTAACTCTAACAAGCTAACTACGAGCGGGGCTTAACCTGAGAGTCAGGTCCTATATCATGAAATGATACAACGTAGATTATGCGGTCAGTACGTGGAATATACCGAGTATACAGGGTAAGTAAAACTGCTAAAGTAAAAAAAATCAGTTAAAGACAATGCATAATATAACATAAACATTAAGAGTTTTAGAGTAGGGGTTGCATGCATTCTTTCTGAAATCAGGATCTCTTCATAACATAACATAACATAAATTGAAAACATCATAACAGAATCGATTGACTCAAAACTGAATTCTGACATTTATATGCAAAGCTGAACATTGAGTCAAACCTGCTGTAGAACATATAAATATATGTATAAATATATAAGTCTCATGAGTAATGAATATGCATATCTAAAATCATGACGAACAATGGGATACTCGTCTTTTAACTGATATACCACGATAGAGCTTACGTGGTCGCAACTATAACACTCAAGTGGGTAGAGCCATCCGAAGCCTTGTCAGGGCTAGGGACGACACCATGATATCGATATCAAGCTGAAGGCCCATTAGGGAAGGGGAAGCTCACGAGGGAGGTCCCAAAGTAATATATATAATAGTATGAACTTACATTGGCTCATAGTTCTGAGCCAAAGGGTGATCAATCTTAGCCTACTCAATGCTAGACATTACTCCCAAAACATGCATGTGCTCTACATCATTTTATAATGAAGCTCAATATCATCTATTGATGAAGCTCAATAATCAAATACATCTCAAATATGAAATCACACATATGAGAAGCTTTATCTCAAAACATACCACAAGCTGAAAACATAAATGGGAGCCTTCGCTCCACAACCATGTGGTAAGCTATACATAGGAAAACATTAACTAAAAACGTACCACAAGCGAAAAATATAATTGGGAGTCTTCACTCCAAAACCATGTGGTATGCTTAATTCGGGATAGTCATCATTTATACTTAACATGTAGGCATTGCCCAAAGCTTTATCATACTTAGAAATACTCAATTCTCATCGAAAATATAATTGTAAAAATGGGTACCTTTGAATCATGTTTTTCATCATAATATTCCATCATCATCATGTATTCATCACAATCTCATCTTTCATGAACATCTCATCTGTGGGATTTTAATTCATAAAACTAAAATCATGATTTTAAATTGAAAACATTATAAAATTTGCCAATGTTTCATAATTCAATAGTAGAATCATAATCAAATCATACCCATGTATAAAAATAGAGGATTTATGCCTTTGGGTTAAAACCCCATAGATTAGACCTAGAATTTCATACTTTATAGAGGAATTGGGAAAGGGTGTGAAAGAAATTATCCATTCATAACACTACATACCTGTTGGTAGTTGATTCTAATACTTTTTTAAACCCCCAATAGAAGATTGAAAATAAATTGATGAATGCTTAGCTTGATCACCCTCTCAAGTCTTCTACCTTGCATGCATGAATGAATGAGACCTAAAATGAACTTAACCCCTTTAAAAGTCAGTGTTCGTAACTCAAAACATCATAGTTTAGGCCTTAGAAAATTAGAAATTACAGAAAAACCCTTACTAAATTTGGAGAAAATAACTGCCAGGTGGCCATAACGGAGGACCTAACGACTCGTTGCTTAGGGTCACGACTCGTGGAGTCGTTCGTTAAGTACACTGCCTTTCCTCGACAAAATTTATTCCATGCTTGATCTTGAGTCACCCCACGAATCGTGGGGGCTGGCCACGACTCATAGGGACCTTCCGTCAAGTACACTGCCCCTTTTCTTTTCTTTTCTTATTTTCCCTCCCCACGGCTGACCTAACGACTCGTGGGACCTGACCACAAGTTGCGGTCATGCCCATGAGGTCTCACTTCTCCAGTTTTCAAATTCATTCCACAGCCTTCCCCACGAGTCACATCACTACTCGTGGGTTGATCTCACAAGTCTCCCAATGACTCATTTTGAGTCTAGTGCTAGTTTCTAAGATTTGCTCCATTTTAACTTCTGGGTCTGATATTTGGGATTTCGGGGTATAACAAAAGCCGAAGCGGATATGATGGCTAGATACCCGCATTTATTCTTTACCGGCTCAATTTAATCTTGAGGTATCAATTTTGCACTCAGACTCTATTTAGTTTTCATGTTTAGTTCATGTGCGCAGGTTTCATTTATGTATATGGATGTGTCTATGATTTGTGAATTCAGTTCGATCGTGTAGTTTGAATCGAAGGTAGCCATTCCATTAGTTTTCAGTTCAAATGATTAGTATTTGAATATGATAATTGCATCTCTCTGCTTTTCGGTGTATTTTCCAACATTCGAGGACGAATTTTCCCAAGGGGGAGATATTTTTATACCCAGGAAGCCCAAAGATCAGCCTCGGGAGTTGAAACGGAGAAAAAGTTAAATTTGGCATCAGACTTAGAACGAGTCGTGGGGAGACTTGTGAGATCAACCCATGAGTCGTGATGTGACTCAAGGGGAAGGCCATGGAATGAATTTGACAACTGGAGAAGTGAGACCCCACGGGCATGACCACAACTCGTGGTCAAGCCCCACGAGTCGTTAGGTCAACCATGGGGAGGGGGAATAAGAAAAGAAAAGAAAAGGGGCAGTGGACTTGACGGGAGGTCCCCACAAGTCGTGGTCAGCCCCCACGATTCGTGGGGTGAGTCGTGGTCATGCAGGGTATTTTTTCATTGGAGCCCAGGAAGTGTACTTCACGACCGACTACAAGAGTCGTGGTCCTTGGCAATGAATCGTTAGGTCCCCCATTGGGACCACCTGGTAGTTATTTTTTGCTAATTCAGTAAGGGCTTTTGCATAATTCCTAAGTTCCTAAGGCCTAAACTACAACATTTTGAGTTATGAATAGTGACCTTTAAAGGGGTTGAGTTCATTTTAGGCCTCATTCATTTATAGTGACTTTTAAAGGGGTTGAGTTCATTTTAGGCCTCATTCGTTCATGCATGCAAGGTAGAAGACTTGAGAGGGTGATCAAGCTTAGCATTCATCAATTTCTTTTCAATTTCCTTTTGAGCATCTAAAGAAGTGTTAGAATCAGCTGTCAGCAGGTATGTAGGGTTTTGAATGGGTGATTTCTTTCACACCCATTCCTAATCCCTCTCTAAAGTATGAAATTCTATGTCTAATCTATGGGGTTTTAACCCAAACGCATGAATCTTCTATTTCTATACATGGGTATGATTTATTTATGATTTTTCTATTGAATTATAAAGCGTGGGAAAATTTTATAATCTTTTTAATTTAAAATCATGATTCTAGTTTTACGAATTACGAGCCCATTAATGAGATGTTCATAAAAGATGAGATTTATGAAGGATATATGATGAGAATGAGATATTACAATGAAAAGCATGATTTGAAGCTACCCAATTATGTTTTCAATGAGAATTGAGTATTTCTAAGTATGATAAATCTTTGGGCAATGCCCACATGTTAAGTATGAATGATGATTTTCCCAAATTAAGCTTTCCACATTGTTTTAGAGTGAAGACTCCCAATTATATTTTCATCTTGTGGTATGTTTTAAGTTAAAGTTTTCCTATGCATAGCTTACCACATGGTTTTGGAGCGAAGGCTCCCAATTATATTCTCAGCTTGTGGTAGGTTTTGAGCTAAAGCTTCTCATATGCATGATTTCATATTGGAGATGTATTTGAATATTGAGCTTCGTCAACAAACGATATTGAGCTTTGTTACAAAACGATGTAGAGCACATGCATGTTTTGGGAGTAATGTTTAGAACTGAGTAGGCTAAGGGTTGATCAACCTATGCCTCAAAACTATGCGCCAACATAGGTTTACACTATTATATATTACTTCGGGACCTCCCTTGTGAGCTTCCCCTGCCTGAATGGGCCTTCAGGTTGATATCGATATCATGGTATCATCCTTAGCCCCAAAAAGGCATTGGATGGCTCTACCCACTTGAGTGTGATAGTTGGGACCACGTAAGCTCTATCATGGTATGTCGGTTAAAAGACGAGTCTCCCATTGTTTCTTATGATTTCAGATATGCATGTTTCATTACTCATGCGATTTATATATATATGCATGTTCTAAAGTAGGTTTGACTCAATGTTTAGCTTTACTTATAAATGTCAGAATTCGGCTTTGAGTCAATAGATTCAGTTATGATGTTATTAAGTTATGTCATGTTATGTTATGAAGAGATCATGATTTAAGAAAGAATGCATGCAAGCCCGACTCTCAGATTCTTAATGTTTATGTTTACATTATGCATTGGTTTTAAATGATTTTATTTACTTAAGCGGTTTTACTTACCTCGCATACTTGGTACATTCCACGTACTGACATATACTCTATGATTTACAGGACCCGACTCTCAAGTTCAGCCCCGCTCATAGTCAGCTTATCAGAGTTAGCATTTGCATTGTTGGTGAGTCCTCATATATCGTGGACTAGTATATTTAGATTTCTTACATGTATTTCAGTTTCAATTTTCTTGAGTTAGTTAGGGTATTGTACCATCAACTCATCATGTTTAGAGGCTTTTTAGACATATGTATATATTCAGCTTCGGATTTCATATTCTGATGTTGTGTTCAAGTTAGATTTCCGCTATGAGTATTTTATTGATTATTCCGCTTCTTGATTGAGATTAGATGTATGCTTATTCCATAGGTTGACTTTGGGTCTCTTGGGGATCCATGTCCCTGTTACGATCTGGGCCTCCATTCGGGTCGTGACATCTTCATAGATGATAATGCTATTTCAATTTCAGACATTAGCGAGCTAGTTTGGTGTGTCGTCCTATGTAATACCCCGGAAGAGCCTAACACCGGACCTGGGATTTGAAAATGAAAAGTAGCAAACATCCTTCTCAGAACGGGTCATAGTACGGGTCGTTAGTGGGACCAACGACCAGTTGGATGTATCCGTGGTGAGGTGGTATGGGACTGGAGTTGTAGGTAACTATTCTAGGAATGACCCATTGTTAGATGTAAAGGACCGTTAGATGTGAGTCATTGTGAGGTTGTCAGGTTCAGGGAGAAAGTAATGGATCACGTAACGACTCGTCATTGGGAGCAATAAGTCATTGTGAGTGCCTGTTGGGAAGAATTCCAGGTTAAGGCAGTGGTGACAATGACTGGAAGCAACGAGTCGTTGGATCTTGTAATGACTCATTTTGTCCAGACATGGTTTTGAGACCCGATTCAGGGGTGTAACAACAAGGGATTTAACAGACCGTCAGAGTTTGTAACGGTTCATTGTGGCGCCCGTGGTCACTGACAGAGCAGTTTTCCCAGGAAATTCATTAAGGGTATTTTTGTTATTCATAAATCCTAGGGTCCTAAACAACGTCATTTTAAGCTATAAATAGTGAGTTTTAAGAGGGGTAAGTTCATTCTATGCTATTCCTATTCATGCATGCAAGTGTAGAAGTCTAAAGAAGTGATCAAGCTCAAATTCTATCATGTTTTCATCAATTCTTCATTGGGAAATCAAGGGAGATGTAGAATCTGATTCTCTAAGGTATGTAGGGTTATGAATGGGTGAATTTTTCCACACCCATGCCCAATTGCTCTCTAATTCATGATATTCTATTAATAATTCTGTAGGGTTTTATCCAAATTCTTATGAAATCCTTATGATCTATCTATGGGTTAATTCCCTATATGTATCAATTCATATGCTACGAATCATGGGCAGATTTTATGACTATTTAGATTTAAATTTTCTACAAAACTATGCCTAAGTATGTATGTTTTATGATGAATCAAGTTATGATTCTACTTTGATTTTGATTTTCATTAACCCATTATGATTTATGACTTATGACATGATTTCTCTAAAATGATCATCATGAATTTATGAATATCAAGTATATACATGTTTTACAAATATGCATGAACTTCATGATTGATGATTTATGATTATGGCCGCCTCACGGGCCTTACATTCATAGCTAGTTTACATATTTCAATCATGCTTATGATAATTATGATTTTAATTAGCCCATGAATCTCATGTATATTATACTATGAGCACTATATATGTTTTGGGAGTAGTATTCAACACCGAGTAGACCCGGGGTCCAATCATGCCCCGATTCTCAAAACTACGCGCCAACGTAACCATGATGGGACCTCCATGTTACTGTCCCCTTCTAAAAAATGGGCCCTTCGTTGTGATATCACACCTCTTTCATGGTTCTACCCTTGGCAAGGTATGAATTCCCTTCTGACTAGGGGTTTACAAGTTGGGCTCCATGTGTGCTCATATGTGGTATATCGGTTATAAGAATCTCCCACTGTTCCTCATTATTTATGTATGGTTATGATTATATACTTTGGCTCAAGTCATGTTTCATAAATTTTTTCTCTTGCGATTATGATTTACGAATGTTTTGAAAACCTTGAGCCTTATGTTTGCATTATTACATTTATGTTACGATCATGTTGTCCTACTCTTATGAACTTTTATGTATTTTAAATGTTTATTTTACTTACTTTGTATATTCGATACACTCCACGTACTAACCGCATACTCTATGTTGTATCATTTCATGATACAGGCTCTGATCTTCAGATTCAGCCCCGTCACTAGCCAGTTCTCCGAAGTTAGCATTCAACATCAGTGGTGAGTCCTCATCTCTCGAGGACTACTTATTTCCAGTTATCTTGTATTTTCAATTTTCAGACTTGTCGGGTTAGTTGGTGGTGTTGTCCCATCAACCCATCAGATATATTAAATGCTTTCAGACTATTTCTAGTAATCAGCTTGTCATGTATGAAGTGAATTCCCATTTTAATGTCATGTTAGGATTAGACTTCCGCTATGTTTTTATGTTAAATCTTTTTCTTTTATTGATTAAGTTAGATGTATGTTCTTTCCATGGGTCGACTTGGAGTCTCTCGGGGCTTCTTGTCCCGTGTCTCAATCCGGGCCTATGTTTAGTTCATGGAAAACTTGGTATCCCAGCAATAGGTTGAGAAGTGTCCTAGGGTGTCCGAAATCCACGTTAAGTAGAGTCTTTTTCATGGGTTGAAGCATGCCACACTTATGAAGAAGAGGCTACGAGACGTTTAGGAAATGTTCCCTACTTTCATGATCTATATCATGCAATGAAATGTCTCTCTATCCTTCTAACTCATCATATTTGCAATTACATAATCATGCCTCCTCTTAGAGTTAACGGAAAAAGAAATGGAAATTTAAATGGACATGAGGAGGGCAATGGGGACGGGCACCAACAGGCCCAACCAGCCCATGAGCACCATGCACCAGAGCCAGTTGCCCACGCTAAATTCAGGGCAGCCACTTAGATGCAAGAATAGGCCTTGACATCCCAGGTGAACCAGCAGGTGGTAGAACATGTCCCACAGAATGGGAATACAACAGCAACAAGGGTTAGAGACTTTTTGAGGATGAACCCTCCCGTGTTCCTTGGGTCAAAGGTAGAAGAGGATCCATATGATTTAATTGAGGAGATTCTGAAGATCACCCAGATTATGGGGGTGACTGGAGAGGAGTGTGCCAACTTGGCCTCATATCAGTTAAAGGGGTCGCACACATTTAGTTCAAATAGTGGAAGGAGAGTAGGGCAGTCGAAGTAGGCTCTATCAGTTGGGACGAGTTCCACGTTGCTTTTCTTAATCGGTTCTTCCCTCGGGAGATGAGAAAGCTGAAAGCGGTCGAGTTTGTGACTCTCAAGCAGGGAAATATGACGGTTCAAGAGTATGCCTTGGAGTTTAGACGTCTTTCCAGGTATGCAGCCGAGTTGGTGGTGGATTAGAGAGCCCCTGTGAGCAGATTCGTACATGGGATAGAAGACGCCTTGGTCAGGGATTCCCACACTGCAATTCTTCTCCAAGATATTGAATTTTCTCAAATTGTCCTGTACGCCCAGCAGATGGAGGTGATACAGATGAGTGAGCGGGAGAGGGAGGAAATCGAGTCAGGACTAATATAATCGGATTCTCCCAGCCGAGGACTAGTGGGCACCAAGAGCAGTCTCACTAGAGATCTTTAGCCCTAGCACCATCATCAGCTAGTGTTCCGTCCCAACCTAGACATTATCATAGGGGTAGAGTGTTAGGCTCGAGGAGCTGGGGGAGCATTTCAGGAGACCGCACTTTTCCAGCCTGTGAAATTAAGGAAAGAACCATCCAAGGAGGTGTTTAGTTGAGTCAGATTCTTGTTTCGGGTGTGGCATACCTGGACACAGGCTCAGAGATTGTCCTTTAGCCAGATCAGGTGATGGTGAAGCCCATACGCCATCTTCTAGTTCAACAACTCCACCAACATGCCTCGCTCAGCAGGGGGCATCTACTAGCACAGGTTGCAGACAATGCCAAAATAAATTTTATTTCCCTATCATCCCGCCAGGAGCAGGAGGTCTCCTCGGACGTAGTCACCGGTATGTTACGAATTTTCCACCTTGATGTATATGCATTGTGAGATCCAGGGGCTACCTTGTCTTTTTTGACACCTTATGTGGCTAGTAGTTTCGGAGTCAATTCTGAAATCTTTTCAGAACCCTTCTCAGTCTCTACTCCAGTGGGTGATTCAGTTGTAGCTAGGAGGGTGTATAGAAGTTGACAGGTCATAGTTCTTTAGAAAGTAACCTCAGCAAATTTAGTAGAGTTAGCCATGACCGATTTTGATGTTATTCTCGGCATGGATTGGTTGTTTGCATCTATGCCTAAGTCAATTGTAGAACCCGGGCTGTAGAGTTTCAATTTCCGGGTGAGCCAGCCTTAGAATGGAAGGGTAGTTCAACTGTGCCTGTAGGTTGTTTCATTTCCTACTTTAAGTCCATAAATATGATCTCCAAGGGTTTCATGTGCCATTTAATTAGGGTTATGGATACTACGTCTAAGACCTTGACTATCCAGACCATTCCAGTAGTACATGAATATCCAAAAGTCTTCCCAGATGATCTACCGTGAATCCCTCCCCAGCGGGAGATTAATTTTGGTATTGACCTTCTTGCCGATATGTAGCCTATATCTATTCCTTCTTACAGAATAGCTCCAGCCGAGTTAAAGGAGTTGAAGGAGCAGTTAAAAGACCTTTTAGATAAGGGGTTCATTAGACCGAGAAAATCCCCACGGGGTGCACCAGTTCTCTTTGTCCAAAAGAAAGATGGTTCTCTTCGTATGTGTATTGATTATCGACAATTGATTAAGGTCACCATCAAGAATAGGTATCCTCTTCCCATGATTAATGATTTGTTTGACCAGCTACAGGGCCCTAAGTTCTTTTCAAAGATAGATCTCAGATCCGGATACCATCAGCTCAGGGTTCATGAGAGTGATATCCCGAAGAAAGCCTTCAGGATGCGGTATGGTCATTATGAGTTTGTAGTTATGTCTTTTGGACTAACAAATTCTCCTGCATCTTTTATGGATTTGATGAACAGGGTGTTCAAGCCATACTTAGATATGTTCGTGATCTTGTTTATTGATGACATCTTGATATACTCTCGGAGCGAGGAGGAGCATGTCGCTCATTTGAGGGTGGTAGTACAGACTCTCAAGGACCCCTAACTATATGCAAAATTCAGCAAGTGCGAGTTTGGTTGAACTCAGTGGCATTTTTGGGCCATGTGGTGTCAAGTGAAGGCATAAAGGTGGACTCTCAGAAGATAGAAGCGGTGAAAAATTGGCCTAGACTGGTGAATCCTTCAGAAATCAGGAGTTTCTTGGGTTTAGCTGGGTATAGTTGGATATTTGTTGAGGATTTTGATCTATTGCAGCACCATTGACCAAATTGACCCAAAAGAAAGTGAAGTTCCAATGGTCGGAGGCTTGTGAGAGGAGCATGCAGGAGTTAAAGACCTGACTCACCTCAGCACTGTGTTAACCTTACCTGAGGGTACCAATGGGCTTGTGGTGTATTGCAATGCATCAAGAATCGGCCTTGGTTGTGTATTGATGTAGCATGGTAAAGTTAAAGTCTACGCTTCCAGGTAGCTGATGTTTTATGAAAGGAATTACCCGAACCATGATCTTGAATTGGCGACGATGGTATTTCCTTTGATGATTTGGAGACACTATTTGTACGGGGTCCATGTAGATGTGTTTACGGGACACAAAAGCCTGCAATATGTGTTTACCCAGAAGGACCTAAATCTGCAGCAAAGAAGGTGGTTGGAGGTACTCAACGATTATGACATGAGTGACCTTTACCATCCAGGTAAGGACAATGTAGTAGAAAACTCATTTAGTATACTCTCCATGGAGAGTGTGTCCCATGTAGATGAGGGGAGGAAGGAGCCGGTAAAGGATGTACATCGACTTGCAAGGTTGGGAGTTCATTTGGTCAACTGAACTAATGGAGGTGTTATAGTTTAGAACGGGTCAGAATCATCCTTGGTGACTGATGTAAAAGCTATACAAGACGAGGACCCTATTTTGGTAAAGTTAAAGGAAGTTGTTTAGAATCAGAAGGTAGAGGTCTTCTCTAAAGGGAGAGATGGTGTGCTTCGATATCAGGGTCTCTTGTGTGTCCTGGATGTTTGTGATTTTAGAAATTGGATGTTGCACGAGGCTTAGGTTCTAGATATTTGATACATCCAGGTGCCACCAAGATTTACCGCGACCTACGGGATGTCTATTGGTAGAATAGCATGAAGAAGGATATCACAGAATTTGTAGCTAATGTCCAAATTGTCAGCAAGTGAAGGTTGAGCATCAGATACTGGGAGATGTGTTTTAGGACATCAGTATCCCTACTCGGAAGTGGGATGAGATTCATATGGACTTCATCGCAAGTTTGTCTCGCACTCATCGACAGTATGACTACATTTGGGTGGTTATGGACAGGTTGACCAAAGCTGCTCATTTTTTACCAGTCAAGACCACTAATTCCACAGAGGATTATGCCAAACTATACATCCAAGAGCTAGTTCGGTTGCATGGAGTGCCCTTGTCCATCATATCAGACTGAGGTACCCAATTTAACTATCAGTTTTGGAGGTCGTTCCAAAAGGGACTTGGTACTCAGGTCAAGCTCAGTATAGCATTTCACCCGCAAATGGATGGTCAAGCAGAGCGGGCAATTCAGACTCTCAAGGACATATTGAGAGCATGTGGGAATGACTTCAAGGGTAGTTGGGATGACCATTTGCCTCTTATTGAATTTGCATATAGTAACAGCTATCATTCCAGTTTTCAGATGGCTTCGTTTGAGGATCTCTATGAGTGTAGGTATAGATCGCCTATTGGTTAGTTCGAAGTCGGTGAAGCTGCGATGATAGGACCAGATACAGTCCATGAGGCCATGGACAAAGTTTAGTTCATATGGGACAAGTTGAAACAAACTCAAAGTCGCCAAAAGTCTTATGCCGGTGTCAGGAGGAGGGAACTTGAGTTCAAAGCTGATGATTGGGTGTTTCTGTGTCTCCCATGAAGGGAGTGATGAGGTTCGGAAAGAAAGAAAAACTTATTCCCTGTTATGTTGGCCCGTACCGGATTGTGAAACGGGTTGACAAGGTAGCATATTAATTGGAGTTGCCCTTGGAATTAGCTTCAGTCTATCCAATTTTACATGTATCACTCTTGAAGAGGTGTTTGGGTGATCCTCTCTAGTTGTTCCAGTGGACAGCGTCGGTGTGAAAGACAACCTTAGTTATGAGGAAGTTCCGATGGAAATAATGGATCGTCAGGTTCGAAGGATAAGAATCAATGGAATAGCCTCAGTTAAAGTTTTGTGGAGGAATCAGCTTGTTGAGGGAGCTACGTGGGAAGCCGAAGCAGATATGATGGCTAGATACCCAAATCTATTTCCTACTGGCTCATTTCCAACTTGAGGTATTAAGTTTTTTCCCTCAAACTCTATTCAGCTCATGTTCAGCTCATGTACCTCAGTTTCTTTCATGTAAAAGAATGTATGTATGATTCATGAATTCAATTCAGTAATGTAGTTCAAATTGGAGTTAGTCAGTCCATTAGTTTTCAGTATGTATGCTCAGTATTTGAATGTGGTGATTCTATTTCTCTATTTTCTATATGTTTTCCCACATTTGAAGATGAATGTTCCCAAGGGGGAGATATTGTAATACCCCAAAAGAGCCTAAGACTAGACCTGAGATTTGAAAATGAAAAGTAGTAGAAAATAGAAAATCCTTCTTAGAATGGCTCATAATACGGGTTGTTAGTGGGACCAACGACCCATTGGATGTGTCCATGGTGAGGTGCTATAGGACTGGAGTTGCAGGTAATGGGTCTAGGAACGACCCATTACTAGATGTAACGGGCCGTTGGATGTGAGTCGCTGTGAGGTTTTTCAGGTTCAGGGAGAAAGTAAAGGATCATTTAACAACTCGTCATTGGGAGCAACGAGTCGTTGTGAGAGCTCATTGGGAAGAATTCCAAGTTAAGGTAGTGGTGACAATGACTGGAAGAAATGGGTCATTGGAGCTTGTAACAACTCGTTCTATCCAGTCGTGGTAGGGGATCTGATACCTGATTCAGGGGTGTAACAAAGAGGGATGTAACAGACCGTTGGAGTCCACCCATGGTCACTGGAAGAGAAGTTTTTCCAGGAAATTCATTAAGGGTATTTTCATCATTCCTAAGTCCTAGGATCCTAAACTATGTCTTTTAAAGATATGAATAGTGAGTTTTAAGAGGCGTAAGTTTATTCTAAGCTATTCCTATTCATGCATGCAAGTGCAGAAGTCTAGAGAGGTGATCAAGCTCAAATTCTTCCAAGTTTTCATCAATTCTTCATTAGGCAATCAAGGGAGTTGTAGAGTCTTATTCTCACAGATATGTTGGGTTATGAATGGGTAAATTTGTCCACACCCATGCCCAATTGCTCTTAATTCATGAAATTCTATTGATAAACCTATAGTGTTTTATCCCAATTCTTATGAAATCCTTATGATCTATCTATGGGTTAATTCCCTTTATGTATCAATTCATATTTTACAAATCATCGGTAGATTTTATAACTATCTAGATTTAAATATTCTACAAAACTACGCCCGAGTATGCATGATTCATGATTAATCAAGTTATGATTCTACTTTGATTTTGATGTTCATTAACCCATTATGATTTAAGACGTATGACATGATTTATCTAAAATGCTCATCATAAATTTATGAATATCAAGTATATACATGTTTTATAAGTATTCATGAACTTCATGATTGATGAGTTATTATTATGGCCGACTCACGAGCCTTACTTTCATAGCTAGTTCACATATTTCAAGCATTCTTATGATTATCGTGATTTTAACTAGCCTATGAATCTCATGTATATTATCCTATGAGTACTATATATATTTTGAGAGTAGTATTTAATACCGAGTAGATTCGTGGTCCAAGCATGCCTCGAGTCTCAGAATTACGCGCCAATGTAGCCACGATGGGACCTCCATGTTACTATCCCCTTTGCCCAAATGGGCCCTTTGTTGTGATCTCACTCCTCTTTCATGGTACTACACTTGGCAAGGTACGAAAACCCTCCCTTCTAGCGGTTTATAGGTCGGGCTCCATGTGTGCTCATATGGGGTATGTCGGTTATAAGAATCCCCTACTGTTCCTCATGATTTATGTATAGTTATGATTATATACTTTGACCCAAATAATGTTTAAATGTTTCTCTCTTGAGATTATGATTATGAATGATTTATGAATGTTTTGAAAACCTTAAGCCTTATATTTGCATATGACATTTATGTCACGATCATGTTGTCCTACTCTTATGAACCTTTATGTATTTTAAATGTCCATTTTACTTACCTTGCATACTCGGTACATTCCACATAATGACCACATACTCTATGTTGTATCATTTCATGATACATGCTATGATCTTCAAACTCAGTCTCGTCACTAGCCAGTGCTCTAGAGTTAGCATTCAGCTTCAATGGTGAGTCCTCATCTCTCGAGGACTACTTATTTCCAGTTATCTTGTATTTTCAGTTTTCACACTTGTCGGATTAGTTGGGGGAATTATCCCATCAATCCATCAGATATGTTAGAGGCTTTCAAACTATATGTAGTAATCAGCTTTTCATGCATGAAGTGAATTCTGGTTCTAATGTCATGTTATGATTAGACTTCCGCTATGTTATTATGTTAAGTCTTTCGCTTTTATTGATTGAGTTAGATGTATGTTCATTTTATGGGTCAACTTGGAGTCTCTTAGGGCTCCTTGTTCCGTGTCTCGATCCGGGTCTATGTTCGGGTTGTGACATCCTATCAGCTTATCAGACAGTTTAGAGGCTTATAAGACATTATGTAGACTTTCAACTTTATCGAGTGTTAACTTTGTTTATTGTTGTTGTTATACTTGTGTTTTTCAGACTTCTTCCTAGTCATGTTTATGTTTTCAATTTCCACTTTGGTGTATGCTCATTAGTCGCTATGTTCATGCCATGGGTCGACTTGGAGCCATTCATGGTTCTAGGACCCGTGTCTCAGTCTAGGGTCCCAGCTCGGGTCATGATAGTTTATGAGTTTTCGCTTATGATTACAAGTATGAAACATGGTATGACTTATATTTCTAAACCTTGGGTGATTATGTTCAGCTTACAATGAATATCTCATGACTTTGATTCTCAAGGATATGGCTTTTAACATATTGCCCTTATGCTCATATTCCATCTCGTTTTATATTCGTGATTTAAGACTATTGTTTTACAAGCATGTTTTACTTCTCTAAATACTCAGTACATTCAAAATACTGACTGCATACTCTATGCTATATTGTCTCATCATATAGGTTTGGGTGATGTGTCTTAGTACTGCCATTAGCTCACTCCCTCTTAGTCTAGCTCTATCTCAGTTTTGGTGAGTCCTCATGATCTGAGGATGTTAGATTTGATTATGTTTCTTTTTTCATGTCTTTTAGTTTCAAACTTAGTGAGCTAGTTGGGTGATCTTGAGCATATTTACGTGCCCACGTGATACTATACCTGAGCTTTAGTCGTGTTTTTGTCTTGTTTTTAGTATAATCTCGTGTATTTGTGCTTAGAATTGTGTGCATGGACTAATGAACATGATTAGCTTATTTTGTAGGTACAAAATGCTAAGGAAGAAGCTAATTGTGTGGATGCATGAGCAAGAAGGAAGTTCAGAATGAAATGTACAAAAGTCGCATGAAGGTGACATGAATTGAAGGCTGCTCGCACTAGGCAGCGTGCCACGACAAAGGAAGAGAGCATTGGGTGCTGTGTCATGCCAGTAGTGTGAGCGTGAGAGGAGCAGGAAAGGCTGTTTTTCACGACCTGAACATAGGCCTGGATCGAGACACGGGACAAACAACCCCGAGAGGCTCCAAGTCGACCCATGGCATGAACATATAATCTAACTCAATTATAATAAAACGGAAGATCAACATCATAAATATAGCGGAAGTCTGATAATCTCATAACATCGGAATACATAACTCAAAATCGAAGCTAATTACATGCTATGTCCGAAAAGCCTCTACTACTGACAAGTTGATGGGACAAGACCCCAACTAACTCACTGAAGTCTGAAACTGAAAGTATTAGATACAACCGAAAAGAAGGGCCCTCAAAAGAGGAGGACTCACCAACCCAAAGTGCTAAAGTTTCAGGTCTGGCTAATGACGGGATTGAGCTTGAATGTCTGAGCCTGCATAATTAAATGATACAACATGGAGTATGCGGTCAGTACGTGAAATTATACCGAGTATGCAAAGTAAGTAAAATCGCTGAGTAAGTAAAATCATAAAACATGCATATTATAAAACATAATCAAGATAAGATTCTGAGAGTTGGGCTTGCATGCTATTTTCTGAAATCATGATATGAACATAACTGAACATCATAACTGAATCAAATGACCCAAAGCTAAAAATTGATAATCATAAATAAAACTGAACATCGGGTCAAACTTGCTGAAAACATAATATCATGACTGATGAACATGCATAACTGAAATCACGAGGAACAATGGGAGACTCGTCATAAAACCGGCATTACCACGACAGAGCTTACGTGGTCCCGACTATCACATTCAAGTGGGCAGCGCCTTTCAAAGCTTTTCCATGGCTAAGGATGCTACCATGATATTGATAACAAGCTAAAGGACCCTTAGGGGAAGGGGAATCTCACAAGGGAGGTCCCAAATAATGTAAACATACCTATGTTGGCGCGTAGTTCTGAGGCATAGGGTTGACTAACTCTTAGCCTACATGGTGCTAGACAATATTCCCAAAAACATGCATATGATATCCATCATTTTTCAACGAACCTAAACTATTCTCTAGTGACAAAGCTTACTCATAACATATATACATAAATTTGATATCATAATATGAGGAGCCTTGGCTCAAACCATACCACAAGATGAATATAGTGGGAGTCTAGACTCCAAAATCCATGTGGTAAGCTAATACATGAAGTTTAGATAAATTCATGAAACATACTTGATCATATGGGCTTTCTCAATACTTAAACATTCTTGAAAAAGACTTGATCATTCGAAAACATGAAAATAGACATGGGTAATTCGAAATCATACTTTCTTCAAAAACATCTCATCATGCTTGAGTACATATTTCATAGATCTCAACTTTCATGAACTATCATGGATGGGCATCATAATTTATAAAACTTGAAATAATAATTTATAATTGAAAACATTGTAAAATATGCTCATTAATCATAATTCAACATTAGAAACAAGCTTAGATCATAGCCATGAATGAAACTTAGAGAATTCAAATGTTGGGTAAAAACCGCATAGATTTATCAAATAGAATTTCATGAATTGAGAGGGGATTGGGCATTGGAGTGGACAATTACACCCATTCATAACCCTAAATACCTGTAGAAATCTGATTTCACAACTTCCTTGATTGCCCAATGAGAATTTGGGGAAGAACTTGACAAATTTAGGTTTGATCACCCATAGGAACTCCTAGACTTGCATGCATGGAAGTGAATAAGACTAGAATGAGCTTTCCCCTCTTAAAACACTCTATTCTATGCTTAAAACGACGTAGTTTAGGCCTTAGGAACATAGAAATTTCAGAAAAGCCCTTAATAAATTCGCAGGGAAAAACATTGTCAGTCCCAACGAGGGACTGGACGACCCATCATCCCTGACCATGACTTGTGGTCACTCATTGCCTGTACTAGAATTCCATCTTCACTGGTCACCACGAGAGACACCACGACTCATGGTGTGACCGATGACCCATGGTGACTGGTCGTTAGGTGCACTTCCAGAACATTCATCCTTCAAACCAATCTCTGACCATGAACCACTGAAAGACTCGTGGTGGTGACCACGACTCGTGGTCAACCTCAAAGTAAAAATGTCATCCATGTCAAAACTCCTCTCTACGATTCACTCAACGACTTGTGGTGCACTCCACGGGTCGCTGGACGACTCGTCTTGTGACCTGATGCAGAAAATCGTGTTTTCTCCGTTTCAACTCCCTGGTCTGATCATAGGATTTTTGGGATATAAAAATATCTCCCCCTTGGAAACATTCTCCCTTGAATGTGGGAAAACATACTGAAAAGCAGAGAAATGCAATCATCATACTTAAATACTGAACATACATGTTGAAAACTAATGGAGTGAATGGCTCCGAATTGAACTACATGACTGAACTGAATTCCTGAATCACAAATACATTCATTGACATGAAAGGAACTAGGGCACTTGAGCTCAACATGAAACTGAATAGGGTACTAAGGAGAAAACTGATACCTCAAGCTGAAACTGAGCCGGAAAGGAATGGATGTGGGTATTTAGCCATCATATCTTCTTTGGCTTCCTATATAGCTCCCTCAACATGCTTATTCCTCCACAAAACCTTGACTGAGGATACTTCCTTGATTCTTAGCCTATGAACCTGATGATCAAGTATTTCTACCGAAACCTCCTCATAACTAAGGCTATCTTTCATATCGATACTATCCACCGGAACAACCAGAGTTGGATCACCCAAACACTTTTTTAAGAGCGGTACATGGAAAGTGGATGAACTAAAGCTAATTCTGAGGGAAACTCCAACTCATAAGCTACCTTACCAACCTATTTCATAATCCGGTATGGACTAACATAACGGGGGCAGAGTTTCCTTTTCTTTCCGAACCTCATCACTCCCTTCATAGGAGACACCTTCAGAAACACCCAACCATCGACTTCAAACTCAAGCTCCCTCCTCCTCACATCTACATAAGACTTTTGATGACTTTGAGTTGTTTTCAACCTATCCCTTATAAGCTAAACTTTCTCCATGGCCTCACGGACTGAATTCGGTCCTATCATTGCAGCTTCACCGACTTCAAACCAACCAATAGGTGCTCTACATCTCCGCCAATAAAAAGCCTCAAATAGAGCTATCTGAATGTTGGAATGATAGCTATTATTATATGAAAACTCAATGAGAGGCAAGTGATCATCCTAACTACCCTTAAAATCAATCACACACACACTCTCAACATATCCTCAAGAGTCTGAATGGTCCGCTCCGCCTAACCATCCATTTGCAGGTGCAAGGCTGTGCTAAGCTTGACCAAAGTACCAAGTCCCTTTTGAAACAATCTCAAAAACTAGAAGGTAAACTGAGTACCTCTATTTGATATGATGGACAAGGGCACTGTCACGACTCAAACATAGGCCCGGATTGGTATACGGGACAAGAAACCCCGAGAGGCTCCAACTCGACCCATGGCATGAACATACATCTACTCAATCATACTAAAGCGGAAGATCATCATAAAATAGCATAACAGAAGTCTAACAAACATAACATCTGATTACATCCACAAGTCTAAAGCTGAAATACAACTATGTCCGAAAAGCCTCGCGCTCCAGCACATGCGCAAGCATACGCGGCCATACAAGTAATACAGTGGCCCTTTTTAAGAGTCGAATATCGAACCCACAGGGACTGTACTGATTCAGCTAACGTTCAAGTTCAAGTGTAAAATTAACCTTCACAAGTGTTGATTATCGAAGTTTTGAGAAATTATAATTAAATCTAGAGGTGGTCACAAAATAATCTGGAAATAGTATAAGAAGCAACTAGAGCTAATACTAGATAATCATGCAATGCTACTCCTCATAATGGTTCAAGTATGAAAAGATCAATTGTTGTCCCAAATAGTTGAAATGCGATGTTCATGGTCTTTCGAGCCACTAAACATGACAAACTAGCCTCGCAACTACATCGTTGAGCGAAATGTGAAATCCTAGTTCGTGGACAATTTAACTATGTGGATGTGGTTTACGGGGTTTGTGCTATTGATTACGTACTTTCGTACTGTCGTGCACTTATTCGCGCGTCCGCAAGTGTATGGGTTGTGCAAGTAATATAGTGGCTCTTTTAGAGAACCAGAATGTCGAACCCACAGGGACTGGACCCATTCCTCTAACTACCCATTTCAAGTGTGATCTTAACTTAAGTGTTGGTTATAGAACTTTACGAGGGAGATTTAATTAAGTCTAGTTTTGGTCAATGATATATCCTAAATTTACTCTAGGAGCAACATAGAGTTAAAACCAGATAATCATGCGATACTACGATTTGCAATGGGTTAAGCATGAAACTATCGATTGTTGTTTCACAAAATTAGAATTGCATGTTCATGGTCTTTCGAGCCTCTAAACACGGCAAACTAGCCTCACTGCATCATTGTGAGTGAGGATGCTAATTTCTAGTTCACGGGCAATTAATTATGTTGTGGTTTACGGGGAAACGATTAGGGACTTTCGTGCGTCTAACCATTTAACTCAACTTAGCCTCACAACTACTTTTTCGAGTGGTGATGTGATAATCCTAAGTTTGTCTCTTAATAACCCCCGTTTTATCAACCAAGCAAGGTGTTAGGTATATTTCTATCCTAACACGAAATTATATTGTGAGATACAAATATGCTCCTTACATTCTCATGTCCTGACCTAGGTAATTCTTTCTCAAGCAATTGCCCAAGCTAACGTATATGTTTTATGGTGATCAATCATAAAAACAACCACCAATCCAGAATGCAAGACGAAAACAACAATCAATAACATAATTCCAAAACAATTTCATAAAATCACAATCATAATTCATGGCTTCAACCCTAGAGGAAGGGTTCTTGCCATTCATGTTCGTAAAACTACAATTAACTACTACTAAACTAACATACTTACATGAATTTGGTAGATGAGAAGGGAATTTTCCAAACCCTAGATGAGTTCTCCCACTTCTCCCTTCACTCCTAGGTAGTTTTCCAGAATAAAATCGTGACAAAATTGTTTTAGGAGCAAAGGGACCTATTTATAATAAATGAGAAACGTGCACAATTTATACTGTCGTGGAATGGCTCCGTGTCACGGAGTGTATCGCGGAGCACTGCCTATGTGACACGGAGGTAACGCGGAGGCACACTGGAAATCAACAAAAATCAACTCTAGGCAGCCCCTTGCCACGATGCCCCGCGTGGCATGCTGCTCATGCGGTGGATGGCATGCTGCTAGCGCGCAGCTGGCCTGGCGTGGCACGGTGCTGGCGCGCAGCTCGCCTTCCTGCATGCTGCCTTCTCTCGTGCGCCTGACATAGGCGTGGCATGGCGCTGGGCACGGCATACGCACAGCGTGGCACGCTGCCTGGCGCGGCTAGCCTTGCCAAGGCATGCTTCTTTGCCAACTTTCGCAATTTGCTCCCGACTCCATTCCTCTACTTCACCAACTTATGAATTAGTTCCTCAAATCCTTGAAACCTACAAAACAAGGACTAATCATGTTGGTTAGCACATATATTCACATTTATATAGAATCACATGAAAATGTATAAAATAACTTAGATAAACAAGGCTAAATTAAGGTATAAAGCATCACTCGGGCATGCTATTTTTGTCTATGATCACGTACCTCTAATCATTTAACCTAACTTAGCTTCACAACTACTTCTACGAGTGGTGGAGTGACAATTCTAAGATGGTTTCTTGATATCATCCCATTTTATTAACCAAGAAAGGCATTATAGGTATATTATCTATCCTAACTGTGAATCATATCATAAGATAAGAACTTGCTCCCTACATTCCTATGTTCTTGCCTAGGATGAGTCTTTCGAGCTTTTACCTAGCTTAACATGTTTGTTTTCATGGTGAACAAGCATCAAAACAACAATTATAAAGAATGTAAGTCACAACAACAATTAACAACTCAAACCTAAAACAAATTCATGCATTACAATCATATATTGTGGCCTCAACCCTAGGGGAAGGGTTTTAGCCACCCATGTGCGTACAATCACTTAAAATAATAATTAAAGTAACGTACTTACAAGAATGATTAAAAGAGAAAGGAAATTTATGAACCCTTGGTTATGTTCTTCGCTTCTCCCTTCGCTCCTTACAGTTTCTCCAGAATAATTTTGTGACAAATGATTTTAGGAGCTAAGGGTTTAATTTATAGTACATGGGAAATTTGCAATTTTTGGCATGTCATGGAATGGCTCCGTGTCATATAGGTGAACTGCTCTGTGACATGGAGGTGAACTTCTCCATGACACAGAGGTAACGCGGAAGCACACAGGTTTGGCAGCCCCTGCTCATATAAATTAATTTTTCGCTCCGTGGCACATTTTTAAACACCCCAATGCTTCTCCGTGACACGTAGTTTACTCCAAATGTCCTTTTTAGCTTGTTTCACCATCCATAATCCGTCCCTTAGAATTTATCTTCAAGATTAGGACCATTATCTTCACCTTGAGCTCCATACATTGACAATTTCAACCTACAAAGAGAGCTAATCGTACTTGTTAGTCCATGGCCACAAATTACACAAAATACACGAGATTATTCTTAAATTAAGGTACAAACATAGCTAAAATATGGGTATAAAATAGGCTTTGGGAGTATAAATATGCCCAAGATTACTACCCCACACTTAAGGCCTTGTTCATCCTCGAACAAGTCCTTTACATCTCATGCACAAGGAAGACTCACACATTACCAGTTGATGCAAGATGACTCAAATTAAGGCTACAATATGATTTAGATGGAAAGTTCAAATAGAGCATGTGCCCTCACAACAAGAGAGATATCCATTTTCACTCTCAATATTTCAAATTACATAAACATGGGTACATGAATAAGACTTACACTCGCGCTCACAAGGAATTCACATGCAACATGTAATGACCCATAAGCTTGCCCTTAGTATTTTACATCACTAATTTAGGAATGTCTTAAAGTAAGATCAAATAGGACTTATCAAGTTGTGATGTAAGCTAAGGGACGAGTAGGTACTATTCTGGCAAGTAATAGTGACTATCTTCCCTAAGCGCTTTTAATACATCACACTTTCATTACAGACATCTCTTCTCTTACTTCACCTTTATTCTTTTCACTCATCAATTTCCTTTTTTGTTTCCCATTTCATTAAGCACACTTAGCTTATTTGTAAGGAGTACTTAAGAAACTTTTTCATTCTTTTGTTCTCTTACTCCCTACCAATACTTATTCAATTTCAAACAAGTGCACCTCTAGTCTTTTCTTCAACTCCCAACACCACTATTTTCCTTCTTTTTCATGATTCTCACTCCTTAACTCTTTTGCATTTTTCACTTAAGCGCTTAGGAGTTTTGGATTAAATGAAAGGCTATTGAAAGAAAAGGATTAGGCTTATGTTGCAGCTATCAAAGAATAGGCTTAAGGATCAATTCTAGCTAGGATTAGACATTCAAGGTAGGTAAGGCAAGGGATAAAAATTAGGCTCATTCAAAGAAATGCCTAAATAATCTCCTCCAATCGACATCCCTCATTTCGTTTTGTATACACACCAGGTAAGTTCTAGACACTACATAATAGCATGGAATATACAAAAACCTTACACTCAGTGCACATGCTCAATTCAAGACAGATTCACTAGACTCTTAACTAAGCTAATCACAAGAATTCAAAATTTAACTTTTAAGCATACAGAGTCATATTCGAGAGCCTAGGTGTCTCGAACAATATTATACAACTGCTAAACATGCTTCTCAATTAAAACCATTTGCATCTCACAATCATGTATAGCGCATAACAAGAACATCAAGCTATCAATCAGCTAAGGGTTCAAACAGAAAACTTACTGACTAATTTTCCCTCAAGACGGTCGTCATCCATCCATCGTTAGGAAAAGTCCCTAACAATGACTAAACAACTATTTACAAACAAAGATTTTTTTTTAATTTCACTCGGTTCAAAGTGCCCCCTTTGGAAAAGAACCGAAAAGAAAAAACAAAGGGTGGGTGAAGTGTGCTCCATTCAAACTTTTTCAACAGAAACATTATACCCAGCACCACATTCACCCGAAATGACTTAGCACAAAATTTTGAAGAATTTCCCTCACCCTACACTTAAATTATGCTATGTTCCCAAATCATCACTTAAATTCAGAGCAAAGGTGAGAGATACTTCTTGAGGCCTCTAGGCCTAGATAGCAGCATATTTTCATCCATTTTTGAACACGTGGGTCACCGATCCCACACTCATCTTTTTTCATGCTCCTTAGCTTCCTCTTCTGAGGGTACTCAAACTTTCCCTCAATCTGTGCTTAACTCACACTAACAAAAACAAAAAGTGAAAATAAACAAAATCAAAAAAAGTGAAAAATATATTTGTACCTGTGGCACCCTTGGGTTGCCTCCCAAGCAGCGCCTGATTTTACGTCGCAGCACGACGCATCAAGTTCCACCACTTTTCCTTCCACTTTGAAAATATGAATCTCACCCCTAATTTCTTTTCTAATTTCCTATTATGCTCCAGGGGTGGTGGTGAAAATTTAAAAGGACCAAGCAGTAGATGTCGCCTCTTATGCTTAGTGGCCCTTAAGTAAGTGAAGTCGTTCTGTCTCTCAGACTCGGAAAATTTCAGAATATGCAGGGCTTGTTCCTCCTCTAGGCTTTATATATAAGCTTAGAAGACTCTATTTCTATGTTGTCAACCAAACTCAATACTGAGAAATTCTTAGAGTGGAGTACAATACACCTCAACTTTAAAACTGCATTGTGCTTAACATCCTTACTTTTGTACACCTTCTCCACATCAATATCTGACTCCACATGAATGTCAAATGGTTGGAACTCTATCTCTTTTTTCATGATACGATTGGCCAAATATGTGGGACTATCATAGAGACTCTCAGGAGCTTCTGATTGTTGAGCTTGTTCCAATAACTCACTCTTTTCTTCTCCTTGAAATCCATCTTAAGTATTCGCTAAGATAGTTACTTGAAAATCAATGCAAGCTTCAGCCTCAGTCATCAACTCCATGAACTTTGTGTTTATCGTCTCTAGGGCCCCTCCATTTCCCTTAGTTTGAACTCCCAATACTTTCATTTGCTCCCTCATCGCTTTTGTCTGCTCAAAGGACCTATTTTAACATATTTTCTATCTGAGCTTGGTGTTCTAAGTCCTCTTTTTCATCAGTCCTGTACTCATCAAAAACAATAGAAGGATCATAGTAGGGGCTTGGGGGAGGGGAATATGAATTTTGACAACCATTCCAATGGCAATCATGACCACCACATATACTGCATGTCGGACAACGTTGCCACAAGTGGGGTCCTCCACAATTCAAGACTCATTGACATAGGAGTATCCACCATTCAATCCATTTGTATTCCATAGATGTCATGTCAAGAAGGATATCAAGCTAAAAAAAAGAAAAGAAATCTAAAAATAATTTTTTTCAACACATAGAAAATTCCACATCAACACAAAAACAAGAATTCACCAATTTCGCCAGTCCCCGGCAACGATGCCAAAAACTTATGGCACTCCAGCGCATGCGCAAGCATACGTGGTCGTACAAGTAATATAATGGCCTTTTTTAAGAGTCGGATGTCGAATCCACAGGAACTGGACTGATTCAGCTAACATTCAAGTTCAAGTTTAAAGTTAACCTTTACAAGTGTTGATTATCAAAGTTTTGGGAAATTATAATTAAATCTAGGGGTGGTCACAAAACAATCTAGAAACAGTGTAAGAAGCAACTAGAGCTAAGACCGGATAATCATCCAATGCTACTCTTCGTAATAGTTCAAGTATGACAGGATCAATTGTTGTCTCACATAGTTGAAATGTGATGTTCATGGTCTTTCGAGCCTTCAAACATGACAAACTAGCCTCACAACTACATCGTTGAGCAGGGATGTCAAATCCTAGTTCGTGGGCAATTCAACTACGTGGATGTGGTTTACGGGATTTGTGCTATTGATTATAGACTTTTGTACCTCTAATCATTTAACCTAACTTAGCTTCACAACTACTTCTACAAGTGGTGGAGTGACAATTCTAAGCCGGTGTCTTGCTATCTTCCCGTTTTATTAACCAAGCAAGTCATTGTAGGTATATTATCTATCCTAACTGTGAATCATATCGTAAGGTAAGAACTTGTTCCCTACATTCTTATGTTCATTCCTAGGGTTAGTCTTTCGAGATTTTACATAGATTAACATGTTTATTTTCAAGGTGATCAAGCATAAAAACAAAAATTATGAAGAATGTAAGACACACCAGTAATTAACAACTCAAACCAAAAAAGAATTCATGCATTACAATCATATCTTGTGGCCTCAACCCTAGGGGAAGGGTTTTAGCCACCCATGTTCGTACAACAACTTAAAACATAATTAAAGTAATGTATTTAAAAGAATGATTAAAATAGAAAGGAAATTTATGAACCCTTGGTTATGTTCTTCGCTTCTCCCTTCGCTCCTTCCAGTTTATCCAGAATAATTTCGTGACAAATGATTTTAGGAGCTAAGGGTTTAATTTATAGTAAATGGGAAATTTGAAATTTTTGGCCTGTCATGGAATGGCTCTGTGTCACGGAGGTGAACTGCTCCATGACACGGAGGTGAACTGCTCCGTGACACAGAGGTGAACTGCTTTGTGACGCGGATATAATGCGACAGCACACCGGTTTGGCATCCCTTGCTCAAATAAATTAATTCTTTGCTCCGTAGCACGTTGTTGAATGCCCCAATGCTTCTCCATGACGCGGAGTTGACTCTAAATGTCCTTTTTTGCTTGTCTCACCATCCATAATCCGTCCCTTAGAATTTATCTTCAAGATTAGGACCATTATCTTCACCTTGAGCTCCATACATTAGCAATTTCAACCTACAAAGAGAGCTAATCATACTTGTTAGTCCATGGCCACAAATTACACAAAATATATGAGATTATTCTTAAATTAAGGTACAAACATATCTAAAACTTGAGCATAAAATAGTTTTTGGGCGTAAAAATATGTCCAAGATCACCTCTAATACTGAGTAGTTGATGGGACAAGACCCCAACTAACTCTCTATAGTATGAAAACTGCAAAGACGAAATACAACTGATAAGAGAGGCCCTCGCAAGATAAGGACTCACCAACTAAGGCTGAGGAAAGCTAACTTCGGGAATTTGACTAGCTGTGGGATTAAGTTTTGATATTGGATCCTATATCACGAAATGATACAACATAGAATATGCAGTGAGTATGTGGAATGTACCGAGTATGCAAGGTAAGTAAAACTGCTAAGTAAGTAAAATCATTAAACATGAAAAATATTAAATATAATCAAGATAAGATTCTGAGAGTAGGGCTTGCATTCTATTTCATGAAATCATGATCTGAACATAACTGAACATTGTGTGAAAGCTACTAAAAACATAATATCATTATTGATGTACATGCATAATTGAAATCATGAGGAACAATGGGAGACTCGTCATATAACTGACATTACCACAATAGAGCTTATGTGGTCCCGACTATCACACTCAAGTGGGCAGAGCCATCCAAAGCCTTGCCAGGGTTAAGGACGCTACCATGACATCGATATTAAGCTCAAGGCCCCTTGGGGGCAGGGGAAAGCTCCAAGGGAGGTCCCAAAATATAAAAGTGAACCTACATTGGCACGTAGTTATGAGGCACAGGTTTGACTGACCCTTAGTCTACTCGGTGCTAGATACTACTCCCAAAAACATGCATATGATCTCCATCATTTTTCAACGAAGCTGAACATCATCTAGTGATGAAGCTGAATAATAACATATATGTATACTCTGAAATCATAACATGAGGATCCTTGGATCAAACCATACCACAAGGTGAAAATAATGGGAGTCTCGAATCCAAAACTATGTGGTAAGCTAATTCATGAAGTCATAAAACATACATGATCATATGGGCTTGCCTAATAGTTTAACATGCTTGAAATCAACTTGATTCACTTTGAAAACATGAGCATAAACATGGGTATTTCGGAATCACACTTTCTTCATAAAAATCACATCGTAGTTGAACATATATCTCATAGATCTCAACTTTCATGAACAATGGGCATCATAGTTTAAAAAACACGAAAACAAAATTTATAATTTAAAACATTGTAAAATCTGCCCATTAATCACAATTTATCATTTAAAACATGCTTAGATCATACCCATGATTGAGACTTAGGAATTCATGCATTGGGTAAAAACCCCATGGAATGATCAATTAGAACATCATGAATTGAGAGGGAATTGGACATGGGTATGGACAATTACACCCATTCATAGCCTTACAAACCTAGATAAATTGATACTACTGTCTTCCTTGAACACCCAAAGGAAATTGAAGAAAAATTGATGAAGAACCTTGATGAACTATGCTTGATCACTCTCTAAACCCTTAAACTTACATGCATGAGTTTTGAATAGGCTAGAATGACTTAACCCATCTTAACACACTCTATTTCGATCTTAAACGATGCAGTTTAGGACCCTAGGGCTTAGGAATGACAAAAATACCCTTAATGAATTTCCTAGAAAAATTGCTCTGCCAATGGCAATGATCGACACAACGGACAGTTACTAGCTCCCACAGTCCGTTACTACCCCTCGTCATTTCATCCCTGATTCAACTATCAGATCCCCTATAACGATCAGACAGGATGAGCCGTTACAAGCTCCAATGACTCATTGCTTCCGGTCATTGTCACCATTGCCCTAACCTGGGATTCCTCTCAAGGGATGCTGACAACGGCTCGTTGTTTCCGACAACGGCTCGTTGTTCCAAACAACGGGTCATTCCACGACTCATTACTCCCTCCATGATCCAAACCAGGACTCACAATGACTCCATCCAATGACTCGTTGCAACGTCCAACAGGTCATCCTATGGCCCGTTACTTCCTAGACGATTCAGCAGCTTCTCATCATAGGAGCCTTTCACGGGTCATTGGTCCCACCAATGATCCGTTCAACGAGTCATTCTGAGTAGATTTTTAGATTTTTCTGCCAGTTTTCATTTCAACTCTCGAGTCTAGTCTTAGGCACTCCATGCATCTGAACTAACTCCCGAATGTACAACTTAGCATAATCCTCTGCTGAATCGGTAGTTTTGATCGGTAGAAAATGAGCTTCCTTAGTTAACCTGTCCACAAGCACCCAAATAGAGTCATAATATCGATGAGTGCGAGGAAAACCTATGATGAAGTCCATATTGATCTCCTCCCACTTCCAAGTAGGGATACTTTCTTGAAGCATGCCTCTAAGTCTTTGATGCTCAACCTTCACCTGTTGACAATTCGGACACTTGGCCACAAACTGTGCTATATCCTTCTTCATGCCACTCCACCAAAAGACTTCCCGTAGGTCATGGTTCATCTTAGTGGAACCTGAATGTATAGAGTACCTAAAACCATGAGCCTCGTGCAACATCTGATCTCTAAAATTATCAACACCCAAACACACAAGCGATCCTGATATCGAAGCACCCCATCTCCCCCTTTGGAGAAGACTTCTACCTTATGATTCTAAACGGTTTCCTTCAACTTCACCAGAATAGGATCCTCATCTTGTATAGCTTTAACATAGGTCACTAAGGATGATTCTGAACCATTTTGAACAATAACACCACCATCTATCGAGTCAACAAGACGGACTCCTCGCCGTGCAAGCGGATGTACATCCTTCACTAACTCTTTTCTTTCCTCATCTATATGGGACACACTCTCCATGGAAAGCCTGCTAAGAGCATCTGCCACCACATTAGCCTTGCCCTGATGGTAGAAGACACTATATCATAATCCTTCAACTGCTCCAACTACCTTCTCTGACGTAGATTCTTTTTGGGTAAACACGTACTTTAGGCTCTTGTGGTCCGTAAGAACGTCTACATGGACCCCGTATAGATAGTGCCTCTAAATCTTCAAGGAAAATATTACCGCCGCCAATGCGAGATCATGAGCAGGATAGTTCTTCTCATGTACCTTTAACTGCCTGGAAGCATATGTTATAACCTTACCGTGCTCCATTAATACACAACCAAGGCCGATCCTCGAAGCGTCACGATATACCACAAACCCATCGATACAATTATGTAGGGTCAACACCAGTGCTAAGGTGAATTGAGTCTTCAACTCTTCGAAGCTCTTCTCATAAGCCTCCGACCGTTGAAACTTCACTTTCTTCTAGGTCAATTTAGTCAACGCTGCTGGAATGAACGAAAACCCCTCAACAAATCTCTGATAATAACTAGTTAAACCCAAGAAACTCCTGATGTTTGATAACGTCCAAAATATATCCTCAATGCAAGGAATATACACCACCGAAGTATCAAAACAAGTACCCCGACGAGTGTCGGGCTCGAATCCCACGAGAAATAGGGAATGATAGTTACAAGTGTCGATTGAGAAATTGACATTAGCTTGCACCACGTTGATTTAATATAAAAACAAATAAAATTGGGGGTTGAAATTTGTAGAGAATTGTATTGGGTGATTTAGTAAAATAAAATAGCAAGATCAGCTAAGTTGTCAACAAGGATGTGAAAGACTAGAGGTGCGGTGTAGATGAAATACTAACTAGATCGGAACATGTCAGGTCATCTTATGAGTTCAACAAGTGTAAAATATCTCGGGAAGTGGGTATTTATAGCTTTTCAGCCTTCTACTTACCTCTTACTAGAGTTTTGTCCCTCTAGTCAAAATTTAGCTCACCCCGATTTGATTTGGATTGGCTCACACAGAAATCTTAACTCTACTACATAGGTTTTACAATTGACTGAGGCATAACATGCATATAACCAATCCATGCCAAGGATAATGTCAAAATCGATCATGGCTAACTCTACTAAATCTACTGAGGTGACTTTCTGAAGTACTGCGATAGGGAAATTTTTATATACCCATCTAGCTATAACTGAATCATCAGCTAGAGTGGAGACTGAGAAGAGTTCTGATAATATTACGGGAATGACTCCGAAACTACTAGCAACACAGGGCGTCACAGAAGACAAGGTATCCCCTGGATATAAAAATGCATGTACATCAAGGTGGAATACTCGTAACATACCAGTGACTACATCTTAGGAAACCTCCTTCTCCTGGCGGGATGCTAGGGCATAGAATTTATTTTGATGCTGTCCACCACCCGTATTAGTAGATGCCCCCCTGCTGAGCTGGGCGTGCTAGTGGAGCTACTAAACTGGAGGCTAGGCCTCGGCCCCTATCATGACTCTATCTGGCTGTTGGGCAATCTCTAAGCATGTTTGGGATTCCTGCACTCGAAACAAGAACCTGAACCTTCAAAGCACTGATACATGTGTCTTCGACCACATTTGCTACACTCTAGAGGGCTAGTCTCTGTGGGTCTGCTATTTTGACCTCTCAAGCCTAATGCTTATCCCCTCTGATCACTCCTGGATCTAGATGGACACTCATAACTGAAGGGGCTGGGGCTAAAAATATCTGGTGGGACTGCTGATGGTGCCCAATGGGTCTCTATTGGGAGAATCTGAAGCTATCAATCCTGGCCCTCTTGGCCTCTCTCTCCTGTTCACTCATCTTCACCACCTCAATCTACTGGGCATACAGGACTATCCGAGCAAAGTCAATGTCTTTTTGAAGCATCATGGTCCGACAATCCTTGACTAGATAGTCTTCTACCCCATGCATGAACTAGCTCACTCGGGCTCTTTGATCTGCCACCATCTCAGGTGCATACTTGGACAGACGAGTGAACTCCAAGGCATTCTATTGAACTATCATCTTCCCTTGCTTTAGGTTCACAAATTCGGCTTCTTTGATCTCCCTCATCTTCCAAAGGAAGAACCGATCTAGAAACGCGGCATGAAACTCATCCCAACCAATAGGTCCTGCTCCAACTGCCCTACTATCCTTCCATTGCTTGAACCAGATATGCGCAACCCCTTTCAACTGATACGAGGCTAGATCGGCGCACTCCTCCCTGGTCACCCCCATGATCAGGGTGATCTTCAGAACCTCATTAATGAACTCATGTGGATCCTCGTCCACCTTTGATCCAAGAAACTTCGAAGGGTTCATCCTCAGAAAATCTCTGACTCTTGCCACTGCCGCATTCCCATTTTGAGGGACATGTGATACTGCCTATTGATTGACCTGAGCGGTCAAGGCCCGAGCTAGCATCTGATTGGGCAACCGACTCGGGTACATTTTCCTTATGGGCTGGTAGGGCCTACTAGTGCCCATCTCCATTGCATTCTTCTCGCCATTTCCGTTTCCGTTTCTTCTTTCATTAACTCGGCGTGGAGGCATGATTCTGCAAATGCGTATAGCACGAGTTAGAAGGATAGAGAGACATTTCATCACACGACTTAGATCATGGAAGAAAGGAACATTTCCTAAACGTCTTATAGTCTCTTCGTCATAAGTGTGGCGTGCTTCACACCCATGAAAAAGACTCTACTTAATGCAGCTTTTGGACACCATATGACACTTTAAAACCTAATGCTCTGATACCAAGTTTGTCATGACCCGAATGTAGGCTCAGATCGAGACATGGGAAAAAGAACCCTGAGAGGCTCCAAGTCAACCCATGGCATGAACATATCATCTAACTGAATTATAACAAGATGGACGATCAACATAATTAATATAGCAGAAGTTTGATAATCTCATAGCATCAGAATACATAACTCAAACCCGAAGTTGATTACATGTTATGTCTGAAAAGCCTCTACTACTGATGAGTTGATGGGACAAGACTGCTCGGTGCTTTGGTAGGGGTTAAAAACCGACACGCAAGTGCACGTGGTCAAACAAGTAATAAAGTGGCTAAGTAAGCCAAGTATCGATCCAAGGAGACTCTGGATAAGTAAAATTGCTTAAGTATACTATATTCTAGTTTACTTCTAATTATGTTGACAACAATGTAACCAAAAGTTAAATAATTTTGTTTATAAACTATATACTAAAACTATTAACAAATATTTACTTGAATTGAAACTATGTATAAGAGCATGCCAAGGTTAAGAACAAGTAATGAATTCGATAGTAATCATAATTCGGTTATTCTTCACTTCATGTTGCTAGCCAAGAACATTAGCCTAGAGATTAAAACTCTCGTATTTAATCTCACTTTAGAATCATAAACCATTCGTCTACATTTCTGTGATCAAATGCAATTTATGACCTAGCAATACAATTCCGGTTCCTAAATTGACTAATACGGCTTTCAAGTATATTTCTATAAGGAAAGCACATCAAAACCCAATTTTCCCAAATCAAGTTAAGAACAATACCCTATTAATTCACAACTTTCCAATTTCTTGCTCTCTCGAGTGAAATTGGACTTTTTAGATATACATTAATGTTGGCCAATCACTAATGCAGTAAAGAACAAGAATTAATAGAACAACATTAAAGAAGAAGATGAAAAACCATATAATTCACAATCAAAATTCAATACACATGTTCAAAACCTTAGCAAGGAAGAGAATTAGCCACTCATTTGTGGATTGATCATCCTCAAATGAGTGTAAATCATACGTACAATTGATTGAAAGAAGAAAGAAAGAGAGAAAAACCCTTAGCTTTTTCATCCCTCAACTGCTGCTAACCCACGTCCTAGCTCCACCAAGTCTGAATTCTCCAAAATAAACCTAAGTGTGCTATTTATATTAGTAGAAATCTTTCCCGGATTAACAAGCAACGTGTCACGGAGGCCAACGCGGAGCACGACCTCCGTGACACGCTACGGACGCAGAGGCTTTCTGGAAAATCACCCGAAATCGGCCCAGGCAGCACCTTGCCGCGTTGGCAACCTGTCACGCTGCCTGGGCAGCGCGTTGCAGCCCCATGGTCGCGGAGTCCACCTGCCGTGGCACGTTGCCAACGCGCAGGTGGGCTGTTTTGAGCTGCCTGCCTGCCGTGGCACCTTGTCGACGCGCCGGTGGGCTGTTTTGTGCCTCTTCCTTGCTGACGTTCGCGTGTTAATTCCGTTTCCAAGCTTCTACTTCACCAACTCATGGATTAGTTACTCAAACATCATCAAAACCTACAAAACAAAGGCTAATCATGTTGGTTAGCACATATCTCCACATTATATAAAATTACATGAAAATGTATACAATAACTTAGATAAACAAGACTAATTGAAGTAATAAAGAGTATCTCGGGCATGTATTTTTGCCTGTTATCAAAGACCCCAACTAACTCATTGACGTATGAAACTGAAAGTACTAGATACAACTTAAAAGAAGGGCCCTTGAAAGATGAGGACTCACCAACTCTGGCTGATAAGTGCTAAAGTTGTAGGTCTGGATAATGACAGGACTGAGCCTGAATGTCCGAGTTTGTATCATGAAACAATATAGCATAGAGTATACAGTCAATACATGGAATATACAGAGTATGCAAGGTATGTAAAACCGCTAAGTAAGTAAAATCATAAAACATGCATATTATAAAACATAATCAAGATAATATTCTGAAAGTAGGGCTTGCATGCTATTTTCTGAAATCATGATCTGAACATAACTTAACATCATAACTGAATCGAATGACCCAAAGTTGAAAATTGATAATCATAAGTAAAATTGAACATTGGCTCAAACCAACTAAAAACATAATATCACGACTGATGAACATGTATAATTGAAATCATGAGCAACAATGTGAGACTATTATATAACCGACATTACCACGATAGAGCTTACGTGGTCCTGACTATCACAATCAAGTGGGCAGAGTCGTCCAAAGCTTTTCCATGGTTAAGGACTCTACCATAATATCGATATCAAGTCGAAGGCCCCTTGAGGGTAGGGGAAGCTCACAAGGGAGGTCCCAAATAATTTGAACATACCTACGTTGGTGCGTAGTTCTGAGGCATAGGATTGACTAACCCTTAGCCTACTCGGTACTAGACACTACTTCCAAAAACATGCATATGCTCTCCATCATTTTTCAATGAATCTAAACTATCTTCTAGTGGCGAAGCTGACTCATAACATACATATATAAATCTAATATCATAACATGAGGAGCCTTGGCTCAAACCATACCACAAGATGAACATAGTGGGAGTCTAGACTCCAAAATCCATGTGGTAAGCTAATACATGAAGTTTAGATAAATTCATGAAACGTACTTGATCATATGGGTTTGCCCAATACTTAAACATGCTTGACAAAGACTTGATCATTTAAAAACATGAACATAGACATGAGTAATTCGAACTCATACTTTCTTCATAAATATCTCATAATGCTTGAATACATATTTCATAGATCTCAACTTTCATGAACTTTCCTGGATGGGCATCATGTTTTATAAAACTTTAAAACTTAATTTATAATTGAAAACATCGTAAAATATGCCCATTAATCATAATTCCACATCAGAAACAAGCTTAGATCATACCCATGATTGAAACTTAGAGAATTCATATGTTGGGTAAAATCCCCATAGATTCATCAAATAGAATTTCATGAATTGAGAGGGGATTGGAATTGGTGTGGACAATTACACCCATTCATAACCCTACGTACCTGTAGAAATCTAATTTCACAACTTCCTTGATTGCCCAATGAGAATTTGGGGAAGAACTTGAGGAATTTAGGCTTGATAATCTTTAGGAACTTCTAGACTTGCATGCATGAAAGTGAAGAAGCCTAGAACGAACTTACCCTTCTTAAAACACTCTATTCTGAGCTTAAAATGACCTAGTTTAGGAATTAGGAACTTAGGAATTATGGAAAAGCCCTTAATAAATTTGCAGGGAAAACACACTGCCAGTCCTAATGAGGGACTCGACAGCCCGTTGTCCCTGACCATGACTCGTGGTCACCTCTCATTGCCTGCACTGGATTTCCACCTTCACTGGTCACCACGAGGGACATCACGACTTGTGGTGTGCCCGACGATGCATGGTAACTAGTCGTTAGGTGCACTGGAATAAGATTCATCCTTCAAGTCAATCTCTGACCACAACCCACTAGATGACTCGTGGTGGTGACCATGACTCATAGTCCCACCCGTCGTCAGCCTCAAACTCAAAATCTTAGCCATGTACAACCTCCTCCCCACGAGTCACTCAATGACTCGTGGTGCACCCCACGGGTCACTAGACGACTCATCTATGACCTGGTGCAGAAAATCTTGTTTTCTCCATTTCAAATCTATGGTCTGATCTTAGGGTTTTTGGGGTATCACACAGTGCCTTCACGACAAGCTTCGTTCCATGCCAAGCGACACGCACAATCCTTTGCCAAGACATGCTAACACCCATATTTCTAGTGAGCATGCATGACAGCTCCATGCCATGGAGGCTGAGCTGCGCGATAGGCAGCGTGGGATGAGGCAATCCCTCCATGACCAAATTTTGCAATTTCCTACTTTGTATAAATTAAAATTTTGGTTATTTTATTTTATCATCACGATTTATTTTTGGGGAAAGCACGAAGGAACAAAGGGAGAACGGAGGAAACTCACGTAGGGTTCGATTTCTTTTCTTCTCTTTTATCCATTCTTATAATTACTTGAATTCAAATATGCTTTTGATTTCTCATATGAACATGAGTGACTAGAATCCTTCTTCTAGGGTTGAGGTCATGGCATGATTGTAATAGCTTGATTCCTATGTTGGTTCAAGTTTTCGTTTGTGTTTTGTCTGTCATTGAAATGCAGTCGTTCAGCTTAGGCAAAAACTTGAAAGAGAAAATGTAGGTTAGAACTAAGAATGCAGGAAGCAAGTTCAAAGTCTTCAAGAATTGATTCGCAGTTAGGATAGCAATATACCTAATTCGCCTTGCTTGGTTATTAAATGAGAAGATAGCTAGACACCGACTTAGAATTGTCACATCACCACTCGTAGAAGTAATTGTGGAACTAAGTTAGGTTAAATGGTTAGAGGTTCGAAAGTCCATAACCAAGGGCGTTAACCCTGTAAACCACTCCACATAGATAAATGCATATGAATTAGGACATCACATCCCCACTCAATGATGTAGTTGAGAGGCTAAATTTTTATGTTTAGAGTGTTGAAAGACCATGAGCTTTGCATATATATTGTGAGAAAACAAATGAAATTTCAATACTTAAACCAAGTTGAATGTAGCTTTGCATGATTGTCAGGCCTTAACTCTAGATGTTTCTTATTATTATTTTCCGATTAATTTGTGGTCACCTCTAGATTTAAAAACCAAAATATTAAATCATGAAAATTCAATACTTGAAATTTTGATTAACACTTGAACTTGAATATTTGATAAAAAGACTAGTCCCTGTGGGTTCGACATCTAGCTCTTCAAGAGTCACTATATTACTTGTACGACCGTGTACGCTTGCGCATGCGCCAGAGTGTGAACAAGTTTTTGGTGCCGTTGTTGGGGACTGGAAACTTTTGGCAAATTTTTAGTTTTTGTGTTATTTTTTGTTTTTTGTAAGTGTTAAAAATCTTGGTCTTAGTCTGCTTATTTGTAGGTAAAATGTTTGTCCTTGCAGCAAGCTGGCAAGGAATAAAGACATGGTGGATCCATACTTGGAGTCTGAGCGACAGTTACATCTTCTAAGGAGGGAAGTTCTTCAAAATCCCATATCGCTAGTTCCAGAGGCCCCATCAGAAGAAATTCGACTAACTGAGCAAGAAGAAGAGTTACCGGAAAGAATGGCAGCAAGGCCAGTTCTTGAAGTAGCAATCCCACTCGCGACAAATATGACTTCCAACATCCAAAAACTAGAGCCGCAATTTTGAGCTTAAATAAAATATGGTGCAGTTGTTGCACCCGACTGGGAAATTCATAGGCATGACACATGAGGAACCACAACAGAACTTGCTGAACTTTCTTGAAATCAATGACACTTTCATCCCCACCGGAGTGTCAACTGATTATGTCATACTTACCCTCTTCCCATTTTCAATTTCGGGAGAGGCAAAGAGGTGGTTGAAGGCAGATCCACCAAATTCCATCACTACCTAGGATGACCTAACAAGGAAGTTCCTCACCAGATTCTTTCCCTCTGGCAAGGCTGCAAAGTTGAGAAGTGAAATTCTAAGTTTTAAGTAGCGGCCTGAGGAGAATTTATAGTTGGCTGGGAGAGGTTCAAGTCCTTACTGAGAGACTGCCCACACCATCAGCAGTCTAATAAAGTGTCCACCCACACTTTTATGGAGAGTCTAGACCCTCACACTAAAATCTTACTAGACTTTGCATCCGGTGGGCAAGCACTTGAGAAGACCTATGATGAACTATACAGTTTGTTGAACAGAACTACCCAAGAAATCTAGAGTGGCACAGTGAATCATCCAGAGGAACGGGTAAGAGAGCAGTGGGGCTTATTAAGGTCGATAGTGTCAATGCATTGGCAACCCAATTGGCCTCATTCTAGCATCAGATGATGACCCAGTTCAGCAAGATGAACTTTATCATAGTCGTAGGCACAAGTTAATGCAGTTCAATCAGCTCTGAGCTGGTATGAGATATGTGGTAACAATGGACATAGTGCAAACTCATGCGAAGCCAACCCGTAGTCAGCCAACTTTGTACATAACGTGGCGAGAGGTAATCAGAACTATGGGAATACCTACAACAAGAATTGGCAGAATCACCCCAACTTTTCTTGGGGTGGAAATCAGGGGCAAAATCAAGGTTATCAGCAGCCTCATCAGCACCAGTAGTAGAACAGGAAAAATAGTAGCCAATCGAGCAACATTGAGGAGATGTTGCAGAAGATCATGGCCAATTAGACCCAGATGGCAGAGGATCAAGAAAGAATGGCCTCAGACTTAAAGAATCAGTAGTTGGAAACCCTGAACTTGGAGAAGCATATGGGTTAGTTGGAAGCTGCACAAAATAATAGACCTTAGAGAGGTTTACCTAGCGACACTGAAACAAACCCGAGGTAGGTCGTGTCTATAAATTTGAGAAGTGGCAAGCAGTTGGTTGATGCACCAATGAAAGAGTGAGGTGAAGCCAAAGCTAGTTAGACCGGGTCCATCAACTATGAAAAGAGATCATTATAGTGCTACAACACCAAATTCAGAATCATCACTGCAACCATTACAGAGACCACCGCCACAATTCCTATAAAGGCTCAAGAAGAGTAAGGAGGAAGCTTGTTTTAAGAAGTTCTTTGATATCTTCAAAGAACTTCACAAAAAATTGCCTGTACTTGATGTTTTGGAGGGAATGCCTAAGTAAGCGAAGTACTTAAAGGACGTGGTGGCCAACAAAGTGATGCTGGTGGATGTCTAGACTGCAGTACTTACTAGGGAGTGCAGTTTTAGGGTAACAAGGAAAATGCCCAAGAAGCTCAAAGACCTAAGGAGTTTCACCCTCCCCATACAAATAGTCGAAATAGGTATAATGAGGGCCTTGTGTGATTTAGGGGCGGCAGTGAGTTTGATGTCCCTATCTCTGTTTAATACACTTGGTTTGGAAAAACCAAGGCCCACAAGAGTAATGCTACATCTTGTGAACAAGTCAACGATGGCCCTAGAAGGGATTATTGAGGGCCTTCTCATCAAAATAGGTAAATTTATCATACCTATTGATTTTATAGTCTTAGATTTTATGGTTGATGACAAGGTAAACCTCATCCTGGGATGGCCATTCCTAGCTACTGATGGAGCTGTAATTGATGTAAGAGCTGGCACACTAAAAATAAGGGTAAATGATGAGGAGTAGCACTTCAGAGTATATCAGGAGATCAACCCACCCATACATTATAGAGATCTGCAAGATCAGTGTTATGACAGATGCCAAGTGTGAGGTGGTGGATTCCATGGGTCCACTTCTACAGGACATTTTAACAATGGAGCCCAAGTTTGCTGGGGGTAATAATTTGAAGGAAATGATGGAGTTGAAGGGGGAAAGTGTAAAGGTAGTTCCCTCTAAACTCAAAAAGAAAAGGAGATGGTTCCAGAAAGGGAAAAATTGTTTAAGAATGTCCTGAAAAGGATAGTTCACATAGTTTCGTGATGTAAAATTAGGTGTTGCTTGGGAGGCAACCCAAGGGTACCACAGAAACAACTTTCTTTCTCTTTTGTTTTTGATTTTGTTTATTTTCACTTGTGTTGTTGTTTTTGTGATTTGAGAACAGATTCAGGGGAAGTTTGAGTACCCATGAAAGTGAAAGCTAAGGAGCATGACAAAAAGATGAGTGTGGGTATAGTGACCCATGTGATTGAAAATGGACAAGATATGCTGCTAGCTAGGCCTAGAGGCCTCAGGAAGTATCTCTCACCTTTGTTTTATATTTTAATTAATGCTTTGGGAACATAGCATAATCTAAGTGTGGGGTGAGGGGTAATTTCAAAAATTTGGTGATGTGATTTTGGGTGAATATTGTGCTTGGTTTGAAAGTTATGTGATTTGAAGTTTGAGTTAAGCACATTTCACCCACCATTTGGTTTTTATTTTCGGTTCTTTTCCGAAAGGGGGTACTTTGAATTGGGAATAAAAAATTTTCTTTGTCTATACAGAGTGTTTTAGTCATAGTTAAAGATTCCTCCCGATGATGGATGGATGACAACCGTCTTGAGGGAAATTTAGCTAGTAGGTTTTGCTTTTGAATCCTTAGTTGATTGACTGTTTGATGCTCTTGTTGAGTGCTATACATAATTGTAAGATGCAAGTAATTTTATTAGTGAAGTATGTTTAACAGAGTGTATGACTTTATTTAATACATTTAGGCTCAGGAATGTGACTCTGTATGCTTCTTGCTTAATTTTGAATTCATGTAATTAGCTGGGTTGAGAATTTATATGGGTCAGTCTTGACTTGAGCATGTGCTGTGATTGTAAGGTTTTCGTATATTCCCTGCTGTTGTGTAGTGTTTAGAACTTTCTTGGTGTGTTTGTAAAGAAAAATTAGGAACGTTGATTATAGGAGATGATTTAGGCATTTCTTTGAATGAGCCTAATTTTTATCCTTTCCTTTACCTATCCTTAATACATAATCCTAGTTAGCCCCATTGAGCCTTAAGCCTATTATTTGCTAGCCATAATACAAGTTGAATCCTTTTTTGTCAAGAAACCTGAATTTGATCGAAAACACCTAAGAGATTAAGTGAAAAATGCAAAAGAGTTAAGGAGTGAGAATTTAGAAAAAGAAGCGAAATAATAGTTGTGAAAGTAGAAGAAAAGATTAGAGGTGCACTTATTTAAAATACATAAGTGTTCGTAGGGAATAAAAGAACACAAGAATAAGAACATGTGTAATATGTGATTACTCTTTACAATATGATAAGTGTGCTTAATAAAATGGGGAAACAAAAGAGGAAATTGAGGAGTTGAAAAGAAGAAGAGGTTGAGTGAAAGAAGAGAAGGTTCTTAATGTGTGAATTGTGATGTATTAAAAGCCCTTAGGGGATTACTGGTCAGAATAGTACCTACCCATCTTTTATCTTTCATTACAACCCTATAAGTCCTATTTGTTCTTACTTTCTGATGTTCCTGAATTAATGGAGTAATAAACTAAGGGAAAGCACATGTTTCATTGCATGTTGCATGAGAATTCTTTTTGAGAGTGAGTGCAAGTCTTATTCATATAACCATGCTTATTATAACTTGTAAATTCGTGAGTGAAAAGGGGTATCTCTTCTGTGTAAGAGCACATGTTTGTGGAAAGATGAAACTCATATCGGACATCTTGATGGGTTTAAATTGCATGAGTTTGCTAAGTTTAGAGTCAATTCTTGAGGCTAGAAGGTCTTAATATGGTTGTATGTTATTTTTATTTGGGGTATATATAGCATGCTCTATTTGAACGTGCCATCAAAGTCAGTCATGGTAGCCTTAACTCGAGTTGTCTTGCATTAATTGGTGATGTGGAGTCTTCCCTGTGCATGTGATATAATGGAGTTGTTCGAGGACAAACAAGGCTTTAAGTGTGGGGTAGTGATCTTGTTCATATTTACATGTCCACGTGATACTTATAGCCGAGATTTAGTCATGTTTTTGTCATGTTTTTAGTATAATCTCATGTATTTCTGCTTAGAATTGTGTGCATGGACCAATGAACATTATTAGCTTGTTTTATAGGTACAAAATGCTAAGGAAGAAGATAATTGTGTGGATGCATAAGCACGAAGGAAGTTCAGAATGAAATGTAAAGAAGTCGCATGAAGGTTACATGAATTGAAGGCTGCCCGCGCTAGGCAGCGTGCCACACCGGCAAGGTTGTGCGCTAAGTAGCGTTCCACGACAAGGGAAGGGTGCACTAGGCACCGTGTCATGTGTCACGCCCCACCTTGGGAGGTATGACTGGCACCTGGTGCCCTACTTGTCTGACCTAACCTGACTGGACTGAGGCACGTTTGACACTTAATTCAAGAAACGAACAGGCTATATCTCGGCTGTAAGTACAGCCCCTGGCCGAAAAGGCCACCTGTAAAAGAAGACAGTTGACCACAATAATGCAATATCAGGGATTCTTTGCGGGATGACAAGGCCACTATGCTGTCTAGTTATAACTGAATAGTAAATCTAGCACTAAGCTATGCTATGGCCGACAAGGCCGCCAACTAACAGCTAAACAAGGCCCCACACGACCAACAACAACTAGCCACAGGGAATGTACAATAGTTTGCAAGCCTCTAGGAGTGATATAATGGTCGAGACAGGGCCCCGACCTACCCAAAAATTGTACATCAAAAGTACAAACATCTACTAACTTTCAACTCTGGAGAGAAGGAACTGAAGAAACTACTGACTTTAGCTGGAGGCTAGGAATGTCCCGAACCGCGTCTATCCGCACCTGCAGGTAAGCGATGCAGCTCCCCGGGTAGGGGTTAGTACAACATCTACTGAATATGTAGGGAAGAAATATAACAATTGACTGAAAGCTGGTAAAACTGTAGTAATTAAAGAAAGAGAGTAAGGATTTAACATGAATACCTTCACTCTCTGAATTATCTAAACAACAAGTCTATATAAGCAAAAAAGAACCTAATCAGGCCCCCATAAGCCTAGAAGGTACAAACAATATAGAAGAACCTACCTGGGCCCCCATAAGCCCCGGCAAGTACCAAGAAGGTCCACTCCTACTACCTGAGTACTAAGGATGGTGTGTACTGTAACTCAGGATGGCCCTTGTTCGGGTTGTTATTTGGGTGTATTACTACACGCAAGTGCACGTGGTCGAACAAGTAGTAAAGTGGCTCAAGTAAGCCAAATATCGATCCCACAGGGACTGGGATAAGGTAACAATCTACTTAAGTGTTACTATATTTACTCTAAAAATGAAGACAACAGTGCAAAGAAGAGTTTGATATTTTGATTTCTAATTTTATCCTAAGTCTACAAAGATTATATAATTTGAGTCTGAACTATGAATGTGAGCATGCTGAGGTCAAATGAACATGTAAGGAAATAAATTATCGATATAATTTGGTTAACTTTTCCTCCGGTTGCTAGTTAAGAATTATTGCCAATGGATTAAAACTCTCGTATTTAACCCAACTTAAGAATCATGAACCGTCCACTTACATTTATGTGATTAAACAAAATTCATGTTCTAGCCATACAACACCGATTCCGTAATTGACTAAATACGACTTTCAGGTATATTTCTATCCTGAAGGTAAATCAATTCTCAATTTTCCCAAATTAAGAAAAGATCATATCCTATTGATTCACAACTTTCCAATTTCTTGCTCTCTAGAGTGAAACCGGACTTTTTAGATATACATTTACATAGGCCACACATTAATGCAGTAAGAACAAGAACCAATAGAACAACCATGGAAGAAAAGATGAAAAACCAAATTGATCAACAATCACATTTCATTACAATTGTTCTTAAACTCAGCAAGAAGAGGATTTAGCCACTTATTCGTGGATTAAACATCGTTAAATGAGTGTTAAACATACAAGCAATTGAATTAAAGAAGAAGGAGATAGAGAAAAACCCTAAGATTTTCGTCCCCTCAATTGCCTGTAACCCACGTTCTTGCTCCACCAAGTCAGAATATTGAAAAATGAACCTAAGTGTTCTATTTATACTAGTGGGAATTTTTCCCGGAATAACAAGCAACGTGTCACGGAGTGCATCGCGGAGCACTGCCTCCGTGACACGCCACTGACGTGGAGCCTCACTGGAAATTGACTGTCCAGTTAATAAGGCCCAACGTGGCACGGAGTGCAACGCGGGGCTAGGCCAACGTGCCACGGCCCCAACGCACACCCACACTGGAATTTGGCCAAAAATTCCCTATCCAGGCAGAAGGCCTCCGTGATGGCAGCGTGACATGGCTCCATCGCAAAGCCCCTTTAATTTGTTCCGTCCAATGCTTTGTCCTTTGCTAACATCCGAGTCCAACCCCGATCTCTCCCAACACGCATTTTAGCTTCACAAAATTATATTTCACCTGCATAACAATGCTAATCATGTTGGTTAGTATAAATTCACATTTTATTATCAATCACATGAGAATGTATAAACATTGATAGATAAACAAGGCTAAAATGACACATTTGAGTATCACTTGGGCATATAAATTTGGCCAAGATCACTTACCCCACACTTAAATCCTTGTTCGTCCCCGAACAACAATCTTACACCTCATGCACTTTACACCCCATCCTGGCTACTTTGGTTTGACAATTCAAGCTACGGCCATACCGATTATTCAACACAACAAATCATCAAGAAAACACACATGGTCCTATCAATGCAATGACCTTCAACACATCAAGACCTCCTAGACTTAAGAATCGACTCTCGATATTGGCAAACTCATGCAATTCAGCTGATCAAGATATCCGACACAAAATTAATCTCTCATCAAGCATGTGCCCTCACAATGCAAGAGAATTTTCCCTTTTTAATCACATGAACTCTAACGGTTACATGCAGGGGCATATAAACACAATTTCACTCTCTCTCCCAAAAGAATTCACATGCGTCATGTCATGAACCATAGGCTTGCCCTTAGTGTATTACTCCACTAATATAAGGAAATGTGATGTAGGATCACGTAGGACTTTAACGGGTTGTAATGTAAGCTACGGAACTAGTAAATATTGGGCTAGCCAATAATAGCCACTAGCATCCTTAAGCGCCTTTTCAATACATCCCATCAAACTCATGGGCATTGTTTCTTCCTTCATCCTCCCATTCTTGAAGTCTGTCTTTAGTTTGACCCATATCTTTAAGCACACTTGACTTGATAACAAAGATTATTCAGACACCTTCATTATATTTTATATATAACAAGTGCACCTTCAACCTTTTCTTTCCTTTCATTACTCTGCTTTTCTTTTGTTTTCACCATTCTCACTCTTTGACACTTTGGGAAAATTATTTTCTCTTCTTAAGCGCTTAAGAGTTTTGGATCAAATTTACGGCTAATGAAAAGAAGGGGTTAAGCTCGGTTTACACATTTTGATACAAAAAAAAATAATAGGCTAAAGGCTCAACGGGCTAACTAGGGTGTACATTCAAGGTGGGTACAATAATGAAAAAGAGAAACTTTCGGTTAACACAAAGAAATGCCTACATCCTTTGCTACAATACACGTCCTTCATTTCGTTTCGTACACACACCAGGCAAGTTCTAGACACTTCACAATGGCATGGAATAAACAAAACCTCACTTCACACTTATTGCACATGCTCAATTCAAGACGTACTCACAGACTCTTCAATCAGCTAATTACAAGAATTCAAACATTAAGCCTCAATCACACTGAATCGACTCTATGGCCTAGGTATCTCAACATATTTACAAAGTTGCATGCTTTCATACGAATCACCTTTGCATTTCAAATATCATGTACGACACGCAACCAAAATTCCGCAACCATAAAGTAACTACAGGTTTTGGGATGCAACCCACAAAAGAAAACAACTGAAAAATAAATGAAAAATCTACTCCTAACGACTACATTTCCCTTAAGACGGTCTTCATCCATCCATCATAGGGAACGGTCACTAACTAGGACTTCGGTTCAATGGGACCATTCTCGGTAAAAGAACCGAAAATAAACGCCGAGAAACCCAAGAATTGAAGAGAAATTTTTTTTTGACATATCGATCATTTCGATAAACAAAAAATATGTACAAAATCAGCTAGCAAAATATTCAACAGCACACAACAGTTTCACATTTAATTACAATATAGAACAACAACATCACAATCACAGGGTCACAAAATTTTTCCACATACAAAACAACACAACCAGCACCTAACTACTCCCACCCCACACTTATCTCGAACACTGTCCCCAGTGTTCATAAAAATTAACATTGCACAAAAAATGGGTGGCGGAACTCCCTGATCAATCAAAATACTCCACTTCTTCATCAGGTGCTGCTGCTTCGTCTCCCATGTCTGAATCACCCCCATCGTCATCATCGGACTCCACATCAGAGTCCTCACGACGTGTCTCCTCATTTGTGGAGACATCATCATCCGTGGGCTCTAAAAAAGCTGGCCCCACTCGGCATAGAGCCCTGGCATTTTCGCCAAAAGGGTATTCTAGCTCGAGCTGCCATAGCTCCTCTTCTGTCCCCGGCCTCCCGCCTATTCGCAACTGGAGCATCTGCATCCCGTACATGCGAGCCATGTACTGATCATCCTGAGCATGTCCCTCGGCTAGTGTAAGCACTGCCCCGTGGGTGGTGTCGGGAGCCTTAGTTTTGGTGATATCTAAGGCCCACCGCTCCATCTGCGGGATATAGTCAAGGGCCTCTTCCTCAATGTCCAGACCCCTCAGGAACGTGGTGAGTTGTCCACCAAATCCACATCTGTGCCCCTAATGCAAACAGGCTCTCTTCATGGCAGAGATAATCACCGCCCCCACATTGATCTCTAGCCCTTTCATCAGGGCGTACACCAAGCATACACGATCTCGGGTTACATCCGTCATATGCACCCCTGGGATTAGGAAGGAACACAGGATCTTAAGCCATATCCTAGCTTCCCTTTCCTATGGGAGTAGGGCAAAGTCTGATGGTAGTCCCTCTCCTTATGTCTGCTCCACCTAGCCGTCGATCGGGTTCCACACAAAGTGCGTCTGATGTCCGCATATGGTGGAGTGATATTCAGCTGTCGAAGCACGTGGGCATCTGTGTCCCGCGCCCCTAAGATAGCATTGAGGTTGTGGAGCTCAAAAGTGACTATTTGCCCCCTTATTTTGATGGTGTGACTTCTGAGAGTCGGGTTCCAGTTGGCGTAGAATTCCCGAATCAAGTGCAAGTTGCATTCTTTGGGCTCTTCAAAGATGAAGTTCAGCCCAGTTGCCTCGATCCTATGGACAATCCTGGGGAACTCCTGTGCCAACGGGTCCCTTGCTATGTGTTCCTCGGGGAAGTACTTGCTCTCCTTGTGCTTTGCGTACCACTTCTTCCCCTCCTCTGTCACCCACCTGGTTCCATATTGACTGCGTTGGTCGCGTGGAACCGCTGGTGCTTGATCTTGGGCAGATTTATATGCCCAAGTGATACTCAAACGTACCATTTTTACCTTGTTTATTGTGCAATGTGTATATAATATCATGTATTTGGTAATAAAATGCGAATTTATACTAACCAACATGATTAGCATTTGTTTTGCAGGATAATGTGATTTTTAGGAGCAAAAATGCGTGTTGGAACTATGTCGGAGTTGGACTTGGATGCGAGCGTGGAAAAGACCTCGGATGGCACATTTTACACTGGCTCCGCGATGGCGCCGTGCCACGCTGCCATCGCGGTAGTACACTGCCTTGAGAGGAAATTAATTGGCAGAATCCAGTGAGGCTTCGCGACAGCTCCGTGGCACGGAGACAGGCCTCCACGATGGCCTCCGTGCCACGTTGAGGCCAATTATCCGGACCCTGAAATTTCCAGAGAGGGTCCGCGTCCACACCGTGTCACGGAGGCCGTGCTCCGCGTTGGCCTCCGTGACACGTTGCTTGTTATTCCGGGAAAAATTTCCCACTAGTATAAATAGCACACTTAGGTTATTTTTAAAGAGTCTTCTTTTTAGTTCTTGTTTTTAGCAGAGTTCAGGAGTGGAGAGAGGAACGTGGTTTTGTGGCAGTTGAAGAATAGAAAAGATACGAGTTTTCTTCTCTTCCCTTCTTCTTTTCCTTCAATTGTATGCATTATTTACACTCATTCTAGGACGATTAATCCAAGAATGAGTGGCTAATTCCTTTCTTGCTGAGGTTTTGAACTTGTGTAATGATTATTGGTAATAATTGATATGGTTTCTTCTTCTTCTTGCATATTGTTCTATTAATTCTTGTGCTTAGTACATTCTTGATTGGCCACCATTAATGTATATCTAAAAAGTCCAATTTCACTCGAGAGAGCATGAAATTGGAAAGTTGTGAATTAATAGGGTATTGTTCTTAACTTGATTTGGGAAAATTGGGTTTTGATGTGCTTTCTTGATAGAAATATACTTGAAAGCCGTATTAGTCAATTTAGGAACCGGAATTGTAGTGTTAGGTCATAAATTTCATTTGATCACAGAAATGTAGACGAATGGTTTATGATTCTAAAGTGAAATTAAATACGGAAGTTTTAATTTCTAGGCAAACGTTCTTGACTAGCAATATGAAGAAGAGGATGACCAAATTATCATAATTATCAACTCCATTACTCGTTCTTAACCTTGGCATGAGCATATCCATTGTCTGAATTCAACGTAAATAATAGTTGTTAAGTTTAGTATATAATTAGTTTGAAACAAAACTCCCTAAATTCTTGATTGGATAGTTGTTAGCATAGTTAGAAATAGAATAGAAATATAGTGAACTAGGAAATTTTGCAGATCTAGAGCAGCCTCCTTGGATCGATACTTGGCTACTTAGCCACTTTATTACTTGTTTGACCACGTACACTTGCGTGTCGGTTTTTAACACATACCGAACCAGCCGAACAAGTTTTTTTTGGCGCCGTTGCCGGGGAGGCTAGGCGATTTGTAAAATTTTATTTAGTGTAAATTTACTGTATTTGTATTTTATTTTCTTAAGTGTTAACAACTTGGTCTTAGCCTGTATTTTGCAGATTTTTATTTCTGTGAACACTGGCAAGGGAAAAGGAGTTGGTGGAATCTTACTTAGAGCCAGAACGTGAATTGCATAGTCAACGTAGAGAAGCTCTTCGGAAGAAGCTGCAGTTGCTCAAACAGTCTACGATGGAGCAACCCAATCCACCAGTTGTACGGCCAGTGTTAGTGCCCGAGGAAGTAGCAGCCAGGCCGGTTCGCGAGGTGGCAATCCCACACGCTAATAATGTACATTCCAGCATCCGCAAACCAGAGCCTGGGGGGAGATTTGAGTTAAAGCAAAATATGGTGCAACTTTTGCACACGAGCGGGCAGTTTACCGGTCTCCCTCACGAAGATCCGCAACAACATCTCCAGAACTTTTTGGAGATAAGTGACACGTACATACCCGCTGGAGTGTCACCTGATTATGTTCGGCTCACCTTATTTCCATTTTCCTTACTGGGTGAAGCCAAGAGGTGGTTAAAAGCTGAACCACCCAACTCTATATCAACGTGGGATGATCTTGCAAAGAAGTTCTTGATCAGATTTTTCCCTTCAGGTAAAACAGCTAAACTTAGAAGTTAGATTCTAAGTTTTAAACAGAGGGAAGGAGAAAATCTTTATCAAGCCTGGGAAAGATTCAAGTCCATGTTGCGGGACTGTCCTCATCATCATCAGTCAAATGAGGTGTTGGTACACACTTTTATTGAGGGTTTGGAACCCCACACTAAAATTTTGTTAGACTCTGCAGCTGGAGGGCAAGCGCTGGAGAAGACTTATGAAGAGTTGTACACTTTGATCAACCGAATCTCACAAGGCAATCCGGAATGGAATGCGGATTCTTCAAGGGGTGGAGCAAGGAAAGCAGCGGGAGTGTTCGGAGTGGATGGATTCACAGCTATCACTGCACAGATAGCTGCTTTGCAAAATTAGTTAAACACTCACTTCAGCACTATGAATTTGAACCAGTCTTCAGCCTCAGTTAATGCAGTCCAACAGATGTGGTGTGAAGTGTGTGGTAGTAGTGAGCATTCAGCTGAGTGCTGTGGTGCAAATCCTGATTCTGTCAACTTTGTGGGCAATGCACAGAGGAATCAACAGCAGTTTGGTGGTGGCTACAACTCGAATTGGAGGAATCATCCGAATTTTTCGTGGGGTAGCAACAATCAACAAGGCCAAGGTTCAGGGCAGGGTATGCACAGAAACCAAGGAGGGCAACAAGGCTATCAGAATCAGTTCAGAAATCACAATGCCCCTCCTCCACCACCATCACTGACTATTGAGGAAATGTTCAAGACCATGATTGCCAACCAGGCACAATTGCAGGCTGACTACGTCAAACTGGCAGCCGAAGTAAAGAACAATCAATTGGCAACCAAGGCTCTTGAATATCAGTTTGGGCAATTTGCTAGTGCCCAAAATACTAGACCCAGGGGAGGACTACCTAGCGACACGGATCCAAATCCTAAGCAGGTAAATGCAGTGACCACGAGGAGTGGTTTACAATTAATGGAGGTGGAACCTGAAAGACCGCCTCAGAAGTCAGGAACAGTAGATGTTGAGGGAGAACAAACCTCAGATACGGGGAAGACCAAAGAAGCTAAACCAGCAAGGCCTCCACCCCCGTTCCCTCAACGACTTAAGAAACACAAGGAGGAGGCGTGTTTCCAGAAATTCATGGAGGTACTCAAACAGGTACATGTTAACTTACCTCTTGTTGATGTCTTGCAGGGTGTGCCGAAATATGCAAAGTATATCAAAGACATCGTGTCGCTTGACTGAGTATGCCACGGTGGCTTTAACAGAGGAATGCACATCCCGTATTCAGAACAGGTTGCCCACTAAACTAAAGGATCCTGGAAGTTTTACTATCCAGCTGACGATTGGGCAAAGTATCCGAGCTCGTGGGTTATGCGACTTGGGGGCAAGTATAAATCTGATGCCATCTTCGGTATTCAGAAAGTTAGGGCTAGGGAGTCCTAGACCCACAACAGTGATGTTGCAGCTAGCAGACAGGTCCTTAGCTAAGCCGGATGGCATTGTTGAGGATGTGCTAGTGCAGGTAGGCTCCCTCATTTTTCCGGTAGATTTCATTGTTCTAGATTTTGAACCAGATGCAGAAGTCCCATTTATTTTGGGACGACCATTTTTGGCAACCGGAAAGGCATTCACCGATGTAGCTGCGGGTCAACTCACAATGCAAGCACATGACAAGGTAGAGGTATTTGATGTGTTAAAATCCATGAAGCTGCCGGCTATACATGAGGAGCTTTCGGAAATCAACGTGGTTGAACATGTAGGAAGTAAGCAGGCTGTTGAAGCTCAAGACCCCTTGGAGAGAGCACTTACGCACTCTGATCATTTTGGGGATGGAGAAGCTTGTGGAATGGTTCAATTATTAGATGGAGCACCTCAATACTCGAGAAGACAGGAATTTCAGTCCTTGATGAGATCACTAGAGCCGTTGCCGAAACCGTCTGTTGAGGAGGCACCGAAATTGGATCTGAAAGAATTGCCTCCCCATTTAAAATATATCTTTTTGGGGGAGGGAGAGACTTTACCAGTTATTATCTCTGCAGACTTGACAGAGGAACAGGAACAGGCAGCTTTGGGGGTCTTAAGGAAGAGAAAGAAAGCAATGGGTTGGCAAATGTCCGACATTCAGGGTATAAATCCAGCTTTCTGCACGCACAGGATATTTATGGAGACAGGAGCCAAGCCGACAGTTCAGCCACAGAGGAGACTTAATCCAGCAATGAAAGATGTGGTAAGGAAGGAAATAATTAAGTGGCTTGATGCAGGTGTAGTCTACCCAATTTCAGACAGTGAGTGGGTCAGTCCCGTTCAATGTGTTCCTAAGAAAGGGGGGATGACTGTAATCACCAATGAGAAAAATGAGTTAATCCCCACACGAACCGTCACAGGATGGCGAATTTGTATGGACTACCGAAAGCTGAATGAAGCCACGAGGAAAGACCATTACCCCATTCCTTTTATTGACCAAATACTTGACAGGTTGGCAGGGCAGGAATATTACTGCTTTCTTGATGGGTACTCCGGCTATAACCAAATAGCCATCGCTCCTGAGGATCAAGAGAAGACGACGTTCACCTGTCCTTATGGGACATATGCTTTCAGGCGAATGCCGTTTGGGTTATGCAATGCACCCGCCACATTTCAGAGATGCATGATGGCTATATTCCATGACATGGTTGAAGATTTTGTTGAGGTATTTATGGATGATTTTTCTGTTTTTGGTAATTCGTTTGCTACTTGCTTGCAGAATCTTGACAGGGTACTGGCTCGATGTGAAGAATCCAACCTGGTGTTAAACTGGGAGAAATGCCACTTCTTAGTAAAGGAGGGGATTGTCCTAGGCCACAAAGTGTCTAAAAAGGGGTTGGAAGTCGATCGTGCTAAAATAGAGGTGATTGAGAAATTACCACCACCAGTATCCGTGAAAGGTGTACGAAGTTTTCTGGGACATGCAGGATTCTACAGACGATTCATAAAAAACTTTTCCAACATTTCTAGACCGCTATGCAGGCTGCTAGAAAAGGAGGTCAAGTTTGAATTAAATGATGAGTGTGTTGTAGCATTCAAAAAGTTGAAGCAGAAGTTGATAGAAGCACCCATACTTACTTCTCCTGACTAGGAACAACCATTTGAGTTGATGTGTGATGCCAGTGATGTGGCTGTGGGAGCTGTTTTGGGACAAAGGAAGAATAGAGTTTTTCATTCTATTTATTATGCAAGCAAGACGCTGAATGCGGCTCAGAGCAATTACACAGTCACAGAAAAAGAAATGCTAGCTCTGGTGTTTGCATTTGACAAGTTCCGGTCGTATTTGGTGGGTACGAAAGTGGTGGTGTACACTGATCATGCAGCTATTCGATACCTATTCAACAAGAAAGATGCTAAGCCCAGATTGATCAGATGGATCTTATTGCTACAAGAGTTTGACCTTGAGATTAGAGACAGAAAGGGGAGTGAAAATCAGGTAGCAGATCACCTATCACGACTGGAGAGTCGGTCGCATGTGATGGAAAGTGATGACATTAATGAGGACTTCCCAGATGAGCAACTATTGGCAGTGGGAGAAGCAGAAGTTCCCTGGTATGCTGACATAGTCAACTTGCTAGTGAGCGGAGTTTACCCCCCTGAAGAAACAGACCAGCAAAGAAGAAACTTGAGGCATGACAGCCGATATTATGTATGGGACGAGCCATATTTGTTCAAGCAGGGACCAGACCAGGTGATGAGAAGATGCATCCCAGAGAGTCAGATAGCAGAGGTGCTAAGGGGCTGCCATTCTTCATTGTATGGAGGGCATCATGGAGGTGAGAGAACAACACATAAGGTTCTTCAGTCAGGTTTCTTTTGGCCGACCCTGTTCAGAGATTCTATGGAGTATGTCAAAATGTGTGATAGATGTCAGCGGACAGGAACAATTGGCAGAAGACAAGAGATGCCTTTGCAGAACATACTGGAAGTTGAGCCCTTTGATGTATGGGGTATTGATTTCATGGGTCCATTCCCACCGTCATTTGGAAATCGTTACATCTTGGTAGCTGTAGATTATGTATCAAAATGGGTGGAAGCAATAGCTTGCCCCAGGAATGATAACAAGGTAGTAACGAAGTTTGTGAAGAAACACATTCTCACAAGGTTTGGGACACCCCGAGCAATTATCAGTGACGGAGGAGCTCATTTTGTCAATGCAAGCTTCAAGAAATTATTGGCTAAGTATGGGGTGCGCCATAAGGTGGCCACGGCATACCACCCTCAAACTAGTGGGCAAGTGGAGGTGTCAAATAGGGAGGTAAAACAGATTCTTCGGAAAACGGTGAACACACAACGGAATGATTGGTCTGGTAAACTTGATGATGCGTTGTGGGCCTACCGACAGCTTATAAGACACCGATCGGAACGTCACCATACCGATTGGTCTATGGCAAAGCATGTCATCTCCCGGTTGAACTTGAGCATCGAGCTTTCTGGGCTGTCAGAAAGCTAAATATGGACTTAGAGCTGGCGGGTAAAAAGAGATTGATGCAGCTCAACGAGCTTGACGAATTCCGCTAGCATGCCTATGAAAGTGCGAAGTACTACAAGGAAAGAACCAAAAGATGGCACGACAAGCATGTGGTGCATCGCATTTTCGAACCAGGACAGAAAGTTTTGCTTTTTAATTCAAGATTGAAATTGTTTCCTGGTAAGCTGAGGTCTAAATGGTCTGGACCGTTTGAAGTAGTGAGAATGACCCCTCATGGGGCGGTAGAACTGTGGCAAGAAGACAGGAGTGCTACGTTCTTGGTAAATGGGCAAAGATGCAAGCACTACTGGGGAGATGACCATGATCGGGACAAATCGTCCATCTCCCTAGTAGACACGTGAGCATAAAGGCTGTCGAGCCGCGACGTTAAACCAGGCGCTGCACGGGAGGCAACCCGTGAAAAATATTTTTTTCTTTCCTTAGTGTAAAGTTTTTCTTTTATTCTATTTTCTTTCCTTTTTCTTGACCAGGCTTAGATTTGCATTTTAATTAGTAATTTTTTTTTTTAGTAGGGAATCTATGAATTTAACCAATTTTTGTTTAGTGAGGTGATTTTCAGGTATACCGGAGGAAAAATACTTGGAATCGAGGAAACGAGGCGAGGTATGAAAAATAAAATTTGATGGTGAAACAGAGCACTGGCGCGTTGGCGCCGTGTCATGGAGGCAATACTCCGCGTTGACCTCCGTGACACGTTGAAGGCAAATCTGGAATTTTTTTAAAATTCCAGTAAGCCAACGCGTTGGCTCCGTGTCACGGAGGGGGTACTCCGCGTTACCCTCCGTGACACGTTGCCCTTATTCCAGTGCCGGGTCACACCGGGTTTCCGGGTGACCCGCGTGTTTCTTTTAAATAAACCCCCGATTTTCACCCAAATTTCCCCATTCCTTCTACCCTCCGCGACCAAACACCCATTCCCCTACCCCCAAGCTCCGTGCCACGTTGATAGGCAAGGAAAACGTCAAGTTTTTTTTCGGTTCTTCAAATCCAAGGTATGTTTTCATCTTCTATCTCAAATTTCTGGCGAGTTTTGTCACTTTTGAGCATGTGAGGTGAGATATATCACCCTAGGTAAAAATTAAACATGATGTGAATTATTTTGTGATTGATTATGTTCGGATTATTGTAGTTGACGTTTGAACTTATCGATTGATTGAATAATTCAATATTGATTGTCGAATTGAGTTCTAGGGCTTGGGTTGTTGGATTTTAACGTGGGTAACTTGATAGTTTGATGAAATTGGTGCCTGGGTGTGTTTAGTAGTTGAGATAAGTCATGGTAACTATTGTTTAATTGTGGAAAGACGACTAATTCTCAAATTTTTGTGGGAAAGTGCATAATATGTGAATTGGTTGAATTGCTTAGATTAGTTGTATATAATAGGTTTGTATTGTTGTTCTTATTTCTGTTGTGGTTATTGTTGCTAAGTGCTATGGGTGAATAGCTGTCGATAGTAGGATTGGGTTAGCTGTATGAAGTCTGAGTAGTTCGCTAGCCGTTATGCTGTCGAAATTTTGTGAACGCACTAAGCAACATGTTTATAGTTGATTGTGTTTGGGGGTGTAAATAGAGTTATCCTTGCTAAAATGTTGTAGATATTGTTAAAGACTAAGTGTGGGGTAAATTTTGTTTAGCCCAACCTTAGCCGAAGCTAACAAGTTTTTAGCTTAATGTTGTGCTTGTCTGTGTAAATTGACAGGTACAATGGCTAGCCGACAAGATAAAGGCAAGGGTGCCTCAACCTCAGGCACCGGCAGAAAGAGAATGAGACTGGGCACTGCTGTCCCAGCTGCACCTGATGTTCCACGCGGTCAACACCGCCGATACGGAACACGATGGGTCACCGACGAAGGGAAGAAATGGTATAATAAGCACAAGGAAAGCAAATACTTCCCGGAGGAATATATTGCAAGGGAACCACTTGCACAGGAGTTCCCTCGCATGGTGCAGAGGATTGAGGCAGCTGGGCTCAGTTTTATTTTTCAGGAGCCCAAGGAGTGCAACCTTCACTTGGTCTGGGAATTCTACGCCAACTGGAACCCGGCCATCAGGAGCCATACTATTAAAATCAGAGGGCAGATTGTCACTCTGGAACCCCAGCAGCTGAATGCCATCGTTGGAGCGCGGGACACAGACGCCCACGTTCTCCGCCAGCTCAATATCACCCCACCGTACGCCGACATCAGATGTACATTGTGTGGGGCTCGATCCACAGCCCGATGGAGGAGACACAAAGAGAGGGGTTACCACCAGACTCTGCCTTATTCGCAGATGAACAGGGAGGCCAGAATCTGGCTAAAAATGGTATGTTCGTGTTTGATCCCGGGAGTGTATATGACAGACGTGACCCGGGACCGTGTCTGCGTGGTGTATGCCCTTATGAAAGGGCTTGAGATTAATGTGGGGGCGGTTACAATATCCGCCATGAAGAGAGACAGACTACACCAGGGCCACAGATACGGGTTTGGCGGACTCATCACCAACTTCCTCCGAGGCCTTGACATCGAGGAAGAAGCTTTGGATTACATTCCGCAGTTGGAGCGGAGGGCCCTTGATGTGACAAAAACCAAGGCCCCCGACACTACACACGGACCTGTGCTGACTCTGGGCGAGCGACATGCTCGTGACGACCAGTATATGGCCCGTATGTTCGGCATGCAGATGCTGCAGCTACGGATAGGTGGGAGACCAGCCACCGAGGATGAATTATGGCAGCTGGAGCTGGACTACCCCTTCGGCGAGAACGACAGAGCTTTATGCAAGGTGGGGCCAGCCTTTGTGGAGCCGACTGACGACGACGTCCCTACTGATGAGGAGACACGTCGTGAGGACTCTGATGTAGAGTCCGATGACGGCGATGGAGCTGATTCAGATATGGGCGACGAGGCCGCAGCACCAGATGAGGAAGTCGAATATTTCGACTAAGCAGGGAGTTCCACCACCCAAAATTTTATGCTTTGTATTTTTGTGAACACTGGGGACAGTGTTCGATTTAAGTGTGGGGTGGGGAGTAGTTAGGTGCTGGGTCATAGGCTCTAAACTTGCTGTATAATTCTTCGTTGACGTTATGTATGCCTGTGTTTTCCCTGTTGTTGTGAACTGATTTGTGATGTATGTGTATATATTTGTGTTGTGGCTAATGATGTGTGTTTTGAAAGTTATGGTTGCACTTGTAAATATTTTGTAAATTTTGTAAATATTTTTTTCTCTATCGATATGATCGATATTTTTCAACATAGTTTGCAAGTATTTTCTATCAAAATGATCGATGTGTTGCAAAAATTTTGAAGTTTTATTTTTGGGTTTCTCGGAGTTTGTTTTCGGTTCTTTTACCGAGAATAGTCCCATTGAACCGATGTCATAGTTAGTGACCATTCCCTATGATGGATGGATGACGACCGTCTTAAGGGAAATGTAGTCGATAGGAGTAGATTTTTTTTTTAGTTTCTTTGGTGGATTGCATCAATAAACTGTAGTGCTTATGGTTGCTAAAATTTCGTTGCGTGTTGTAATTGATGTTCGAAATGTGAAAATGATTCGTTGGAAAGCATGCAATTGTGTAAATATGTTGAGTTACCTAGGCTATAGAATTTGGTTCATTATGATTGAGACTCAATCTTGAATTCATGTAGTTGACTAATTAAAGAGTCTGTGAATGCGTCTTGATTCTAGCATGTGCATAAAGTGTGAGTGAGGTTTTGCTATTCCATGTCATTGTGAATTGTCTAGAACTTGCCTGGTGTGTATACAAAACGAAATGAAGGAGGTGTAGTGTTGGAAAGGATGTAGGCATTTCTTTGTTTTAACCGTTAGTTTCCTTTTTTTTCTTGTCAAATTCTACCTTTTTATATGTTGTATATCCTAGTCAGCCCGTTGAGCCTTTAGCCGATTTCTTTCTTTTGTCCAGAATTGTATGGACTAAGCTTTATTCCTTCTTTTCATTAGCCTTAAAGTCTATAAGAAACTCTTAAGCGCTTATAAAGAACAGAAAATTGTTTCCCAAAGTGTTAAAGAGTGAAAAGAGTGAAAAGAAAAAAAAAAGCAGAGTGAAGAAAGAAAAGATGATGTGGATGAGGCACTTGTTGTAATTAAATGATAGTGAGGGTACATGAAAAACCCTTTGTTTTGTGTCAAGTGTGCCTGATGAAATGGGCTGTATGAAAGTAAACCAGCATGAATGGGAGAAAAATAGAAAAGAGAGGAACAATGTCCATGAGTCGATGGGGATGAGTTGAAAAGGCGCTTAAGGATGCTAGCGACTGTTATTGGCTAAACCAATATATATACTAGATCCATAGCCCAGTTACAACCCATTTAAAAGTCCTATTTGATCCTACATTGCATTTCTTTATATTAGTGGAGTAATACACTAAGGGCAAGCCTATGGGTCATGACATGATGCATGTGAATTCTTTTGGGAGAGAGAGTGAAATTAATTGTTATATGCCCCTACTTGCATGTTTGTGTGCTGCACGAACAAAAAGGGAAAGTTCTCTCGAGTTGTGAGGGTACGTGCTTGATGAAAGAATGCTTTTCGTGTCGGATTTCTTTATTAGTTGATTTGCATGAGTTTGCTGATATCAAGAATCAATTCTTAAAAGTCTAGGAAGCCTCAATGTATTAAGGTCATTGTCTTGTACGACCAAGCATGTTTTCTTGATGATTTGCAAAAATCGAATAATCGGTATGACCGTAACGTAAATGGCTGCACCATAGTGACAAAGGTTGAGATGTGATGTGCATGATTTGTGTATGTGTTGTTCGAGGACGGACAAGGATTTAAGTCTGGGGTAAGTGATCTTGGGCAGATTTATATGCCCAAGTGATACTCAAACGTACCATTTTTACCTTGTTTGTTGTGCAATGTGTATATAATATCATGTATTTGGTAATAAAATGCGAATTTATACTAACCAACATGATTAGCATTTGTTTTGCAGGATAATGTGATTTTTAAGAGCAAAAATGCGTGTTGGAACTATGTCGGAGTTGGACTTGGATGCGAGCGTGGAAAAGACCTCGGATGGCACATTTTACACTGGCTCCGCGATGGCGCCGTGCCATGCTGCCATCGCGGTAGTACACTGCCTGGAGAGGAAATTAATTGGCAGAATCCAGTGAGGCTTCGCGACAGCTCCGTGGCACGGAGACAGGCCTCCGCGATGGCCTCCGTGCCACATTGAGGCCAATTATCCGGACCCTGAAATTTCTAGAGAGGGTCCGCTTCCACGCCGTGTCACGGAGGCCGTGCTCCGCGTTGGCCTCCGTGACACGTTGCTTGTTATTCCGGGAAAAATTTCCCACTAGTATAAATAGCACACTTAGGTTATTTTTAAATAGTCTTCTTTTTAGTTCTAGTTTTTAGCAGAGTTCAGGAGTGGAGAGAGGAACGTGGTTTTGTGGCAGTTGAAGAATAGAAAAGATAAGAATTTTCTTCTCTTCCCTTCTTCTTTTCCTTCAATTGTATGCATGATTTACACTCATTCTAGGACGATTAATCCAAGAATGAGTGGCTAATTCCTTTCTTGCTGAGGTTTTGAACTTGTGTAATGATTATTGGTAATAATTGATATGGTTTCTTCTTCTTCTTGCATATTGTTCTATTAATTCTTGTGCTTAGTACATTCTTGATTGGCCACCATTAATGTATATCTAAAAAGTCCAATTTCACTCGAGAGAGCATGAAATTGGAAAGTTGTGAATTAATAGGGTATTGTTCTTAACTTGATTTGGGAAAATTGGGTTTTGATGTGCTTTCTTGATAGAAATATACTTGAAAGCCGTATTAGTCAATTTAGGAACCGGAATTGTAGTGTTAGGTCATAAATTTCATTTGATCACAGAAATGTAGACGAATGGTTTATGATTCTAAAGTGAAATTAAATACGGAAGTTTTAATTTCTAGGAAAACATTCTTGACTAGCAATATGAAGAAGAGGATGACCAAATTATCATAATTATCAACTCCATTACTCGTTCTTAACCTTGGCATGAGCATATCCATTGTCTGAATTCAACGTAAATAATAGTTGTTAAGTTTAGTATATAATTAGTTTAGAAACAAAACTCCCTAAATTCTTGATTGGATAGTTGTTAGCATAGTTAGAAATAGAATAGAAATATAGTGAACTAGGAAATTTTGCAGATCTAGAGCAGCCTCCTTGGATCGATACTTGGCTACTTAGCCACTTTATTACTTGTTTGACCACGTACACTTGGGTGTCGGTTTTTAACACATACCGAACCAGCCGAACAGTGCTACTGGGACCACTGTGCCCAGTCTGATTCTTTTTCTTCCGGCACTAGATGTTGATGCACCTTTTCCCTTGTCCTGCCTGCTTGCCATTTTTCCTGTCAACCCAAATAGACAAGATCAATGTTAAGCCAACTAAAATTTGCTTCGACTAAGGTTGGGTTAAACTAGGCTACCCCACACTTAGTCCTTAGCCAAAATTACAACATTAAGGCAAGATCGTGCTTACTTACACAAACAAACAACAGAACATAACAAATATGCTTAGTGCATTTGGAGAATTCGACAGTATATATTCTATGTACTACACAGACTTCATACAGCTAGCCACAATCATTACCATCGATAACATTTTATCCCATAGCACTTAGCAAGGAGAAACAAAAGAAAATTTTAACTACATGATCCTCTACAATTCACCCAATTCTTGCAATTTCCAATATTTCCTTCACTCGAGAATCCGTCGGTCTTTTAGCACAGTAACAGTTAGCACATCGACTCATCTCACTCAACATGTACAACCCAGTATGAATTTCACTAGTTCAACTAAAAATTTTCCTTTCAAACTCAAAGGCAAGCCCTAGCTATGATTTTATCAAAAAATTCGATTAAACTATGTAATTAACGAGTTCAAGCAATCACAATGATACTTCGAACATCAATCAACAATAATTCAATTGAATTTAAGCTTAATTTCTACTTAGGGCAAGTTTAGCTCATATCACATATTCAATCTCGAAAAAATTCGACAAGAATTGAAATAGAGTTGAAGAACATACCTTGAATTCGAAGAATTGATGAAAACTCGATGAAATTCTTGGCCTAAGTCCGTGTCACGTTGAGGGGGAAGGGGTTTTTGGGAGGTTGGTCGCGGAGGATATGAAAAATGAGGAAAATGGAGGGGGAATTGGGGTTTAAAAGTGGGAAATTCGCGCGGGTCACCCGGCGTCCCGGTGTGACCCGTCACAATATACACTTCAACGTGTCACGGAGGGTAACGTGGAGCATGCCCTCCGTGACACGGAGTTGTCGTGTGGGTGTTCTGGAATTTTAAAAATTCCAGATTTACACCTCAACGTGTCACAGAGGGTAACGCGGAGGCCCTCCTCCATGACACGGAGCCATCGCCCTAGCTCACTGTTTTGCCACTTTTTATTATTTTTCATACCTCAAATTTTCCTTTGCAATCCCTTGCACATTTATCCTCCGTTCAACCTGAAATACCTCTTACGGCAAGAAATTGGTTAGAATTATAGGTTTCACTCAAAATAAAAATAAAAACAAAAATAAAAACTAAAAATTTTGTTGTTAATCAAAAAAAGAAAAAAGAAATCTATTCACAATTTACAAAGAAAAATTTCACGGGTTGCCTCCCGTGCAGCGCCTGGTTTACCGTCGCGGCTCGACGTCATTCAGCTCAGTCATCTTCTAGGGTGACGGACGTTTTCTCTCGACCACCGTCCTCACCCTAGTAGTGCTTACATCGCTCCAGTGGTTTTCCCAATAACTCTCGTGAATCACTTATCTGCGCATCATCACCTCGATCAATCACATTGATCACCGAGAGTTCCTCGTACACAGTCAGGAGCTTGGGGGCCTTATATACATCGAAAACTTCCACCTTGTCGTGTGCCCGCATGGTTAGCTGCCCTGCAGCTACATCAATTAGCGCTTTCCCGGTCGTCAAGAAAGGACGTCCCAAAATAAATGGGACTTCCGCGTCTGGCTCAAAATCCAGCACGACGAAATCCACCGGGAAGATAAGGGAGCCTACTTGCACCAGCACATCCTCCACAATGCCATCAGGTCTGGCTAAGGACCGATCCGCTAGTTGCAAGATACTGTTGTTGGTCTAGGACTCCCTATACCCAACTTCTTGAATACCGATGACGGCATCAAATTCATGCTCGCTCCCAAATCACATAATCCGCGAGCTCGGATACTCTTCCCAATTGTAATTTGTATAGTAAAGCTCCCAGGATCTTTGTGCTTTGTGGGAAAACGGTTTTGTATCCGGGAAATGCACTCCTCCGTGAGAGCTACCTTAGCATACTCAGTCAACGGACTTTTGTTTGCCACGATGTCCTTAATGTAATTTGCATATTTCGGCACTCCCTGCAAAACATCAACAAGAGGTAAGTTAATATGTACCTGTTTCAGCACCTCCATGAGTTTCTTGAAACAGGCATCCTCCTTGTGTTTCTTTAACCTTTGAGGGAACGGGGGTGGTGGTCTTTCTGATTCAGCTTCCTTTTTCTTCCCCCTCTCATCACTTTGCTCCCTCTCAACTTCTGCTGCTCCCGATTGTTGAGGTGGTCTTTCTGGTTCCACCTCTTTCAGCTGTAAACCACTCCTTGTGGTCACCGCATTCACCTGCTTGGGATTGGGATATGTGTCGCTCAGAAGTCCTTCTCTAGGCCTGGTATTTTGGGCTCCAGCAAATTACCCAAATTGATATTCAAGTGCCTTAGTAGCTAACTGGTTGTTCTTTACCTCGGCTGCCAATTTCACATAGTCAGCCTGCAATTGAGCTTGGTTAGCTATCATTGTCTTGAACATCTCCTCAATACTGGGTGATGGTGGTGGAGGAGGTGCATTGTTGTTTCTATATTGTGCCTGATAGTTCTGATGACCTCCTTGACTCCTCTGTGCCTCCTGACTCGAACTTTGCCCTTGATGGTTGTTGCTACCCCAAGAGAAATTCGGGTGATTCCTCCAGTTGGAATTGTAGTTGTTGCCATACTGTTGGTGGTTGTTCCTCTGTACATTTCCCGCAAAGTTCACCGAGTCAGGATTTTCTCCACAACACTCAGCTGAGTGCTCACTACTCCTGCACACTTCACACCAAATCTGCTGCACTACATTCACCGGGGCTTGAGTCTGGTTCATTGTCATTTTACTGAAGTGGGTGTTGAGTTGATTCTGTAAAGCAGCTATCTGTGCAGCAATAGCTATAAAACCATCCACTTCTACAACTCCTGCTGCATTCCTTGTTCCTCCTCTTGACGAATCAGCATTCCACTCCGGATTGCCCTGCGAAATACGGTTTAACAAGGTATACAGCTCCTCATAAGTTTTCTCCAATGCTTGTCCCCCAGCTGCTGTGTCTAGCAAGATTTTTGTGTGGGGTTCCAAACCCTCTATAAAAGTGTGCACCAGCACATCATTGGATTGTTGATGATGAGGACAATCCCGCAACATGGACTTGAATCTCTCCCAAGCTTGATATAGATTCTCTCCCTCTCTCTGTTTAAAACTTAGAATTTGACTTCTAAGTCTTGCTGTTTTACCGGATGGAAAAAATCGTATCAAGAATTTCCTTGCAAGATCATCCCAAGTAGTAATAGAATTTGGTGGCTCAGCTTTCAACCACCTCTTGGCTTCTCCCAATAGTGAAAATGGGAACAATGTAAGACTGACATAATCTGATGACACTCCAGTGGGGATGTAAGTGTCACTTATCTCCAAAAAATTTTGAAGATGCTGTTGTGGATCCTCATGAGGGAGACCTGTGAACTGCCCGCTGGTGTGGAACAATTGCACCATGTTTTGCTTGAGCTTGAACCTCCCTCTTGGCTCAGGTTTGCGGATGCTAGATGTGACATTGTTAGCATGTGGGATTGCCACCTCGCGAACCGGCCTAGCTGGTACTTCCTCGGGCACTAACATTGCCCTTACTACTGGTGGATTCTGTTGTTGCTCCATAATTGTTTGTCTGAGCAACTGCAGCTTTCTCTCTAGAGCTTCTCTCCGCTGACGATAAAATAGTCTTTCAGGCTCTAAATATGAGTCCACCAGCTCCTTGTCTCTTACCAGTGTTCAACAGAGATTATATCTGCAAAATACGGGCTAAGACCAAGTTGTCAACACTAAGAAAAAAAATATAGTAAATTAACACTTAAGAAAAATTCACCAATTGTCAGTCCCCGGCAACGGCGCCAAAAACTTGTTCGGGTTGTTATTTGGGTGTATAACTACACGCAAGTGCACGTAGTCGAACAAGTAGTAAAGTGGCTCAAGTAAACCAAGTATAGATCCCACAGGGACTGGGATAAGGTAACAATCTACTTAAGTGTTACTATATTTACTCTAAAAATGAAGACAACAGTGCAAAGAAGAGTTTGATATTTTGATTTCTAATTTTATCCTAAGTCTACAAAGATTATATAATTTGAGTCTGAACTATGAATGTGAGCATGCTGAGGTTAAACGAACATGTAAGGAAATAAATTATCGATATAATTTGGTTAACTTTTCCTCCGGTTGCTAGTCAAGAATTATTGCCAATGGATTAAAACTCTCGTATTTAACCCAACTTAAGAATCATGAACCGTCCACCTACATTTCTGTGATTAAATGAAATTCATGTTCTAGCCATACAACACCGATTCCGTAATTGACTAATATGACTTTCAGGTATATTTCTATCCTGAAGGTAAATCAATTCTCAATTTTCCCAAACTAAGAAAAGATCATATCCTATTGATTCACAACTTTCCAATTTCTTGCTCTCTCGAGTCAAACCGGACTTTTTAGATATACATTAACACAGGCCACACATTAATGCAGTAAGAACAAGAATCAATAGAACAACCATGGAAGAAAAGATGAAAAACCAAATTGATCAACAATCACATTTCATTACAATTGTTCTTAACCTCAGCAAGAAGAGGATTTAGCCACTCATTCGTGGATTAAACATCGTTAAATGAGTGTTAAACATACAAGCAATTGAATTAAAGAAGAAGGAGATAGAGGAAAACCCTGAGATTTTTGTCCCATCAACTGCCTGTAACCTACGTTCTTGCTCCACCAAGTCAGAATATTGAAAAATGAACCTAAGTGTTCTATTTATACTAGTGGGATTTTTTCCCGGAATAACAAGCAACGTGTCACTGAGTGCATCGCGGAGCACTGCCTCCGTGACACGCCACTGACGCGGAGCCTCACTGGAAATTGACTGTACAGGTAATAAGGCCCAACGTGGCACGGCATGCAACGCGGGGCTAGGCCAACGTGCCATGGCCCCAACGCGCACCCACACTGGAATTTGTCCAAAAATTCCCTATCCAGGCAGAAGGCCTCCGCGATGGCAGCGTGACACGGCTCCAACGTGGAGCCCTGGTTGGGGGTTAAAAACCGACACGCAAGTGCACGTGGTCAAACAAGTAGTAAGTGGCTTAAGTAAGCCTAGTATCGAACCAAGGAGACTCTGGATAAGTAAAAATTGCTCAAGTATACTATATTCTATCTTACTTCTATATATGCTGACAACAAAGTAACCAAAAGTTAATTAATTTGTTTATAAATTATATACTAAAACTATTAACAAATATCTACTTTGAATTGAAACTATGGATATGAGCATGCCAAGGTTAAGAACATGTAATGAACTTAATTATAATCATAAATTGGTTAATCTTTCTCTTCCAGTTGCTAGCCAAGAACATTAGCCAAGAGATTAAAACTCTCGTATTTAATCTCACTTAAGAATCATAAACCATCCGTCTACATTTCTGTGATCAAATGCAATTTATGACCTAGCAATACTACTCCGGTTCCTAAATTGACTAATACGGCTTTCAAGTATATTTCTATCAGGAAAGCACATCAAAACACAATTTTCCCAAATCAAGTTAAGAACAATACCCTATTAATTCACAACTTTCCAATTTCGTGCTCTCTGGAGTGAAATCGAACTTTTTAGATGTACATTAATGTCGGCCACACACCAATGCAATAGAAACAAGAATTAATAGAACAACATGGAAGGAGAAGATGAAAACCATATAATTCAATAATCAAAATTCATCACCATTGTTCATAACCTCAGCAAGGAAGAGAATTAGCCACTCATTTGTGGATTAATCATCCTAAAACAAGTGTTAATCATACAAACAATTGATTGAAAGAAGAAAGAAAGAGAGAAAAACCCTGAGCTTTTTCGTCCCTCAACTGCCTGTAACCCACGTCCTTGCTCCACCAAGTCTGAATTCTGAAAAATAAACCTAAGTGTGCTATTTATAGTAGTAGGACTCTTTCCCGGAATAACAAGCAGCGTGTCACGGAGTGCATGTCGGAGCACGGCCTCCGTGACACGCTACGGACGCGGAAGCCCTCTGGAAATCACCCGAAATTGGCGTGGGTAGCCCCCTGCCGCGTTGGCAGCATGCACGCTGCTTGGGCAGCACGTTGGCAGCCCTTGGTCACGGAGGCCACCTGTCGTGGCACGTTGCCAACGCGCAGGTGGGCTGTTGTGAGCGGCCTGCCTGCCGTGGCACCTTGTCGACGCGCCGGTGGGCTGTTTTGTGCCTCCTCTTTGCCGACGTTCGCGTGTTGATTCCGTTTCCAAGACTCTACTTCACCAACTCATGGATTAGTTACTCAAAAGTCATCAAAACCTACAAAACAAAGGCTAATCATGTTGGTTAGCACATATCTTTACTTTATCTAAAATTACATGAAAATGTATACAATAATCTTAGATAAACAAGACTAATTTAAGTCGTAAAGCATATCTCGGGCATATATTTTTGCCCGTGATCACAACCCCACACTTAAAGCCTTGTTCGTCCTCGAACAACCTTCTACATATCATGCATATGGAGACTCCCACATATCTAATTTAGCAAGAGAATTCAAGTTACGGCTATAATGATTACGTAAGATACAAGCTAAAAATAGAGCATGCCTGATTTGATCATTAAAATGCAGTACAACTATGTTAAGACTTCTTAACCTCAAGAATCGACTCTCAATTTTAGCAAACTCATGCAAATCAACTGACTAAGAAATCCCACATGATTTATATCCTTCATTCAACATGTGCCCCTCACGGAAAGAGAGTTACCCATTTTCACATGCAAAAACAATTTTTATATCACAACATGTGTGGGTACATGCACAAAATTACACTCACTCTCACAAAGAATTCACATGCATCATGTAATGACCCATAAGCTTGCCCTTAGTGTTTTATTCCACTAATTTAAGGATGTGTGAATGCAAGATCAAGTAGGACTTTTTAGGTTGTAATGTAACTCAGGTGTGGGTAGGTACTATTATGATCAGTAATAGTGACTATCTTTCCTAAGCGCTTATAATACATCACGCCTTCATTACAAACTTCCCTTCCCTCACTTCACCTTTTTCTCTTTTCATCTTTCTTTTTCCTCATTTGTTCCCCCCTTTCTTTAGGCACTTTTCACTTATTAGTAAGGAGTTCTATAAGTAACTTTTCATTTATTTATTTTCTTGCTCCCTACTAATACTCACCCATATTCAAACAAGTGCACCCTCGACCTTTCTCAACTCTTACAATTGCTACTTTCCCTTTTTTTTCATTCTTCTCACTCCTTTACTCTTTCAGATTTTTCCTTTAAGCGCTTCGGAGTTTTGGATCAAATTCAAGGCTAATGAAAGAAAAAGGATTCAGCTTATGTTGCAGCTGTCAAAGAATAGGCTCAAGGCTCAATGGGGTTAACTAGGATTAATTTTTCGAGGTAGGTATAATGAGGGATAAAAGTTTGGTTCATTCAAAGAAATGCCTAAATCATCTCCTATAATTCACATCCTTCATTTCGTTTTATATACACACCAGGCAAGTTCTAGACAATCCATAATAGCACAGAATACTCAAAAACCTTACACTCATGGCATATGCTCAAATCAAGACACAATCAGTAGACTCTTACTCAGCTAATCGCAAGAATTCAGAATTAAGCTTCAAACATATTGAGTCAAATTCAAGAGCCTAAGTGTCTCAAACAAAGTTATACACTTGCATGCTTCACACTGAACATACTTGCCTCTTACAATCACGTATAGCACATAACAAGAACATCAAGCACCCATTTGTTATGGTTTCAAAAACCCAAAACCTATCAACTAATTTTCTTTAAGACGGTCGTCATCCATCCATCGTCGGAAACAGTCTCTACTACGACAAAAAACTTTATATACAGACTAAGGAAAGAAAAAGAAAAATTTTATTCTTCGGTTCAAAGACCCCCCGTCGGAAAAGAACCGAAAAGAAAAACCAACGGGTGATGAAGTCATGCTTAATTCACAAAAAATTTTCAAAATTCAAATTTCTCACCAACTTTTGCACAAGCATTACATTCACCAAAATCGTTAAGCACAGAAAAATTTGAAATTTCCCTTGAAATTTCCCTCACCCCACACTTAAATCATTCTATGTCCTCATAGCATCAAATTAAAATTTAAAAAGGGTGAGAAATACTCCCTGAGGCCTTTAGGCTTAGCTAACAACATGCCTTTCTTCAACTTTGCACAAGTGGGTGTTCAACCCCACACTTTTTCTCTTCCATGCTTGTTAGCTTCCTCCTCCACGGGTACTCAGACTTCCCCTCCATCTGTGCTTAACTTTCCACCAAAACAACACAAGATGAAAATAAACAAAAATTAACTCAATTGCAAGAAATTAAAATGGTACCTGTGGTACCCTTGGGTTGCCTCCCAAGCAGCGCCTAATTTTACGTCGCGGCACGACGTAACAAGTTTCACCACTTTTTTCTCCACCTTGAGGATATGAATCTCACCCCTAATTTCTTTTCTAATTTCCTCTTATGCTCCAGGGGTGGTGGTGAAAAATTGTAAGGACCAAGCAGTAGATGTTGCCTTTTGCCTTTATTGGCCCTTAAGTAAGCGAAGTCATTTTGTCTCTCCGAGTTAGCAAATTTCAAAGTATACGGGGCTTGGTCCTCTTCTATACATTTCTCTATAAGCTTGGAAGACTCTACTTCTATGTTGTCAACCAAACTTAATGTCGAGAAATGCTTTGAGTGTGGTCCAATAATCCTCAACTCTGAAAATGCATTGTGCTTGACCTCCTTACTTGTATACACCTTCTCAGCGTAGACATCTATCTCTTCATTAATGTCAACTGGGGGATACTCTATCTCTTCTTCCAAGAATGGATTTTCCATAAGTGTGAGCCCATCACGGGGACACTCAAGAGATTCTAATTGTTGGGCTTCATCCAAAAATTCACCCTTGTCTTCCTCTTGTAGTTCCTCTTGAATATCGGCTAAAACGGTTGTCTGCGATTTATCACACGCTTCAGCTTCAGCGACCATCTCCGTAAATTTGATGCTCATCCTTTCTAGAGTCTCTGCATTCCCTTCTTGCTGAATTCTCAATACTGCCATTGCCTCCTTCATTGCTTCTGATTGTTCCAAGAGTTGTTTCAGCATGTCTTTTATTCGAGCTTGGCGTCCCAAGTCCTCATTTTCAGCATGCCTATATTCAGGAAAAACAACAGAAGGATCATAGTAGGGGCTTGGGGGAGGGTAATATGCATTCGGACAGCCATCCCAATGGCCATCTTGACCACCACATATATTACACGTGTTACATTATTGCCACAAGTGGTGTCCTCCGCAATTCAGACAAGATTCACTAAAATATGAGTATCCACCATTGAAACCATTTATGTTCCACGATGTCATGTCAATAAGGGTATTCGAAAAAGAAAAAGTAAAATGCAAAAGAATTAAAACAAACACTAAGACTAAGTTATCAGCACTTGAGAAAAATAAAAATACAGTAAATTACTCTTAAAAAAAATTCACCTATTGCCAAGTCTCCTCTGCAACGGCGCCAAAAACTTGTTCGGTGCTTTGGTTGGGGGTTAAAAACTGACACGCAAGTGCACGTGGTCAAACAAGTAGTAAGTGGCTTAAGTAAGACAAGTATCGAACCAAGGAGACTCTGGATAAGTAAAAATTGCTCAAGTATACTATATTCTATCTTACTTCTATATATGCTGACAACAAAGTAACCAAAAGTTAATTAATTTGTTTATAAATTATATACTAAAACTATTAACAAATATCTACTTTGAATTGAAACTATGGATATGAGTATGCCAAGGTTAAGAACATGTAATGAACTTAATTATAATCATAAATTGGTTAATCTTTCTCTTCCAGTTGCTAGCCAAGAACATTAGCCAAGAGATTAAAACTCTCGTATTTAATCTCACTTAAGAATCATAAACCATCCGTCTAAATTTCTGTGATCAAATGCAATTTATGACCTAGAAATACTACTCAAGTTCCTAAATTGACTAATACGGCTTTCAAGTATATTTCTATCAGGAAAGCACATCAAAACTCAATTTTCCCAAATCAAGTTAAGAACAATACCCTATTAATTCACAACTTTCCAATTTCGTGATCTCTGGAGTGAAATCGGACTTTTTAGATGTACATTAATGTCGGCCACACACCAATGCAGTAGAAACAAGAATTAATAGAACAACATGGAAGGACAAGATGAAAAACCATATAATTCAATAATCAAAATTCATCACCATTGTTCATAACCTCAGCAAGGAAGAGAATTAGCCACTCATTTGTGGATTAATCATCCTAAAAATAGTTTTAATCATACAAACAATTGATTGAAAGAAGAAAGAAAGAGAGAAAAACCCTGAGCTTTTTCGTCCCTCAACTGCCTGTAACCCACATCCTTGCTCCACCAAGTCTGAATTCTGAAAAATAATCCTAAGAGTGCTCTTTATAGTAGTAGGACTCTTTCCCGGAATAACAAGCAACGTGTCACGGAGTGCATCGCGGAGCACGGCCTCCGTGACACGCTACGGACGCGGAAGCCCTCTGGAAATCACCCGAAATTGGCGTGGGCAGCCCCCTGCTGCGTTGGCAGCGTGCACGCTGCTTGGGCAGCGCGTTGGCAGCCCTTGGTCACGGAGGCCACCTGTCGTGGCACGTTGCCAACGCGCAGGTGGGCTGTTGTGAGCGGCCTGCCTGCCGTGGCACCTTGTCGACGCGCAGGTGGGCTGTTTTGTGCCTCCTCTTTGCCGACGTTCGCGTGTTGGTTCCGTTTCCAAGCCTCTACTTCACCAACTCATGGATTAGTTACTCAAAAGTCATCAAAACCTACAAAACAAAGGCTAATCATGTTGGTTAGCACATATCTTTACTTTATCTAAAATTACCTGAAAATGTATACAATAATCTTAGATAAACAAGACTAATTTAAGTCGTAAAGCATATCACGGGCATATATTTTTGCCCGTGATCAAGCCCCTTTAATTTGTGTTTTCCAATGCTTTGTCCTTTGCTAACATCCGAGTCCAACCCCGATCTCTCCCAACACGCATTTTAGCTTCACAAAATTATATTTCACCTGCAAAATAATGCTAATAATGTTGGTTAGTATAAATTCACATTTTATTATCAATCACATGAGAATGTATAAACATTGATAGATAAACAAGGATAAAATGACACATTTGAGTATCACTTGGGCATATAAATTTGCCCAAGATCAGCCCTCGCAGCCTCAATCTGGTGAAACTCATACGGCCCTCGCGGCCTCAATCTAATGGAACTCAATACCCTCGCGGCCTCAGTAAATGGAAATTTGTACGACCCTCGCGGCCTCAATAAATGGAACTCTATATGGCCCTCGAACCTCAATAAATGGAACTCAATGTGGCCCTCGCGGCCTCAGTAAATAAAACTCTGTATAGACCTCGCGGCCTTAATAAATGGAACTCAATGTGGCCCTCATGGCCTCAATACATGGAACTCTATATGGGATAACATCTAACTACTCAGCATCGAAGTAATAACATTCTAGCTAGATTAACTCAGACAAGAATTACTGTTTTGTCACCATAGTCTCAATTCAATTTATAACAACTGGCACCAATAGGTTTACTCTGGAGTACTATAGACACACGAGTCGTATTAACTTTACAAAGAAAGTAACTTTCCGATGGGAAATCCTTACATACCTCCAGTGCCAACTTTCTATCTAGCCGGCGAGTTTCAATCTTTATTCAACAGCCCTTTCCAACTGTAATCATATTACTGGGAGAATGAGACTAGTTTCAGTGTTAAATTCGGTAAAAACGATAACTTTTAATACTAATATTAACTATACTTTAACATAAAAAAGACAAGGTCGAAAACATATAATTTCTCGAGAGTTCAGAAGGGAGAAATACTTACTTGAAGCCTGCGATCGTATAGAAAGTAGTCTGGAGCAATTCTAACAACCTTTTCTCAGTGGGACTATGATTTGCCGGGTGAATTATGAGAAACTAACTCCGTATTAATGCTCCCTGCAGTCTTATAACCCGATACCTGAAGTTAATTTGAGTTTGGATAGCATTTTGTAGCGTAAATGGAAGGAAATTACCTTGAAAATGGCAGAATATACTCTCTTTGGCCGAGGGTCTTTTATTTGTTATATTATATTAGATGATCAACTCAATATATATAATATTATAGGCGATGGGCAGGGGGTCCGTGGCAAAGACCCTGTCGCACCAAAAGTCGGGCATGCCATGGCGCCCAACGCAGAGGGAGGGGGTCCATGGCACGCTACCCCTGTTGTAGCTTGCTCCGGCCTTCTCCCTCATTTCCCCGATTCTGCGTTCGTTTGACCTTTTTCTGGGCCCCTTCTCACACACGTCATACTCTAAAACTCTTGACTAACATATGAATAGGCCAACTAAACATCATGAACTTATGGGGTGTAACATCTTCCCCCCCTAGGAACATTCGTTCTCGAATATCACTTTAGCTTACGGGAATCAAACCCTTTTAACTATCATTCTGGAAAAATTTTGGCAGAGTCTCCCCTGTAATATGGACTATCTGAAAATCCTGAAACACAAAAATGTCTAATACAGGCATTTCACATAACACTATAACAACTCTTTCATAGTAAGTGATAGACAACTGAGCATTACATATAACATAAGTTGTAAAAAAACAACTGAACAAACAATTTTACCTTAACTGCGTAATTTGAATTAATCTTGGAACAAATGAGGATATATGGATCTCATGTTGTCCTCGGCTTCCCAGGTCATTTCTTCTCTATTCCTGTTTCTCCACAATACCTTAACAGAGGTGACATCTTTAGTTCTCAATCTGCGAACTTGTCGATTCAATGTGGCCATTGGAACCTCTTCATAGGAATATTCCTCAGCAACCTGGACGTCCTCAATTGGCACAACTCTAGATGGATCCCCTATGCACTTTCCTAATATCGACACATGAAAGACTGGGTGAACAGATTCCAATTCATAAGGTAGATCTAGCTCATATGCTACTTGACCTATTCTCTGGAGGATTCTATATGGCCCAATAAACCTCGAGCTAAGCTTGCCCTTTTTACCAAACCTCATCACGCCCTTGATTGGCGAAACTTTCAAAAATATCTAGTCGCCTATATTGAGTTCTAGACTGCTATGTCGTACGTCAGCATAAGATTTTTGGCAGATCTGAGCTATCAGCAGGCGTTCTCGGATAAGCTTTACTTTCTCTTCTGACTAGTGGATTATTGTTCGGTGTTTTTAAATGACTACACGCAAGTGCACGTGGTCGAACAAGTAGTAAAATGGCTAAAGTAAGCCATGTATCGATCCCACAGGGACTGGACCGAGGTAATAATTGAATCAAGCGTTAATGAACTCTAACTCTAAGAATGCAGACAACAGTTTCAAGAAGATTTTGGGAGTTTGTTTCCTAATTTATACTAATCTAAAACAAATGTACAAATTGAGTCTGAACTATAGTAATGAGCATGTTGAGGCAAAAACGAACATGCAGGGAAGCAATTTATTGATACAAGTCGGTTAATCCTTCCTTCGGTTGCTAGTCAAGAATTATTGCCTATGGATTCAAACTCTCGTATTTAACCCAACTTAAGAATCATGAACCTTCCACGTACATTTCTGTGATAAAAAGAAATTCATATTCTAGCCACACAAAACCGATTCGTTAATTGACTAATACGACTTTCAGATATATTTCTATTCTGAAGGTAAATCAATTCTCAATTTTCCCAAACCAAGAAGAGATCATATCCTACCAATTCACAACTTTCCAATTTCTTTCTCTTTCGAGCGAAAACCAGATTTTTTAGATGTACATTAACATTGGCCAAACATTAATGCAGTAAGAACAAGAATTGATAGAACAACCATGGAAGAAAAGATGAAAAACCAAGATGATCAATAATCACATTCCACTACAAATGTTCTTAACCTCAGCAAGAAGTGAATTTAGCCACTCATTTGTGGATTAAACATCATCAAATGAGTATGAATCATACAAACAATTGAAATAAAGGAGAAAGAGTTAGAGAAGAACCCTAAGAATTTTGTCTCCTCAACTGCCTGTAACCCACGTTCTTGCTCAACTAAGTAAGAATCCTTAAAAATAAACCTAAGTGTGCTATTTATACTAGTGGGAATTTTTCCCGGAATAACAAGCAATGTGTCATGGAGTGCATCGCAGAGCACTATCTCCGTGACACGGAGCAAACGCGGACCCTTACTGGAATCCGTTCCTCCAGGTAATTATGCCCAACGTGCCATGGCATGTAACGTGGGGCTTGGCCAACGTGCCATGGCACCAACGCGAACCTTCACTGGAATTCCCTGTTCCTGGTAATTAGGTCCAACGTGCCATGGAGGCAACGCGGACCTCCACTAGAACTTGGCCAATTTTAATCATCCGGGGCAGAATGCCTCCGTGATGGCAGCGTGACACGGCTCCATCGCGGAACCCCTTAATTTGTTGCATTTCCTTGGCCTTTTCCACGGCTCGCTTCGGAGTACATTCCCGATTTCTCCCAACATGCATCTTAGCTTCCTAAAATTACATCTTTCCTGCAAAACAACACTAATCATGTTGGTTAGTATGAATTCACCTTTTAACTACAAATCACATGAGAATGTATAAATATCGATAGATAAACAAGACGAAATAAAGCATTTGCGCAACACTTGGGCATATAATTCTGCCAAAGATCACTTACCCCACACTTAAAACCTTGTTCGTCCTCGAACAATAATCTCATATCTCATGCAATTGACACCCACGTATAGCTACTTTGGCTCGACAATTCAAGCTACGGTTATACCGATTATTGAACATAGCAAATCATCAAGAAAACATGCATAGTCTCATCAATACAATAAAATTCAACACATTAAGGCCTCCTAGACTCAAGGATCGACTCTCGACCTCGGCAAACTCATGCAAATCATCTGATCAAGACATCCGACACGAAATTCAATCTCTCGTCAAGCATGTTCCCTCACAACAAAAGCGAATTTCCCCCTTTTCAATCATATGATCTCAAAAACATTACATGCAGGGGCATATGAAACACGATTTTGCTCTCTCTCCCAAAGAATTCACATGCATCATGTCATGACCCATAAGCTTGCCTCTAGTGTATTACTCCACTAATATAAGGATGCGTGATGTAAGATCACGTAGGACTTAACGGGTTGTAACGTAAGCTAAGGAACTAGTAAATATTGGGCTAACCAATAATAGCAACTAGCATCCTTAAGCGCTTTTCAATACATCCCACCAACATTATGGGCGTTGTTTCTTCCTTCATCCTCCCATTCTTGAAGTCTTTCTTTATTTTTATTCCCATATCTTTAAGCACACTCGACTTAATAACAAAGATTAGTTATATATCTTCATTTTATTAAATTTGGTGAGTGCACCCTTGACTTTTTCTTTACTTTCACCACTTCCGCTTTTCCTTTCTTTTCACAATTACCACTCCTTGACACTGTGGGAAAATTATTTTTCTTAAGCGCTTAAGAGTTTTGGATCAAATTCACGGATAATGAAAAGAAGGGGTTATTCTCGGTTTGTACCTTTTCGACGAAAGAATAAAATAGGCTAAAGGCTCAATAGGGCTAACTAGGATGTACTATCAAGGTTGGTATGATAATGGAAAAACTTTCGGTTAAATCAAAGAAATGCCTACATCATTTTCTACAATACACATCCTTCATTTCATTTCGTACACACACCAGGAAAGTTCTAGACACTTCACAATAGCATGGAATAATCGAAACCTTACCACACGCTCGTTGCACATGCTCAACTCAAGACTTATTCACAGACTCTTCAATCAGCTAATTACAAGAATTCAATATTAAGCCTCAATCACACCGAATCGAACTCTATGTCCTAGGTATCTCAACATATTTACAAAGTTGCATGCTTTCATATGAATTACCTTTGCATTCTAAATATCATGTACAACACGCAACAAGAATTCTAAACCATGAAATAGTGACACGTTTGGGAAACAACCAAATGAAAGAAAATAAAAGAAAGAAAAAAACTACTCCTATCGACTACATTTCCCTTAAGACGATCGTTATCCATCCATCATAGAGAACGGTCACTATTTACTACTTTGGTTCAATGGGACTATTCTCGGTAAAAGCACTGAAAACAAAGGCCGAGAAACCCAATCATAAAAAAATAATAAAAAATTCAACAAAAATTTAAAAATATCGATAATTTCGATTGAAAACAAAAATATTTACACAACTAGCTAACAACAGCTCAACACAGCACACAACAAATTAACATTCATTACACACCGAATTACAATACACAACATACTCACAAAATCACAGGGTCACAATTTTTTCACAAGCACAACAACAGAACATGAACATAAACATGAACATAAACAACAACAAATCAACTGGCACCTAACTACTCCCACCCCACACTTAAACCGAACACTGTCCCCAGTGTTCATCAAATTCAACATAGCATAGAAGTACGTGGTGAAAATCCCTGATCAGTCGAAGTATTCAACATTCTTCGTCAGGTGATGTTGCCTCGTCCCCCATATCTGAATCACCCCCGCTATCCTCATCTGACTCAACATCTGAGTCATCGTGGTGTGTCTCCTCATTTGTGGGGACATCATCATCAATGGGCTCCACAAAAACTGGCCCCACTCGGCATAGAGCCCTGGCATTTTCGCCAAAGGGGTAATCTAGCTCGAGCTGCCACAGCTCATCTTCTGTTACTGGCCCCCCGCCTATTCTGAACTGCAGCATCTGCATCCCGTACATGCGGGTCATATATTGATCATCCCGAGCATGTCGCTCGGCTAGTGTGAGAACTGTCCCATGAGTGGTGTCGGGTGCCTTGGTTTTGGTGAAGTCCAAGGCACGCCTATCCATCTGTGGGATGTAGTCTAGGGCCTCCTCCTCGATGTCAAGGCCCCTCAGAAATGTGGTTAGCAAACCACCAAACCTGAACCTGTGCCCTTGATGCAAACGGGCTCTCTTCATAGCGGAGGTGATCACCGCCCCAACATTAATCTCCAGCCCTTCATCAGGGCATAAACCAAGCACACACGATCCTGGGTGACATTTGTCATGTGCACCCCCGGGATTAGGTAGGAACACACAATTTTGAGCCAAATCCTGGCTTCCCTGTTCATTTGAGAGTAGGGCAGTGTTTGATGGTAGCCCCTCTCCTTATGCCTGCTCCACCGCGCTGTCGAACGGGCTCCACACAATGTGCGTCTGATATCCACATACGGTGGAGTTATGTTCAACTGCCAGAGTACATGGGCGTCTGTGTCCTGCGCCCCCAAAATGGCATTCAGGTGATGGGGCTCAAAGGTGACAACTTTCCCCTTTATCTTGACGGTGTGACTGCGGAGTGTCGGGTACCAGTTTTGCGTATAACTCCCGAATCAAATGGAGATTTCACTCCTTAGGCTCTCCAAAGATGAAGTTCAGCCCGACAGCGTCAATCCGGTGTACGATTCTGGGGAATTCCTGTGCCAACGGCTCCCTTGCAATGTGCTCCTCAGGGAAGTATTTGTTCTCCTTGTGCTTTTGTGTACCATTTCTTCCCTTCATCAGTCACCCATCGGGTTCCGTATTGACGACATTCGCCGCGTGGAACTACTGGTGCTTCTGGGACTGCCGTTCCCAGTCTAATTCTTTTTCTCCCGGCGCCTGATGTAGATGCGCCCTTTCCTTTGTCTTGCCTGCTTGCCATCGTTCCTGTCAAATCAAACAAACAGTCCCAATGTTATTCAAGTCAAAAATTTACTTCGATTAAGGGTTGGGTTGAGTTAGGCCACCCCACACTTAATCTTTAGCCACAATGAAAACAATTCGGCAAGACTATCATTCTTTTCCAATTTTTATCAATCAACATGCCTCGTGCATTCAGATAAGTCGATGGAATAATGACTAAGTACTACTCATACTTTGTACAACTAATCACAATTTCACCATCGATTTCATTACATCACATAGCACTTAGCCCAAAAATTTTGTCAACAACACACAACCTATGCAATTCACCAATTCCTGCAATTCATCAATTTCATTCTCCCAAAAATCCATTGTTTATTTAGCATATTCACATTAAGCACAACACAATTCACCTCACTCAACATGCACAACCCCAAAATTTTTCACATTTCAACTACATTTAGTTCCTTCGTATTCAAATTCCAACCCTAGCTACAAAATTTCACAAAAATTCGAACAAGCATGTATTTATCAAGTTCATACAATCACAATGATACTACGAACATCAATGAAAAATAACTTAAATGAATTCAATCTCAATTTACACTTAGGGCAAGGTTTACTCACCTCACATGCTCAAAATCGAAAACTTAGTCAAGAATTGAGATGAAGTTAAACTATATACCTTTAATTTGATGAAATTGAAGAAACGTTAAAGAAAACTCGTGCCTAGGTCCGTGTCACATTGGGTAAGGGGGGATTTTTGGGTGTTTGTCGCGGAGGGGATGAGAAATGAGGAAAAAATTAGGGGAATCGGGGTTAAAAAGGAGGATTTTCACGCGGGTCACCCGGTGACCCGGTGTGACCTGACGCGAATAACACCTTAACGTGTCATGGAGGGTAACGCGGAGCACCCCCTCCATGACACGGAGCCAACGCGGAGGTGTTCTAGAATTTTAAAAATTCTAGATTACACTCAACGTGTCATGGAGGGCAACGCGAAGGCCCTCCTCCGTGACACGGAGCCATCGCGCAGGCTCTTTGTTTTGCCACTTTTTATTATTTTTTGCACCTCGATTTTTCCTTTGCGATCCTTTGAATTTTTACCCTCCGTTCAACCTGAAATTCATCTCACAACAAGAAATTGGTTAGAATTCATAGGTTTCAACATAAAACACAATTTTTGTTTTTATTTTTATTTTTCTATTTTTCTCTTTTCTATTTTTTTCCTTTTTCTAACTAATTCTACTCAAGTATTACTACAATTTCACGGGTTGCCTCCCGTGCAATGCCTGGTTTACCGTCGCAGCTCAACGTCAATGAAGCTTAGTCATCCTCTAGGGTGACAGATGTCTTCTCTCGACTACCGTCCTCACCCTTGTCATGCTTACACCGATGCCCATCAACTGCGACAGTGGCACTTTGATCTTCTTTCCACAACTCCAGCTTTGGGGGGTCCTCCATCGGTGGTTTTCCCATTAGATCTTGTGAATCAACCATCTTAGCAGTATCTGCTTGATCAAACACGTTGATCACTGAAAGTTCCTCATACACAGCCGGAAGCTTCGTGGCCTTGTACACGTCAAATACCTCCACCTTGTCGTGTGCCCGCATAGTTAGCTGCCCTGCAGCTACATCTATCAGCGCTTTCCGGGTCTCCAAGAAAGGACATCCCAAAATAAATGGGACTTACGCATCCGGCTCAAAATCTAGCACGACAAAGTCTACCGGGAAGATCAAGGAGCCCACTTGCACCAGTACGTGCTCCACAATGCCATCTGGTCTGGCCAAAGAATGATCCGCTAGTTGCAAGATCACTGTCGTTTGTCTAGGACTGCCTAGCCCCAATTTCTTGAATACCGATGTTGGCATCAAGTTAATGCTCACTCCCAAATTGCATAATCCGCGAGCTCGGATACTCTGCCCGATTGTAAGTTGAATTGTAAAGTTCCCAGGGTCTTTGAGCTTTGTGGGCAACCTATTTTGTATCCGGGAAGTGCACTCCTCCGTAAGCGCCACCTTAGCGTACTTCGTCAACCTGCCTTCGTTCGCCACGATGTCCTTGATATATTTTGCGTACTTCGGCACTCCCTGTAAAACATCAACAAGAGATAAATTAATGTGTACCTGTTTAAGCACCTCCATGAACGTTTTGAAACACGCTTCCTCCTTGTGTTTCTTTAATCTACGAGGGAACGGAGGTGGTGGTCTTTTTGGTTCAGCTTCCTTCTCCTTCCCCCTATCATCATTGTGTTCCCTCTCATTCTCCACTGCTCCCGACTGCTGCGGTGGTCTTTCTGGTTCCACCTCCTTAAGTTGTAAACCACTCCTTGTGGTCACCGCGTTCACTTGCTTGGGTTGGGGTCAGTGTCACTCGGAAGTCCTTCTCTCGGCCTGGTGTTTTGAGCTCCAGCTAGTTGCCCAAATTGGTACTCCAGCGCCTTTGTAGCTAACTGATTGTTCTTTACATCGGCTGCCAATTTCACATAGTCAGCCTGCAATTGAACTTGGTTAGCTATCATTGTTTTTAACATTTCCTCAATGCTAGGTGATGGTGGTGGAGGAGGTGCACTATTGCTTTTGTATTGCAACTGATAGTTCTGCTGCCCTCCTTGATTTCTCTGCGCCCCCTGATTCAAACTCTACCCTTGATGGCTGTTACTACCCCAAGAGAAATTCGAGTGACTCCTCCAATTAGAGTTGTAGTTGTTGCCATACTATTGGTGATTATTTCTCTGTACATTACCAACGAAGTTCACTGAATTAGGATTCGCACCACAACACTCAGCTGAGTGTTCATTACTGCCGCACACTTCACACCAAATCTGCTGCACTACATTCACTGGGGCTTGAGACTGATTCATGCTCATATTGCTGAAGTGGGTGTTGAGTTGATTCTGCAATGCAGCTATCTATGCAGCGATAGCTGTAAAACCATCCACTTCCAAGACTCCTGCTGCTTTCCTTGTTCCCCCTCTTGAAGAGTCCGCATTCCACTCTGGATTTCCCTGCGAAATACGGTTTAACAAAGTATACAGCTCCTCATAAGTCTTTTCTAATGCTTGTCCCCCAGCTGCTGAGTCTAGCAAAATTTTTGTGTGGGGTTCCAAACCCTCTATGAAAGTATGCACCAGCACATCATTGGATTGGTGATGATGAAGACAATCCCGCAACATAGATTTGAATCGTTCCCAAGCTTGATACAGATTCTCCCCCTCTCTTTGTTTAAAACATAGAATTTGACATCTAAGTCTTGCTGTTTTACCGGATGGAAAGAACCGTATCAAAAATTTCCGTGCAAGATCATCCCAAGTGGTGATGGAACTAGGTGGCTCAGCTTTCAACCACCTCTTTGCTTCTCCCAAAAGTGAAAATGGGAACAATGTAAGCCTGACGTAATCGGGTGACACTCCAGCGGGGATGTAAGTGTCACTTATCTCCAAAAAGTTTTGGAGATGTTGTGGATCCTCGTGAGGGAGACCTGTGAATTGCCCGTTGGTGTGCAGCAATTGCACCATATTCTGTTTAACCTCGAACCTCCCTCCTGGATCAGGTTTGCGAATTCTTGATGTAATGTTGTTAGCATATGGGATTGCCACTTCGTGAACCGGCCTAGCTGCCATTTCTTCGGGCACTAACACTGCCCTTACAAGTGGTGGATTCTATTGTTGCTCCAGGATTGTTTGTCTGAGCAACCGCAGCTTTTTCTCTAGAGCTTCTCTCCTTTGACGATGGAATTGTCTTTCCAGCTCTAAGTGTGAATCCACCAGCTCCTTGACTCTTGCTAGTGTTCAACAGAATTAACTATCTGCAAAAGACAGGCTAAGACCAAGTTGTCAGCACTAATAAGAAATCGTAAACTAACACTTAAGAAAACAATTTTACCAATTGCCAGTCCCCGACAACGGTGCCAAAAACTTGTTCGGTGTTTTCAAATGACTACACGCAAGTGCACATGGTCGAACAAGTAGTAAAATGGCTAAAGTAAGCCAAGTATCGATCCCACAAGGATTGGACCGAGGTAATAATCAAATCAAGCGTTAATGAACTCTAACTCTAAGAATGCAGACAACAGTTTCAAGAAGATTTTGGGAGTTTGTTTCCTAATTTATACTAATCTAAAACAAATGTACAAATTGAGTCTAAACTATAGTAATGAGCATGCTGAGGCTAAAACGAACATACAGGGAAGCAATTTATTGATACAAGTCGGTTAATCCTTCCTTCGGTTGCTAGTCAAGAATTATTGCCTATGGATTAAAACTCTCGTATTTAACCCAACTTAAGAATCATGAACCTACCACCTACATTTCTGTGATAAAAAGAAATTCATGTTCTAGCCACACAAAACCGATTCCTTAATTGACTAATACGACTTTCAGATATATTTCTATTCTAAAGGTAAATCAATTCTCAATTTTTCCAAACCAAGAAGAGATCATATCCTACCAATTCAAAACTTTCCAATTTCTTTCTCTTTCGAATGAAAACCGGATTTTTTAGATGTACATTAACATTGGCCAAACATTAATGCAGTAAGAACAAGAATTGATAGAACAACCATGGAAGAAAAGATGAAAAACCAAGATGATCAATAATTACATTCCACTACAAATGTTCTTAACCTCAGCAAGAAGTGAATTTAGCCACTCATTTGTGGATTAAACATCATCAAATTAGTATGAATCATACAAACAATTGAAATAAAGGAGAAAGAGTTTGAGAAGAACCCTAAGAATTTCGTCTCCTCAACTACCTGTAACGCACGTTCTTGCTCAACTAAGTCAGAATCCTTAAAAATAAACCTAAGTGTGCTATTTATACTAGTGGGAATTTTTCTCGGAATAACAAGCAACGTGTCACAGAATGCATCGCAGAGCACTGCCTCCGTGACACAGTGCAAACGCGGACCCTTATTGGAATCTGGTCCTCCAGGTAATTATGCCCAACGTGCCACGGCGTGCAACGCGGGGCTTGGCCAATGTGCCACGGCACCAACGCGAACCTTCAATGGAATTCCCTGTTCCAGGTAATTATGTCCAACGTGCCATGGAGGCAACGCGGACCTCCACTGGAAATTGGCCAATTTTAATCATCCGGGGCAGAATGCCTCCGCGATGGCAGCGTGACATGGCTCCATCGCGGAGCCCCTTAATTTGCTGCATTTCCTTGGCCTTTTCCACTGCTTGCTTCCGAGTCCATTCCCCATTTCTCCCAACATGCGTCTTAGCTTCCTAAAATTACATTTTTCCTGCAAAACAACACTAATCATGTTGGTTAGTATAAATTCACCTTTTAACTACAAATCACATGAGAATGTATAAATATCGATAGATAAACAAGACGAAATAAAGCATTTGAGCATCACTTGGGCATATAATTCTGCCCAAGATCAATTATGTTTGGCCCAATTAACGTGGATTCTCCTACATCGAACCAACCAACTGGGGACCTGCATTTCCACCCATATAAGGCCTTATAAGGCGCTATCTAGATTGTCGAATGGTCATTGTTATTGTAAGAAAATTCAATAAGGGGTAAGTGCTCATCCCAATTTCCTCCGAAGTCTAACAAACAAGCCTGTAACATATCCTCGAGCATCTGGATGGTACGTTCTGCCTGTCCGTCTGTTTGAGGGTGGAAAGTCATACTCATATTAACTTGTGTCCCTAGGCCCTTCTGAAAGGACCGCTAGAATTTAGCTGTGAACTACGCTCCTCTGTCAGAAATGATCAATACTGGAACACCATGAAATCGAACTACTTCCCTGATATATAATTCAACATAGTCCTCGGCTAAGAAGGCAGTCCTGACTAGCAAACAATGGCTAACTTCGTCAATCTATCAACAATCACCCAGATGGAATCAAATCTGCGCCTGGTATGGGGTAATCCTGTCATGAAATCCATATTGATTCCTCCCATTTCCACATAGGCACTTCTATTTCCTATGTCAATCCACCGGGTTTTTGATGTTCTTCCTTTACCTGTTTTCAGTTAGGACATTGTGCTACAAATTCTACTACCTCTTTCTTCATTCCTAGCCACCAGTAAATCTCTTTTATGTCATGATACATATTTGTTGAACCTGGGTGAAGAGAATAATGGGAATAATGTACCTCTGCCATGATCTACTGGCGAAGTCCTGCCATATCTGGAACACAGAGGCGACCCTACATCTCAAAACCCCATCCTTAGTTACCTCAAAGGCTTGTACTTCTCCCTGCTGTACCTTATCTCTGAGCTGTGCTAAATGAAGATCTTCTTGCTGCTGCTCTTTTACTTCTACAACTAGGGATGATACTGCTATATTCTGAATTATGGCTCCATTATCCTCTGTATCAACTACTCAAACTGCCAAGCTGGCTAGCCGGTGCAATTCTCGAGCCATTTCTCGTTGTTCCGGTCTAAAATATGCCAAACTGCTGATAGATCGGCGGCTAAGAGCATCCACCACAATATTAGCATTCCCTGGGTGATACAAGATGTTCACTTCATAATCTTTCAACAATTCTAACCAACGGTGTTGTCAAAAATTTGACTCTTTCTATGTGAAAATGTACTGAAGACTTTTATGGTCAGTGAAAATATCCACATGCACCCCATATAAGTAATGCCTCCATATCATTAAGGCGTGAACCACTCAGATAACTCCATATCATGGGTGGGATAGTTCTTTTCCTGTTTTCTCAATTGCCTTGAAGCATATGTTATTACCTTACCATGTTGCATTAAAACACACCCTAGCCCGACACCTGAAGTGTCACAATACACTACATAAATCTCTTAACCTTCCAATAAAGCTAACACTGGTGTTGATGTCAATCTATTTTTCAATTCCTAGAAACTCAGCTCACAAGCTTCGATCCACTGAAACTTGGCTGCTTTTTTGAGTCAATTTAGTCAAAGGTGCTAATAGGGTAGAAAACCTTCTACGAACCTTTTATAATACCTGGCTAACCCAAGGAAATTGCGAACCTCTATTGGGGTCATAGGTCTAGCCATGTTTTCACTGCCTCAATTTTCTACGAATCGACTTGAATACCAGCCTCTGATACAATATGGCCCAAGAAAGTTACAGAATTCAACCAAAACTCACATTTAGAAAATTTTCCATATAACTGGCGGTCTCTGAGGATCTGAAGTACTTCCTGCAAATGATGAGCGGGAGTAGACTAGAATATCATCAATGAACACTATTACAAACAGATCAAAATAAGGCCTGAAGATACTGTTCATTAGGTCCATGAACACTGCTGGCATGTTTGACAACTCGAACAAAATAACTAAGAACTCAAAATGGCCATACCTAGTCATGAAAGCTATTTTCAGAATGTCTTTCTCCTGAACTCAAATCTGGTGGTACTCAGATCTCAAATCAATTTTAGAGAAATATTTTGCCCCTTGCAGATGATCAAAAAAATCATCTATTCTCAGAAGAGGATATTTATTCTTAAAAGTAACTTTATTCAATTGCCGGTAATCTATGTACATGCATAGAGACCCATCCTTCTTTTTCACAAACAGGACTGGTGCACCCCATGGTGACGTTCTAGGTCTGATGAACCCCTTATCTAATAAATTTTTCAACTGTTCTTTTAATTCTTTTAATTCAGCAGGGGCCATTCGATACGGGGGTATGGATATAGGCTGAGTATCTTGTACAAAATCCATAGAGAAATCTATTTACCGCTCTGAGGGAATACAAGGAAGTTCATCTGGAAACACATTCGGGAGCTCATTAATAACTGGGATAGATTAGAGAGTCGGGGATTCTTCTTGGACATCCCGAACCCTGACAATATGGTAGATACAACCCTTTGCTATTAACTTTTTTGCCCAAAGATAGGATATAAACTTACCTTTCAACGTAGTTGTATTACCTCTCCACTCTCGCACTACCTCTCCTGGAAGGTGAAATCAGACAATTCTGGTCCAACACTCTACAGTAGCATAACATGGTGCCAATAATTCCATACCCATAATAACATCAAAATCAATCATTTCTAATTCTACCAAATCTGCTAAGGTCAGACGACCGACAACCTCTACTGTACAACTCTGGTAAATTCTTTTAGCAATAATAGAGTCACCAATAGGAGTATATACCGAAAAGGGTCACTAAAGCAATTCTATTGTTATATCAAACTTACGGGCTGGCTACTAATGGAGTAACATACGACAAAGTGGAGCCTGGATCTATCAAAGCATAAACTGAGTGAGAACAAACATCTAATATACCTGTCATAACATCTGGCGATGACTCTGAATCTTGTCACCCTGGTAATGCATATGTGCGATCCTGACCGCTACCTAAACAAGATGCCCCTAATCTACCTCGGCCTCTGCCTGCTGGAGCTGAGGGCTTGCGCCCTGAAAAAGGGGCTAGGGAATATGAACCTGTTGAGGATCTATTCTGCTGGTCCTAATCACCCTGGCATCCAGTCGGGCAGTATCTCATCATGTGCCCCTCTTGCCCACAAGTATAACAGGCGGCATAACCATATCTGGACCTCCCCAGATGTTGCTTATGGCAAGAACTACATCAGGGTATTTTTAACTCTGTCTGGTCTAGCCCCCTCTACTGTTGTGAGTTGGCCGCTCGTGAACTTTCGATAGGGCCTAACTACCTCCGACGATCTGATCTGCTGTCCTGCTGTTGCTAAAATGGGGGCTTGGGTGGCCTGCCTGAGAAATGGGGTCTGGGCCCGCCCTGAAAATCTGCCTGGTAATTTGTGGGTCTAGCCCTCTGACATTGCTCCTGACCTGACCTTTCCATAGCATACTAGCGTTGTCTGAGTTTTTCTATATTCTGAGTAGAAGCCTGGATCCGTGCAATGTCCATATCCTCTCGCAGAGTGGCTGTAATGCAACATTCTGTATATTCTGGTACAAGCCCCATAATAAACCGGTGCACCCTGGCTGGCATGTTGTTAACAAATGAGGGTGCATACCTGGCTAAGGATTCAAACCTCAATGCATATTCTTTGACACTTATTCGGCCCTGCTCTAGATGTAAAAACTGCTCTACTCTGGCCTGCAGAACCTCTTGGGGCAAATAATGATCTATGAAAGCCTAAAAAAAGATAGACCACGTAGTGGAGGTACATCTCTACCTCGGGATCTCTCCCAACTCTCGAACCACAAAACCGCTACATCTCGCAATCTGAATACTGCTAGGTCGACTGATTCTGTGGATGATGCATGCATAACCCTAAATATCCTCTACAACTGGTCTATAAAACTCTGTGGGTCCTCTCTGTGATCTGTCCCTGTAAACTGCGGGGGAACTCAAAGACAGAAACTCACGAACTCTCGAACTACCGGGCCCCTCAGTGGGCTCAACGACAGCTAGTACTACCGGCTGAGGCTGACGCTGGGCAGCCATCATCTGTATCAACATGTAAAAATCACTCCTTGAGCTCCTGATCTGATGGCATAGGTATAGCTGGGGGTGGTGCTGATATATCTGCTTCCCTAGCGGGCTCTGAATATGGTGGTGGGTGCTGGGGAGATCGAGGTGGTGTCCCCCTGTCGCCCTCAGATCTGGCTGACTCTGCCTGTGGTCCCCTACTAGTACCCTCTCCTGCTGCCACATCCAACTCTCAACTATTTGCAGTCTACCATGTGTCCAACATTTATCTATAAATAAATAGGATAACATAAGCTCAGGAAGTTATCCTATGTAGCACAGCTCTATGGCACGACTGGAGGAGAAAGAAGAATAACAACACTATTATGCCTTGCAGCCTCCTGCCTGTAGAATGTGGTTCACAACACACCCATAGCCAAGACTCTACTTGGCACGGCTTACAGACTCCTTGGGATACGACCTTCTTTGAAACCAAGTTTGTCACGCCCCACCTTGGGAGGTATGACTAGCATCTGGTGCCCTACTTGTCTGACCTAACCTGACTAGATTGGGGCACGTTTGAAACTTAATTCAAGAAATGAACCGGCTATATCTCGGCTGTAAGTACATCCCCTGGCAGACAAGGCCACCTATAAAAGAAGACAACTGACCACAACAACACAATATTAGGGATTCTATGCAGGCCGACAAGTCCATCATGCTATCTAGTTATAACTGAATGTAAATCTAGCACTAAGCTATGCTATGGCCGACAAGGCCTCCAACTAATAGATAAATAAGGCCCTACATGGTCAACACAAGAAATAAAGGATACACTGGCCCCACACGGCCAACAACAACTAGGCACAGGGAATGTACAATAGTCTGCAAGCCTCTAGGACTGATTTAATGGTAGAGACAGGGCCCCGACCTACCCAAAACCTATACATCAAAAGTAGAAACCTCTACTAACTTTCAACTCCAGAGGGAAGGAGCTGAATAAACTACCGACTTCAGCTGGAGACTAGGAACGTCCCGAACCGCGTCTATCCGCACCTGCAGGCAAGCGATGCAACGCCCCGAGTGGGCGTCAGTACAACATGTACCGATTATGTAAGGAAGAAAGATAATAATTGACTGAAAGCTAGTAAAATGGTAGTAATTATAGGAAGAGAGTAAGGATTTATCCTGAATACCTTCACTGTCTGAATTATCTAAACGACAACTCTATATAAGCAAAGAAGAAGCTAACCAGGCCCCCATAATCCTAGAAGGTAGAAACAACACAGAAGAACTTACCTGGGCCCCCATAAGCCCCGACAAGTACAAACAAGGTCAACTCCTACTACTTAAGTACTAAGGATGGTGTGTACTGTAACTCAGGATGGCCCTCGCGGCCTCAATCTGGTGAAACTCATTACGGACCTTGCGGCCACAATTTGATGGAACTCAATAAGGTCCTTGCAGCCTCAGTAAATGGAACTCTGTATGTCCCTCGCAGCCTCAATAAATGTAACTCAAAATGGCCCTCGCGGCCTTAGTAAATGGAATTCTGTGTCACACCCCGCCTTGGGGGGTATGACTGGCACCTGGTGCCCTACTAGGACCTGTACTGCTGGACTGCTAAGCCTGGGCACATCTGGTGCCTGGCTGGCTCTAACTCACATTCCTGGAAATAAAGGGCTATATAACGGCTGTAAACACAGCCCCTGGCCCCTTTGGCCTATAGCCTCCTGTACCTGTACTAACAGCTGACCAGAAACATGTCAATATAGGGAAACCTATGGGGGCTGACAAGGCCACCATGCTGTCTAGTTATCTATAACTTAACCATGAAGTACTGGATAGCTACGTGACCGGCAAGGTCACCACTATAGTCGAACTATGGCCCCACATGGCCAACATAAAGGAAACACAAGTTCTAACAGCTATACAACTGCACGGCCTCACACGACCGGCTCATCTGACCACAGGGAAATATACAGACTGCAAGCCTCTAGGAATAACAATAGAAATGATCGGGACAGGGCCCCGACCTACCCGTACTACACAATAAAAGAAAATGAAATACACCTCTGGAATTCAGTCTCCGGATTACAGGAGTTGAACACTCGATCGCTGACAGAAATCACGTGGTATCGCCTGCTCGTCTATGAGTACCTGCAGGCAAGTAATACAGTGCCCCACCGGGCGTCAGTACCGCTGGTACTGAGTATGTAAAGCAATAACTGAAAGAAATATCTGAAAACCACAATACAACTGATGAAACTGAAGTAGGAAGAAATAGATTAACTGTCTGATAATGTAAGTCGTACCTTCTCTCAATTATACTGGAAGGAGCAGGAGTCATACCTGAGGATTTATCATTCTACTATCGATCTACTCATATCTATTATAACACAGCACAACATATCATAACATACATAGCACACACAAACCTTACCCGGCCCCCATAAGCCGGGAGGTACAACCAACACGCAATCTATACCCCTACCCCGGTTGTCCCGTCTCCTATGATAAATGTAAGCATCCTGTCGGTCCCCTAGGTATGCACTTGGGCTCGCTGAGCCCCTGACTATAAGTGTACCTGAGTCCGGAGGACTCCTAAATCAAAACCCCGGGCGTATCCGCTCGACGGGGGTGTATAAGGGCCGACCAAGACACAATATGGGGAAAACTGGCATCCCATCTTCGTCCCCTGTGGGACGGCATGCCACTCCGTAGAGCGACGTATCCTCATCCTCTGGCGGACGAGTCGATACAGCTATTAACCCTGGGGTGGTCATGGATGCTAGGTAATCCAACCCCAAACAATACCACAGTCTCAACTAGTAATACTATCTGCATATACCACATACTGAAGCTAACGATAATAAAGTGTTTGTACATACTGCATGCTGAACTAGTGATAGTGATATGTACGTATTTAATACATGCTGAGACTGATAATAGTATATATATATATATATAAATATAATCTTCTGCCATACTATACTGAGTCTAATGCTGAACATGATATAGTATTTCTGCTGAAAGCTATGTTGTACACTGAGTTTCTATAGTAACATGATTTACTATTCCTAACATGCTTTCCAACTCCATTTTAACTTATCATTCTATTTTTGAGATGCCTTACAGATACTACATTGCTCTACTGGGTTTCAACTGAATACAATGATATCCTAACATTCTGTGTCAGATCACATACTGAGCACGCTGTGCAGTTCCTAACGCTTGTATTAGAATCTATGTCGTGCTAGCAAGTTTCATGCAAGTTATAACTCGATGCTTCTAATATCGTACCAACATTCGTAATAAACGTAACACATGGCTTCTGAACATTCTACTAGCCTTTAAATTACTGTACCACACCGATATTACTTAACTTGCTGAGGAAACTAGCTTTACATACCATATCCTCGAACTATCCAGCTGTCGGACGAGGCTCGGCCAGTACTTCAACTATTTTCTCCCAACTGCATTCATAAATATGTCAATCAATACTAAATACAGCTTTATTTTAAAGAGCAACGTCACTTTCGATATAGTTTATAGCCTAAACTTTGGCGTATCGAAAGACGGTCGAAAACTCGCTATTTTTCAGCGGTCCAGAAGGGAGAATTATTCACTTCACAGCTAGGAACACATAGACACTAATTTAGAGCAATTCCACTTACCTTAGCTCGGTAGCTCAACGATTCGTCGGCCGTATTTCACGAAACTAAATCCGTAGGAATGCTCTCTGTTGCTAAATACCTCGGTATTTGAGGTTAATTGGAGTTTGGACAACATTTAGCAGCGTAATCGGATGAAAATTATATTATTTCTTCGTTCCTTTTTCCTTCTCTGCCGGTTTGCTCTGTTTCCTGGAAATTTATAAGTGTTTTAATCATTTAAAATCAAAGTGGGGCTTTATATACTTGGGCCTGGACAAGGCCAACGTGTCACGGAGCCAACGCTGAGGCTCCACCTCCGTGACACGCTGCCATCGCGGAGGGGCTCTGCCTCGGCTCCTTCCGCGATGGTTCGACAGGTTTCTCGTCCGATCTTTTCCCGGGCCTTTCTTTAGCACGTATGGCTTTCAAATATCCTTAACCAACGCGCGAATAGGTCGATTAGGTGCTGGAAATTCTACGGGGTATAACATTCTCCCCCCTTAAGAACATTCATCCTCGAATGTGCACTGCTATCTCGAGGACTACTTAACTTACTTTCTATAAAAATTTCGGCAGAGTTTCCCCTGTAATATGGACTATAGCAAAAACCTGAAATGCAGAAAAGTCCAACACAGGCACTGCACGTAATATTTTAAGATCCACTGGATAACTAAGTATCAACCTTTCTCATTCACACACATACGACTATAAGGTACTGCATAAGTAATAATATTACGGACATACCTGTCGCCTGACTAGGCCTGAAATAGGTGAGGGAATCTGGCTTTTATATCTTCTTCAGCTTCCCACGTCATTTCCTCACGGTTCCTGTTACGCCACAATACTTTGACAGACGCAACATCTTTAGTCCTCAACCTGCGAATCTGTCTATCTAAGATAGCTACGGGAACCTCTTCATATGCTAACTCTTTTGTGACTTGGACATCCTGAACTGGAACTACTGTAGAAGGGTCCCCTACGAACTTTCTCAACATAGAGACATGGAATACTGGGTGAACAGATGCTAACTCTGGAGGCAAGTTCAATTCGTATGCAACTTGGCCTATTCTCCGCCGAATCTGATATGGCCCAATAAATCTCGGGCTAAGCTTGCCTTTCTTGCAAAATCTCATTACCCCTTTCATCGGAGACACTTTCAGATATACCCAGTCATTTACCGCAAATTCTAGATTTCTGCGTCGCATATCTGCATAAGACTTCTGGTGGCTCTGAGCAGTCAGTAAACGTTATCAGATAAGCTTTATCTTCTCCTCTGACTACCGAACAATGTCTGGGACAACCAATGCTGATTCTTCTATTTCAAACCAACCAATTGGCGACCTGCATTTTTGCCCGTATAATGCCTCGAAAGGCACCATCTGGATGGCTGAATGATAGCTATTATTATAAGCAAATTCAATTAACGAAAGATGCTCATCCCAGCTACCCCCAAAATCTAGCACACACGCTCGTAGCATATCTTCGAGTGTCTGAATTGTACGTTCAGCCTGCCCATCTGTCTGAGGATGGAATGCTGTGCTCAAGTTAATCTGCGTTCCCAAACCTTTCTGAAACGACTGCCAGAATCTAGTTGTGAACTGTGCTCCCCTATCTGAAATAATGGATACTGGCACTCCATGCAATCTAACTATTTCTCTGATATATAATTCGGCATAATCCTCAGCTGAGAAGGTAGCCTTCACTGGCAGGAAATGAGCTAATTTTGTCAGCCTGTCAACTATTACCCAAATGGAATCATTTCTGCGTCTGGTACGGGGTAACCCTGTTACAAAATCCATGTTTATTGTCTCCCATTTCCACGTACGCACCGTTATATCTTGCGTCAAACCGCCCGGCTTCTGGTGCTCTGCTTTCACCTGCTGACAGTTAGAACATTTAGATACAAATTAGCTATCTCAGCTTTCATACCTGGCCACCAGTAGATGTCTCTGATGTCATGGTACATTTTCGTCGCCCCTGGATGGAGGGAATAGCGAGCGTAATGTACCTCATGCATGATCCGCCCACGAAGCCCTGAAACATTCGGGACACAGAGGCGGGCCTTACAGCGTAACACATCACCCTCCGCCATTTGGAAATCTGACTCCTTACCTTTCTGAATTCTATCTCTGAGTTGGACTAAATCAGGGTCCTCCTACTGTCGTTCTTTTACCTCTATAACTAATGATGACACAGCAGAATTCTGAATTACTGCTCTATTATTTTCTGTTTCCATTACTCGAACGGCTAAACCAGCTAACTGATGAATTTCTTTGGCTAACTCCCGCTTCTCAGGTTGCAAATACGCCAAACTCCCCATTGACTTACGGCTCAGGGCATCTGCCACTACATTAGCTTTTCCGAGGTGATAGAGAATATTCACATCATAATCTTTTAACAACTCCAACCAGCGGCGTTGTCGTAGATTCAACTCCCTCTGAGTGAAGATGTACTGTACGCTCTTATGATCTGTGTAAATATCAATATGGACGCCGTATAGGTAATGCCTCCACATCTTCAAGGCGTGGATCACTACGGCTAATTCCAGGTCGTGGGTAGGGTAGTTCTCTTCGTGTTTCCTCAGCTGTCTGGAAGCATATGCAATCACTTTACCATGCTGCATCAACACACAACCTAACCCGACGCCTGATGCATTGCAGTACACTGAATAACCTTCTGTCCCCTCCGGCAATGCTAACACTGGGGCGGAGGTTAATCTGTCTTTCAGTTCTTGGAAGCTCTGCTCGCATGCCTCTGTCCACTAAAACTTTGCTGCTTCCTGTGTCAATTTGGTTAGAGGTGCCGCAATGGTCGAGAACCCTTCAACGAACCTCCTATAATATCCTGCCAACCCCAGAAAGCTACGAACTTCAGTCGGAGTGGTAGGCCTAGGCCATGACTTAACTGCTTCTATTTTCTGTTTGTCAACTTGTATACCAGCATCTGTGACGATATGCCCTAAAAAGGCCACTGAGTTAAGCCAGAATTCACACTTAGAAAATTTAGCATACAACTGGAGGTCCCTGAGGATCTGGAGCACTGTCCGCAAATGAGTCTGGTGATCTGCTTCAGAGCGAGAATACACCAGAATGTCATCAATGAATACTATCACGAACAAGTCCAGGAAAGGTCTGAAAATACTGTTCATCAGGTCCATGAAGACTGGCGGGGCATTCGTTAACCCGAAGGACATGACTAGAAATTCAAAATGTCTATATCGGGTCCTGAACGCTATCTTAGGAATATCTCTCTCACGTACTCGGACCTGGTGATATCCGGACCGCAAGTCAATCTTAGAAAAGTATCTGGCTCCCTGCAACTGATCAAATAAGTCATCAATTCTGGGAAGCGAGTACTTGTTCTTTACTATAACTTTGTTTAATTGCCGGTAATCTATGCACATTCGGAGCGAGCCATCTTTCTTTCTCACAAATAAAACTGGCGCACCCCACGGGGAAGTACTCGGCCTGATGAAACCTTTATCCAATAAATCTTTCAACTTCTCCTTTAATTCTCTGAGTTCTGCAGGAGCCATACGATAGGGAGGAATTGATATCGGCTGAGTACCTGGTAACAAGTCAATAGCAAAGTCTATTTCCCTTTCTGGGGGAATACCAGGTAACTCATCTGGGAATACATCAGGGAATTCGTTCACCACTGGAACAGACTGGAGCGTCGGAAATTCTACTTGAACATCCTGGACTCTGACCAGATGGTAAATACATCCCTTAGATATCAACTTTCTCGCCTGAAGGTAGGAAATAAACCTACCTTTTGGCATAGCGGTGCTGCCCTTCCACTCTTTCCTGCTTCTCCTGGGAAGTGGAATCGGACCGTCTTGGTCCAACATTCAATGTTGGTAAAACACGGTACTAACCAGTCCATACCCATTATGGCATCGAAGTCTATCATTTCTAACTCGACCAGATCTACTGTGGTCTGACGGTCAGCAACCTCTACTGTACACCCGCGGTAGATTCGATTAGCTGTGATAGAGTCACCGACGGGCGTGAATACTAAAAAGGGCTGCTGCAGTAATTCTGGTGCAATACTAAAATTTTGTGCCACAAATGGAGTAATGTAGGACAAAGTATACCCTGGATCAATCAACACATAAGCAGGGTGTGAGCAGATAGTTAGCATACCTATCACAACATCAGGTGACGCTTCTGAATCTTGCCTCCCTGGTAAAGCATATGTGCGGCTTGGACCCGCACCTGTACTGGAGGCCCCTGATCTGCCCCGACCCCTGCCTGCTGGAACCGAGGGCCTGCGCCCAGTCGAGGATGCTGTGGCTCGTGACCCTGCAGATGCCCTATCCTATCTATCTCGGTCCTCTCAGCCTCTGGCTGGGCAATCTCTCATCAAATGGCCTTCTTGGCCATAAATATAACATGCGGTGGAACCATACCTGCATGCTCCAGGATGGCGTCGACTGCATATAGGGCAAAGTGGTAGGGTATACCTACTCTGCTCCACCCTCCTCTGTAATGGTGAACCTGCCATCTGCGAGCCTCTACCAGTCCCTGACTACCCCCTGCGACTGAATCTACCCCCTGCGACTGTGGCGGAGGCGGGGGCCTGGGCGGCCTGTCTAACAATCGTGGCCTGGGTCCTCCCCGGGCCTCCCTCTATAACTCAACTGGCCTGTCCCGGCGACGCTGTTCCTGATTGACCCTTCTGATTGTTCGGCTGGTTCGGTATATGTAAAACCGACACGCAAGTGCACGTGGTCAAACAAGTAATAAAGTGGCTAAGTAAGCCAAGTATCGATCCAAGGAGACTTTGGATAAGTAAAATTGCCTAAGTACACTATATTCTTATCTTACTTCTAATTATGCTAACAACAACGTAACCAACAGTTAAATAAGTTTTTGTTTATAAATTATATATACTAAAACTATTAACAATTATTTACTGTGAATTGAAACTATGGATATGAGCATACCAAGGTTAAGAACAAGCAATGAATTTGATGATAATCACAATTTGGTTAATCTTTTCTTCATGTTGCTAGCCAAGAACATTAGCCTAGAAATTAAAACTCTCGTATTTAATTTCACTTTCGAATCATAAACCATTCGTCTACATTTCTGTGATCAAATGCAATTTATGACCTAGCACTACAATTCCGGTTCCTAAATTGACTAATACGGATTTCAAGTATATTTCTATCAGGAAAGCATATCAAAACCCAATTTTCCCAAATCAAGTTAAGAACAATACCCTATTAATTCACAAATTTCCAATTTCATGCTCTCTCGAGTGAAATTGGACTTTTTAGATGTACATTAGTATCGGCCACACACTAATGCAGTAAGAACAAGAATTAATAGAACAACATGGAAGAAGAAGAAGAAAACCATATAATTAACAATCAAAATTCATCACCATTATTCAAAACCTCAGCAAGGAAGAGAATTAGCCACTCATTTGTGGATTAATCATCCTAAAACAAGTGTAAATCATACATACAATTGATTGAAAGAAGAAAGGAAGAGAAGAAATCCCTTAGCTTTTTCGTCCCTCAACTGCTTCTAACCCACGTCCTTGCTCCACCACGTCTGAATTAATTAAAAATAAGCTAAGTGTTCTATTTATACTAGTGGGAATTTTTTCCGGAATAACAAGCACCGTGTCACGGAGGCCAACGCGGAGCTCTGCCTCCATGACACGGCGTGGACGCAGACCCTTACTGGAATTCCAGGGTCCGGGAATATAGCCTCAACGTGGCACGGAGGCCAACGCGGAGGCTTATCTCCGTGCCATGGAGCTGTCGCGAGGCCTTACTGGAAATTTTCTATTTAAAGTACCCTCCAGGCAGTGTGCCTCCGCGATGGTAGCGTGGCACGGCTCCATATCGGAGCCCCTTTACTTTGCGCATTCCAATGTCTCTTCCATGCTCGCATCCAAGTCGAACTCCGATATAATTCCAACATGCATTTTAGCTCCTAAAAATCATATTTTCCTGCAAAACAAATGCTAATAATGTTGGTTAGTATAAATTCACATTTTATTACCAATTACATGAGAATATATACATATTGCACAACAAACAAGGCGAAAATGATACGTTTGAGTATCACTTGGGCATATAAATCTGCCCAAGATCACTTACCCCACACTTAAATCCTTGTTCGTCCTCGAACAACACATACACAACTCATGCAAATTACATCCCAACCTTTGCCACTATGGTGCGACAATTTATGCTACGGTCATACCGATTATTCGATTTTTGCAAATCATCAAGAAAACATACATCGTCTTAACAATGCAATGACCTTTAATACATCAAGACTTCCTAGACTTTAAGAATCGACTCTCGATATCGGCAAACTCATGCAAATCAGCTAATCAAGATATCCGACACGAAAATCAATCTTTCATCAAGCATGTGCCCTCACAACTCAAGAGAATCTTCCCCTTTTTTGTTCATGCAACACACAAACATTCAAGTAGGGTCATGTAAAAATTAATTTCACTCTCTCTCCCAAAAGAATTCACATGCTTCATGTCATGACCCATAGGCTTGCCCTTAATGTATTACTCCACTAATATAAAGAAATGCAATGTAAGATCACGTAGGACTTTAATGGGTTGTAATGGAAGCTATGGAACTAGTATATATTGGATTAGCCAATAATAGTCACTAGCATCCTTAAGCGCCTTTTCAACACTTTCCCATCGACTCATGGATATTGTTCTTCTTTTTCTCTTTTTCATCATCCCATTCATGCTTGTTTACTTTTGTATGGCCCATTTCCTCAAACACATTTGACACAACACAAAGGGTTTTCATGTACCCTCAATATCATTTAATTATGATGAGTGCACCCTCCACCTTTTTCTTTTCTTTCCTCACCCTGCTTTTCTTTTTCTTTTCACCCTTCTCACTCTTTGACACTTTGGGAAAAATTTTGTTTTCTTCTTAAGCACTTAAGAGTTTTGTATAGACTTTACGGCTAATGAAAAGAAAGAATAAAACTTAGTTTATACAATTTTGGACAAAAGAAAGAAATAATCGGCTAAAGGCTCAACGGGCTGACTAGGGTATACAGTCACATAAAAAGGTAGCGTATGACAAGAAAAAAATAGAAACTCTCGGTTAAACAAAGAAATGCCTACATCCTTTCCAACACTACACCTCCTTCATTTCGTTTTGTACACACACCAGGCAAGTTCTAGACACTTCACAATAGCATGGAATAACAATACCTCACTTCACACTTTATGCACATGCTCGATTCAAGATGCATTCACAGACTCTTTGATTAACCAATTACATGAATTCAAAATTAAGCCTCAATCACACCGAACCGAATTCTACAGCCTAGGTAACTCAACATATTTACAAAATTGCATGCTTTCAAACGAATCACTTTTACATTTTGAATATCAGTTACAACAAACAACCAAAATTTCACAACTATTTAGTAACTACAGGTTCAGTGATGCAATCCACCAAAGAAAAAACTGAAAACAAATTAAAAATCCTACTCCTATCGACTACATTTCCCTTAAGACGGTCGTCATCCATCCATCGTAGGGAACGGTCACTAACTATGACATCGGTTCAATGGAACTATTCTCGGTAAAAGAACCGAAAACAAACTCCGAGAAACCCAAAATAAAAACCGAAATTTTTTTGCAGAACATCGATCATGTCGATGGAAAACTATTTACAAAATATTTTGATAAGTGCAAAATATTTTCGCAAAAATTTTGAAAAATATCGATCATTTCGATAAGAAAGAAATATTTACAAAATATTTACAAAATTTTCACTGGCAACCACAACCTTTCAAAACACACATCATTTACCACAAAAATATATACAGGTACAACATAAATCAGTTCACAACCACAAGGAAACACAAAAAACATACATGCAAAACAAAGGAAAGAACATACAGCAGATTAGCCTAAGTCCCAGCACCTAGCTACTCCCCACCCCACACTTAAATCGAACACTGTCCCCAATGTTCACAAAAATTAAAAATCACACAAATTTCGGGTGGTGGAACTCCCTGATCAGTCGAAATATTCGACTTCTTCATCTGGTGTTGCTGCCTCGTCGCCCATGTCCGAGTCTCCTCCATCGTCGTCATCGGACTCCACATCGGAGTCCTCCCGACGTGTCTCCTCGTCAGTGGGGACATCATCGTCAGTAGGCTCTACGAAGGCTAGTCCCACTCGACACAATGCTCTGGCGTTCTCGCCAAATGGGTAATCCAGCTCCAACCGCCATAACTCTTCCTCTGTGGCTGGTCTCCCACCAATCCGGAGCTGAAGCATCTGCATACCAAACATTCGTGCCATGTACTGATCATCACGAGCATGTCGCTCACCCAGTGTCAGCACTGGCCCGTCTGTGGTGTCGGGGGCCTTAGTTTTTGTCACATCAAGGGCCCTCCGCTCCAACTGCGGCATGTAATCCAAAGCCTCTTCCTCGACATCGAGGCCCCAGAGAAAGGTGGTGATGAGTCCGCCGAACCCATATCTGTGGCCCTGGTGTAGTTGGGCTCTCTTCATGGCGGATATGATAACCGCCCAACATTAATCTCCAGCCCTTTCATAAGGGCATACACCAAGCAGACACGGTCCCGGGTCACATCCGTCATGTGAACCCCCGGGATCAAGCACGAACAAACTATTTTCAGCCAAATTCTTGCCTCCCTGTTCATCTACGAATAAGGCAGAGTCTGGTGATAACCCCTCTCCTTATGTCTGCTCCATCGGGTTGTGGATCGAGCCCCACACAAGGTACGTCTGATGTCGGCGTATGGTGGGGTGATGTTCAGCTGGCGGAGAACGTGGGCGTCTGTGTCCCGCGCTCCAACGATGGCATTAAATTGCTGGGGTTCCAGAGTGACAATCTGCCCTCTGATTTTCATTGTGTGGCTTCTGATGGCCGGGTTCCAATTTGCGTAGAACTCCCGGACCAAATGTAGGTTGCACTCCTTGGGCTCCTGAAATATAAAGCTGAGCCCAGCTGCCTCAATCCTTTGCACAATACGGGGGAACTCCTATGCTAGTGGTTCCCGTGCAATATGCTCCTCCGGGAAGTACTTGCTTTCCTTATGTTTAGCGTACCACTTCTTTCCTTCCTCAGTTACCCACCTCGTTCCGTATTGGCGGCGTTGGCCGCGCGGAACAGCTGGTGCAGCTGGGACTGCGGTGCCCAATCTCATTCACTTTCTCCCGGTGCCTGAAGTAGAAGCACCTTTACCCTTATCCTGCCTACTCGCCATTGTATCTGCCAACATCAATAAACAAGGACAATGTCAAGCTAAATGCATATTAGCTTCGGCTAAGGTCGGGTTAAACTAAGTTCACCCCACACTTAGTCCTTAGCTACTTTTACGATACTACGGCAAGGATTACTTTATTTACAACCCAAACACAAACAACTATACAATTTATTGCTTAGTGCGTTCACCAAAAAATTTTCGACAGTATAACTTTTAGTGTACTACTCAGACTTCATACAGCTAATCCCAATCCTACTATCGCTAGCAATTCAACCATCGCACTTAGCAATGAAAACAACAACAAAAATTCTATATACATACGAATCCAAATAATCAAACCAATTTGAACAATTTTCGCATTTTCCCCAAAAATTCGAGAATTCGTCGTCTTTTACATTCAAACAATATTTACACGACTTATCTCACTTCACAACCACACCCCGGCATCTAATTCACCAATTTATCAAGTTACCCAATTCAATTTCAACAACCCAAGCCCTAGAATTAAATTTTACACTCAATTTCGAATAAGTCATGTAATCGACAAGTTCAAACGCTAATTACAACATTTCGAACACTCATCAATCAACAAATAATTCAATTTCATGCTCAATTGCTACTTAGGAGGATATATCTCACCTCACATACTCAAATTCGAGTGGAATCAACAAAAATTTGAGAAAAACGAGGAAAACATACCTTTAAATTGAATACCCGAAGAAACTTGACGATTTCCTTGCCTAGTACCGTGGCACGGTGGTTGGGGATGGAATTAGGGAGTTTGGTCGCGGAGAAGAGAAGAAATGGGGAAAGAAAGGGCAAAAATCGGGGTTAAAAAAGAAGAAAAACACGCGGGTCACCCGGCAACCCGGTGTGACCCGACACCAAATATAAGGCAACGTGTCACGGAGGGTAACGCGGAGCCCCTCCTCCGTGACACGGAGCCAACGCCCCAGTGCACTGTCTCTTCATTTTAATTATTTTTTCATACCTTGCCTTTTTCTTCCCGATTCGATGCATATTTTTCTCCGTTAGACCTGAAAATCACCTCACTAAACAAAATTGGTTATATTAATAGATTTCCCTAACTAAAATGAAAAATATTAACTAAAAACGAAAAATTTATACCAAATCAAGAAAAGAAAAATAAAAATAAAAATTATTTACACTTTACAAAAAGAAGAAAAACAAAATATTTTCCACGGGTTGCCTCCCGTGCAGCGCCTGGTTTACCGTCGCGGCTCGACGTCCTTTATGCTCAATTATCTACTAGGGTGATGGACGATTTGTCACGAACATTGTCCTCCCCCCAGTAGTGCTCAACCTGATCAAGTGGCCTTCCTATCAACTCTCGGGAATCATTCATTTGATTAGCATTCCCATGATTAATTACATTGATCACCGAGAGTTCTTCATTCACCATCGGGAGCTTAGGTGCTTTATACACATCGAACACTTCGACCTTGTCATGTGCTCGCATTTTAAGTTGACCCGCAGCCACGTCGATTAATGCTTTTTCGGTTGCCAAAAAGGGTCGTCCCAAAATAAATGGGACTTCAGCATCTGGTTCAAAATCCAGAACAATAAAATCGACTGGAAAAATGAGGGAGCCTACTTGCACTAGAAAATCCTCAACAATGCCATCCGGCTTAGCTAAGGATCTGTCTGCTAGCTGCAAGATTACGGTTGTAGGTCTAGGACTCCCCAGACCTAACTTTCTGAATACCGAAGAGGCATCAGATTTATGCTCGCCCCCAAGTCACATAATCCACGAGCTCGGATACTCTGCCCAATAGTCAGCTGGATAGTAAAACTTCCAGGATCTTTCAGCTTCGTGGGCAGTCTATTTTGAATCCGGGAAGTGCATTCCTCCGTCAAAGCCACCGTGGCATACTCAGTCAAATGACTTTTGTTTGCCACGATGTCTTTAATATATTTCGCATATTTGGGCACTCCCTGCAAGACATCAACAAGAGGTAAATTAACATGTACCTGTTTAAGCACCTCCATAAATTTCTTGAAACACGCCTCCTCCTTGTGTTTCTTGAGTCGTTGAGGGAACGGGGGTGGAGGCCTTTCTGGTTTAGCTTCTTTAGTCTTCCCCCTATCAGAACTTTGTTCCTCCTCAACTTCTGCTGCTCCTGACTTTTGAGGCGGTCTTTCCGGTTCCACCTCCTTCAACTGTAAACCACTCCTCGTGGTCACTGCATTTACCTACTTCGGATTAGGATCCGTGTCGCTGGGCAGTCCTCCTCTGGGTCTTGTATTTTGGGCACTAGCATATTGCCCAAACTGATATTCAAGAGCCTTGGTCGCTAACTGATTATTCTTCACTTCGGCTGCCAATTTAACATAGTCAGCCTGCAATTGTGCCTGATTAGCGATCATGGTTTTGAACATCTCTTCAATGGTAGGTGATGGTGGTGGAGGAGGGGCATTGTGATTTCTAAATTATGATTGGTAGTTCTGTTGCCCTCCTTGGTTCCTGTGCATACCCTGACCCGAACTTTGGCCTTGTTGGTTGTTGCTACCCCACGTAAAATTTGGATGGTTCCTCCAATTTGAGTTGTAGCCACTACCAAACTGCTGCTGATTTCTTTGTGCATTGCCCACAAAGTTAACAGAATTAGGATTTGCAACACAACACTCAGCTGAGTGCTCACTACTACCACACACTTCACACCACATCTGCTGGACCGCATTGACTGAAGCTGAAGGCTGGTTCAAGTTCATATTGCTGAAGTGGTTGTTTAACTGGTTCTGCAAGGCAGCTATCTGTGCAGCGATAATTGTAAATTCATCCACTTCAAGCACTCCTGCTACTTTCCTTGCTCCACCTCTTGATGAATCTGCATTCCATTTTGGATTGCCCTGTGAAATCCGGTTTAGCAAAGTGTACAGCTCCTCATAAGTCTTTTCCAGCGCTTGCCCTCCAGCTGCTGAGTCTAGCAAAATTTTAGTATGGGGTTCCAAACCCTCAATAAATGTGTGTACCAACACCTCATTGGACTGATGATGATGAGGACAGTCCCACAACATGGATTTAAATCTTTCCCAGGCTTGATATAGATTTTCTCCCTCCCTCTATTTGAAACTTAGAATTTGACTTCTAAGTCTGGCTGTTTTACCAGAAGCGAAAAATCTGATCAAAAACTTCCATGCTAGATCATCCCACGTTGATATAGAATTTGGTGGTTTAGCTTTTAACCACCTCTTGGCTTCACCAAGTAAGGAAAACGGAAATAAGGTGAGCCGAACATAATCAGGTGACACTCCAGCGGGTATATAAGTGTCACTTATCTCCAAAAAATTCTGGAGATGTTGTTGTGGGTCTTCATGAGGGAGACCGGTAAATTGCCCGCTTGTGTGCAAAAGTTGCACCATATTCTGCTTCAATTCAAACCTCCCTCCAGGCTCTGGTTTGCGGATACTAGAATGTACATTGTTGGCATGTGGGATTGCCCCCTCGCGAATCGGCCTTGCTGCTGCTTCATCGGGCACTAACACTGCCCTCATAACTGGTGGATGTTGTTGCTCCATAATAGACTGTCTAAGCAACCACAACTTCTTTTGTAGAGCTTCTCTACGTTTACTATGAAATTCACGTTCATGCTCTGTATAAGATTCCACCAGCTCCTTGTCCTTTGCCAGTGTTCACAGAAATCAAGTCTGCAAAATACAGGCTAAGACCAAGTTGTCAACACTTAAGAAAATAAAACAAAAATACAGTAAATTTACACTTAACACAATTTCACCAATTGCCTAGTCTCCCCGGCAACTGCGCCAAAAACTTGTTCAGCTGGTTCGGTATATGTAAAACCAACACGCAAGTGCACGTGGTCAAACAAGTAATAAAGTGGCTAAGTAAGCCAAGTATCGATCCAAGGAGACTTTGGATAAGTAAAATTGCCTAAGTACACTATATTCTTATCTTACGTCTAATTATGCTAACAACAACGTAACCAACAGTTAAATAAGTTTTTGTTTATAAATTATATATACTAAAACTATTAACAATTATTTATTGTGAATTGAAACTATGGATATGACCATGCCAAGGTTAAGAACAAGCAATGAATTTGATGATAATCACAATTTGGTTAATCTTTTCTTCATGCTGCTAGCCAAGAACATTAGCCTAGAAATTAAAACTCTCGTATTTAATTTCACTTTAGAATCATAAACCATTCGTCTACATTTCTGTGATCAAATGCAATTTATCACCTAGCACTACAATTCCGGTTCCTAAATTGACTAATACGGCTTTCAAGTATATTTCTATCAGGAAAGCACATCAAAACCCAATTTTCCTAAATCAAGTTAAGAACAATACCCTATTAATTCACAACTTTCCAATTTCGTGCTCTCTCGAGTGAAATTGGACTTTTTAGATGTACATTAGTATCGGCAACACACTAATGCAGTAAGAACAAGAATTAATAGAACAACATGGAAGAAGAAGAAGAAAACCATATAATTAACAATCAAAATTCATCACCATTATTCAAAACCTCAGCAAGGAAGAGAATTAGCCACTCATTTGTGGATTAATCATCCTAAAACAAGTGTAAATCATACATACAATTGATTGAAAGAAGAAAGGAAGAGAAGAAATCCCTTAGCTTTTTCGTCCCTCAACTGCTTCTAACCCACGTCCTTGCTCCACCAAGTCTGAGTTAATTAAAAATAAGCTAAGTGTTCTATTTATACTAGTGGGAATTTTTCCCGGAATAACAAGCAACGTGTCACGGAGGCCAACGCGGAGCACTGCCTCCGTGACACGACGTGGACGCAGACCCTTACTGGAATTCCAGGGTCCGGGAATATAGCCTCAACGTGGCACGGAGGCCAACGCGGAGGCTTATCTCCGTGTCACGGAGCTGTCACGAGGCCTTACTGGAAATTGCCATTTAAAGTACCCTCCAGGCATTGTGCCTCCGCGATGGTAGCGTGGCACAGCTCCATCGCGGATCCCCTTTACTTTGCGCATTCCAATGTCTTTTCCATGCTCGCATCCAAGTCCAAGTCCGATATAATTCCAACATGCATTTTAGCTCCTAAAAATCATATTTTCCTGCAAAACAAATGCCAATCATGTTGGTTAGTATAAATTCACATTTTATTACCAATTACATGAGAATATATACATATTGCACAACAAACAAGGCGAAAATGATACGTTTGAGTATCACTTGGGCATATAAATCTGCCCAAGATCACTCATCTCCCGATGTCACTGTCTGATGCCCTCAATATTCTGGGCAAATGCCTGAATTCGAGCAATGTCCATGTCCTCTCGCAGTGTGGCCGTAATACAAGTCTCAACTTATTCTGGATTCAACCCCATGATAAAGCGGTGTACTCTGGATGCCATGGTATCAACAAAGGCTGGTGCATATCGAGCCAAAGAATCAAACCGCAAGGAGTATTCCCGAACACTCATGGCCCCCTACTCCAGATGCAGGAACTGGTCTACCCGAGCCTGTCGAATCTCCCACGGCAAATAGTGATCCAGAAAAGCTCCTGAAAAGCTGGACCAGGGGGGAGGGGAAACATCTCTCCCTCGGGACCTTTCCCAGCTTTCATACCATAACACGACGATGTCCCGTAACCGAAATGCTGCCAACTCAACTGATTCTGTAGGCGTGGCATGCATAACCCTGAAGATTCTCTGCATTTGATCTTGAAAATCCTGAGGGTCCTCTGTCCGGTCCGTACCTTTAAACTGTGGGGGATTCAGAGCCAAGAACTCTCAGACCCTCGAACTACCGGGCCCTCCTGATGACTCCGCAACTGTAGACGGCATTGGCTGACGCTGAGCAGCCATCATCTGTGCTAACATAACTACAGCACTCCTAACCTCCTGATCAGAAGGTGTCGGTATAGGGACTGTTGAAGGTAGTGTCGCCCCAAGCGGCTCCTGATATGGTGGAGACTGCTGAGAAGGCTGGGACGATGCCTCTGTAGTGCCCTCTGATCGGGCTATTTCTAAACGAGGGTGAGGCATCCTGCTGGTGCCTTCCCCTGCTGCAATATCTAAGCTCCGGCCTGTGATAGGATGTCGCTGGTCTGACATTATCTGTAACCAAAGAATATAGTAAGCTTTTAGGGACTCAACCCTATATTGTACCGCTCTACAGCACGACTGAATAAGAATAAAAGACAACCATCCTATCATGCCTTGCAGCCTCCTACCCATAGTATGTGGTGCACAACACATCCATGGACAGGACTCTACTTAGCACGGCTTGCAGACTCCCTGGGATACGACTTGCTCTGATACCAAGTTTGTCACACCCCGCCTTGGGGGGTATGACTGGCACCTGGTGCCCTACTAGGACCTGTACTGCTGGACTGCTAAGCTTGGGCACATCTGGTGCCTGGCTGGCTCTAACTCACATTCCTGGAAACAAAGGGCTATATAACGGCTGTAAACACAGCCCCCGACCCCTTTGGGCTATAGCCTCATGTATCTGTACTAACAGCTGACCAGAAACATGTCAATATAGGGAAACCTATGCGGGCCGACAAGGCCACCATGCTGTCTAGTTATCTATAACTTAACCATGAAGTACTGGATAGCTACGTGACTGGCAAGGTCACCACTACGGTCGAACTATGGCCCCATACGGCCAACATAAAGGAAACACAAGTTCTAACAGCTATACAACTGCACGGCCTCACACGACCGGCTCATCTGACCACAGGGAAATATACAGACTGCAAGCCTCTAGGAATAACAATAGAAATGATCGGTACAGGGCCCCGACCTACCCGTACTACACAACAAAAGAAAATGAAATACACCTCTGGAATTCAGTCTCTGGATTACAGGAGCTGAACACTCGATCGCTGACAGAAATCACGTGCTATCGCCTGCTCGTCTATGAGTACCTGCAGGCAAGTAATACAACGCCCCACCGGGCATCAGTACCGCTGGTACTGAGTATGTAAAGCAATAACTGAAAGAAATATCTGAAAACCACAATACAACTGATGAAACTGAAGTAGGAAGAAATAGATTAACTGTCTGATAATGTAAGTCGTACCTTCTCTCAATTATACTGGAAGGAGCAGGAGTCATACCTGAGGATTTATCATTCTACTGTCGATCTACTCGTATCTATTATAACACAGCACAACATATCACAACATACATAGCACACACAAACCTTACCCGGCCCCCATAAGCCGGGAGGTACAACCAACACGAAATCTATACCCCTACCCCGGTATTCCCGTCTCCTATAATAAATGTAAGCATCCTGCCGGTCCCCTGGGTATGCACTTGGGCTCGCTGAGCCCCTGACTATAACTGTACCTGAGTCCGGAGGACTCCTAAATCAACACCCCGGGCGTATCCGCTCGACGGGGGTGTATAAGGGCCGACCAAGGCACAATATGGGGAAAACTGGCATCCCATCTTCGTCCCCTGTGGGACGGCATGCCACTCCATAGAGCGACGTATCCTCGTCCTCTGGAGGACGGGTCGATACAACTATTAACCCTGGGGCTGTCATGGATGCTAGGTAATCCAACCCCAAACAATACCACAGTCTCAACTAGTAATACTATCTGCATATACCACATACTGAAGCTAACGATAATAAAGTGTTTGTACATACTGCATGCTAAACTAGTGATAGTGATATGTACGTATTTAAAACATGCTGAGACTGATAATAGTATATATATATATATATATATATAAATATAATCTTCTGCCATACTGTACTGAGTCTAATGCTGAACATGATATAGTATTTCTGCTGAAAGCTATACTGTACACTGAGTATCTATAGTAACATGATTTACTATTCCTAACATGCTTTCCAACTCCATTTTAACTTATCATTGTATTTCTGAGATGCCTTACAGATGCTACATTGCTCTACTGGGTTTCAACTGAATACAATGATATCCTAACATTCTGTGTCAGATCACATACTGAGCACGCTGTGCAGTTCCTAATGCTTGTATTAGAATCCATGTCGTGCTAGCAAGTTTCACGCAAGTTATAACTCGATGCTTCTAATATCGTACCAACATTCGTAATAAACGTAACACATGGCTTCTGAACATTCTACTGGCCTTTAAATTATTGTACCGCACCGATATTACTTAACTTGCCGAGGAAACTAGCTTTACATACCTTATCCTCGAACTATCCGGCTGTCGGACGAGGCTCGGCCAGTACTTCAACTATTTTCTCCCAACTTCATTCATAAATATGTCAGTCAATACTAAATACAGCTTTATTTTAAAGAGCAATGTCACTTTCGATATAGTTTATAGCCTAAACTTAGGCGTATCGAAAGACGGTCGAAAACTCGCTATTTTCCAGCGGTCCAGAAGGGGGAAATATTAACTTCACAGCTAGGAACACATAGACACTAATTTATAGCAATTCCACTTACCTTAGCTCGGTAGCTCGACGATTCGTCGGCCGTATTTCACGAAACTAAACCCGTAGGAATGCTCTCTGCTGCTAAATACCTCGGTATCTGAGGTTAATTGGAGTTTGGACAACGTTTAGCAGCATAATTTTTATACCCCGTAAAATTCCCGGCACCTAAATGACCTATTCGCACGTTGGTTAAGCATAATTGAAGGCCATACGTGCTAGAGAAAGGCCCAGGAAAAGATCGGATGAGAGACCTGTCGACCCATCGCGGGAGGAGCCGAGGCAGAGCCCCTCCGCGATGGCAGCGTGTCACGGAGGTGGAGCCTCCGCGATGGCTCCGTGACACATTGGCCTTGTTCAGGCCCAAGTATATGAAGGCCACTTCGGTTTTAAATCATTTAAACACATTTTTATTTCCAGAAAACAAAGGGTGAGCGGCAGAGAGAAGGTAAGAACGAAGGAGATATTATATTTTTCGTCCGATTACGCGGCTAAACGTTGCCCAAACTCAAATTAACTCCAGATACTGAGGTATTTAGCAGCAGAGAGCATTCCTACGGATTCAGTTTCGTAAAATACGGCCGACGAATCGTCGAGCCACTGAGCTAAGGTAAGTGGAATTGCTCTAAATTAGTGTCTATGTGTTCCTAGCTGTGAAGTGAATATTTCTCCCTTCTGGACCGCTGAAAAATAGCGAGTTTTCGACCGTCTTTCGATAAGCCTAAGTTTAGGCTATAAACTATATCGAAAGTGACGTTGCTCTTTACAATAAAGCTGTATTTAGTATTAATTGACATATTTATGAATGCAGTTGGGAGAAAATAGTTGAAGTGCCGGCCGAGTCTCGTCCGACAGACGAATGATTCAAGGATAAGGTATGTAAAGCTAGTTCCCTCGGCAAGTTAAGTAATATCAGTGCAGTATAGTAATTTTCCGACCAGTAGAATGTTCAGAAGTCAAGTGTTACGTTTATTGTGAATGTTGATACAGTATTAGAAGCATCAGGTTGTAACTTGCGTGAAACTTACTAGTACGACATAGATTCTAACACAAGTGTTAGAAACTGGCCAGCATGCTCAGTAGATGCAATACGAAATGTTAAGATATTATTGTGTTCAGTTGAACCCCGCAAAGCGATGCAATATCCGTAAAGCATCTCAGACATAGAATGGCAGGCTAATATAAAGTTTAGAACGCAGGTTAGGAATAGAAAATCACGTTAATACAGAAACTCAGTATACAGCATAGGTTGCAGCAGAAATACTATATTTCGTATAGTATTTGCCCCAGTACAGTTGGGCAGGAGACTATATTCATATATACACATTTGCCAGCCTCAGCACGTATTAAATACGTACAGATTACTATCATTAGTTCAGCATGTCATGTACATGATACTTTACCCCTATTAGCCTCAGCATGTGAGAATATGCAGACAGTATTGTTAGTTGAGACCGTTGTATTGTTTGGGGTTGGATTACCTAGCATCCATGACTGCCCAGGGTTAATAGTTGTATCGACTCGTTACGTCGCTCTACGGAGTGGCATGCCCGTCCCGCAAGGGGGCGAAGATGGGATGCCAGTTTTCCCCATATTGTGTCTTGGTCGGCCCTTATACACCCCCGTCGAGCGGGTACGCCCGGGGTGTTGATTCAGGAGTCCTTCGGACTCAGGTACAGTTATAGTCAGGGGCTCAGTGAGCCCAAGTGCATACCTAGGGGACCGGCGGGATGCTTACAGCCATTATAGGAGATGGGATGACCGGGGTAGGGGTGTAGATTCTGTGTTGGTTGTACCTCCCGGCTTATGGGGGCCGGGTAAGGTTTGTGTATGCCATGTTATGCTATTTCATGTTATGCCATGTTACGTTAGATACGAGTAGATCAGCAGTAGAGGGATATGTCTCCAGGTATGACTCCTATTTCCTTCCAGTATAAATGAGAAAAGGTACGACTTACAGTATCAGGCAGTTAATCTGAGTCTTCTTACTTCAGTTTCATCAGTTACATTGTTGTTTTCAGATTTTGCTTTCAGTTATTGCTTTACATACTCAGTACCAGTGGTATTGACGCCCGGTGGGGCACTGCATTACTTGCCTGCAGGTACTCATAGACGAGCAGGCGATACTACGTGATCCCCGTCAGCGGTCGAGTATTCAGCTCCTGTCATCCGGAGACTGAATTCCAGAGGTGTAGTTCAGTTCCTTTTATTGTATAGTACGGGTAGGTCGGGGCCCTGTCCCGATCATTTCTATTGCTATTCCTAGAGGCTTGCAGTCTGTATATATCTCCCTGTGGTCAGATGAGCTGGTCGTGTGAAGCCGTGCAGTTGTATAGCTGTTAGTACTCTTTCTTTCTTTTATGTTGGCCGTGTGGGGCCATAGTTTGCCAGTAGTGGTGACCTTGCTGGTCACGTAGTTTCTAGTACTTCATGATTGAGTTATAGATAACTAGACAGCATGGTGGCCTTGTCGGCCCGCATAGGTTTCCTTGAATCGATATGTTTCTAGTCAGCTGTTAGTACAGTTACAGGAGGCTATAGGCCAGTGGGCCGGGGGCTGTGTTTACAGCCGTTATATAGCCCTTTGTTTCCAGAAATATGAGTTAGAGCCAGCCAGGCACCAGATGTGCCCAGGCTTAGCAGTCCAGCAGTTCAGGTCCTAGTAGGGCACTAGGTGCCAGTCATACCCCCCAAGGCGGGGTGTGACAAACTTGGTATCAGAGCAGGTCGTGTCCCAGGGAGTCTGCAAGTCGTGCTAAGTAGAGTCTTGTCTATGGATGTGTTGTGCACCACATACTATAGGCAGGAGGCTGCGAGGCATGATAGGATGGTTACCCTTCCTTTTCAGTCAGTCGTGCTTTAGAATGGTATAGTATAGGGTTGAGTCCCTAAAAACTTACCATATTCGTTGATTACAGATATAAAGGCAGATCAGCATTATCATATCACAAGCAGAAGTTCAGATATAGCAACAGAAGAGGGCATCAGCCAGTTACATGATAACTACAGTAGCAGGAGGAGGTACTCGAAACCTTCCAGCATGATACCTTTATCGGTACTATCCCCAGTATATGTTGATAACGTCAAAATAGGAAGTCAGGAATGTAATGTATATACGAGTTGATTTATTTATTAGCTATATAAGACCTGATTAAGATTACAGATAAGGTCAGACCACCAGGAAAGCATAAGGAAGAGAGGGAAATGCAAGAATCCCAGCCACGTTTTTTTTTAGATATGGTACAGTTATATGTTTCTATCTGTTGCAACAAGAAAAGGGCTATTCCTACCTCTTAACCTTGATCCCAGTACAGTAAAGGGGCATAAGAATTGAGGCGAGGCTGCCCAAAACAAGCAGTAAGTGAAGATAGATTGATTAATTTCAGTAAGTGTTAGTGAGCATAAAGAGGGAGTAAGACTGTTAGCTTACCCGAAGTAGGGGTAAAAGATCTTCTAGTGATGAATACCTAATAATAGTCAAGTTTGAGTCAGAAAAAGGCCAAGTCCGCCATTTATGCTAACAGATAGCAAGACATACCTGTAAGATTATAGTTATGATCCAGTTGTGACATCGAAAGATATAGAGGTCATGTGAATCAGATGGGCCTGAATATAAGCCAGAAGAAGTATAGGCCGAGGCTTGATCAGTAATCTCATTAGCAACGAAAGGCAGGTACCTTGAACCCCAGAGTTCAGCTTAAGCAAGATGAGAGGAAGAAGCAGGAATGCCAGATTTTGTGGGGAAATCAGGGTTACCCCTCCCCCCAGATTAATAGAGTATCGTTTTAAGGATTAAGCCTCGGGTTGACAGTAAGATTGCGGTTTAGAATACCGCAGTATGCCTGTTCATGGAGAAGTTAATAAATTACTGATACAGCAATTCTAATCTAGTGTGGCCTAGAGATAAGGCTCAGCAGACAGTCATGGGCTCTTAATATAAGCCCAGTAAGGCCACAAGATTCGAACGTTGACCCCACATCGCAGGAGTGGCGGAATTTCAAATAGCAGACAATAACTAAGGTATTTATGTTTGTTACTCTCAGAATGGGGTGACAATACAACGAAATGATAAGTCAGGGCAAGAGATAGTATTAGGCCGTAGAAGCGGTGTATCATGTACGGTATGAGACTCGGCAGAGCATGTCAGAGATTATGTATTACCGCAGAATTTAGTACATACTGTACATACTTAGCGATATATATATATACAGATAATAGGTATGCTGTGAGTAGCTGCCTAAGGGGTATAATCACAGATACTGATTAGTAATAGGAAGCATGTACAAATTGTATTGCAGGATCCCCTTGCCAAAAAAAAAGAAGAAAGAGAAAAAGAGAGACAAGAGAGAAGAAAGAAAGAAAGGAGAGAAGAAAGGAGAAAGGGAAAGGAGAAGAGAAAGGCCAGATTAAGTGTGAATTATGTATGAAGTCATAGGAACTGTCTCAGTTCTCAGTTAATAAGTTAATAGATTTATGTGTGTTACCAGATCTAGGCTCTAGGAGCTTACCACAGTTAATGGCCTGAATCGGATGGCTAGATGATAAGAGCACAGTTAGATGGTCTAATGACTAGCTGGCGCTTATATTAGCAGGGAAGCATCTTTAAGAATCAATAGCATTATCGTATATGCCAGAACCAGAATTTTTTTTTCCAGTATGTTAAGTGGTCGTACATCATTTTCCCAGCCTTGTAGGTGAGAGTCACCTTAGTCAACCTAGCCGTTATTACAAGGAATACTCCGCAAGTCAGACAAGCCTGTGGGCACCCCAAGAAAGGGGTCCACATCAGTAGACCACAATAGACTAGTGCTTCAGCCAGTTCTTATAAGATATTCAGATGCGGAGCCCTGGCAGAAGGCCAGTATTTACAGAATAGCTCATAAGACCGAGAATTCCCCAGAATAGCAATATAAATCCAAGTGGATAAACACAAGGCGTAAGAAATTGGTAGTGCTCTGCTAGCACAGTGTTTACTAAGACAAGGAGATCGGTAGGTTCCCTATGAAGATCCAGGGACGGATCGCCTGAGAATAGGTTGGACTAAGTACAACATTACAATTGTTCAAATTAAGAGGACAAAACGGTTAGCTGTCCACAACCCCGCAGTTACGCATGAGCTACAGATGTCCGAGTAGGACATGTAGAGCATTGTTAGACTACTGCAGCATTCGGATTATCTAACCCAGCCATTTAGTCAGTCGAGGTTATTCAGCCAGATTATTAGAGATCATGATCATTGTCAGAATCCTCTTATCAGATACGGGCACATGGTGTGCAGATAGTTGTTCAAGTTATCTCAGCAACAAGTAGCCTTAGCATGCGGCCAGAAGGCCAGATGAGCTTTAGTTATACCGGTAGATTACTCATCAGATTCTCCGGTATAATAAACCAGTATGACCGTCAGTTATATGTCAATTCTTGTAAGTGTGAATTTTGGTTGAGTTTAGTAGCCTTTTTGGCCACATTGTGTCAGAGGCTGGTGTACAGATAGATACACAGAAAATCGAAGTAGTGAAGACATAGCCAGACCTACCACTTCGACCGAAATACACAATCCCTGCGGTTAGACGGGTACTACAGAAGGTTTGTGGAAGGATCTTCCACCTTAGCAGCACCTCTGACTAAATTAACACAGAAGGCAGCAAAGTTCCAGCAGACCGAGGCATGTGAGTAGAACTTCCAGGAGTTAAAAGACATGTTAACATCATCCCCAGTGTTAGTATCGTCAGAAGGTACAGAGGGTTAATGCAGCATGGTAAAGTAATAGCTGATGCCTTCAGGCAGTTGGAGAAACATGAAAAGAATTATCTTACCCATGACCTAGAGTTAGCCGTAGTAGTTTATGCCTTAAAGAGTGAATATTTTGTATCATCCAGGAAGGGCTAATGTGGTAGCAGATACCCTTAGCCGTAATTTATGGAGAGGTGACATATTTTCAGATAACCAAGGATGAGGTGTGGCGATGTAAAGGCCGCATTCGTGTTCCAGATATTTTGGGGTTTCGCCAGCAGATTATGAGCGAGGCGCATTACGCCCGCTATTCTCTCCGCCCAAGCGTGACGAAGATGTACCATGATATATAAAAAAAATCACTGGTGGCCAGGTATGAAAAGAGAAATTGCTGAATTGGTAGCTCAGTGTCCTAACTGCCAACAGCTGAAAGTAGAACATCAGGAACCAGGCGGTTCGACCCAGGACATAGCTGTGCCTCTCTGGAAATGGGAAGCAGTAAACATGGACTTTGTAGCAGGATTACCCCGTACCAGGCATAGACACGATTCAATCTGAGTAATTTTTGACAGACTGACGAAAATAGCCCATTTCCTGTCAGTAAAAGCTACTTTCTCTGCCTAAGATTACGCCAAATTGTATATCAGAGAAATAGTTAGATTACACGGTGTTTCAGTATCTATTATCTCTGATAGAGGAGCACAGTTGACGGTTAGATTCTGGCAGTCGTTCCAGAAGGGTTTGGGAACACAGATCAACTTGAGCACAGCATTCCACCCTCAGACAGATGGACATGCTGAACGGACTATCCAAACACTCGAAAATACGCTACGAGCGTGTGTGCTAGATTTTGAGGGTAGTTGGGATGAGCATCTTTCGTTAGTTGAATTTTCTTATAATAACAGCTACCATTCAGCTATTCAGATGGCGCCTTTCGAGGCATTATACGGGCGAAAGTGCAGGTCGCCGATTGGTTGGTTTGAAATAGGAGAGTCAGCATTAGTTGGCCAGACATTGTTCGGCAGTCAGAAGAAAAGATAAAGCTTATTCGAGAACGTTTACTGACTGCTCAGAGCCGCCAGAAGTCTTATGCAGATATGTGGCGTAGATATCTAGAATTTGTGGTAAATGACTGGGTATATCAGATAGAAGCAGAGCAGATGAATGAAAAGGAGATAGAGGCTAAGAGGGCCAACATAGGGAGCTATGGGCAGTTCCACAAGAGGTCCAGTGGTGGACATCACCCTTAGTCCTACCAGTGGTCATCAGCCCCAACTTCACTATCAGTTATTGTTCCATCTAGACCTCAAGGGGATTAGAGAGGTAGAGCATTAGGATCCAGGGGTCAAAGGATCATGACAGTAGAGTGCACTTTCCCAGTTTGCAGTAGATGTGCTAAGAATCATTCATGACAGTTCTTGGTTGTCTCAGATGTTTGCTTCGGGTGTGGGAAGCCCAGGTACATATGTAAGGAGTTTCCTTCAGCCAAACAGGGTGACGGTAGAGCCCGTGCCCTAGCCACCACTTCAGTTGCTCCAGTAGCTCGCCTATCTCAATAGGGTGCCTCTTGTAGTGCAGGTGGCAAACAACGCCCGAACAGGTTCTTGCTCTTTCATCTCGTCAGGAGTAGGAGTGCTCACCCGATATGTTCAGTGGTATATTACGAGTATTCCATCTTGATATTTATGCATTATTAGACCCAGGGGCCACATTATCAATCATGACTCCTTATGTTGTTAGTTTTGTGTGTCAGTCTTGAAATCCTATCCGAATCCTTCTCAGCCTCTACTTCTATCAGTGAGTTAGTATTAGCTCGAAGGGTATACATAAATTGCCCTATCACGATTCTTCAAAAATTCACCTCAACTGACTTAGTGGAGTTAGATATGACCGATTTCGATGTTATTTTTGGTATGGATTGATTACATGCTTGTTATGCCTTGGTCAATTCCAGAACCCATATGGTACAGTTCCAGTTTCTGGCTGAATGATGTGTTGTGAGTTTACAACACTTTCGACGCTTAGAACTAAGAAAATAGCATGAACTTAGGGGTGTTTGTATGGATATGAGGTGCTTTTACTTTGTTTTCATGGACAATAGGTGTTGGAGTGAAAATGTGCAAAAGTTGCAGAAAAAGGCCAAGTACTGATCTCTGTACGAGTCGTACCAAGATTGTACAAGTCGTACTGATACCTATGTAAAAGCTCAAAAGATTGGTACAAGGAAAAGGAAAAGTACGACTCTCAGTACGATTCGTACCATCCTGGTACAAGCCGTAACGTGAGTCGTAGAATAGTTTGAAGAAATTTGTGATCTTGCGCATAATTGCATGCCCAGGTGATACTTTAATACTTCATTTCTACTTGTTTATCCACTTTTATGTGTGCATTCTCATGTGATTTGTATGTAAATGTGGATTTATACTAACCAACATGATTAGTATTGTTTTGCAGTCTAGAAGGAATTTTTGGAAGCTAATCTACAAGTTGGTGACGTGTAGAAATGGACTCGGAAGCAAGAAGCGGAAGTCGACAAGAAAATTGGCCAAGTTTGGTGCTCCGCGATGGAGGCCGTGTCACGCTACCATCGCGGAAGCATTCTGCCTAGAAGGAATTTTAACTTGATTTCCAGTAGAGGTGCGCAATGGAACCGTGTCACAGAGCCTAAGCTCCGCGTTTACCTCCGTTCCACGCTGAAGACAATTACCTGGAATCTGAGTTCCAATGAGGCTCCATGACAGGGCCGTGGAACGGAGTTGATGCTCTGCGATACACTCCGTGCCACATTGCCAGTTATTCCGAAAAAAATTTCTCACTTGTATAAATAGCACACTTAGGTTTTATTTTAAAGTATCTGACATTTTGAGCAAGAACGTGGATAGCAAGCAGTTGAGAAGAAGAATTCCTAGGGTTAATTCTCTTCCTTTTCCTCTTTAATTTCAATTGCTTGTATGATTTCTACTTGTTTGAAGATGCTTAATCCGCAAATGAGTGGCTAATTCACCTCTTGCTAAGGTTGAGGATAATTGTAGAAGAATGTAATTAATGATTATTTCAGTTTTTATCTTCTCTATAACGGTTGTTCTACCAATTCTTGCTTTTACTACGTTAATGTTTGGCCAATGTTAATGTATATTCTAGAATTCCAATTTCGATTCCATAAGGGAGACTAATTGGATAGATGTGAATTGGTGGAATATGTTCTTGTCCTTGTTGAGAAATTAAGGGAAGATTTACGTTCAGAATAGAAATATATCTATAATGTCATATTTGGTCGTTTATGGAATTTGTTATGTATAGCTAGAACATGGGGTTTTTGCATCAAAGAAATGTGTAATGTATGTCTCATGACTCTTTAATTGGTGAGGAGTCGAAAGATCCAATCCATGGGTTATTAATTCCTGACTAACAACCGAAGAGAAGATTGACTTAACTTTAATTAATAAATTACATCCCTGCATGTTTGCCTTAACCTCAGCTGGTTTGTTGCTATTTTTCAGAATTTAACTTACAATAATCACTTAGGTTCACATTAACTATTAATCTTGACTCAGAAGCATTATTTGTTTTGGTTGTCTACCTGCATAACGAAATCGTTTACTAACAATCGGGAAAATTACTGCCATATTACAGTCCTCGTGGGACCGATACTTGGATTGAAATAAAGCCACTTTACTACTTGTACGACCATGTGCACTTGCGTGTAGCTGGGACCGAACAAGTTTTTGGCACCATTGTCGGGGACTAACAATTGGTTATTTAATTTTCTTAGTGTTAGTTTACAAGTTCGATACAAGTGTTGACGACTTAATCTTAGCCTTTCTCTTGCAGTTACTAAATTGTTCTTAATGCTGGCAAGGGATAAGGAGTTGGTGGATCCGTTGTTAGAACTGGAGAGACAATTTCATCTACAGAAAAGGGAAGCTCTAGAAAAGAAGTTGCAGTTATTAAGGAGAGCAACTCTAGAGCAACAATAGCACCACCAATTGTAAGGGCAGTTTTAGTGCCCGAAGAGATGGCAGCAAGACCGGTCCGCGAGGTGGCAATCCCACATGCGAGCAATGTAACATCCAGCATTTGCAGGTTAGAACCAGGAGGGAGGTTTGAACTTAACCAGAATATGGTGCAGCTATTGCACACCAGCGGGAAATTTACAGGTCTACCTCATGAAGATCCACAACAGCATCTTCAAAACTTCTTGGAGATAAGTGACACATATATACCCGCTGGAGTATCATCTCATTATGTGAGGCTCACACTATTCCCGTTCTCTCTACTGGGGGAAGCCAAGAGATGGTTGAAGGTTGAACCACCAAACTCTATTACTACTTGGGATGACCTAGCAAAGAAGTTTTTGATACGATTCTTTCCATCAGGGAAGACAGCCAGGCTTAGAAGTCAGATTCTAAGCTTCAAACAGAGAGAGGGTGAGAATTTGTATCAGGTTTGGGAGAGGTTCAAGTCAATGCTAAGAGATTGTCCTCACCATCACCAGTCTAATGATGTGTTGGTGCATACATTCATTGAGGGCTTGGAACCGCATACAAAGATTTTGTTAGATTCAGCAGCTGGAGGGCAGGCATTGGAAAAGACTTATGAAGAGCTTTACACCTTGTTGAACCGTATTTTACAAGGTAATCCAGAATGGAATGCGGATACAACTCGAGGGGGAGCAAAGAAAGTCGCAGGGGTCTTTGAGGTGGATGGATTTATAGTTATCGCTGCACAGATAGCTGCTTTGCAAAATCAACTTAACACCCATTTCAGTAGTATGAGCTTGAGCCAGGCACAAGGCCCAGTCAATGCAGTTCATCAGGTATGGTGTGAAGTCTGTGGAAGTAGTGAACACTCAGTTGAGTGTTCTGGTGCCAATCCAAATTCGGTAAATTTTGTTGGAAACGCCCAGAGGAGCAGTAATCAGCAGTATGGCAACAGTTGCAACCCAAATTGGAGGAATCTTCCGAATTTTTCATGGGGGAGTAATAGTCATCAGGGACAGAGTTCAAATCAGGGCGTGCACAAAAATCAAGGGGGTCATCACAATTTTCAGTCACAGTTCAGAGGAAATAATGCACCTCCTTAGTCCAGCAATATCGAGGATATGCTCAAAACCATAATAGCTAACCAGGCACAGATGCAGGCTGATCAGGTAAAATTGACAGTTGATATGAAAAATCAGCAGTTAGCTACAAAGGCATTGGAGTATCAGTTGGGAAAGTTAGCTGGAGCCCAAAATACTAGGCCGAGGGCAGGATTACCTAGCGATACAGACCCAAATCCTAAGTAGGTCAATGCAGTTACTACTAGGAGTGGAACTCAACTCAAGGAGGTGGAACCAGAAAGGCCACCTCAGCAATCTAGAGCGGCAGAAAAGGATGAAGGACATGATGATGTGAGAGGGAAGGAAAAGGCAGTCGAGATAGAAAGACCACCACCCCCATTTCCTCAAAGATTGAAAAAGCACAAGGACGAAGCTTGCTTCAAGAAATTCATGGAAGTGTTTAAACAGGTACATATTAATTTGCCTTTAGTTGATGTTTTGTAGGGAGTGCTGAAATATTCCAAGTACATCAAGGACATTGTAGCAAACAAAAGCAGATTGACGGAGTACACTACAGTGGCGCTTACTGAGGAGTGCACCTCCCGAATACAGAATATATTGCCGACAAAGCTCAAGGATCCTGGGAGCTTCACTATTCATATTACAATTGGGCAGTCTATTCAAGCTCGCGGATTGTGTGATTTGGGAGCAAGCATAAATTTGATGCCAACATCAGTGTTTAAGAAGTTGGGGCTGGGCAGCCCTAGACCCACTACTGTGATCTTGCAGCTAGCTGACCGTTCATTGGCCAGACCTAATGGTATTGTGGAGGATGTGCTAGTGTATGTAGGCTCCCTCATTTTCCCGGTGGATTTTATAATTCTTGATTTTGAGCCAGATGCGGAAGTCCCATTTATTTTTGGACGTCCCTTTTTAGCAATGGGGTGAGCCTTAATTGATGTAGCTGCTGGGCAGCTAACCATGAGAGCTCATGATAAGGTAGAGGTCTTTGATGTCTACAAGGCCATGAAGCTACACGCCATATATGAAGAGCTATCAGGAATCAGTATTTTGAATCAGGAGTCGACCCTTCAGATTGTTGACTCACAGGACCCATTGGAGAGAGCCTTGGTGGGCTATGATCATTTTGGGGACAGTGCTACATATGAGATGGTGCAGACTTTGGAAGAGCCAAAATGGTTCTTCAGGAAGCAGGACCTTGAACCGTTGAAGAGGTCCTTGGAACCCTCGCCAAGGCCATCAATTGAGGTGACACCGAAATTGGAGTTAAAGACATTTCCTCCACATCTGCAGTATGTATTTTTGGGTGAAGATGACACCTTGCCAGTCATCATTTCAGTAGAACTGATAGATGTACAAGTGAAAGATGCATTGGTGGTCCTTAAGAGGCGGAAGAGAGCAATAGGTTGGCAGATGTCGGACATCAAAGGGATTAGTCCAGCTTTTTGCATGCACGGGATATTTATGGAAGAAGGATCCAAGCCAACAGTGCAACATTAGCTGAGGTTGAACCCGGTGATGAAAGACATAGTCAGAAAGGAAGTCATCAAGTGGCTTGATGCAGGTGTGGTATATCCTATCTCAGACAGTGAATGGGTTATCCCAGTTCAGTGCGTTCCGAAGAAAGGAGGGATGACCGTGGTCACCAATAAAAGGATGAGCTGATTCCCACACGCATAGTCACGGGCTGGCGAATTTGCATGGATTACAAGAAGCTTAATGAGGCCACGAGGAAAGATCACTATCTTATTCCATTCATTGATCAAATTTTGAATAGGTTGGCAGGTCAGGAATATTATTGTTTTCTGAATGGTTATTCTGGCTATAATCAAATATCCATAGTACCGGAGGATCAGGAGAAGACCACTTTTACATGTCCTTATGGGACATATGCTTTCAGGCAAATACCATTTGGTCTATGAAATGCACCAGCCACATTCCAGTGATGCATGATGGCGATCATCCACGATATGGTGGAAGATTTTGTCGAGGTATTTATGGATGGCTTTTCTGTTTTCAGTAATTCATTTGCTATGTGTCTGCAGAATCTTGACAGGGTGTTAGCTCGATGTGAAGACTCAAACCTGGTGCTCAACTGGGAAAAGTGCCACTTTTTAGTCAAGGAGGGTATCGTTCTTGGCCATAAGGTGTCATGTAGAGGGTTAGAAGTCGATCGTGCAAGGATTGAGGTGATTGAAAAGCTACAACCACTAGTGTCAGTGAAGGGTGTTCGCAGCTTTCTAGGACATGCTGGGTTTTACAGACAGTTCATCCAGAACTTCTCAAAAATTTCTAGACCGATATGCAGGTTGCTAGAAAAAGAGGTGAAGTTCGAATTTGACAAGGAATGTGTAGAAGCATTCGAGGAGCTAAAAAAAGCTGGTGGAAGCGCCTATTCTCATTTCTCATGATTGGGAACATCCTTTTGAGTTGATATGTGATGCAAGTGACGTGGCTGTAAGGCATGAGTCCTGGTACTATATGTGGGATGAGCCATACCTGTTCAAGAAAGGACCAGACCAAGTGACGAGCGATGCATTCCAGAAAGTCAGATTGCAGAAGTGCTGAGGAGTTGTCATTCATCGCTGTATGGAGGTCATCATGGAGAAGAGCGAATAGCTCACAAGGTGATGCAGTCCGGTTTATTTTGGCCCACACTATTCAGAGACGCTACAGCTTATGTCAAAATGTGTGATAGATGTCAAAGAACAGGAACAATCGGCAGGAGACAGGAGATGCCATTGCATCAGATATTAGAAGTTGAGGTTTTCGATGTATGGGGATAGACTTTATGGGCCCGTTTCCACCGTCCTTTGGTAATCGTTACATCTTGGTAGAAGTGGACTCCGTGTCTAAGTGGGTCGAGGCAGTAGCTTGTCCGAGGAACGACAGCAAGGTGGTGACAAAATTTTTGAAGAAGCAGATTTTCACCAGGTTTGGTACGCCCCGAGCTGTTATCAGTGATGGAGGGGCACATTTTGTGAATGCAGGGTTCAGAAACTTGTTCGCGTCTACTCTAGGGTAATTACTACATGCAAGTGCACGTGGTCGAACAAGTAGTAAAGTGGCTTAAGTAAGCCAAGTATCGATCCCACAGGGACTGGGATAAGGGAACAACTACTTAAGTGTTACTATACTTACTCTAAAAATAAAGACAACAGTGCAAAGAAGAGTTTGATATTTTGATTTCCAATTATATGCTAAGTCTAAAACAAATATCTAATGTGAGTCTGAACTATGAATGTGAGCATGTTGAGGCTAAATGAACATGTATAGAAACTAATTATCGATACAATTTTTGGTTAATCTTTCCTCCAGTTGCTAGTCAAGAATTATTGCCATTGGATTAAAACTCTCGTATTTAACCCAACTTAAGAATCATGAACCGTCCACCTACATTTCTGTGATTAAACGAAATTCATGTTCTAGCCATACAAAACCAATTCCTTAATTGACTAATACGACTTTCAGGTATATTTCTATCCTGAAGGTAAATCAATTCTCAATTTTCCCAAACTAAGAAAATATCATATCCTACTGATTCACAACTTTCCCATTTCTTGCTCTCTCGAGTGAAACTGAACTTTTTAGATATACATTAACGTTGGCCACACATCAATGCAGTAAGAACAAGAATCAATAGAACAACCATGGAAGAAAATATGAAAAACCCAATTGATCAATAACTACATTTCAATACAATTGTTCTTAACCTCAGCAAGAAGAGGAATTAGCCACTCATTTGTGGATTAAACATCGTTAAATGAGTGTTAAACATACAAGCAATTGAATTAAAGAAGAAGGAGATAGATAAAAACCCTAATAATTTCGTCCCCTCAACTACTTGTAACCCACGTTCTTTCTCCACCAAGTAAGAATAATTAAAAATGAACCTAAGTGTTCTATTTATACTAGTGGGAATATTTCCCGAAATAACAAGCAACGTGTCACGGAGTGCATCGCGGAGCACTGCCTCCGTGACACGCCACTGACGCAGACCCTTACTGGAAATTGATTGTCCAGGTAATAAGGCCCAACGTGGCACGGCGTGCAACGCGGGGCTAGGCCAACGTACCACGGCCCCAACGCGCACCTTCACTGGATTTTTGGCAAAAAATCCCTATCCAAGCAGAAGGCATCCGCGGTGGCAGCGTGACATGGCTCCATTGCGGAGCCCCTTTAATTTGTGCCTTCGAATGCTTTTTCCCTTGCTAACATCCGAGTCCAACCCCAATCTCTCCCAACCGCATTTTAGCTTCCCAAAATTATATTTCACCTGCAAAACAACGCTAATCATGTTGGTTAGTATAAATTCACATTTTATTATCAATCACATGAGAATGTATAAAAATTGATAGATAAACAAGGCTAAAATGACACCTTTGAGTATCACTTGGGCATATAAATTTGCCCAAGATCAGGAACTCTAACAGAAAGCATAGAGCAGGAGCAAGTGTTTGATTTTCTTCTTAGGGATTTTCACCAGCGTTTCTTCTACAATTGTGTGGGAAATCAGAAAGGATATCGTTCTCCCCTTGTGTCCACTAAAACTCTCTGTGTTCACTATTAGTTCTAGCCCTAAGTTTTACGAATTTAATGATATTGTCATTGTCCTTTGATTAATTCATGTGGAATACTATCCTATGTTAATTGTAGCTATTTTCCACCCGTTTGTAACTAAAATAATTCTTATTCTAGTGAATTAGAAATTTAGCCCTAACTCTTGAAAAAGGCGAGAGAACTAGAATCCTGCATAAGTATTGAATTCTCGAAAATTGCTTGTATCTTTCAAGGTCAAGGGCTCCTATAATAGTTGTATGTGTTAGAAACTCAGTTACATGTATGTTATTCAAATTCAGTCAAAAAGTCAATATACTTTGGATTTCTTAGAATTGTCGGTTAAGTTTCAGTCAAAGTACTAGAATATTCAGTGTTAGTAAGAAATGTCAGCTGATTAGTTTGACTATAGAATTTCTCGAGGAGCCAATAGTTCATCCTAGATATCAAAATCAGAATTTAGTTATTGATCCACTAGGAAGTCATGACATTTCAGATATATAACTCTTACTTGCCCCAGCACCCCAGTTCAGATTTCAGTTTGTTCTTAGACGGTTATGACGCTTCTAGATAAGCAGCTTTGACTAGTCTAGAACCCAGTTTCAAAATCTAGTCCGATAAGACTCTTAGGGTACTTGCAGTTATGTGTCCCTGACTATTCTTGGACCCCAGTTTTGAGCTATCAGCCTAGTAGTTCACTATAGGTTTTCTAGTGGAGTAGAACTTAGCACCGAATGGACTGAGGTTCCAGTGCACCCAGGTTCCCAGAACTACGTTGCCAGCATAGGTTACAGTTACAGATTATTGGCCTAAATGGCCCCAGACTTTTGTGATCACCCAGTTCATGCCTTTATACCTTGGCAAGGTATATTGGGTCTTACAGGTGGGATATATACATCGAACTCCACATCTAGCTCACGTGGTTATATGTCTGTTATAGACTCTCCCACTAGTCAGTCCAGTCCAGTTTCAGAATAGGTATCTCAATTCAGTTTCAGATCTATCAGTCTAACATAGTTCAGTACAGTATCTCAGACTCAGAACTTTCAGATTTAGGGCATGTCTTTGACCGCCGGACAGAGTCATTTTGACCATCTCAGTTACTTCAGATTATTTCAGTTCAGATAATTGGTTGGTCATTGCATGTCTTTCCAGCTCAGTCACTTACATCTATCAGTATACTCCTCTCACATATTCAGTACATTCAAAGTAGTGACGCATACTTTTATGTTGTATCATTTCATGATACAGCTGCAGGTTCTCAAACTCAGCATCGCTAGTCGCTGCAGTTCAGATTCTCCACCTCAATGGTTGAAGTGTGAGTCCTCATCATCCGAGGGCATTATTTCATTCTTTTAGTCATTTATTAGTTCCAGTTAGACTTAGAGTTAGCTGGGGGCTTGTCCCAGCAACTCCTCAGTTAGATGGCTTTCAGACAGACATGATTTTCATATTTATCAATATTATTCAAATGTTTTAAATTTTATGTTTTTAGACTTGTCTTTCATGAATGCTTTACGATATTGTTTCAAAGTTCCCATCTGCATGCTTACTTAGAATACCAGTGTATGATAGAACAAGCGTTGACTTGGGGTTACTTGTGACCCCAAGTACTGTGTTCCATCTAGGGTGTAGACTCGAGGCCTGACAAACTTGGTATCAGAGCCCCTGGTTTAGAGTATCCTCGGAAAGTCTGAAAGCCTCATTGAGTAGAGTCCTTTTCATGGGTGTGAAGTGCGCCACACATATGATGAGGAGGCTACGAGATGTTATTAGGAAAACTCTCTTTTGTTCATACTCTTTATCGTGCATTAAAGTTCAATTCCAGAAACGCTCTTCTAACTCGTGCCCTGTTTCATTTAAGTGAACCATGCTTCCCAGACATCGTAACGGAAGAAGGGCCGGTAACGCCAATGGAGCTACCCCACCAGCCCTGGTAGCTCCTTAAGATGATTCGGTTTCTACAATAGAGTTTAGAGAGGTCATACAGTTACTGGCCCAAACTGTGACCAATCAGGTGAATCAGCAGGTCGTGCCGGTGAACACAAATGGATCTGCAGCAGTTGTGAGGGTGGGGGACTTCATCCACATGAACCCTCCATCTTTTCAGGGATCTAAAGTGGGAGAGGACCCCCAGAGTTCGTAGATGAGGTTAGGAAGATTACCCGTATTATGGGTGTCATCTCCTCCGAGAGTGCTGACCTAGTTTCCTACCAACTTAAAGGGGTAGCCTAGGTTTGGTATGAGCAGTGGAAGGAGAAGCGGCCAACGAGAGCGGGACTAGTAGAGTGGGAAGAATTCCACACAGCTTTCATGGACAGGTTTTTCCCTCGGGGGCTGAAGGAGGCAAATATGGCAGACTTTATGAACTTAAGACAGGGCAACAGAACTATGGAGGAGTATGCTCTGGAGTTTACTAGGCTATCTAAGTACGCTCCAGAGATGGTATCCGAGCCAAGGGCTCGCATGTTGAAGTTTTGTAAATGGAGTGTCAAATCTGGTTCTCAAGGAATGTAGGAAAGCGATGCTAATTAAGGATATTGACCTTTCTAGCTTGATTGTCTATGCCCAATAGATTGAGGTTGAAAAGCTGAGGGATATGGAGCGTAAGAACATGTGGGTAAGGACTGGCCAGTCAGATTACGGCCATCAGAGGTATGGTGGTGGTAGCCGCCCACAGCAGCCGTAACTACAGCAGTAGAGGGCCCCAACACCTCGTTCAGCCAACGCCCCTACCTTTCGGTATCGCCAGGACCGGAGGGGTGGAGCATCTAGCTCTCAGCCTTAGAGCTTCAGTACCGAGAACAGGTACCCAGTTTGCCCCAAGTGCGGCAAGAATCATCACGGAGAGTGTCTACAAGGCAGGGAGGGTTGTTTTGGTTTTGAACAGCTCGGGCATCAAATTAAAGAATGTCCGTCAGCAGGACGAGGAAGTTCACAATCCACTACCTCAGCAAGCCAACCCATTAGGTATAGATGGCGGTGAGTGCCAAAACCATTTCTATGCTCTATCTTCCCGTTAGGAGCAGGAGAGCTCACCTAACATAGTTATTGGTACGTTACATCTCTTTCATTTAGACGTGTACTCCCTCCTATATCTAGGAGCCACTCTTTCATTCGTAACTCCCTACATAGCAGTTCAGTTTGATGTCAGTCCAGAAATCCTCTTAGAACCATTCTCAATTTCCACCCCAATTGGCAAGTCAATTAGAGTTAGCCGGGTGCATAGAAACTGCCCAGTCTTAGTCCTGAATAAAGTCATTCCAGATGATCTCATAGAGCTGGATATGATTGACTTTGATCTTATTCTTAGCATGGATTGGTTACACTCCTGCTATACCTCAGTTGATTGCAGAAATGGAGTTGTCAAGTTCCAATTTCCAAATGAACCAGTGTTAGAATGGACGGGCAGTAGTTCAGTGCCTAAGGGTAGGTTTATTTCCTACCTTAAGGACCAGAGACTCATCTCCAAGGGATGTATTTATCATCTGGTTCAGGTCAAGGATTCTAACTCTGAGACCCCAACCATTCAGTCAGTTCTAGTGTTCAGCGAGTTTTCAAATGTATTTCTTGAGGATCTTTCTGGAGTTCCCCCTGAACGAGAAATAGACTTCGGAATAGACCTCCTCCAAAATACTCAGCCCATCTCCATCCCTCCTTATAGAATGGCTCCAGCTAAGCTTAAGGATTTGAAGGAGCAGCTAAATGATCTTCTTGACAAGGGTTTTATCAGACCCAACATCTCTCCCTGGGGTGCTCCAGTTGTATTCGAGCAAAAGAAAGACGGTACCCTTAGAATGTGCATAGATTACCCGTCAGCTGAACAAAGTCACAATCAAGAATAGATATCCCCTACCTAGAATTGATGACCTGTTCGATCAACTTTAGGGATCCAGTTGTTTCTCCAAGATCGATCTAAGGTCAGGATACCATCAATTAAGGGTCAGAGAGTGTGACATACCGAAAATAGCATTTATGGTCACTACGAGTTTGTGGTGATGTCCTTTGGACTTAGAAACGCCCCTGCAGCCTTTATGGACTTGATGAACAGAGTCTTCAACAAGTATCTGGATATGTTCGTTATTGTATTTATAGACGACATTCTTGTATACTCCAGAAATAAGGAAGAACATGTAGATCACCTGAGGGTAGTGCTTCAAACACTTAGAGATCACCAACTATTTGCTAAATTCAGTAAGTGCGAATTTTGGTTAAAGTATGTGTCTTTCATAAGTCATATGGTCTCGAGTGAAAGAATACAAGTAGACCATCATAAGATAGCAGTAGTGAAGGATTGGCCCAGACCTACCTCTCCTACTGAAATCAGGAGTTTCCTGGTCTTAGCGGGTTATTACCGACGGTTTGTGGAAGGTTTCTCCTCTATAGAATCTCCTCTGACTAAGTTAACATAGAAGAAGGTGAAATTTCAGTGGTAGGATGAGTGCGAGAAGAGTTTCCGGGAGTTGAAGACTCGACTCACTACTGCTCTAGTTCTGACCTTGCCAGAAGGAATAAATGGATTGGTTGTTTATTGCGATGCTTCCATGGTTGGACTCGATCGCATTCTGATGCAGCAGGGAAAAGTGATAGCCTACACCTCCAGACAGCTTAGAGTTCATGAGAAGAATTATCCAATCATGACTTGGAGTTAGTAGCGGTGGTGTTTGCGCTAAAAATATGGAGGCATTAATTATATGGAGCTCACGTAGATGTATTTATAGATCACAAGAGTCTTCAGTATCTGTTTAGTCAGAAGGACCTAAATCTTCATTAGAGAAGGTGGTTGGAACTACTGAAAGACTATGACATGAGTGTGCTATATCACCCGAGAAAATCCAATGTGGTTGTTGATGCCCTAAGCAGAGCGTCTATTGGCAGCATGGCTCATGTAGAAGAAGGCAAAAAGGAGCTGGCTAAAGATATTCCCAAGATAGCCCGGTTGGGAGTACAGTTGGTGGATTCGACTGAGGGTGGTGTAGTAATGTAGAGCGGGTCAGATTCCTCTTTAATTGTGGAGGTTAAGTCCAAACAGGATGAAGATCCCATCTTACTTAAGATGAAGGAAGCAGTTCTCAGAAAACAAATAGATGCTTTCTCCAAAGGGGGAGATTGTGTGCTCCGTTACCAGGGTAGATTATGTGTATCGGATGTCGGTGAGTTGAGATAGTAGATATTAGCTTAAGAGCACAGTTCTAGATATTTCATTTACCCTGGTGCTACTAAGATGTTTTGTGATTTACTGGATATTTACTGGTGGAACAACATGAAAAGAGATATTGCTGAATTTGTAGCTAAGTGCTCGAACTACCAGCAAGTAAAGGTGGAACACCACATATCGGGAGGTATGACTCAGGATATCAGTGTACCCACATGGAAGTGGGAAGAAATAAACATGGACTTCATTATGGGTCTATCTCAAACTCGTCGGCAACATGACTCTATCGGGTAGTAGTGGACCGGATGACTAAGTCAGCACATTTCCTCCCAATTAAAACCACAGATTCAGCTGAGGACTATGCTAGAATTTATATTCGGGAGCTAGTTAGACTTCACGGGGTGCCCTTGTCCATTATTTCAGACAGAGGTACCCAATTCACCTCTGACTTCTAGAAGTCTTTTCATAAAGGACCTGGTACTCAGGTCAAGCTCAGTACAACTTTTCACCTGCAGACAGATGGACAAGCTAGGTGGACTATTTAGACCTTAGAAGATATGCTAAGAGCATGTGCAATTGATTTTAAGGGTTATTGGGATGACCATTTTCCTCTTATCGAGTTTGCATACAATAACAACTATCACTCTAGTATTCAGATGGCCCCTTTTGAGGCTTTATATGGTAGGAGGTGTAGATCCCCTATATGGTGGTTTGAGGTTGGTGAAGCAACCTTGATAGGTCCAGATTCGGTTCATTAAGCTATGCAGAAGGTACAACTCATCAGAGAGAGGTTGAAAACAGCTTAGAGCCATTAAAAATCTTATGCCGATGTGAGAAGAAGAGAATTGGAGTTTGCAATGGATGATTGGGTTTACCTAAAAATTTCACCCATGAAAGGGGTGATGAGGTTTGGGAAGAAGGGAAAACTCAGTCCAAGATATGTGGGACCCTACGGGATTCTAAGGCGGATTGCTAAGGTAGCTTATGAGTTGGAGTTACCTTCAGAGTTAGTAGTTGTGCACCCAATCTTCCACGTGTCCCTACTGAAGAAGTGCAATGGTGATCCAACTTCAGTAGTGCCATTGGACAGTTCGGAGATAAAGGATAATCTCTCTTATGAAGAGGTTCCTATTCAGATCCTTGACCGTTAGGTTCGTAAGTTGAGAAATAAAGCAATCGCTTCGGTGAAAGTTTTGTGGAGGAATCAGCTAGTTGAGGGAGCCACATGGGAAGCAGAAGCAGACATGATGGCTAGATACCCTCACTTGTTCTCTCCTAGTTCAGTTCCAGTATCAAGTACTAAATCCCTTCTCAATACTCTATTCAGTCCGCACTCCTCAGCCTTATTTAGATTTTCTACGTGTATTCTAGTTGCATCAGCTCTGTTAGTACGGTTAGGTCAATTCAGAGTCATTTACTCCTTCAAAAATTAGTCATAGCCTCAATTTTTGGAATCATAGCTCTTTTCCTAGTTTTTGTTTTCATTCGAGGACGAATGATCCCAAGGGGGAGAATATTGTAACACCCTGAAACTTTCCTAGACAATATTCAGACATTGCATGAAAAACCATAGGAAAACTAGAAATTTTTCTGTCTCAGACGACCCCCATAACCATTGGTGGAACCAACGGACTATTGTAACTTGTCGTGGGTTACAACAGGATTCCTCCAGGGGGAACAATGAGTCATAGGACGACCCGTTGAAATTAACAATGGGCCGCCCTGTCGTCCATTGAATCCCAAGTTCAGAGGGCTATCGGGCCCTTCCCTAAGACAACGAGAGGGAACAACGGCCGGTGGTAGCCTCCAACGAGCCATTGTTACCACCCGTCATCTACTTCCAAGCCCCAGCAGTGTAGACCATGAGTCTATACAACGACCAGTTGGTCCTACCAATGAGTCGTTGTGTTGACCGTTGTTTTAAGGCCTAGTTTTACCACCAATACGAATGGAACGTATGGAACAATGGGTTGTTGTAACCTACTGTGGAACATTTCTAGTGAACCTAGTTTCTAAACCCAGAAACCATGGCCAAATTCAACGGGCCGTCGTTTCTACCAACGACCTGTTCTGAGGCCCGTTGGTTTCTGTCGACCAGATTTTAGTTTTAGTTCCCAAGGTTGCTTTTGTAATTTCTCACCATTTTAATCCCTAAACCATGTCGTTTTGGGTTCGTATAGGAGGAAGTTAAAGGGTTAGAATGACCTTTTTATTCATTCCTCTCAATTTCCCTCAAGAATATTGCGTAGGAACTCTAACAGAAAGCACAGAGCAGGAGCAAGGGTTTGATTTTCTTCTCAGGGATTTTCACTAGGGTATCTTCTGCAGGTATGTGGGAATTCAGCAAGGAGATTGTTCTCCTTGTGTCCCCTAAAGCTCTCTCTCAATTCACTATCAGTTCTAGCCCTGAGTTAACGAATTTGAAGATATTGTCATTGCTCTTTGATTAATTCATGTGGAATCCTATCCTATGTTAATTGTAGCTATTTTCCACTCATTTGTAACTAAAATGATGCTTGTTCTAGTGAATTATAAATTTATCCCTAACTCTTGAAAATGCAAGAAACTAGAATCTTACATAAGTATTGAATTCTCGAAAATTGCTTGTATCTTTCAAGGTCAGGGACTCCTATAATAATTGTATGTTTTAGAAACTCAGTTACATGTATGTTATTCAGATTCCGTCAGAAAGTCTATATACTTTGTATTTCTCAGAATTGTCGGTTCAATTTCAGTCAAAGTACTAGAATATTCAGTGTTAGTCAGAAATCTCAGCTGATCAGCTTGAAAATATAGAATTTCTCGAGGTTCCAATAGTACCTCCTAGATATCAGAATCAGAATTTGGTTATTGGTCCACTAGGTAGTCATGACATTTCAGATATATAGCTCTAACTTGCCCCAAGACCCCAGTTAAGATTTCATTTTATTCTTAGACGGTTACAACGCTTCTACATAAACAGCTCTAACCATTCTAGAACCTAGTTTCAGAATCTGGTCCGATAAGACTCTTAGGGTACTTGCAGTTATGTGTCCCTGATTATTCTTGGACCCCAGTTTCGAGCTATCAGCCTAGTAGATCAATATAGGTTTTCAGTGGAGTAGAACTTAGCACCGAGCAGACCGGGGTTCCAGTGCACCCAGGTTCCCAGAACTATGTTGCTAGCATAGGTTACAGTTAAAGATTATTGGCCTGAATGGCCCCATACTTTTATGATCACCCAGTTCATGCCTTTATACCCTGCCAAGGTATATTGGGTCCTACTAGCAGGGTGTATACATAGGACTCCACGTCTAGCTCACGTGGTTATATGTCGGTTACAAACTCTCTCACTAGTCAGTTTAGTACAGTTTCAGAATAGGAATCTCAATTTAGTTTCAGATCTATCAGTTTAATGCAGTTCAGTACAGTATCTCAGACTCAGAACTTTCACATTTAGGGCATGTCTTTGACCACCGGACAGGTTCATTTTGATAATCTCAGTTACATCAGATTATTTCAGTTCAGATAATTAGTTGGTCATTGCATGTCATTCTAGCTCAGTCACTTACATATATCAGTATACTCCTTTCACATATTAAGTACATTCAAAGTAATGACATATGCTTTTATGTTGTATCATTTCATGATATAGCTACAGGTTCTCAAACTCAGCACCACTAGTTGTCGTAGTTCAAATTCTCCACCTCAGTAGTTGAAGTATGAGTCCTCATCATCCGAGGGCATTACTTCTTTCTTTCAGTCATTTATTAGTTCCAGTTAGACCTAGAGTTAGCTAGGGGCTTGTCCCAGCAACCCCTCAGTTAGATGGCTTTCAGAAAGACATGATTTTTAGATTTATCAATATTATTTAAATTTTTTGAACTTTATGTTTTCAAACTTGTCTTTCATGAATGCTTTATGATATTTTTTCAAAGTTCTGTTGTGCATGTATAATCAAAATACTAGTGTATGATAGAACAAGGGTTGACTTAGGGTTTCTTGTGACCCCAAGTACTATGTTCCGTCCAGGGTGTAGACTCGGGGCATGATAGATTTAGGTGAAATTCATCTATGTAGGTCAAGAGACGTTAGATAAACTTAATCGTAAATCTAACACAAAATTCACCAGGATAGATCACTAATAAAATAAGCCTACTATGTTTTGAAATCTCGAGGAACATAATCTTAGCTTTGTCTTAATAATTTGATAACAAATTAATCATAGTTTAAGATTACTTTTTTTTAATTTTCAACCCCCCTTTCAAAATATTTACTAAAGGTTAATCTAATTACTGTTAATATATTATTTCTTTCCTATTTCCTGTGGGATTGTCTCCAATCTAGTTGGGTTACTATATTTGAAAGCGGGTGCTTTATACTTTATTGAGATGTGTAATTTGGGTGTGATCAAATTTTGGGCACCGTTGCTGGGGAATACGGTTTAGAAATAGTTAATTGGTATTAAAATCTTCTTATAGTCTTTATTTCCTACTTTACTTCTTGTTTTTTGTCCTTGATTCTTTTAGGTGTAATGGCGAGAGCCGAGCCGCTAAGTTAAATAAGATGCTTCTTGAGAGGCAACCCAAGGGGTATCTTGATGATATCTGAGTAATCAAGATACCCACATCGTGCCGCGATGTTAAATCAGACACTTCTTGGGAGGCAATCTAAGAAACTTAGTTTTTTTCTTAATTTTGTGAATTTTTAGATTTTATTTGTGTGCTCAAGTGTGTAGGAATAAAATCTCAAATTTAGCAGGGGACTCCACGACACAAAGCAAAACCTCCACACCGAGGTCCACGACGCTGAGAAGGTTTTCAGGCAAAATTTTTATCTCACGAAGGAGTTCTTCTTTCACCCTTGTATTTTTCGTTTATTGTTTTATCACTTAGGACAGTGCTACTAGGAGAAGTAAACTTCATTATACCATGTATGCTTTTATTAATAAATGTGTTCTTGTTGGGCCTAGGTTTTTTTGTGATTCATGACTTATTCTGCTAGCTTGTATTTTTTTTGTGATAATTTTGGTTTTGTTTTTATTTGGGTTCCCCGTTTTTTATTTTTGGTACTTTTTTGGTGGATAGTTCCTTAGAACCGATTAGAGTTTCTAGATTTTTTTGAGTCATAGTCAAAACGGTTCCCGATGATAGATGGACGACGACTGTCTTAAGAAAAAATTAGTCATTAAGAGAGAGAGAACTTGGAACCTCACAAATGCTTGGTGCTTCACTTAGGGTATCATTAAGACTTTGTGATATTCACTCAAAAGTGCATGAAAAGGTAGAAACATTTAGACTTTTGAAACTTGACTCTATTCTTGAAAATTTGGGCTAAATAATGTCAGACATTCAATACGGATATATGTGTTTATATAATCTTGATTGCCATTATTGAACCATTTGTGCCATTGTGTGAGTGAGATTTTTTTGGCCTACTCATGCTTGCAATTTGATTTCTAGAACTTGCCCGGTGTGTGTGCAAAATGAAATGAGGATGTTTAATCTAGGAAGTGATATAGGCATTTCTTTGGTAGCCTTTTTGTACTCGATTTTTACCTACGTTGATGTGAGTATCCTAGTTAGCCATTTTGAGCCTTACCCTATTCTTTTGATAGCCATATTACAAGCCTAATCCCTTTTGTTCTATTAAATTATATTTGATCCAAATGACTCCTATAGAAGCACTTTAAGTTGAAATTATGCATAAAAATAGCAAAAGTGGAGAAAATAGGGGAAAAGCTAAAGAGTGAAAATTAGAAGATAAGAAAAGGGTGAAAATGCATAACAAGGAGGGTGATATTAGTGGGGAGAGAAAAAGAGAAAAAATGGTGAAAGATTAATGAATGAATCAAGAATGAAAAAGAAATAATCTTGAATGAGCTTAAAGTTGAAAATTCCCTACTAGTCACTATGTCGTAAATCTATATCTATATATTTACATAAACGAGAGACCCAGCCTGGTGATATGACATGCTTCATTGATCAGAAAAACTATTTATCCTTTTTTCCTTTTTTTTGCAATTCTCCCTCATATTTTTTGAGTTTTGATCTTATTTTTTTTATAAGGTGTTTTATTTAAAAACCAAAAGTCACTTACATTAACTTCTATTTATTACACCCCATCACTTTTCCTACTTCTGCACTTTTCGAACAATTATAATGTTTTTCCCCATAATTTTCTCAGAAGGTTGTTTCTCTCGCTATGAAAATACGTGTATTCTCTATCTTCAATGAATGTTTTAAAATAATTTACCATCAACTTCATCTATACACATGGTCCAAATTTTATGCCTTATATCCCCAACAAATAAATTTTAAAAAACCTTTCAATCGTATATGTCAGTTTATAATAAAAGTTGAGAAATTTTTCATGCATGACTAGAGTGTCTTATGGAGCAATTGAGACAGGTATATTTGGGTATTTGAAATTTTTATCTATTTCTTAAGTGACATTTAATTTTTAAAGGATCAAATTTACTTTTTGATATGTTAGGTTTTTGTAAACTAATTTATCAATCATTACAATTTATTTGTTATGCAATTCTTAGTATTATGATGGACTTATCATTTTATTATATTTTATAGAATTATCTTCAAGTTTTAGATCATATAAGTAATTGACGGATTGGCGATAACTTGAGGATCCCGAAATGGATTTTGAAATTGAGGGATGACTTGAAGATGAAAAAAAAGAAGATATTTGCTTAATTTTGTCATCCAACTTTGTGTCTCTACCAGAAATTTCAAGTTACATGTATATAGGGCCTAAAAAACTTTAAATAAATAGGATATTTTTGCTTTTGTTGTGAGCAATATTCGCCTTTACTAAAGTCACATGTATATATTTTAGGTGACTATGATGAGCGAAAGAAGAAATACATGTAAATACTTTTTATTTTGATCATAGAAAGGGAGAACCATGCCAACTATGAATATGACTTTCCTCTTTCTCCTATATTTTGTGAGTCTTTTTTCAACACTTTAATCTAGCGTAGAAAAATAAAAGTACTGCAACATTATTTCATAGCATGCTTGAGTTGATTCAAAGATTTGCTTAATCACAATAAAATATTTTTTTCACAAGGGAATGTGTTTGATTTGGTAGCTTATCCACTATATATACTTAAGATTAAAATTGGAGATATAACTTTTGTCAGTTTCATTTAAAGAATCGGATGTAGTTGTTGAAGTGTTGTGGTCTTTTTTGTTTTACAATAGGTTATGTTTTCTATTTTTTGATGCGCGCGTGATTGGTAGACTATAATTTCTTGGTTACTTATTTATTATTAATATTACTCTTAATTTGAATAAGCATATATGTTCTTATTATTTATGTTGGGATATTTGGTTGACTTGAAGGTGAGAAAAGAGAAGCTATCTATGTTATTTTTTCATTCAACTTTGTTTCTCTACTAGAAACTTCAAGTTACATGTACATATAGCCTAAAAAACTTTTAAAAAGTTGGAGATTTATGATTTGGTTGTGGGCAATATTCGTCTTTACTCAAATTATGTATATATTTTGGGTGATTATGCTGAGTGAAAGATGAAATACACGTCAATACTTTTTATTTCGATCATAAAAAGGGTAAATCATGCCCATCATGAATATAGTTTTTCTCTTACTGCTATGTTTTGTGAGTCTTTTTTCAATACTTTGCTTTGAAGCAGGAAAACAAAATTACTGCAACATTATTTTACAACATGTCAGAGATGCTTTAAAGATTTGCTTAATCACAATAAAATAATTTTTCACAAGGGAATCTATTTGACTTGGTAGATTATCAACTATATATTCTTAAGAGTAAAATTGAAGGTGTAACTTTTGACAATTTCATTTAAAAAATCCGATGTAGTTGTTGAAGTATTGTTTCCATTTTGTTTTACAATAGGTTATTTTTTTGTTTTGTGATGCACGTGTGATTTGTGGACTATAATTTTCTTGGTTACTTATTTATTGGTAATATTACTCCTTATTTGAAGAAGGATATGTTATTAATATTTATGTTGTGATATTAGATTTTGATGGTCATTTTGATTTTTGGATTAGGAACATGAAAGGAAAATGGAGAGAATTAGTCCCACATAAATTAGTAAATTGTCCTAAAATCTGTACAAGACAATAACCATTCACTTTTTAGCATGATAATATATATCATTCTCTTCTTTTGTTTTTTGTATATTATTCTTGTGGTTTTTTAATTCTTGTAGATCACTAATAACTTTAACCATGGTCATTAATCTCATCCATTGCTTTTCTTTATTGTCTTTTTTAAATATTCTTATACATGTAATCACAGAAACAATGCAAATCAAAAAAGAAATGACAAACTTACAATAAGTATATGAAAGGACCCACTTATGCTCTTGAAAATATTTGATATAAATACTTAATAGTACATTCTGTAACAAACTTAGGGATCATCTACTCACTATCTTACTTTGATATTTTTTTTTGCAGAAAATTAAGGGGTCATATGATATAATCTTTAACTAGTATAATTGAGGTGATCAGTAAAATTTAAATTTCTACTAATATAATTAAAGGAAGGAGTACCCAAAAAAAAAAAGGAAGAAGGACGACTCTTGTATAGGTGATGTGGGTCTTTCAAGTGCCATGTACCTTAAATTAGACATTGATGAAATATTTCTAATTATATCATTTTTAAAAATTGGTTTCTAAAGAAAATATCATTAATTTCTTTTATCAGCTTGGATAGACATAATTGAACCAATAGTCATTTTTAAAATCTAAGTTGAAAGAACAGGGATACTATGAAAGTCCATCACAACTTTTTATTTTTCTATTTTGTGCAAATTATGAAATATATGAGTTGTATCTTTCTGGTTTGACTTGATAATTTTAGGATAAATTATTGTACTTCAATCAATAATGTCTCATTACAACAAATATAAGCCCTTATTCCGAACACATTTAAGTTAGATATACAAATCATCATTGTGCCAATCACTTTTCATCTCTATTTATAACTAATGTTGCTAGGACCCTCCATAAATGATGTCACAATCATGTTGGATCTTTCAAAAATATATAATTTTAGGAGGAGAATATTATCAAGATAAAAGAATATAGTTAGATTTATTGGTTCAATAATTATACTTTACAAATCTATATAAGTCCTAGGTAAAAATATTATCCAGTAGTTTTTTTGTGTAATAGTTAATGATTGTCCTGCCAAGCATGCTCCTTTTCTTTGTAATTAGTATATAATAAGTCCCTTTGAAAATTAGTTATGACTTTGGTATATATGTATAAATTTTTCTTACTTTGTAAAGTAACTCTATTGTTTTGCCAACATAAAGTTTAATAGTCAAGTATAATTAATCTCTTCATTAATTGATTAGTCTGAAGTTGTATCTATGGTTTGTTATAAGATATCAAAATAATCTTAATGTCCTGAGTTGATATTTTCAATTTATTTACAAGACTAATTTACAGTAAAAATAGATTTTTTTTACACTTAATCTTCCAAAATATTTCATCCTAAATTTATCTAATAAAGGTGTCTAAATATTTAATTAATTGGTAAATCTACACACTTATTTAATTATACTTGGTGATTTCATTTTTTCATGCCTAAATGATTAAAAATACTTGTAGGAATATCTCATCCACCAAAATGAAACCAAGAATGTATATTTAAGGTTATGTAATCTATTCAGGTTATGAGATCTAATCATTATTTAGGATGGCATCTCAGAAGTAGTAAGTGAAATGTGGCCGGTATTTTTTTTGTGACATGTGAAGTAATGTTTTTGGGTCATTTGTTGTATAATTTTTCTTTCATGGTGCCATAATTCATAGAAAATTTTGTTTTTGCTTGAAGTGGATAGAGAATTCAAAACACTGTCATTTGTATATATTTTTCATGTGTTTCTTTGTTTAGCTGACTTTCTCTTATCAATAATATATCGTAATATTTTTTAAATTTGGTACATCAATGGAAGTGCAAAAACAATAATATCAAAAGAAAATACTATAAATATTATGGAAAAATTTGCTATTTAAGTATTGTAGATACGTATCGCCCTAATGAGAGGAAAGACGATTATGTTTATGCTTGTGGATTTGCAATTCAACATTGTTGTATCTTTTTATTTATTTATTAATATTATTTTAGAGACCATTTTGATGAGGAAGAAATTATGGGAAAAGTGTCTATTTTGTGTTGATTTACTATAATTTTGAAAGCTCTTTTACTCTATATTACTTTATAAAACTTTCAAGTTTTACTGAAAAGGAGATTTGATTATTTTAGACTTTAGGCATGTCTTTTACAGATGAAAATTAATTAATGTATTTTTCATGTTTCTTATTTTTCTATGGACTAATTTATATTAAATTATCACCTTAGAAATTTCACTTCTATTTCTAAATAATCGCACAAAGCACGAACAAATTAACTAGTTGAAATTAAAAGGAGGTATAAGGAGAAAAAAATAGGAGATAAAAAAATGTTTTGAAAAAGACAATGAATTGTGAAGTATTAAAGTGCTTAGGGAGATTAGTCACTATCTTGGCTAAATTGTTCTTACCTGTCTCTTAGCCTATATTACAACCATCTTAAGTCCTAATTGATCTTAGAGTCGATGTTTGATATTTGTGGAGTATTACATTAAGGGCAAGCCTATGGGATTTCTTTTGCATGCATGTTGAGTTCTTTGGGAGACTGAGTGATTTTATTCTATCTATGCCCAATGTCCAAATTGATATCATGTGATTGAAAGGGCATCTCTCCAAATAGTGAGGGGCACATAATGGTAAGATTATGGTATATCTTGATTGTTAAATTGTGTATGATTCATGTTGGCCCAAATATATCTTGTTGAGTTAGTTCTAGAAGCTAAGTGATTTCGAATTTTGACCTTTGAATGTTGATCTTATATGCATGTTGAGTGAGTTGTTGGAACTTGATTGGTTTATCTAATGATCCTAAGTGTAAGTAGACCTGTTCGTAGGATGAATTTTGTGATTGAATTTGAGAAGGGAAGTAGTAGATTGTTCGAGGACAACAATAGTTTAAGTGTAGGGTGGTAATGAAGGGCATATTTACGCATTTATTTGTCATATTTTGGCCATGCATAGCTATGTTTTGAGAACAAATTGTGTGTGTTTTCTTTGATTATATATGAATTTTATTAAAAAGAGCTAACACACATGATTAGATATTTATAGGCATAAAAGTGATGGATTTAGACTTGTTTATAGCTTTTGGAGCAAAGATAGAAAACTCAGATTGAGCAAGGCAAGATTCAAGCAAGTTACCACCACACCGACATGCCAGGGCAACGGCCTGCGTGTCGCACAGGCCACACCTACGCACCAAGAGACACGACGCGACACCCTTTCCTACACTATACCAGGCATGACATGCGGGCAGTGTCCAGACGACCCAGAATGCCAATCCCAATTCGACCAGGAAAGGAAGCTGCAAAATCCAATTTCAATCCAAGCAGGAACAATGAAGGTTTAATCTACTTCTATACATACCCTTGATTAGTATGTCTTAGGTGTGTCATTGAGTCGCATACTGTGCACTCTTGGATTTGAGTATTGTGAAACTTAGTGCAACTTAGTCGCATATTTGTTGGAAGATTCATCAAGTTCTTGTGATTCAATCTAGCTTTGGAGATTTATTAAACAATTTCATATTATAGTAAGTATTTCATTATGATTGTTTTTACATCTTATGTTATTGTTTTCATAAATAAGAGCGGCTAAATCTCTTAAGCTAGGATTGTGGGAATCATGATGAATTAATGGAAGTAGGAAACATAAAGTAGTGATTCTTTAATGGTGAATTGAGTCTATTAATATTCTCTTCATTTTGATATTTTATTGCATGTATCTTCAACTTGCTTGAACAAAGAGGTTAAACTTAGGAAAAAAGAATAATAGTGGTAATTTGAGGTTACCAACCCTCATCTAGTTAACTCGAGCATCAGTCTTACACAAAGTTTACCAGGATAGGTCACTTATAAAATAAGCCTACTATGTTATAAAATCATAGGAACACAATTCTAGTTGTCTCAATAATTTGATAAAAACTCAACCATAGTTTAAGATTACTTTTTCTTTTTATTTGCAACCCCACTTTTGAAATATTGGCTAAAGGTTAATTTAATCATCATTAACATATAACTTGTTCCCTATTCCCTGTGGGATCGACCCCAGTCTAGTGGGTTACTATATCTGACAGTGATCTCTTTATACTTCATCGCGAGGTATAATTTGGGTATGATCATTTGTTTGGATTTTTGATTCACAAATGAGTTGTGTGGAACTCAAAATAACGCATAAAAAGTCATACTTTTCAATTGATTTTGAGAATAACAAGACCCTTGGAGTTTTGATGTCTTGTATGGTAAGTTTATCATTTGATTCTTGTGTGTGCATATCATCTAGGACTTGCCCCGAATGTGATTCAAAGAGAAATCCTAGATGTGGCTAAACTTGAATAATGACCTTAGGCCCTTTTTCGATAGTCACTTCACCAAAAACAAGACCCTCTCTCAACATCGGTCCTAGTTAACAAATTTTTGAGCCTTAAACCTTTTTCTTGGAAACCAAATTACAAGCCTTAATCCCTTTTCGAATCCTTTAGTTTGGCACCGGTTCCTCCCTAATTGCTAGTGATGAAAGAAAATGGGGGCTTAAATCCCAATATTTGAGGGAGAATGAGAAAAAAAATATTGATGTAGGCAAGAGCCTAAGTTTGGGGATGTTCACAAAAGGGAAAAGAAGAATGAGTTTCAATGTGACGTAACACCGATTGCTTAATGTAAAAAAATAAAATGGTTGGTTGAAAACATTTGATCAAAATAAGAAAGAAAATAATTGAGTAGTGTTATCTCTTGTATAGAGGAGGCTTAATGTAAAAATCTAAGGTGTTTAAAAGGGTGGCTCTTTGGGAAAATTGGGATTGTCGAAAGGAGAAATAAGGTGAAGTTGACTCAATATTGTAAGCGGTATATTGTTTTGTGTCATAAATGTGTTAGGGAGGTTCTAGTCTTTTTAACTAAATGATGTCCTGCCCTTACCCTGGCCTGCATTATGACTCGCAATCCTTAGTGATTCCTAGCTTGGAGACTCTACTTTAGTGGCGAGTTACATGAATGGCAAACCTATGGGTCAATGTGTGTACACTTGAATATCTTTTAGAGAACAAGCATTTCTAGATCATCGTATAATTCCTATTGTGTGAATTGCATGACTATGAGTGGGATTCTCTTATCTTTCTTTTTTTTTGTGAGTGGCATTACATCAATTGAGAGGTATTGTAACACCCCCAAAAATACGTAAGACTAGACCCAATACTAGTGGGTTGGGATATTTTAACACCTCAGACTTTCAGGCTATGTTTGAAACTGTTCTAGCTATATAGATAGACCCAATCCCAATGAATTCCATGAATTCTAGGTGTTAATATCAATTCTTAAGTGTGATATGTGCAGTGGATACAAATTAAGGTCATAAGGAACCTCTAACACAAAGTTGAGTTGAGAATATTCTTATAGATTGAGTTTTTATATGAGTTCTTGCAAGGGTCAACTTCAAATGACCATAACTCTCATTTTACAAAGTGTTTTTTGGTGATTCAACACATCAAATTGAAGTCCTTTGAGTCTTCTTTCTAATATATCCGACCTTATATCAATCGAAGTTCAAAGGAAAAGGTTATGATTAGTTTAGTAAAATACGGATAAACAACACTAGATCACAGAACGGTCCGTCAGGTGAGTCATTAAGTTACCTAACAAATTGTTAAGTGACTCGTTAAGTGGAAAAATTGGTGGAGAACTCGAGTTCTAAAGAATCTTGATGACTAATTATGTGACCCATTAAGTGACATGATGAATTGTCAAGTGAGGCTTCAAGAAAAGATCAGAAAGTTGGAAAATGTCTTTAGTGACAATGAGAGGTCTTAACGACCCATTAAATGGACTAAAGGATCATTGAGTGATCATTAGGTTTGACAGGTTCCACCTTTCACCCGAGTTATTAAGGGCATTTTCATAATTTTAAAGTTCCTAACTCCTAAACTACATCGTTTTAAGCCTTGTAAAGGGTATATTTAGGGGTTTTTTTCAGCCTAAGCCCTCATTCTCTCAAAACATCGGTAGATTGAAGATTTCCTCTCTAGGAAGGAGCTAGGTTTCTTCATCAAAGCCTTCCAATTTATTTGTGGGTCTTCAAGGAAAGTCAAGGAATCAATTAACCAAGTATGCAGGATCATGAATGGAGATTTCTTCCACACTCATGCCCTTTCTAAGTTGAATTCATGATTTCCATCCTTCCATGCCCAAATTTCGAAATTCTAGGATTGGGCTTGATTATTGTTGAATTATTTCATGTTCTTTTATAAAACCAGTCCTCTTAGGATTCAATACATGTTCTATGATGATGACTACTTGTCTCCTAATCAAATCCTCCATGAATCTATGAATTAAAATTTCAAGCATGATTTCATGAACTTCTAGGGCTAGACCAAATTAGATTGAAACTCTATGATTCTCTTATGATTTCAAGTCTATTATGATCCAACCCATGTTTTACCATTATGAATGTATGTTTTCTACTAGATTCTCTCATTAATTTATAATTCTCAAGATATGATGATTTTCCTTAATGTAGGTATGGTTTCATGAATTTCAAGCTTATGAACCTATGATTTCAAGTTATGACTACTTATTCAAGGATGTATGATTTTCATGACACTCAAGTTTATGCATCATGGCCAACTCAATGGCTTTATTCTCATGACTATTTCACGTAGGTCAATTATGACTTCATGATTTAGACAAACCTATTCAAGATCATGTATGTTTTCAAGATGATGATTATGAGCCATGTGCATATTTTTGGGAGTGGTGTCTAGCACTGAATAGGTTAGAGGTTCAAGCAAACCCCAAGTCTCAAAATTATGTGCTACCGTAGGATAAGGAATCCTTAATATTAGATAATGTTTCCCTTAACCCGAGGAATATGGGATCCTCACTATTAGAGCGTGTCTCCCTTGCCTCAATGGGTACATGCAGGGGTCATCGTTATTGGAGATTGTCGCCCTGAGTCACGAATAATATTACACCTTAAGTGTTCCTTGACTAGAAAACTTGGGATGGCTCTGCCCACTTGAGTGCGATAGTTGGGGCATCATGTAAGCTCTATCATGATAGTATCGGTTATGAAGAGTCTCACATTGTTCCTTACTTTATATACATATATATTTATTTATTCATGTTCAAGTTTCATGGTTTTATGACTGATGATGATTTGGCTCAAAAATACGCTTTATGAGGATTTGACTTATGAACTCAGTCATGATCAGCCTTATATTAGAGTTTTGCATACTTTGAGCCTTTATGTTAAATTCACGATTAGAATCTCATGTTTTATACAACCTCTCACTCATGATCTCTTTTACTATCTTATTAGCATATTTTACTGACTCTACATACTCAGTACATTCAAAGAACTGACCGCATACTCTATGTTATATCATTTCATGATATAGATCCAAGTACTCAGACCCAGCCTGTAACACCCCAAACGTTCCCTAGGTCAGACCCAAGGCTTATAACAGAAAAAAACAAGAAAAAAATACCAGAACCAAACAATGAAACACAGTACGGTTCGTTGCAGGGTCCAACGGGTAGTTGGAAGTGCTCGTTGTTTCATTACCAGAAAGCTGTCAGAAATTTTCCCAGAACCCACGAGGGGATTGTACGGACCGTGGCTTGATTGAACCGGTCATAATTAGTGATCGTTGAAGCATATTAAGAGAATTTTGAAGGAAGAATGGGTGAAACCAATGAACGGACCAACAGTTCATTGTTTATTACCACGGCCCATTGGATGGGTCGTTGGTTTTGCTAGTATTTTGAAAATCTCTAGCTAAGTTCGGAATCGTTCTAGGTATATGGATAGACTCGAGACGGTGAGTTTATGGAAACAAGGTGTTAATATCAATTCCAAATTATAAGAAGTGAATTAGATGCAAATTAAAGTCATAAGTAACCTCTAGCACAATGTTGAGTTGAGAGCCTCCTTACAAATTGAGTGTTCATATAAGTTCTTATAAGTGTCAACTTCAAATGACCATATCTCTCATTTTACAAAATGTTTTTGGATGATTCAGCACCTAAAATTTAAGCCCTTGATGTCTTCTTTCCAATGCATCTGACCTTGTATCAAGCAGAGTTTGGAGTAAAAAGTTATGACCAGTTTAGTGTCGCAGTAGCAGGTAACAACAGACCTCAGAACGGGCCGTTGTAGCAACCAACGACCCGTCATGTTGGTCATTGGAACTGCCAGTTCCAGGTCTTTTTTTGGCAGTTTGAGGGTATTTTGGTAAAATACTATGCTTCTAACTCCTAAATGATGTCGTTTTGGGCTTTCATAAGGTCAGATTAAAGGGATTAACCTAGCCTAAATCCTCACCCTCTCCAAAAGATTAATAGTTGGATTTTCTCTCAAGAAAGGAGCTAGGGTTCTTCTTCAGCCTCTTCAAATCATCTTGGACTCTTCAAGGAAAGTCAATGGATCATCAACCCAAGTATGTAGGGTTATGAATGGGTGCTTTTGTTCACACCCATGCTCATTCCCTATTAATTTATGAAAATCTACCAAAAATCTCATGGGATTTTAATTCAATTTTTATGAAAATCTAATGATTTACAAATGGGTTGTTCTAAATTGTGATTTAAATTATATTTTATGAATTTTGAGAAGATTTTATGACTATTTTTATTATATAATTATGATTTTCGATTTCTATTAAATTAAGCCTATCTAAGCATAATCTACGATGAATCGATTTATGATCTCCGCTTCAATTGATGATATTTACAAGCCCAGCATGAATTATAATTTATAATATAGATTTATTCTATTACCCATCATGATTTAATGATTTTCAAGTTATATGTATGATCTTCAAGTATGCATGAAAACTATGATTCATGAATTATGTTTTGGCCGACTCACGGGCCTTATGTCATGGCTAGTTCACGTATGTACAAGAATGTTTATGATTATAATGATTTAACTAGCCCATGAATTCATGTATGTTATACTATGAGCACTATATATGTTTTGGCAGTAGTATCGAACGCTGAGTAGATTTGAGGCCTAGGTTCTGCCCCAGATCTCATAAAATACGTGCCACCATAGGTATATTGGGACCTCCTTTGTTACCATCCCCAGCCCAATTGGCCCTTTTCATGGTGATATCACACATTCATGGTTCTACCCTTGGCAAGGTATGAACGACCTCCCAACTAGGTTTACAAGTCGGACTCCATCTGTGCTCTATGGGGTATGTCGGTTAAGAGAATCTCCCATTGTTCCATGATTTATGCATGATTATGATTATGTATATTGGCTCAAGTTATGTTCATTATCGCTTTCCTCTCATGATTATGACTATGAATGTTTTATGAATGATTTGAAAACGTTGAGCCTTATGTTATGTTACAATGTTTATGATATGAGCATGATGTCCTACTCTTATGATCATTTATGAGTTCTGTATATTTTAAATATCTGTTTTACTTACCCTGCATACTCGGTACATTCCACGTACTAACTACATACTTTCTATGCTATATTGTTTCATGATACAGGACCCGGCTATTAGGCTCACCCCCATCAGTAGTCCATTCAGAGTTAGCTATCAGCCCTTTTGGTGAGTCCTCATGTTCCGAGGGCCATATGTTTAGACCTTGATGTTCTTTTATGTTTCAGTACTTGTTCAGGTTAGTTGGGGGTGTTGTCCCATCAATCCATCATATGTCGTAGGGCTTTTAGACAATATATAGTACTCAAGTTGTGTAATTGTCTAGTGATTCCCTATGTTATGATATGTCATGTTATGTTTATGTTCCCGTATTCCTTATGTTCAATCTTCCGCTTATAATGAATGGACCTAGATGTATGCTTATGCCATGGGTCGACTTGGGGCCTCTCGGGGTTCCTTGTCCCGTGTTACAATCCGGGTCTACGTTCATGTCGTGACACATCCCCGCAGTTAGATACGTTACGGACTTGATCAGCTAGCAGTGGTGAGTCTTTATCTTCTGAGGACTAGAGTTAGCTACTTCATTTAAGTTCTTTTACCTTTTTTAGTTTAAGACTTTGGAGTTAGTCGAGGGCTTGTCCCAGCCGCTCATTAGTTAGTAGAGGCTTCCCAGACATAGAATTAGTACGTTCAGCTTTGTGACTTAGTGTTAAATTATCAGATTATCTTGTTATTTGTAAGTGAATGTTTTATATTTAAGTTAGTTTTCACCTAGTTTTCCTTATAAGTTATATTATGCTAGTAATATGCTATGCCATGGATTAGCTTGGAGCCGTTCATGGTTCTAGGACCCGTGTTGCAGTCCGGGGTCCATGCCCAGGTCATGAGAAACTTTGTATCAGAGCATCAGGTTTAGGTGTGTCCTAGGGTGTCTGAAAGTTGCGTTAAGTAGAGTCTTTTTTATGGGTGTGAAGCATGCCACACTTATGAGGAAGCGGCTACAAGACGTTTTAGAAAACTTCCCTTCTTTCATGGTTCTTATCGTGCGTAGAGTATGTAACTCTAAAAGTTCCTCTTCTAACTCATGCTCTACACATTCGCAATGCCTCCCAAATGAGAAAATGGAAGGAGAAATGGCAATGGGCACCAGCCAACCCCACCAGCTCCAGAAAACCCGATAAATGAGCAGGTTACCGATGCAGAGTTTCAGGTTATATTTAAGGTATTGGCTCAGGCCGTCATGACACAAGCCAACCATCAGGCGATGGCACCAGTGAACACTAACGAGAATACTATGGCGGAAAGGATGCGAGATTTCACTAGGATGAACCCACCGAAATTCTTTAGGTTGAAGGTGGATGAGGATCCACAAGAGTTCATTGATGAGATTCAGAAGATTGCCTAGAGTATAGGGATCTCCAGGGAGGAGAGTGCAGACTTTCCTATCAGTTGAAGGGGGTAGCTAACATATGGTTTAGACAATGGAAGGAAGGTCGTAGGGTAGGTGTAGATCCGGTGAGTTGGATGAGTTCGTGACAGCCCCTTGGATAGGTTCTTTCCCTGGGAGTTAAGGAAAGTAAAGGCTGCAGAGTTTGTCAACTTGAAATAGAATGGTATGGAAATACAGGACTATGCCTTGAAGTTCACTCAACTGTCAAAATATACTCCAGAGATGGTTGCCGTGCCGAGGGCTCGCATGAGCAGGTTTGTGAATGGAGTATCAAACTTAGTGGTCAAGGAGTGTAGGACCACTATGCTTATTAGTGACATGGACATTTCAGACTCGTGATCCATGTCCAATAGATTGAGGAGGAAAAGTTTAAGGAAATGGAGAGGGAGAGCAAAATAGCTAGGATGTGAGACTCAAAATATTCTCAACAAAGGATGAGTGGTGGACATCACCTACAGTCTCATCAGAGGTCATCAGCCCCAGCACAATCGACAATAAGTGCCCCATCCATACCCAGGGTAATGGAGATTACATATCCAGCTTGCAGTAGCTGTGTGAAGAACTATTTGGGAGAGTGCATGGCTAGTTTAGGCATTTGCTTTTGGTGCGGCAAGTCAAGCCATAAGCTTAGAGATTGCCCAACAACCAAACGGGGCAAAGGTAGAGCCCCAGCCACCTCTTCAGCAACTCCATCAGCTCACCTACCTCAACATGGCACATCATCTGGCGTAGGGGGCGGACAACATCAGAATCGCTTCTACGCACTGTCATCACATCAGGATCAACAGAACTTGCTAGAAGTAGTCACAGGTGTGTTAGAAGCTTTTCATGTTGATCCTTGCATGTTGTTAGACCCAAGATTACCATTACAAGGTATACGATTTCTTTTAGCATTCTAGCATGAAATTATCCCGTGGATGGTATAAAATGGTTATAAGTATGAAGCCTTCAGTTATCACTTTAGAGGCCAATTGGAAGTCGAGAGTTAGCGATGTTAGCGTAGCTTTGAAAAAGGATCCAAGAGCCTTAGAATGATGACTTTAAGCTAAGGGGGAGATGATAAGTTGAAAGATCAAGTCATGTTTTTAGTGTTTGATGCCGTCCAATCGCACATGGTCGTCAAGTAATAGGATTGTTAAGTCCAGATATCGTACCCTCAGGGACTTGTCAATTTAATCGTTATAAAGTTGTTACTTTATTTTCACTAATCTAAGAAACAAGTAAAATGAAAATCAGTTTGGAAAATTAAAATACTAAAACTTCAAATGTAAAAATTACTAAAACGAATGCAAGCTTGATCGTATTTCGATAATCATAATATACTAGGGCAATGACACTTGGTTGGTTTCAAGTTGAATTTTTCAGACATAATTAAACTAGCATGATTCTTCCTATGGTTGTTAGTTGCAAGTTACTATCCCATTTCTTTCCACTATCCCTAGATTCAAGAACTACTTCATGAACCCTAACGATGATTATGTCTACTTGTATTTCAACTAAAAGGGGTTGAAGGGTATATCACTATCCTCAACAACAACTTCTATCCTATTACCAATGGGTTCAGGGGTCTTTGAATTCCCGTTCTGTATTTATTTTTAAACCTTTCAATTCCCTTTCCCAAGTTCAATCGAAAGCCAACAAATTACTTACAAGGTGATCAATCTCATAAATAATAAATTAACACAAATAAATACAAACAACCATAAAATAAGAATCAAAATTAAGTTTATTTAGTCTATCAAACAATCAACCATTCACCATGGCCATAACCCTAGAATATGAGTTTAGCCATTCATATACAAGTGAGAAAACAACTAACTAGTCATCATCATGAGAGAATATGACGTAAAGAAGAGAAAACCTAGTTGTAGAACCTTGTCTTCCTTCCAAATGGCTTACAAGCTTTCAAAAATGAACTACGGAATAAAAATGAGTAAAGACTGCTTCAAAGCATTCCAAAACTACTACAAGGAGTCAAAACCTACGTAACAAATGACCTAAGGCATATATTTATATATGAACCTTCAAAGGACATTTTTTCAATTCAAGACTTGGCATTAAAATCAGCATTTTTCACCATGGAATGTCCCTGCGCACCGCCCTCCTATCTCGCCACAGACTTAGTCAAATTTTCAGTAATTTCAGCTCCAAATAGGGCCTGGCACGCCAACCCTAGCCATAGCACCAGCTTGAGATTTTTTCTTTGAAGTTTGGGACCTGGTGCGGGGCACCAGCCATAACACCAACCTGAGATTTTTTTTCTCTGAAGTTTGGGACTTGCTGCATGGCGCCAGCCATAACACCAAACCCTTCAGATCCTCAAATCTTCATTTCTTGCATCATTTTGAGCCCATTTTACCTAGTTTCCTGCTCAAATAAACTCAAATCATTTGTTAATACATAAAACACACACATACATCAATGTAAGCATAAATTAAGGATTATGAACTCAAAAAATAATCAAATAAGGATGAAAACATGGAAAATGGGCATAAAAATATGTCCAACATCACCGTCTCACACTTAAATCATTGTTATTCCTTGAATAATCCTTAAAACATACCTAAAATTATGTTTCACCATTACACTTGAATCCTCTATGAACTCATACTCAACCAACTAGCATGGAGCAAACATAAAGTGGTTTATCATCATACAAAGGTTCTCAACAAAGCACACAGAAACATTTCACAATCAAGAATACACAACCTCTATAAATGATTCATCTTTTCAACACAAAGGGTCAACATGATTAAGTGTGACATGCAACAAGTAGTACACTGAATTAGACCTCCTGTGCCCCTTACTTTTAGTGATGTTCCTCTCTCAACTTCATCAATGTAAAGACATGGAACACAATAAGTAAGGCACACTCACACTCACAAATGATACAATGTACATATGCAACATACCATAGGCTTGCCCTTTATGTACATTAAAACTACCTAATTATTCAAGAGATTAAGATCATAAGGACTTTTCTTGGTTGTAATGTCGGTGTAATGGACGGGTAAGATTGACATTTTATTTTATAGTGACTACTACCCTAAGCACTTTTAAGATATATTTCACTTTACTTGTCCACCCCCTCTTTCCTTTCTTGTTCACCTTTCCTCTACTCACCCTTTTCTTTACTTTTCATTCCCTATTTTTTTCATGACATGGTTGCTAGTTTTCTAATCAAATAATAATTAAGGATTTTGCAATTAAAGCTCTCTTTTTCATTTCCCTAGCAGCAAGTAGGCAACACAATTTTTATGGGCACCCCTTCTTCTCACTTTTCTTTTCTTACAACAATTTTTCTTTTTCCCTTAACATTACACTTCGGTGGACCTTTACTTTCAAGTCTCAAAGTTCCTAAGACTACTTTGGATCAACAAGTATGAGGTCTCACAAAAAGAGGGATTAAGCTATTATTGAGGCTAGGAAAGAATAAGGCTTTTAGGCTCAAAGGGGTTAACTAGGGAGAATGACTAGGGAGGTAAAACAACTATAGGAAAAATAATTGGCTTCTTCAAAGAAGTGCCTTGATCATCTCTAACTCCCTATCAACCAGTTATCCTACATACATTAAGGCAAGTTCTAGATGCTACAATATATACCTACAAAACAATTGATCTCACCTCTTATTGCAACAAGAATCTCATCAGTTTCCCCAGCTACACATCCACACAATCATATTGAATGACAAGTTTATTCATAATTAAGACCTAAGGATATGTTGAGTCAAATTAAAGAGATATGTACTTCTCTCAAGGATTGTAACTCACGGAATCAAGATGACCACTCTATTTACTCTAGCATAGCAGCTAAGCAAAATATCAACAAGCATACAAGTGGATGACCTATGACTCAATCCTTAAAAAAATACGATGAAACTTCCCTTAAGACGGTCGTCATCCATCAATCATAGAGAAACATCATTACTCTATGACTGCAATGATTCAAACAAAATAAAAAATTTACCTGGTTCAAAGGGCCCCTTTCGAAAAAGAACCAAGTCCATAAGAAAAATCGAAGGGTGGGTGAGATATGCCAATTTTCAAAAAAATTTCAAAGAAAACATGATGGCATACTCACCCTTAACCTCAAAATCCAGAGATACATACCCTCACCCCACACTTAAAATCATGCTCTATCCTCAGAGCATCTAAAAAGTAAAAATCATACAAGGGTGAGAAATACTCCCTGAGGCCCTTTAGGGCCTAGCTGGCAACATGTGTCTTTAGATTTATGGGGCACACGACCCCACACTTAAGATCAAACCATGCTCCTTAGATTTGATTTTGGGTACTCACACTTCCCTTTCTCTTCACACAAAACAAAAAGAAAACAAAAGTGACATTATAGAAAATAACAAAAACTAAACTATTACAAAATTGGGTTGCCTCCCAACAAGCGCCTGATTTAGCATCGTGGCATGGCACCATCAAGCTTCACCATTTTTTCTTCCACTTTGAGCTTATAAATCTCACCCCTAGTTTATTTTCCAATTTCTTGTTATGCTCAAGGGGAAGTGGTCTAAACATGAAGGGACCAAGTAATAGATATTGCGACTTTCCCTTCTTGGCCTTTAAGTGAGGGATGTCATTGTGTGTCTTTGGCATAATAAATTCTTGAATATAGGGTTGTAGTTCCTCATATACACATTTCTCCATAGGCATGGATGGCTCTATTTCTAGGTTTCCACCCAAACAAAATATCGAGAAGTGTTTTGAATGAGGACCAATATGCATTAACTCCAAGATTATGCCACACATTTCTGCGTTATGCTTGACATCCTTACTTTTATCTACCTCCTCAACATCGGCATCCACCACCAAAGAATCGTCTAATGGTCAGAACTCTTCTTCTTGTTCCATGCATTGGCTAGTATCCACTACACTTTATAGTTGGGCCTCAAATGCCTCAACTTCTTTATTTAAAAGACCCTGCAGGTCATGGATATTTGAGCCAAATTGATCCACTCTTGTTTGAGCTCCATTCTTCCTTCCACTTGAGGTTCCCCTTGAGTATTGGCTAAGGCTGTGACTTGAAAATCATTACAAGTTGTTGTCTCAGCCATCATCTCTGTGAGCTTGGTACTCAACCTTTTTAAATCTTCTCCTTAGTCGGTAAGGTGCTCCCTCATTTCTTCCATATGCTCCGGGATCATTTTTTCCATATTTCTTGTTTGAGCATGATGTTCCTCCTCTTCATTATTCCTGTAAGCATCAAAAACAATAGGAGGATCATAATAAGGGCTTGGGGAAGGGGAAAAATGTGGGAAACTACTCCAATGGCCATCCAGATCACCACATACACCACAATTATGATAATATTGCTACAAGTGGGGTCCTCCACAATTAAGACAAGGATCACTAAAATATGAATACCCATCATTCAACTCATTTATATACCAAGATTTCATGCTAAGAAGAATGGTATAATACTAAAAAGAATAAGAATCTATACAATATATATATAGACTAGTGAATAAAATTCTAACCTACAAACGATTAAACAATATACAAGTCCCCGACAATGGCGCCAAAAACTTGATGTCGCCCAAGCGCACGTGGTCATCAAGTAATATAGGATTGGTAAGTTTAGATTTCGTACCCACAGGAATAAGAATCTATACAATATGTATAGACTAGTGAAATAAAATTCTAACCTACAAACAATTAAACAATATACAAGTCCCCGACAATGGCGCCAAAAACTTGATGTCGCCCAAGCGCACGTGGTCATCAAGTAATATAGGATTGGTAAGTTTAGATTTTGTACCCACAGGGACTTGTCAATTTAATTATTGTAAGGTTGTCACTTTATTTTCGCCAATCTAAGAAACAAGTAAAATGAAAATCGGTTTGGCAAATTAAAATACTAAAACTTCAAATGTAAAAATTACTAAAGCAAATGCAATCTTTATTTTATTTCGATAATGATGATATACTAGGGCAATGACACTTGGTTTCTTTCAAGTTGAGTTTTCCAGACATAATGAAACTAGCATGATTCTTCCTATGGTTGTTAGTTCCAAATTACTATCCCATTTCTTGCCAATATCTTTAGCATCCAAGAACTACTTCATGAACTCTAATGCCTATATCTCTATGGTCAGAGGAGAATAATGAAACGATGATTATGTCTGTTTGTATTTCAACTAAATGGGGTTGAAAGCTATATCCCTATCCTCAACAACAACTTATGTCCTATCACCAATAGGTTCAAGGGTCTTTGAATTCCCATTCTATATTTATTTTTAACACTTTTAATTCCCTTTCCCAAATTCAATCAAAAGCCAACAAATTACTGACAAGGTGATCAAATCTCATAAATAATAAATTAATACAAATAAATACAAATAACCATAAAAGAAGAATCAAAACTAAGTTTTTTTAGTCTGTCAAATAATCAACCATTCACCATGGCCATAACCCTAGAATATGAGTTTAGCCACCCATAGACAAGCAAAAATATATATACTTAGTCATCATCATGCGAAAATACGAAGTAAAGAAGAGAAAACCTAGTTGTAGAACCTTGTCTTCCTTCCAAACAGCTTACAAGCTTTCATGAATGAACTATGGAATAAAAATGAGTAAAGACTGCTTCAAAGAAGTCCAAAACTACTCCAAAGAGTCAAAAACTACTTAACAAATCACCTAAGGCTTATATTTATTGATGAGCCTTAAAATGACGCTTCTCTCTTTCAAGACTTGTCTTTAAAATCAGCATTTTCCACATTGGAATGGCCCTGGCGCGCCTCCCCTCCTATGTTGCCATAAACTTAGTAAACTTTCCATAAATTTTAGGTCTAGATAGGGCCTGGTGCGCCATCCTATCCATAGTACTAGCCTGAGATTTTTTTCTCTAAAGTTTAGGACCTGGTGTGGGGCGCCAGCCATAACACCAGCCTGAGATTTTTTTCTCTAAAGTTTGGGACCTGGTGTGAGGCACCAGCCATAGCACTAGCTTTAGAATTTTTTCTTTGAAGTTTGGGACTTGATGCAGGACACCAGCCATAGCACCAAACCCGTTAGATCCTCAAATCGTTATTTCTTGCATCATTTTGAGCCCATTTTACCTAGTTTCCTTGTCAAATCAACTCAAATCATTTGTAGCACATAAAACACACACATATATGAATTTAAGCATAAATTAAGGATTATTAACTCAAAATATGATCAAATATGAGTAAATACATGGAAAATAAGCATAAAATTATGCCCAACATTAGTGTTTTAGTAGAGGAGTTCCAGAAATAGTTGCAATAGGATATCGATCCTTTCCTATTTAGATGTTTTCTCTTATGTTTCAGTTGATGTTATGTTCTGCTTATGCTTACATTCAAATTCCCAAAATGACAGGGAGCTACTTTAATCAGCAATCCAAATCTTACTCCATGAATTCATAAACCTTAGCTTCATGTGATGAAACTCGTTATGTATGTAAGTTCATGCCTCCCAGTGTGCCTAGCTCTATGAACTCAGTCCTTTGGATCTGTCTTACCGGCTCATAAGGTTATGTTACATCATGTATATGCTCATCTTAGATTTCTTAAATGATTCGTGCTTACAATTTCCTTACTCTCAGCCCTATGTATGTTCACCATAACAGAAATAATGGTTGCAATGGATATGTCCAGGATTTCCACCCTATTCATAGCTTAGATGCTCGGTAGGTAGAAGTTCATGAAGTGCAGTTGTTAGTTATGTCAGGGAGTCTGAGGAGCAGGGTAGTATAGGCTACGAAGAAGCCAAAAGATGATTATAGTGAAAAGCTTGAATGATGTGGTGGTATTCCGAGAAGTTAGTGTAGTAAACATGGTGTCTCTAAACGTATCACTCGTGAAAGGGGTGAAAAGGTGTTGGTGAGAGTGATAGTGTCATTTATGAGAAAGTTCCAATTGAAATCTTGAACTGATAGGTTCACAAATTGAGGAACAAAGAGGTAGCTTCAGTGAAGGTTTTGTGGATGAATCAACTAGTGGAGAGAGCCACGTGGGAAGCTGAAGTAGCTATGATGGCTAGATACTCGCATCTTTTCCCTTTCGATTCTATTCCAGCTTGAGGTACCAGTTACCTCCTTAGTGCTCTATTCAATTTCATGTCAAGTTCATGTCTCTCTGTTCCTTTCATGTCATAGCATACATGTATGTTTCATGAATTCAGTTCAGTCATGTATCTTAGTCTGGAGTCAGTGACTCCATTAATTTTCATCTATGGTTATTTAGTTTTGCACTTGCAGTTCCTTCTCTATCCTTTCAGTATGCTCAATCAACATTCGAGGATGAATGTTTCCAATGGGGAGATAATGTAAACACCCCAAAAGTCCCTAAGACTAGACCCAAGACTAGTGAGTTGGGATATTTTAATGCCTCGAACTTTCGGGCTAAGTTTGAAATCGTTCCATGTTTGTGGATAGACCCAAGCCCAATGAATTCTATGGAAACTAGGTTTTAATATCAATTCTTATGTTTGATAAGTTCATTGGGTACAAATTAAGGTCATAAGGAACCTCTAGCACAAAGTTAAGTTGAGAGCCTTCTTACCAATTGAGTTTTCGTATGAATTCTTGCAAAGGCCAACTTTAAACAACCATAGATCCCATTTTACAAAGTGTTTTTGGGTGATTCAACACATCAAACTAAATCCCCCTTTGAGTCTTCTTTCCAACACATCCAACCTTGTATCAATCAGAGTTCGGAATAAAAGTTATGAGCAGTTTAGTGAAACAGGGAAAAACTACAAAACATCATAGAATGATCTGTTAGGTGAGTTTTTAAGTCACCTAACCAATTTCTAAGTGACCCCTTAAGTGGAAAAAATTGGTGGAAAACTCAAGTTTCAGAGAGTATTGACAACATGGTAAGTGACCCATTAAGTGACATAACGAATCGTCAAGTAAGGCATCAAGAAAAGATCAGAATATTGAAAAATGTCTCCAGTGACAATGAGAGGTTTTAACGACCCATTAAATGGACTAACAGATCGTTTGGTAATCCGTTAGGTCTGGTAGAGTCCACTTTTCAACCGAGTTATTAAGGGCATTTTTATAATTCCTAAATTCCTAACTCCTAAACTATATCATTTCAAGCCTCGTAAAGGTTGTATTTATGGGTTTTGCTTAGCCTAAGCCCTCATTCTCTTAAAACATCTATAGATTGAAAATTTTCTGTCTAGGAAGGAGCTAGGGTTCTTCATAAAATTCTTCCAATTTCTTTTTGGGTCTTCAAGGAAAGTCAAGGAATCAATTAACCAGGTATATAGGGAATGAATGGAGGATTTTTTCACCCTCATGCCCTTTCTAAGTTAAATTCATGTTGCCTAAATTTTGAAATTCTAGGGTTGGGCATTCATGTTTTTCTATGAAATCAATCACCTTAGGATTCAATTCATGTTCAATCATGATGACTACATGTCTCCTAATTAAATCCCTCTTGAATCTATGAATTTCAAATTTCAAGCATGATTTCATAAACTTCTAGGGTTAGACCCAAATAGATTGAAACTCTATGATTCTCTTATGATTTCAAGTCTCTTATGATCTAGCACATGTTTTATGATTTTGAATGTATGTTTTCTAATAGATTCTCTCATGAATTTATGATTCTCAAGTTATGATAATTTTCCTCAAGGTACAAATGATTTCCTAAATTTCAAGCTTATGAGCCTATGATTTCAAGTTATGACTGCTTATTCAAGTATGTATGATTTTCATGACACTCAAGTTTATGTATCATAGCCAACAAAATGGCATTATTCTCATGACCATTTCATGTAGGTCAAGTATGATTATGAATTCATGATTTAGAAAATCTCATGCAAGATCAAGTATGTTTTCACGATGATGATTATGAGTCATGTGCATGTTTTTGAGAGTAGTGTCTAGCACTGAGTAGGCTTGGGGTTGGGTTCAAGCAAAACCTGAATCTTAGAACTATGTGCCACCATAGGATAAGGGATCCTAATATTATAGAATAGTTCCCTTAGCCCAAGGAATATGGGATCCGCGCTATTGGAGAGTGTCTCCCTTGCCTGAATGGGTTCATGCAGGGGTCATCGTTATTGGTGATTTTCACCCTGAGTCACAGTAATGTCACGTCTTAATCGTTAATTTCCTTGGAAAGAATGGAATGGCTCTGCCCAATTGAGAAAGATAGTTAAGGGCATCATGTAAGCTCTTTAATGATGGTTTTGGTTATGACGAGTCTCCCATTGTTCCTTAGTTTATATGTTTATATATATATATATATATATATATATATATATATATATATATATATATATATATATATATATGTTCGTGTTTATGTTTCATGGTTTTACGATTGATAATGATTTTGCTAGAAAATACGCTTTGTGAGGATTTTACTTACGAACTCAGTCATGATCATCCTTATATTAGAGTTTTGAAAACCTTGAGCCTTTATGCTAAATTCACGATCAGAATCTCATATTTTATATGACCTTTCACTCATGATCTCTTATACTATCTTACTAGAATGTTTTACTTACTCTACATCCTTAGTACATTCAACGTACTAACTGCATACTCTATGCTATATTCTTTCATGATATAGATATAGGTATTCGGACCTAGCCCCATGGTTAGATACGTTCCAGGCTTCATCAGCTAGCAATGGTAGTCTTTATAATACCCCAATTGTCCCTTAGATTAGACTCGAGACTTATAGTAGAAAATGGCACTAGGGCCATTCAACGAGTCTAAGGATGACTCGTCCTTCCATCCTATGGGACGTTGCATCAATTCTAGTGAATTGCCAAAAGTTGGCCTTGAACAGACCAGTGGATTGTACGAACTACTATTTGATTGTAGTTGTCCTTTTTTGCAGTCGTTGAGTTAGGTTCAGAGAGTAATTCGGAGGCAACATGAAAAACTACGACAGGATTCCACAACCCGTACCAGGGTGGTACGGGTCGTATTGAAGGGTCGTAGGAAAGGAGTTCAAAGAATTTGTTTAGGGGGGATCAGTAGCTACAAAGACTTAGTATGAGTCGTAATATTACGGTACGAATCATCATTTCATTTGTTAGAGTAGATATTATAATACCTATGACTTTCGAGCTAAGTTTGGAATCGTTCCAGGTATGTGAATAGACCCAAACCCAATAAATTTATGGAAAATGTGTTAAGATCAATTTTTAAGTGTAATAAGCTCATTGGATGCAAATTAAGGTCATAAGGAACCTCTAGCACAAAGTTGAGTTGAGAGCCTTCTTACCGATTGAGTTTTTGTATAAGTTCTTACAAGGATCAACATCAAATGTCCATATCTCCTATTTTACAAAGTGCTTTTGGGTGATTCAACACATTAAATTGAAGCTCTTTGAATCTTCTTTCTAACTCATCAGACCTTGCACCAATCGGAGTTCAAAGTAAAAAGTTATGAGCAGTTTAGTAAAGCAGCACCAGGCATTGGACAAACCTCAGTATGGGTCGTCCTATCAACAACAATCCGTCCTTTTGGTCGTTGTGTCTACCAGTTTCATGTCTTTTTATGGCATTTTGGGGGTATTTTGGTAAACTCTTATGCTTTTAACTCCTAAATGACATTTTTTTGGGCTTCCTAAAGGTCAGATTAAAGGGATTAACCTAGCCTAAATCCTGACCCTCTCCAAAAGAACGATAGTTGGAATTTCCTCTCAACATGAAAGCTAGGGTTCTTCATCAAACCTCTTCAAATATTCTTGGGATTTTCAAGGCAAGTCTAGGAGTCAATTACCCAGGTATGTAGGGTTATGAGTGGGGGAAAATCTTCCACTCTCATGCCCTTTCAAGTCCAAATTCATGATTTCTACTTCTCAAGTTCCAAATTGTGAAGTTCTAGTTCTTATTTCAAGTATGTATGATTCCATGACTTGGGCAAGCCCATGTACAGATGGTTTGTTTCATCAAGATTTTAGCCAACGGTTACAAGATCGGTTTTACAGTGATGTTTGGAGTCAAGACTCCATAGAAACAAATTTAAAAATTATGTTTTAAAGAGATCCTTTGAGAGTTGAGACACCCCAGAGGTTCTCATAAGTTATATACATATTTTGGGAGTAGTGTCTAGCACCGAGTAGGCCAGAAATTCTGAGGACCCTGGTCTCACAAATTACGTGCTACTGTAGGTATATATTTAGGACCTCTCAAGAGAGTGCTTCTCCCACCCAAGGGAATACTCGTGATATCATACATCCATCGTTATTTGCCCTGGTAAGGCTTAGGACGGCTCTACCCGCTGGGGCATGTTAGTTGGGACATCATGTAAGCTCTATCGTGATGGTGTCAGTTATGAAGAGTCTCCCATTGTTCCTCATGTTTTCAATTACTTATGCTCATATATTATGATATTATATTTTATAGCATATTTGACTCATTGATCAGTTTACGAGTTTTCACATATAATTTCAAGTATGGTACTTTACATGATTTTCTATTACTAAACCTTGGGTCATTATATTCATCTTATGACGAATATCTCATTATTATGATTACTTCAAGAATATGATGTTTAGCATGTTGTCCTTACTCTCATGCTCTATCTTTATTTATGTTCATGTTTTTAGACTATCGTTTTACGAGAACCTTTTACTCACCTTACATACTCAGTACATTCAAAGCATTGACCACATACTCTATGTTATATTATTTCATGATGTAGATCCAGGTAATTAGACTCAGTTCATAGTTAGAAAAATTACGAACTTGATCGGCTAGCAGGGGTGAGTCCTCATCTTTCGTGGACTAGAGTTATCTACTTCATTTAAGTTCTTTTACCTCATTTTAGTTTCATACTTTGGAGTTAGCTAGGAGCTTGTCCCAGCAGTTCGTCAGTTAGTAGAGGCTTTTAGACACAGAATTATATGTTCAATTTTGTGACTCAGTATTTACATTATCAGATTATCTTGTTATCCATAAGGGAATATCATATATTTCAGTTAGCTTCTGCTCAATTTTCCTTATAAGTTATATTTTGTTAGTAATATTCCACGCCATGGGTTAGATTAGAGCCATTCGTGGTTCTAGGTCCTTTGTATTAATCCGGGGTCCATGTTGGGGTCGTGATAGTCCTCATCTTCTGAGGACTAGTGTTAGCTACTTCATTTTAGTTCTTTTACCTTGTTTTAGTTTCAGACTTTGGAGTTAGTTGGGGGCTTGTCCTAGTAGCTCATTAGTTAGTAGAGGCTTTCAGACATAGAATTAGTATGTTCAGCTTTGTGAGTTAGTATTAAATTATCAGATTATCTTGATATCCATAACTGAATGTTTTATATCAATGTTAAATTATTAGATTATCTTGTTATCTGTAAGTGAATGTTTTACATTTAAGTTAGCTTTCACTCAATTTTCCTTATAAGTTATATTATGCTAGAAATATGCTATGCCATGGGTTTGCTTGGAGCCATTCATGGTTCTAGGTCCCGTGTTGCCGTCCGGGGTCCTTGCTCAGGCCGTGACAGGTATGAATGCGGCAAGTTATGTAGTGAGCTTTTGGGCACACCTTGAAGGTTGGATGTCAATGGTTGGAGATACTTGTTGATTTTAATTGAAATGAAAATGTCCCTTATTTGAATTAAAAGAATGGTGATAATATTGCCAAGTACTTGCAGTGGTACCAATTGAAATATGGGCACTTGTTTGAATTTTTTTACTTGTTGAGTCTTTTTGTGATTTTGAGGTTTTCTTGAGTCTTAGCGGTCCTGTGTGCAGCCCTCATGATGTGATGAGTTTAAGGCAATTCTATTTTGTGAGTGAATGTTTTGCTTGAGGACAAGCAATAGCTCAAGTTTGAGGGTTTTATGAGGTTGTAATTTACCAACTCATTAGGCTCTTAAGCATGGATTATTGCTTTGTTTTAACACAATTTAGAAAGGTTTTATTTGTTTTCTCTTCTTTTGTGCAGGCATTTGATTGGAACTAAGAAGATAAAGGAATTAAACTAAAAGTAATCTGGTGGAAGAAAAATAAGGACATATGTGCCACACATCTGTATCTACGTTTAGCAGATGCCACGCTGGAAGATCTAGAGATTTGTTGGAACCAAACATGCATGCTACAGATTGGTATCTGCAGACCACAAATGTCAGTGTAGAAGAGCTAGATAGAGCAGTTCTTGGGCCTGCAGAGGCATCTATGAGCAGCAAATTGGCACTTGAGAAATGCAGGTTCCAGCACAAGTGACCCGTGTCACTGTTAAAGAGCAAAATTGTTCCGAAAGGCACGCACGTACTTGAGAAGGTTCCAAAGGAATTTTTTGGATAGCTTTGCATTGGATTTATGTTGATATTTTACCCCAATTGTATATATCACGATACAAGAAAATTAAAGGAAGATACTAACTAGACATAAAATGATTGAAATTAGCAATCTTGCGAGTATAAGGACCTCCTATTCACAAATCAATAAATGGCTAGTTCTAGAAAGGCCTCAAGGGAGATGATCTACCCATGCATCCCTCCTCTCTGCACAAGAACAATTCAAAGCTAAACAATTCACTGCACTCCATGTATTCTTTAATTCAAATTCATAAAATTCTATAACTCAAATCAAATAAACAACTATTTATACTAAGCCAAAGAAACGGAAAAGCTATTACAAAAATGCCCTTAATGAATAAGGGTCTTGTTTGGATGGTCTTCCTTTTCCGTTGAAACCAAGATTGGCCAAATTACAAATCTAGTCATCTTCTTCCTTCTTTTGGCCATCTTTTTCTTCCCAAGCTTTGATCCACACATATTATCCCCTGAAAGTCTCCCATATGTGTTCAAGCACCTCTTTTTCATGAAGAGGCCTTGTACAACTTGGAGCTCCCTTGCTTGGATCCTTGTATTACATCATTCTTCCCTTCATGAAAAGAATTTGTCCTCAAATTCGAAGGATCATCAACATGTAGAACCATGGGGGAAAGGTCACACACATTAAATATGTTGTGCACATGGTAATCCGGAGTGAGATCCACCTTGTAAGCATTATCATTCACCCATTCAAGCACTTTAAATGGAGCATATACTCTATGAATAAGCTTTTCATTCCTTTTATTGGGAAACCTCTCCTTTCTTGAATGGACCCAAACCCAATCACCCCATTCAAAGACAACACTTTTGCGGCCCCTGTTGGCTTTCTTGGCCATCTCTTGATTTTTCTTCTCAAGTTGGAGGTGCACCTTCCCATGCAAGGCTTTCATGGCCTCGGCTCTTTTGTTACCATCTAAGTTCAACACAACATCCTGAGACAAAGGAGATAGATCAAGAAGGTTAGGGGGTTAAAACCACAAACAACTCAAATAGAGACATGCCAATAGTACTATGTTCAAATAACAATTAAGGTGAAGCAGGGTCAGGAACGACGAATCTCTTTATGATAAACAGATCCATTTTCCAAGTTCGTTATTACGAGTAGTTTCTATAAAGGATCGTACTAATGACGTATACAACACTTGAATTCTCGATGTAGATTCTACATAGTTCCACCCGATTATAAGCAAATTCAACTAGAGGCAATTGATCTTCCCAAGATGTGAGTTTACCTTTAATCATGGCCCTAAGCATAGAACCTATAGTCCTATTCACAATCTTGGTTTGGAAATCGGTTTGGGGGTGACATGATATGGAAAACAATAATCCAGTACCAAGTCGGCCCCACAATTCTTTTCAAAAGTGGCTAAGGAACTTTGAGTCCCTATCACTCACTATGGTTTTAGGAATGCCATGCAACTTAACCACATTTTCAATAAACAAAGATGCAACATGAAAGCTTCATCACATTTATGACATACAATAAAATGAGTCATCTTTGAAAATTGGTCAACAACCACAAAAATGCTATCCCATCCCTTCTACTCCCCGGCAAACCCAACACAAAGACCATAGAAATGTAAAGGTCTTTGGGGAGTAGGAAGAACGTTATAATAACCATGGGGAAGTAGTTTAGATTTAGCACTACCTTCTAACGACTTATGCATTTTGTTATCATTTCCTATCAGATGAGGAAAGGATACTCTGAATCATAGAACTTATTCAACACATTGACCAAAAGTTTCTTAGCACTACATTATTCAACACATTGACCAAAATTTTTGCAATATCACTTCACATCTTAGGATAATATAATTGTTCTTCAAGAATCCCTAAAGTTTTATCAATGCCAAAATGGACATCAAACCCCCATCATGTGCCTCTATCACAAAGAGTTCCCCCCAAGAACTAATGGGCATACATAGGCGTTTGTTTTTAAACAAGTAACCATCAAATCTAGAGAAAGGAGTTAGGAGTTTATCCTTAAGACCATGGTCCCTTTCCATTCTTCAAAATCTTTGAAGATTTGAGAAAGTTGGGAATCCTTGGATATAAAGACTCTATGCTTTCCAAACCCATTAATTCAGAAGCCAATTGATGTGTTGTGGGTTTACAACACTTTTGACGCTTAAAACATAGGAAATATGCTTGGTCTTAGGTATGTTTATACAGATATGAGGTGCTTTTACTTTGCTTTTAGGGAAATCATGTTTTGGAGTTGAATTCTAGAAAACAAGAGAAAAAAGTGAAGAAAATGGGCCAAGTGCAGTCCTTAGTACGAGCTTGTCTTGGTGGTATGAGTTGTATCTTGCGTTCGTGATGAAATCTAGAGGATGTGCACAAGTGTTGTCGCCAAATAGGACTCTTGGTATGATCCGTACAATCTTGATATGAGCAATAGCAAGGAGTTGTGGAGAGAGTCAGAAACATGCACTTGACATAAGTTCCTTGTACGAATGGAATGCACGAATCGTGACAACATCATATGACCCGTACCAAGGAGCCATTATGAATTCCAGTGAGTATGACAAGTTGGCAGGTCCCAGAGTATGAATAGAGACTACGAGTCATAACATCAATGTGCGAACTATTCCATAGACTGGTAACAAACACCAAAGGATGCCAGACTTTACAAGATCAGACCACGACAGGCCATATACGACTCGTAGCATTATTCTATGAGTCGTACCTTCTCCTATGACTTAACCAATTTTCAAGATTGCAATGCATGTTATGAATGGAAACCACAACTCATAGCTTCATGCTACGACTCATATGTTAGGTCGGCGGCAGTTCCCTGTTAATTCAGGAAAGGTTTCCAATTATTTGCATAAATACTTTTTAGGTCATTTTCCTTATAGAATCGTATTACTATTGTAATCATGTTTTTTGGTTTCCCTAACAATACTTGGTTATCAAATAGACAAATTTATTTGAGATTTATTTCATTGTTCTTGACTTGATCAGACATTGATTGTGCAATTATCAATTGATTTTTCTTCAATCATCATTGTAAGTTGTTAATTATGTTTTATTTCATGAAATCTAATTCTTTTCTTGCAATCATGAATAGCTAAAACCTCCACAACTAGGGTTGTGGGAACCATGGTGAATTAACTAGCTAGGGTTAACATAAAGTGATTCTAAACCAATATGCATTCTTGTACTGTTCAACTCTTCATCACAAGTGTTTCTTAATAATGTACAATGTTAGGACTTGCCCAAATTCCCTACTTTCTTAAACCTAGAGAAGCAGAGATTAGGAAAAGAGAAGAACAATAAAGCCTTGAACTTTAAGTTTCATTGAATAACTTGAGCTACAGTCACAGGATAGTTAATTTGGAATAATTGATAACGATTAAGGTGAAAATGCTCAAGAGACCTAATCCGATGATTAAGTATAGTCATCCAATAGGGGAGAATCGGTCATATGGAGGAATCTATGTTATCAATTCCGCAGGGTAAGTATTGGAGTGGATCAATAGTTTAATAACCCGAAGTTGTTATGAATCCATGGGGAAGACTTTCGTACTTAATTGCATAAACTTGATCACAACATCAATTTTCCACTTTCTTACTTGATTCTTTCTTTAAAACGCCACATTGGGAAATAACTTGTCACACCCCAAACCCGGGGAGGCGTGACTGGAACCTAGTGCCACCCCTGATATTAGCATACCCGATGCCCAAAAATAAAACAAAGGCCAAAACCGATGAGGTTAAACAACACAACAACTATAAAATAAGAATAAGATGATAGACTATAAGTTGGCTCACCTGACCAACCAAGAAAAATAAATACAATATGCCGTTAAGGCCATAGAATGGAAGAAAAACTATACAACATGGCCCACCTAACCTATAACAATGACACTACACCAATAAAAAATATTTACGAGCCTCTAAAAATATAATAGAAATCAACTGTTCGGGATAGGGCCCCAAACTATCCATAACTCAACCCCCAGCAACTCCGAAAGAACTGGAGCACACCGACCCAACTAGAACTTCACTCAGCAACCAAGAACCTGATCTAATAGCCCACCATCATCTGCAGGCATGAATACATCACCCCGACTAGGGTGTCAGTAAAATAATGTACCGAGCATGAAAGGCAGAAACAACTGGAAGACAAATATTAGAGATTAATAGATATATGAAATATCAAAGAAAGAGAACTCAACTTAAGTAAACACATAAAACCTACCAGACCCCCATAAGCCTGGCAAGTACAAGAAAACATACAAACAGAACCTACTCGTCCCCTATAAGCCTAGCAAGTCCAAAAGTAAATAACAATACAATGACACCCTGCCGACCCAGCTCACCTGTCATCGCCTCTAGACCTCTCAACGGCCTCCAGCTAACACCAGCCAACATCTAGCATCCACTACTATCAGATACATATAACACGAGTAGCAATTTCAATATAATTCCAAGCATATCAAAAGTAAACACCAGTCAATGAACACTATCAATCAAGCACTGTCGAACTCTCTCTCGGCTGCGCACAGTTAGTGGAGCTCAATCCATTTGGGAGAACCAATCGCGATCCCAGGAAGGCTCATATATGTCGGACCACTCTCGAATCATGTCTCAACTCGACACTATAGAGGACATCATCCTCAACCTTGTAGGTCATTCACCCATTGGGCTCAACCCCTCGGCCGGAAATACTCTCATGCGTCGGGTATCCACGAGCCCCAAGGCCTAAAATAGCACACACAATCATGATCAAAAGAATTCATAATCAATAAAATAAATACATATAAACACATGTTAAAAATAGCCCAGAACAGGCTCTCAAACCCCATCAACCGCCTACCACCACGTAGTACTAACCTTACGTATCTAGCCATCAACCGACGTGCCACAAACAAAACTAAGGATCACATAATTACCAAATATATTCCCATGACATATAAACAATCAAATAACTATCATCTATGACACAATCCTCCATCGACCCTAACCAGCCCTATCCTCAATTTCAAAATAGTCAACATGACTACCCGAGTGTTATCAAAGTCACTACGGGCCTACTAACTCGCCTCTTCACCAATCACCCGATCATCCAAACATATAGAATTAAAATACATCAAAACAGCCCCCAAAACTACATCCAAAATAGCCCTCAACGCAGCTCAAAAGGTTCATGAATCTCCTCACAACACTAGCCAAACTCGGTGCATTCTTTTGCCACTCCGACTCACCACGAACAACCAATTTTAATGCCCAATTACACGGCCTCGATTAATGAGGTAAATATCACAATCCAGATTTCCCCCAAACAATAGGATTTACAACACAAAATTTCCAATCATAAACAGTCAATTCACACGAGGACAACGGGAGTTCGATTCGACGAAAATCATTCCAAAAAAGGAGAGCCGAAATCCTTAACATACCTCAAATCCGGAGAGCCCCAAGATTAGAAGATTTCAAGCTACCATCACCATGAATATAATGCCTCAGGGAAGCCCCTAATACTGCCAAAACGCAGCCACAACAGTTCAACAAGAAAACAATGCAATTGGAACTTAATCGATACGCTTTCTACGGATTCTACGATAGAAACTCCATAACAACGATCTACCATGATACATGGATTCACAAATACACTATATAACTAAGAATCAAGAATAATATAAGCTTACCAAGCTTTCTATGATGATACAGCCACCAAAAGGCACGAAAACACCACTACAATACAAGCACACACGACGTATTCACAATGTATGCTCGAAAATTGATTTGCATCTTCCAATCAACATCAAAATTTCTTAGAAGCTATGGGGAGCTTCTAGGGAGTTCTTTTCACTTCCTCCCAACTCTGGAAAAAGAATTATGGGTGTTAGAACCGACCAAGAGGCTTTATATAGCCCTCAACCACCTTAGCCTGCTATTGACGTGCCTGCTTGCACGGTCTCGCAAATATTTCTCTATTTCGAAGTTGGATTGATGAACGGTTTTATGAGTTAGAAACTAGACTCATATACCTTTAATTTGATAGGTCACACACCCCCTAACTCCTTATATATTGGGACAAAAGCCTCAAGACATTTGACCTAAATTTCAAGGAATCTCAAGATGGGAATTTTGCGATAACTTTTTCCAAATTTTGTTCTACAACTTGATCGACGTCCAATATTAAATATGATCATAGAGTGATTCAAATAACTTATAAGACTTCCTTCTTATCCTATTAGGTAATATTAGTCCTACCTCGAAAGCACGATTTTATCGCTCAAATTATCTGGGGTGTTACATAACTGTACCAAAAGCATAAATTCTAGTGTTATTCTACATCCTAACCATATTCCCTATGGGATCGAATGTTGGGTTCTTTATTGAAAATATCCACATTATACTTTTACAGGGGTGTGATTTGAGCGTTATCAAAAATGGTGTCATTGCTGAGGAATAAAGCTTAGGATTAGATTAATTGCTTATGTTTAACTTTTAGTCTTTATTTCCTTATTTACTTTTTCTTTTGTTTTTGACACCTACTGGTTATCACTTGGTGAATGCCAAGTACTCGACGGATCAGAAAACTCTATTTTCATTTGATCTTGAGCTAGAACGAACTCTGAAAAAAATGGACCACAATGAAACCCCTGACCAGATGCAAGCCAGATTAGCTGCCAAAGCTCACCAGGCAGACTTAGCTTGGCAAGCTGGCATGCAAGGGGCAGAGGATGCTCATGAGGAGGTAGTTAATGTTGGCTGTCAGGGAAGGGTTAATTGAGGCCATGGGCAACACTAGTCCCATATATATGCTCCTCAGTATGATGATGATGAGGATCCAGATATTGATGAAGCCGGAGGGATAGGAGCAATTGTACCTCAACCTTTGCTTGCTGGGGCAATGTTTGACATCACTAGAGCCACGATCCAGTTGCTCAACATGAAGAGGGTGTTTAGTTATAATGCAGCTGATAATGCAAATCTGCACCTGATGAAATTTGTAGGGATCTGTAAAGCATATTTATTGCTAGGCATGAGCCAAGATGCTATCAGGTTGAGGCTCTTTCCGTTCTCTCTATCTGGAGAGGCCACTCTATGGTTGTCAGAAATACCAAATGACTCCATTACCAACTGGAGGGAGCTTAAACAGGCTTTTTTGGAATGGTTCTTCCCGCCATCCAAGAGTGCAGCTCAAAGACAAGATCTAAAATTTCCAATAGCTTAAGACAGAGGCACTGCATAAGACATGGAAGAGATTCAAGAAGAAGATGACTAAGTGCCCAAATCATACAATTCCATATTAGAGTTTGTTGGAGTTTTTTAAAGGTCTTTGAACAACAGCACTAAGGCAGCGACAGATACAGTGGAAGGAGGAGCATAAATAAGTCATTCGTGGGAGGAAGCAGAAGCCATACTAGACCGAATGACTAAAATAAATAGAGTCTGGCACACAAGAGATGCGGAAGCAGCTGCAGGTACATATGCCATAGGAATGACTATGGAGCAATGCAGAAAAGATGAGTTGCGTGATTAGGAGTTGGATCATATGAGAACATCTTTAGGCTTGCTCACGAAGTATATTATGGGCTCTGAAGCTCAAAAGGTAAATGCAGTGGGAGCTCAAGGTCAGGAAATGGGGTTTGAGCAATCTGATATCGAGAAGGAGGTAAACTTCTTGGATAACCAAGTGGTGGGTTTCCGGGCCAATGCCCAAGATCTGGTCAAGACACTTGGCACCAAGGTTTCAAAAATCAAGGTCAGAACAATTGTAGAGTTAACTAAAATAGGAATGGGTATAGGGATAGGAGTAGAGGTCGTGAGCGAGAAGGTGAGTGGAGAAAGAATAATGGCTACCATAATGACCAAACAAGCTTATATGTTCCTCCAAGGGCTCGAGTGAAAAGGAAGATTGAGCAAGGCAAAGGAGAAAGGAGTTGTCCCCTCTTCTCTATCGCCGCCGCATATGTAGAAAAAGGAGCGGAGAAGGAAGAACAACCATTAGTGTAGCATGCCTGAATCTAACTAGGGTTCGCGTTGGTGGAGGAACTGGATCGAAAAAACGAGGGATTCTAGTTGTAAGATATCTAATGAAACTGTCACTGGAATTGATCCCATTTTTTTCATCGGGTCTGGATAGAGACCAAAGATCTTGAGCGACCGATCCGGCAGAACAACTCAAAGGATAAAGAAGTATCGTTAATCTCTTCATGCTTCGAAATTTCTTCATTTGTACTGAACCGCTTGCATAATCAAATCCTATTCCACAAGATCCTATATCAGCTATACATCCTCCTTGCATTTATGCCAGAGACATTGCCAGTGGACCCCACTCTAGAAATGGAGATACCCACATTAATAGCAGGTATGATTCCAGAATTGAATAGGTCAGTGGATAAGAAGATTTTTTCATCAGTAATGGAAATTACATTAGCAAAGCATATTGATTCACCAGTTCGCTAACCTACTTGTCGGCTAGATGCCTGTTGGCATTCCAGCCTTCCTTCTCCTTTCAGGGCCTATCTGAAAGATAAAGATTAATGGATAGAAAGATTCATGGGTCGAAACGGAAGAAGCTCAGCTCAGGTGCCTGTGTTCCTTGTTTCCAAGGGTCACGAGAGAGCAGAGCGGTAGTCACGAGTCTATTTATAGTCACTACCATTGTCATAGTCAACAAGGTTGAAACTTCCAGGAAAAAACTTCGAATTGGGAGGGCGATCCTTGGAAAGGCAACCTCTGGAATCTCCCACACTTATCTAGTCTTGTACGTGAATCAAAGAAAGAAGTATTTCACTTTTGTCTATGGCCTGCCCCGCTCTAAATTGGATTCGAAACTTCCTATTTAGGAAATTTGTGAAAAAGAAAAAGAGGGGGTTGTCTAATATCTTTGTCATTAGTTGATACCTCAAGGGTGATGTTGGACCCTCAAAGTTGGAGGGCATAATAGCTGAGCTACTGAAGAAGGCAAAATCCACTTGATTAGCTAAAAGACATTCGAGGAGAAATATCTGGCATGAGCCAAAAAGTGAACTTGCATGCCAAAGTGATTAAGCAGATTGAGCGGAAGCTGGGGCAGATATCTACATCCCTGAACCAAAGGTACAAGGGTATACTTCCTAGCAACACAGTCCAAAATTTGAAAATGACAGTCATTGTATGGTTGTGATGACTAGGAATGGGAAGACCACTTTGACCCTCCCTTACCAGTTGTAATTGATATGGAAAGACAGAAGGAGATTGAGTTGGATAATAAGGAGGAGATTGCTGAACAGGTTATTGCGGGTGAGGCTAATTTGACTAAGGCTCTAGGTGATGCAAAGGAGTCTATATTGGACAAAAGGAAGGAAAAAGAGGCCACACAGATTCTCAAGCCTGACCCTTGACCAACTCCACTATTCCCTTAGAGGATGAAAAAGAAGGCGGATGATGGGAAGTTTCAGAAGTTCTTGTCAATGCTAAAACAGTTGTCTATGTCCATTGGTCAAGGCATTGGAACAAATGCATGGGTATGCTAAGTTCATAAAGGACCTGGTAACTAGGAAAGAGGTCTGTGAGCTAGCTGATTAGTAACTTGCTTTATTGCAGTGACATAGCCTCATGGGTCCTTGCTCAGAAGAAGGAATACCCAGGTGCCTTCACTATCCTGTGTACGATTGGAGATTTTGAGTTTTCTAGGGAACTGTGTGACTTGGGTGCTAGCATCAACTTGATGCCTTTGGTTATGTTCAAACAGCTGGGCTTGGGAGCCCCCACACCAACTACAATGTAGCTATTAATGACAGATCGCACAGTGAAGAAGCTAGTGGGGATTCTACAGGATGTGTTAGTGAAGGTGGATAGGTTTATCTTCCCAGCTAACTTCATGGTCTTCGATTACCAAGTGGATTTTGAGGTCCCCATCATCTTGAGGCGACCATTCCTTTCCACTGGGAGAGCCCTAATGGATTTTGAAGTAGGCCAACTGAAGTTTAGGCTGAACAATGAAGAGGTCACGGTCAACATCTATAGGGCAATGAACAACCTAATGAGTTTTGAGTAGTTTCAGCAACTAAAGATGAGTTTGAGTGTCTTGATGAATTTTGAGTAGTTAAGAGACTTGCATCATGCCACAACATTAAATCAAGTGCTTCTTGGGAAGCAACCCATGAGGTGGTTTGGTGAAGTCTGAGTAATCGAACCACCTGCGTCGTGCTGTGATGTTGAATTAGGAACTTCTTAGGAGGAAACCCAAGTATCTTAACTATTGAGTGTTCAATGTACAGGTGAAACAAATATTAATAGGAGAAAATTGTAGGAAAAGTCTGGATTACAAGCCTCAGTACGACCGATAACATGATTGTACGTCTCGTTCGTAGCCCCGTCCATGGTGAAAGGAAGACACTTGATATGGTGCAGAAGTTCATACTACGGTTTATCATTTCGAATTTTACCTTCGTGGTACGAGTCGTAGTACTCACCGTAGTATTGAACTTCCGTGAAAGTGCCCGAGTACTGATGTTTGACCTACGAGTCATGGTAAGGGTTGTGGCATGTTGGTATGACTCGTACCATCCTCTCATAGGTCCCCAGGTGAGTTTTCTCAATCCCCAGGTACGGCTTTGTGGGACGAGTCATAGGTATGACCTATGACTCATGGTACGAGTCGTGATAGGCAATTTAAATGAAAAAGACCTAACTCGACCCAGATTTTCCACAATTTGCTCATAACCTATTTAAATTAAAAAAATTGACCTAACGTTCCCACACAATGACAGAACAAGCACAACCCACTATCATCTCCCCTCAATCCACAATCATTTATAAATCACATAACATCCCAATTTAGCTCAAATCTGTGTAAATAAATTTGCACAAGCTAGTCGAATTCCTAGCCCCAAACCTAAAGAAAGCAAGAATTTTTCAAGAACTTGAACATAGCAAGTAAGTGAAATTCTCCATTTTAATTTCTTGCTATTATCATTAACCGAACTTGTACTATGATTCCTCAACACATGATCATGAGGAAGAGGAGTGTAATCAGAGTGTAAACACGAATGCTTATTGACGCGTTCAGGAGTTAAAAATGCTCAAGGACTTAAATTAATTTTTGGGTTGTGAGTAAATGGGTATAATGCTTGATGAGGATTGAGTGTGAAGTTAAAAATGTTGTGTTGGGAGTCAATGGGTTGGGGATTTTTGAGTACCCATCCCAAAACATGTTGCTTGCACATCTGTTAAAGCACAAGGAGAGGATAGGCGTCATTAGCCATCCTATGACTCATGGTATTATGCTACGACTCGTAGGATGACCCGTTGGGACTGTCCTAGTCATTAAAAATTGAAAATTTATGGTACGGGACTTAGTACGATCTGTGGTATCTCACTACGAGTCGTACCAAGTAATCATACCAAGGAATAGTAGGCGTAAAACTCAAAAAGCAAAATTAGGACTCCTAGTATTACTCGTACAACCATACTACGAATCGTGATAACGAGTCATACTAGAAAATAGAAAGTCCAACTTTCAAATGTTCATTGTACGACCAATAATACGAACTGTACCATCAAGGGACGAGTCGTACAACGAGTCTTTATTAGGCCCAGAATGCATTACAAGTCAAAGTAAGGATCATACCACCAATGCACGACACATACTGATTATTCGTAGGATGAGATAAAGCATAATTTTCTTGCTTTCTTTTTCTAAGATCACATGTACTAATACTTCTTGCCATAGGTACCATGACAATCAAGAAAAGAGCAACCAAGAAGCCTCAGGACAAGGAGGCCAGAGCTGAGATTGCAGCTCAGAGGGCCCTTAGGGATGAGGCCTCCACATCCAAGCAGGAGAAAGATATCTCTAGTGGTTTAGCGGAGGAATATCAAGTAGACACAGTGACACCGATGATCCACGAACCACTAGGGAACAGGCCAAGGGAGCTGAGGAGCAGCCTCAAGAGTCTGATAGTGACTCAAATGATGAAAAGGGGTCAGATGAGGCCGAATCTTAGGAGCGGTAATAGGAAGACAATTATGATCGTACCTCTCCTCCATAGAGTTGCATTATCAGGTGGAGTGTGCTCAGTGCTCAAGAAATTTATGAGCAGTATCTCACTCTCACCTCCAAACAGAACCCGAGGAGGAGTCGCAGATCTTGATGGGTGCCTTAAATGAGATCAAGGAGATGAAGTGGATATTTGATCTCTATAGGTTTGAGTTGATGGAAAGAACCCCTGACAGCTACAGTTCTAATAAGGTCAGGGAGTTCTATGCCAACTACTTGTCCACATTAATGCAGCGGACTCTGGCTAGGTGAAAAGTGAAGGAGCAGCCCAGACTAGATAGTGTGAAGGTCTGGGGGTGCAAGGTTGATTTCTCTGAGAAAGCCATTGCCCGAATGCTATATGGGCCGGCTTACAGGGCCCCAAATGTTATAGCAGAGTTCAACCTGCTATTTGATGCCCTAAAATGGGTTAAGCAACTGATCCAAGATGAGAGACAGAGGCAAGTGAGGTGGTTAGCTTGGGTGATTACTGAGGATAAGAAGGAAGTTGAACGGGTGACTAATGGACGGCAGGTCACCAGAGCTTCACTTAACTTCATAGCAAAGGCCTATTGGACACTGGTTCACCACAAGATAGTGAATGACACACGGAGTGCAGACAGAGCAGTGTTCGTGGCATGTATCATGTCCAGATATGCCATTAACATCCCGAGGGTGATAATAGAGGAGATTCAAGATAGAGCTCTAGCATTGAGAACGATCATTCCATTTCCAACTCTCATATGTATACTATGCATAGAGTCTGACATAAGGATGATAGTTGAGGTTGAGGCTAGAGTTGGAGGAAACTGGACTACTGACATCTAGTTGATCAGAGATGAGATGAACCCGGTGAGCCAGGTTAGACTACCAGCAGCAGTACCACCACCACAGCGAGCTGGGGGTGAGCAGGTAAATGCCCTTACCTCCATTGAGTAGAGCGATATGCTGGCCACTAAAGCTGACATACAACAGCTACCCCCAGCACTTCCTATGCACCTCCACTAGTGACATTAGGGCAAATTCCTTCAGGATGCATTTTTTTGGCTCATGATTTCCTGCAAAAGCTGGCTAAAAGGCTGACATTGACCGAGAAAAAGGCCAATTTGATGATGGAGCGGGTCAAGCCTTGGGTCAAGGCTGAGATTTAGAAGGCTGCGATAGGGCTACATAATAGATTGGATTTCTTTGAGCTTCAGCTCAATGATCAACTAGCTGAGCAGATAGATGTGGAGATATTGAGAGATGAGATTGGTTCCCTACAGAGTCAAGTAGCTGAGTTGTCATCTAGGTAGTCAACCATATTGCCAGCCTCGATTATGTCTTTGTTTTAGGATGAACCAGAGAAGGATCTTGATCTAGGGGTATTCTAGGATCCTAAGCAGACCGGTGGAGATAAGGGAAAGAAGAGAGCAGCAGAGGTAGTTGATGAAGAGACCTCCGAAAGAGGAAGATAAGAGAAAGGAAGGAGCACAAGCGGGCAGCAGCAGCTAGCCTATAGACTAATGGCGAGCACATGTCTGAGCTACATGAGAGAGCTAAAGGAGACAGGAGCTCAGCTGTGGTACCCAGAGAACTTGAAGGTGGCAAGGACCCTTCGAGTGAGCCACATTCAGTGTAGGTAGATAGAGAGGTCACTGAAGCGGCCAAGACTGCTTAGGGGATGACCAAAACCCCTGATACCACATCATTGAGTGCACTGGCCACTGCTAGCACCATAACTACAGTGGAGGGGAGTGTGCCTTCACACCTATCTCCACAGGATAACAGGAGCACTTAAAGCACCCTTAGGTATGTCACTCTCTCAATTTTTTTATTTTCTTACTTTGGGGACAAAGCATGCTTATCAAAAAGAGGGGGGTGTATCTGACTTTTGGTTTTTAATTTGTCTGAGGGTTTTTGTTGCCATGTTTATTTTCCCTCGGATATGTTATTTAGTAGAATTAGCATGTTTAGGATGTTTTGTTTTTTTTAACAAGTAGTAGTTTAAGAGTACTTTGCAACCAATAAATGTACATGTGTTTGATTTTTTAAAATTGTTGAAAAAATGACCCTTTTAAAACTTTTGTTATATAGGTAGCTGTGTTTGTTTACTGTAAAGCCTGACCATTGTGGATCTTTTTATGGCATTTGATAGATTTGCATGATTAACTATAGCTTAGCTGTGTGATCTCGGGCAAAATAGCATGCTCGAGTGATGCTTTATAACTTAGTTTCGTCTTGTTTATCAACTTAATTATATGCATTCTCATGTATTTCTATGTAAATGTGAATATATATACTAACCAACATGATTAGTTCTTGTTTTTGTAGGTTTAAAATGAATTTGAAGAACTAATCCATGAGTTGGTGAAGTGGAGGCATGGAATCGGAAGTACAACGCGAAAGTCGGCAAGGAGGATGCGCGAAACAGCCCACCTGCGCGTTGGCAACGTGCCATGGCAGGCAGGCTGCCCGACCAGGACGTGACACGACATCAAACGCACTGGACAAGCAGCGTGACATGCTGCCATCGCGGACAGCTTCTGCTTGGCGACTATTTTGCTTTCCAGTGTGCCTACGCGATGCCTCCGTGTCACGGAGGCATAATGGCGTGATAACCTCCGTGACACGGAGCCATCCACTTCGGGCTAAATAGTTGTTTTTTCTTATTTACTATAAATAGGTCCTTAGCTCCTAAAAACATAAGAGTCCCAATTTATTTCTGAAAAACTACCAAGGAATGAGGGAGAAGTGGGAGAACTCACCTAGGGTTCATCAATTTCATCGTCTCTTCTACCAATTCTTGTAAGTATCTTACTTTAATTATGTTTTCTTGTAATTATACGAACATGAGTGGCTAGAACCCTCCCTCTAGGGTTGAAGCCACAAGATATGATTGTGATTTTGCTATTTTGTTTTGGTTTTAAGTTATTGATTGTTGTTTTATCTTGCATTCTGAATTATGGTTGTTTTTATGACTGATCACCATGAAAACAAGTGGGTTAAGCTTAGGCACATGCTTGAGAAAGATAACCTAGGCAAGAACAAGCGACTGTAGGGAGCAAGATTGTATCTCACGATATGATTTGTGTTAGGATAGAAATATACCTAATACCTTGCTTGGTTGATAAAATGGGATGAGCTAGACACCAAATTAGAATTATCACATCACCACTCGAAGAAATAGTTGTGAGGCTAAGTTGAGTTAAATGATTAGAGGTACGAAAGTCCCTAACCAAGAGCATAAACCCCGTAAACCACATCCATGTAGTGAATTGCCCACGAACTAGAAATAACATCCTCGCTCAACAATGTAGTAATGAGGCTAGTTTGTCCTGTTTAGAGGTTCGAAAGACCATGAACATGCAATTCCAATTATGTGAGACTACAATTGATAGTTTCATACTTAAACCATTGCAAATCGTAGTATCGCATGATTATCCGGCTTTAACTCTAGTTGCTCCTTGAATTAATTCAGAGTATTTCGTCGACTGCTCCTAGACTTAATTAACTCTATCGAAAACTTCTATAATCAACATTTGCGGCATTTAATATCACACTTGAACTTGATAGTTAGCTGAACTGGTCCAGTCCCTGTGGGTTCGACATTCGGCTCTTAAAAAGGGCAACTATATTACTTGTACGACCCGTACACTTGCGGGCCCACAACACTGTGCATAAATTAGATATAGTGTGTAATGTGAACCTGTACCATGTCTGAGTGAGGTTCTTTTTTTGTTCAATGCTATGTAGGTGATCTAAACTTGCTCGGTTGGTCTTTTCTTAGGTTATAACATAGTTAGTTAGGAAAGGATCATAGGCCATTTTTGAATTTAGATCACTTTTATCCTACATTTTTGTACCAAATGAATATGTATCCCTTCATCCAAATGTTTGAGCCTTAATTGAACATCTTTTTTGATTAGCCTATACACCTTCCCACTAGTTTATAATGAACCTGTTGTGACCCTAGTCCCTCCTTCGATATTGTGAACCTCAACTCAGGCAAAATACTAAGTTAAGGGTGGCTATTGTAGGGGTGCGTAATCTGTGTGGGAGGAATATGAAATGGAGAAACGGGAGAAAGACAAAAATGAAGTAAAAGGGGAAAAAGTCAAAAAGTGGAACCAAAGTTATGTAGTGCAAAGAAGGGTTAGTCACTATTTCCATATCTACCATACCCAACCCGAATCCTATATTACAAACCGATAAAAATCCTATAGTGATCCTAGCTTAATCATCCAAAAATCCAGAGTAGAGAAAATGAGGGCAAGCCTATGGTATCACCTGTGCAGTGTTTGGATCTTCTTTGTTAGAGTGAGAGCTTTGCTTGATAGTCCCAGTTTTATACATATACATTTGTATTAAGTGTGTTTGGGACTTCTTTTGCTGTGAAGGTACATGGATAGCATTGCATTCTTCCAACATTCTACTTAAACAGCATTATTGATAGCTCGGTTATCTGTTAATAGTTGAATACCATTTCTAGATCCCTTTTTGTCATGATTTGTAGTTGCATGTATGTGTGGCTAGTTTGGTTTTGAATGTAAAAGGGTTAGTATTTGAAAAGTGCTCATGTGTGCAAATATGATGTGGTTGGTTTTAGGTCTTCTGTTTAACTTTCTAGTTGTTTTGCTTTCCTGAGGACATGCAAAAGTTTTAAGTTGAGGGTGTGGATGTGTTGTGGGTTTACAACCTTTTCTTTAAAACTTAGAGAAACTATTTGGTCTTAGATATGTTTACAAGGATATGAGGTGCTTTTACTTTTTTTTAAGGAAATCATGTTTCGGAGATGAATTCTAGAAAAGAAGTGAAAAAAGTATAGAAAATGAGCCATGTGCAGTCCTCAGTACGAGCCATACCTTGGTGGTACGAGTCTACCTTGCATTCGTGATGAAATCCAGAGGATGTGCACAAGTGTTGGGGCCAAGTATGACTCTTGGTACAAGCCATACAATCATGGTACGAACCATAGTAGGAGTCGTGGAGAGAGTCAGAAAGTTGCACTTGTCTGAGTTCCTAGAACAAATGGAATGCAGGAGTCGTGATAATATCATATGAACCATACCAAGGAGCCTTGGCGAATTCCAGTGCGTATGACAAGCTGGCAGGTCCCAAAGTATGAATGGAGACCACGAGTCATAACATCAATGTACGAACTATTCCACAGACTCATGAAAACTCCAAAGGATGCCAGACTTTACAAGATCAGACAACGGCAGGCAACATACGATTCGTAACATCATTGTACGAGTCGTACCTTCTACCAGGACTTAACTAATTTTTAAGACTATAGTGCATGTTATGGATGGAAACCATGATTCGTAGCTTTAAGCTACGACTCATAGGTTAGGTCGACGGCAGTTCCCTATTAATTTAGGAAAGGTTTTCAATTATTTGTTTAAATACTTTTTAGGTTATTTTCTTTAGAGAACCCATTCACTACTGTTTTAATCATGATTTTGGTTTTCCTAACAATATTTGGAGATCAAATACATCAATTTCTTTGAGATTTCTTTCATTTTTCTTGAATTGATCATACTTTGATTGTGCAATTATCAATTGGGTTTTCTTTAATCATCATTGTAAGTTTTTAATTATATTTTCTTTCATGAAACCTAATTCTTTTCTTCCAATCATGAATAGCTAAAACCTCCATAACTAGGTTTTGGGAACCATGGTGAATTAACTAACTAGGGTTAACATGAAGTGATTCTAAACCAATATGCATGTGTATTGTTCATCTTTTCATCATAAACATTTCTTAATGATGTGAAATGTTAGGACTTGTCCAATTCCCTACTTGCTTGAACCTAGAGAAGTACAGATTAGGAAAAGAGAAGAATAACAAAGCCTTGAACTTTAAGTTTCATTGAATAACTTGAGTTGTGGTCCCAGGATAGTGAATTTGGAATAATTGCTAATGATTAAAGTGAAAACACTCAAGAGACCTAATCCGGTGATTTAGTATAGTCATCCAATAGGGGCGAATCAGTCTTCTGGATGAATCTATGTTATCAGTTCTGCAGGCTAAGTATTGAGATAGATCACTAGTTTAATAACCCGAAGTTGTTATGAATCCATAGGGAATACTTCCCTACTTAATTGCGTAAATGTGATCATAACATCAATTTTCCACTTTCTTACTTCATTCTTTCTTTAAAGCCCCTCAATAGGAAACAACTATACTAAAAGCAAATATACTAGCGTTATTCTGCATCCTGACCATATTCTCTATGGGATCCACCCAAACCTAGTTGGGTTCTTTATTGACAACATCCGCTTCATACTTTTATAAGGGTGTGATTTGAGCTTTATCACCAATGTATTAACCAAAACATGCTTTATAGACAAGGTATCCACCACCATATTATCCTTCCCCTTTTTGTATTGGATTATACAAGGGAAAGTTTCAAGGAATTCAATCCATTTGGCATACTTCTTTTTCAACTTTCCTTGTGCCTTAAGATGTTTCAAGGACTCATGATCGGTCCTAATGACAAACTCTCTAGGAAAAAAGTAATGTTGCCAATTACCCAAAGATCTAATCAAAGCATAAAGCTCAAGATCATAGGTGGAATAATTCAAGGTCGCCCCTTTGATCTTCTCACTAAAATAAGCTATGGGTTTTAAAACTTGCATCAAGACGGTACCAATGCCCACTTTACTTGCAGCACATTGGCAATTACAACAACAGTGTGGAGCTAAGCATTTGTTTCAAGGTTTCAAAGGACCTTGCTTGCTCCTCACCTCAAATAAAAGGCACATCCTTTTGGATCACCTTGGTCAAGGGAGAGGCTATGGTGCTAAAACCCTTAACAAACCGCCTATAGAAACTATCCAATCCATGAAAACTACAAATATCACCAATGGATATAGGAGTTGGCAAATTTCTAATAACATTTATTTTGGATTCATCAACCTCAATGCCCCTTGAACTCACCAAAAAACCCAAGAAAATAATTTCATCAACACCAAAAAAGCATTTCTCAACATTAGCATGAAGTTGTTCATGTTTAATCACATCAATGACACATATCAAATGATCAACATGTTCATCCATGGTCTTGTTATACACTAACACATTATCAAAATATACAACTATAAATCTACCAATGAAAGGCTTCATCACATGGTTCTTTAGGTGCATGAAAGTACTAGGAGCGTTAGTGAGACCAAAAGGCATCACCAATCATTCATATAGACCAAAGTTGGTCTTGAATGTCATTTTCCATTATTGCCCGGGTTTCATCCGAATTGGATAGTAACGACTCCTAAGATTAAACTTAGAGAATATGCAAGAACCATTCAATTCATCTAGCATGTCATCAAGTCGAGGAATATGATAGTGACACTTTACTGTGATTTTGTTGACGGTGCAGGAATCAACACACATCCTCTAAGTGCCATCTTTCCTTGGCACCAAGATCACCAAAACCTCACACGGACTTGTGCTCTCTCTCACTATCCCTTTTTCAAGGAGTGTATCCACTTGCTTTTGAATTTCTTTTGTGTCCGTCAGATTGCACCGATAAGCTCATTTATTTGGCAATTATGACTCCGGGATGAAGTCAATTGATGCTCAATGCCCCTCAAGGGAGACAATACCTTTGGGAGGTATAATGGAAACACATCATCATAGTCCTGCAAAAAAGAAGAAATGGGACTAGCCAAAAAAGGGGTTAGTTCGTTAATAAGCAAATAATAGTCCCTATGCATGAGAAGGACCATAGGTTGCCTCTCCTCCAACTCCTCCCTAACCTCCTTGATACTTGCCAAGTGAGCCACCTTGACTTTCTCCTTAGGGTTTACCACCCTTTCACTCTCCTTTCCGGTACCAACTCTACTACTATCCAAAACTCCTTTGCATTTCTCCTTCAACTCCTTCATTTTGTTATACATGTAACTAACTTGCAATTGAGTCAAAGGGTATAGAACATGTTGGTGGCCCTCATGTACAAAGGTATATCGATTGGTTCTACCATCATAATGAGTAGCTCTATCATATTGCCAAGGTCGCCCAAGAAGCATATGGCAAGCTTGCATAGGCACCACATCACAAAGAATCTTATATGTATCAATATTGAACTTGATCACAACTTGGAAATGCACTTTCAATTCCCCACACTCACTCAACCATTGAAGTTTGTAAGGAGAAGAGTGTTTGGTGGTGGGAAGCTAAGAAAGTCTACCAACGAAGAACTTGCCACATTGGAACTACCACCATCAATAACAAAGGAGCACACATTTCCTTTACTGGGGAATTTAGAATGGAATATATTTTCCATTTGGATAAGGTCATCAATAGCCTTACTTATGATGGCATGCCTCAATACACAATTTGGAATGGCGAGCTCCCCTTCATGAGGCATATCCTTGACTACCAAGGCCCGCTTGGCTAGTCCACAAGGAACACCAACATCAACCACATTCTCACACTCCTCATCAACTACAATATCATCCTGCACTTGTGGGTCATCATTGTCAACCCCCTCAACAACATCAACATCATCATTACAATAAAAACCATTGGCCAATGCAACAAATGCCCTCTGATTGGGGCACTCACTCATCTTATGACCAAAACCTTGACATTTGTGATATTTAGGAGGGCAAGAAGTGTTACTTCCTTCCTTTGGAGGAATAATGGGAGTGGGCTGCTCCACTTGACTACTTTTCACAAAGGGCTTCTTGACATCTTGCATGGCACCCTTTTCCTTTTGCAAATTGGAAGAAAAAGTTCCTCCAACTATTTTTGTAGTTCCAAGTACCTTTGAAACCCCTTGATTTGTCAAGATTCTCCTCTTGGAGCCCCACCTCTATCTCAATATCCACCTCAAGAGTTTCATCTATATCATGATAGTGGTAGAGTCGCATGTGGGAAGCAATCTCTTCACTCAACCCAGCAAAAAATCAATTCGTAGTAGTCAAAGGATCTTCATCAAAATCAATGCGCATCTTCAAGAGCCGGAACTCATCATAGTATTGCTCTACACTTTTGGTGCCTTGTTGTAAAGTGTAGATCTTCTTTAGTTGCTCCTGAAAGTACCTCCTGGTAACATACGACCTCCTCAAAATTGCTTTCAACTCTTCCCAAGGTGGGATAACCTTGCATATGTCATTCCTTGACTTGAGTTTCCCACCATGTGGAAGCAAAGCCCTCCAATTGAGAAATGACATAAGACGCCTTTTGGACATCGAACATCTCTGATGAGTTGGTAATTTACCAACTCATTAGGCTCTTAGACATGAGTTTTTGTTTGGTTTTCAAGTAAATTAGGTGGATTTTATGCTCTTTCTCCTTAATCTTTGCAGGTATTTAACTTGAGTAGATAAAGCATGAAATGGAGCAAAAAGCATGAAAATTGAGATAAGGATCGGTGCTCCACTAGAGGACACCAGTGAAATGCCAGTCAATCGCAGATACCTACTATACTGAATAAGAATGGCTACCGATGGACCGCGAATCAGCACTAGTGAACCGCTAGTAACTCGCATGTGAGGTCCGTCAGAAAATGGCAAAAATGTCATATTCAGAAAAAGAGGAGCATCTTGTACCCTACTTTTGTACATATTTAAAAGAGAACTGAACCTTCTATTCTAGATAATTATTCTATTATATTGAATATTGAATAGAAAGTAGAAAGAAGTTGGAGAATTGAATTATAGAGAGAGAAATCTTCATCTTCTTCTTTAAAAATGTAGAAAAACTTCATTGAAGAGAAGAACCTTGTGCTTTAATTTTCTTACTCATTTTGTTGAATGGATATTGAATTATTACTTAATGCAGCATCTTCTTTTACTTACATGAGTAGCTTCTTGCTAGGGTGTGTGAATGATTGAGGTTGATTTGGATTGGGTATTACTTAATTGATCTTAGATTTACTCAATTAGTATAATTCTAGTGTTCCATCCGAGTTTTAATCTAAATACTCATAGTTGCAAATGTGGGTTGTATTTACTTACTCTAATTTTACTTGAAAATGAAATTTAGAGTATGGGTAATGAAACATTAGTGAGTACTTGGAAGTTGATCATGTGGGGTTGGGCTAGAGATAGCCAAAACCCATTGTTACACACCCATTGAGAATCAAAGATAGAAATACTTGATGTGGTTGTTGTGAAAAGGACTTTGAGGTTTGAGAAAACCTGAGGTATAAGGCACCTAATTGGTTGAAAAATTTAAGGTGTCATCTCATCCACAACTAATTATATTATTGAGTAATTCTAGAAGCTGTTAATAATCCCAATATGATGTTGCCCCAATAATATCACACCCCGAGTAGTCTCTCCTTTGGTATTTTCTACACTTTGTCCCTGTTTTCATGAGCAAATTTGTATTTCAATTAACAAGTTGTTATTTCCCCAATTTTTACTTTATTGGTTTTGAGACATTGATGCAAGTAACTTCAATTTGATAGACAACTTTTGCGTGATCAACTACTATTCCTTGTGGAATTTGACCCCGACACACGTTGGGTATATTTGTTTTGCCAACGACCATTTAATCTCTTTCATTCAGAGGTGCAAATTTGGATGTTATCAAAAATGGCGCTCTTGCCGGGGAATATAGTTTGATAGCCTTTAGTTGTTTGTTATTTTGAATTGATTTGTTGCATCCTTGTTGGTTTGACTTTACTCTTGTGATCGGTGCCATCTAGGTTGATCTTGATATGAGTCAATACTCACAAGAAGGAGAAGGTCCGGTAGGTGGGCATATGGATCATGAGGATGATGATCCCATGATGCCCAATGTAGTAGGTGTCATTCGCCTACCTCCTACGGTAGGGAACACAATATTTCCTGTGACGAGTACAATATTGCACTTACTCCAAATGAAGGGGCTCTTCGGAGGAATGCCGAGTGAGAACACAAATAGGCATCTGTGAAATTTTCTTGAGATTTTCCAACCCTTCAACATCACAAGTATAAGCCAAGAGTTGATTAGATTGACACTCTTCCCATTTTCACTAATAGGGGAAGCAACCGCTTGGTTAGAGAGTTGCCTCCTAGGTCTGTTAACTCCTGGAATGAACTCACAGAAGCATTTTTGGATAGGTTCTTCCCTCCCTCTAGGATGCTGAAGTTGAGGTATGACATTACCAATTTCTGACAACTTGCCTGGGAACAACTCCATAAAGCATGGTTGAGGTTTAAGAAAAAAATTGCAATTTGCCCAAACCATGGGTTACCCGATGGAGTTCTACTTCAGAGCTTCTATATCATTCATTAGATTATATCAATAAATCTTTAGAAAATAATTTGGTGGGGGTTTCCATCATGGATCAGCCCTATGAAGTAGCCAAAACACTTCTTGATAGAATGACTAAGACCAATCGAGCATGGCATACTAGAGAAGCAGAGATATCTTCTAGAGGTGTTGCTCCCAACCTTATGACTGCTGAGATGAGGAAAAGCGATGAGGCTATGGATGAAACTGTTTCTAAGATGATGACCCAGCTAGAGTTGATGACGAAACATGTAATAGGAGCTGGTGCAAAGAATATGAATTTTGTAGGTGCCCAAGGCCATACTCAATCTGATGATAACACTTCACCACCAAGATATGAGGAGTTTCAATACATGGCAAGCCAAGTGGGGGGTTCTCTCCCTGGGTATGACAGTTCTAATCAAGGCCCTTGGCACCCAAGGGATAAGAATCAAGGTTGTAGAAATCATGATAATCAAGGATGGGGGGATAGAAATGATCAATGGGATAATAGAGATTACAATTGCGAAGGAGAGCGATATCGCCGAAGTGCGAACCCCTCTGTTCCTCCTCCAAAAGCAGAAGCATCTCAAGGGAAGCCTAGAGTGAGTGATGTGGGCAACTCGAAGATTGAAGACATGTTGTCTCGGGTGTTGAAGAAGGTATAATCCACCTACAGTGGCGTTAAAGAATTAAAAGGGGGTGTCTAACCTTGCCCAAAAAGTAAGTTCCCACTCGGTATCAATCAAAGACCTTGAAGCCCAACTGAACCATTTGTCTTCACAAATGAACCCCCACATGAAAGGTGTACAACCTAGTGAAACTATTTCTAATCCAAAGAAAGATGGTCATTGCATGACAATCATGACTAGGAGTGGCAAGATATTGAACGATGTAGGTATGAAACCCAAAGGTGTTGTTATCCCAAGGGAAAATGCTGATTATGAGTTGGAAGAGGAGGCCGAAACACCAAGTGTTGGTGATGATGAAGAAGGAAAGGATGAGAGAGAAGTAGATTTGACTCCCTCGAATGATGTGAATATGAATGAGGGCAAGAAGTGTTCGGCAGTGTTTGCTATAGGTGTAAAACCGACACGCAAGTGCACGTGGTCAAACAAGTAATAAAGTGGCTAAGTAAGCCAAGTATCGATCCAAGGAGACTCAGGATAAGTCAAATTGCCTAAGTACACTATATTCTTATCTTACTTCTAATTATGCTAACAACAGCGTAACCAACAGTTAAATAAGTTTTTGTTTATAAAATATATATATACTAAAACTATTAACAATTATTTACTGTGAATTTAAACTATGGATATGAGCATGCCAAGGTTAAGAACAAGTAATGAATTCGATTATAATAATAATTTGGTTAATCTCTTCTTCATGTTGCTAGCCAAGAACAGTAGCCTAGAAATTAAAACTCTCGTATTTAATTTCACTTTAGAATCATAAACCATTCGGCTACATTTCTGTGATCAAATGCAATTTATGACCTAGCAATACAATTCTGGTTCCTAAACTGACTAATACGGCTTTCAAGTATATTTCTATCAAGAAAGCACAGCAAAACTCAATTTTCCCAAATCAAGTTAAGAACAATACCCTATTAATTCACAACTTTCCAATTTCTTGCTCTCTCGAGTGAAATTGGACTTTTTAGATGTACATTAATGTCGGCCACACACTAATGCAGTAGAAACAAGAATTAATAGAACAACATGGAAGAAGAAGAAGAAAACCATAAAATTAATAATCAAAATTCATCACAAATGTTCAAAACCTCAGTAAGGAAGAGAATTAGCCACTCATTTGTGGATTGATCATCCTAAAACAAGTGTAAATCATACATACAATTGATTGAAAGAAGAAAGGAAGAGAAGAAATCCCTTAGCTTTTTCGTCCCTCAACTGCTTCTAACCCACGTCCTTGCTCCACCAAGTCTGAACTAATTAAAATAAACCTAAGTGTGCTATTTATACTAGTGGGAAATTTTTCCCGGAATAACAAGCAACGTGTCACGGAGGCCATCGCGGAGCACTGCCTCCGTGACACGGCGTGGACGCGGACCTTCACTGGAAATCCAGGGTCCGGTAAAATAGCCTCAACGTGGCACGGAGGCCAACGCGGAGGCCTATCTCCGTGCCACGGAGCTGTCGCGAGGCCACACTAGAATTTTCCATTTAATTTCCTCTCCAGGCAGTGTGCCTCCGCGATGGTAGTGTGGCACGGCTCCATCGCGGAGCCCCTATACTTTGCGCATTCCAATGTCTTTTCCATGCTCGCATCCAAGTCCAACTCCGATATTGTTTCAACATGCATTTTAGCTCCTAAAAATCATATTTTCCTGCAAAACAAATGCTAATCATGTTGGTTAGTATAAATTCGCATTTTATTACCAACTACATGAGAATATATACACATTGCACAACAAACAAGGCAAAAATGATATGTTTTGAGTATCACTTGGGCATATAAATCTGCCCAAGATCAAGAAGGTACCCAATGACAAAGATCAAGAGGCAAGAGTTCCACCTCCATATCAACATCGACTAACCAAGAAGGAGGATAATCAATTATGCAAGTTTATAAAATGTTCAACAAATTATCCATCACTGCACTGCTTGTGGATGCCTTACTTTAGATGCCGAGATACACGAAGTTTATGAAGGAACTTTTGAAGAAAAATAAGGTGATAGATATAGGCACCGAGGAGGTGACCCATCATTGTAGTGTTGTGATTTCCAAGCAACCTTGGCCCAAAACGTGAAGATCCTGGAGCATTTACTATTTCCTTCACAATTGGTTTTTGTATGTTCAAAAAAGCTCTTTGCGACCTTGGTGCTAGTATTAATTTAATGCCTCTAGTGATTTTTAAGAAACTAGGGTTGGAGAATCCCAAACCTACATCCATGAGGTTTTTGATAGTGAATAGGTGGATTAAACAATCCGTTGGAGTGTTAATTGATGTCCTTACAAGAGTGGATAAATTTATACTCCCAGCTGATTTTGTTGCGCGGGATTGTGAGATGGACATTGAGGTGCAAATTATCTTGGGGAGTCCACTACTAGAAACGGGAAGAGCTTTGATTTATGTGGAGCTTAAGTTCTAAGTAGGTGATGATGAGGTCATCTTCAATGTGTGTCAGCCTACCAAGCTCCTGGATGAGTGTAAGGTCATAGCAGTGCTTGTTGGAGAAGTGGAGCATGATGAACCAATTGATGATGAGAATGAATCAGATCATGATCCTCTGGATTGTTACTGAGAAAACATTTGTCATGCCACGATGTTAAATAAGGCGCTTCTTAGGAGGAAACCCATGCATTTTTATTTTGGTCATTTTAATGTTTTTATTGTTTTTGATTTTGCAGGTAAATTGGATGAAAAACAAGGAGAAGAAGAATAGAGCAGGCATTATGCTTGACTGGTGAATCACAGGTCCACATGTGCGAAGCACCACTTGAACATGAGTCAAGGGCAGAAAGCTGGGAAAGAAAAAGGAAAACTGGCGATTCGCTGGCGGAATACCGGTGCTAAACCGGAAACCATCGGATGCAATGCCGGTACAAATCAGAATACCTGGGAGTTTAAGCATGAACGCAATCAGACCAGTGAAATGCAGGTGCTAACCCGCGAATCATCGGTCACCTGCCACATACAAGGAAGTAAACTGAAGAGGGAGATGGTCACCTACGTTAAAGAGGCAAAACGCCGGTCTTAGCTAGCGACCGCCAATTAAATGTAGGTTAAGGTACATAGTGCATTTAAAATATTGACCAATCCATTGACCAACCCAACCCATGGATTTGAAAATCCGGTCAAAACTGCTTCAACTCCCCACAAACCCTTTTTTCCATATTTTCATTTTCCCTATTACACTTTTTAACTTCCCTATACACCACCTTTCCACCTTTCCACCACTAAACCCATCTCCTCACCTACCACTCCTTCTCTCCTATAAATTTTCCATTCCTACTCCCCTCATTTCATCACTTCTCACTCATGTTTTCACTATACTAAAGAAAGTGTCTTGTGGAAGCTCCATTATTGGTCAACACCAAACTTCTATCTCTCTTTGCTCTTTGTTCTCAATCTATTTCTGTATGTGTTTCCTACTTTGATTTTGTTGAGTATGAGAATACATTTGAGTATTCTACATTAGAAGTTTTCCCACTGATATTTCCCCATTACCTTGTTCTTTTGCTTTTCATTGATTGTATATTTTTTGTATTATGGGTATGTAGGGGTATTGATAAAATGCTGAATGTTAATGTGGGTATCATCTATGGTAAAATTCTATACTCTTGATGTGTTTGATTTTAGTTGGAGGTGAAGTCTGAGTATCCCCAAGTACTTAAAATGTACGATTTTCCCGATGATAGATAGAGTGACATCTTTCTTAAGGGTAAATTGTCATTTTTCTTGTGTTTTTTCATATTGGGTGAGTAAGCCATGAATGTGAAAGATTTTTGCCTGACTATGTTTAGGGGTGAAATGCACTTAACGGAGTTCACCAGTGAACTGCTGATCAGCCAGACGGAACGTCGGATAAAGTACCGGCTCAGGTACAAGGCTTCAGGCCATTGCCTTAGACCTGCGTTTCACTGACACTCCGAGGGTCAATACCTATGAAACATCAGTGTGAAGTTGGATAACCACTGTTTCCCCGGTCCACTATAAAGGACTCGCAGCTAACCGGCGCTTTGTGGGTCTTCAGCTACATTTTGCCAGTGTTCCGCTGGTGCTGCCAGCACTTTACCTCTGAACCCTTCAATTATTTTGTCATCCAATTTTTATAATTTCTTGCCTTAGCTTAGAACATATGTTCGTTTTTACTTTTCATTAGAAAGTACAAAAAGAAATATTGTTTTGTGGAACTAACATGGCTTTGCAGATTATGACTTCCTCCAGACAACCAAGCAAAAGAAAGGCCCCGGCCTCATCTAAAAGCAAGGGAAAGGGGAAAGCAAGGGTGACCCAAGCCACCACCAACACTAGAGAAGCTATTATCTTTTGCATGCTCGACATGGAGGGGTACTATGCTATTTGCAAGGGGCGCTCTATCACGGTAGAGAAGCGCTTCGACTTGGTGGGACTACAGGGTGACTTCCCTAACATCACAGCACAATTCACTGACCGCTAATGACACGTCTTTGCCAGCCCTCTACTAGACTTCTATACTAGCCTAGTGGTTGAGTTCTATGCATCATACCACAAGAGAGTATGCATCATAGAGGAAAGGTTGACGAATTCCCCTACCTCCCCTCAGTTATGGTGAGGGGTGTAGAAGTTAACATCACATCAGCGGCCATTAATTCTTTATTTTGGGAGGACGAGATTGACTGCGAAACTGAGTATTCAGCTAGAATTGCCAACAAATAGGATCAGTTCAGTTGGATTACACCTACCATTGTAGCTAACACACCTTTCTAGACTTTTATGGGTCTCCCAGCATGATCTAAAGTTTGAACCCAAGTTATGGTTTGATTTTATTTGCGGCCACATTATGCCCTTAAAGAATGAGCAGAGCGTAAATTAGGAAGCAGCCATCCTCATCACTTGCATCATGAGAGGGGTCCCCATAAACTTTGGGAAAATAGTGGTGATTCAGATGAAGAGAAAGGCGAGGCAAGATGGCACCTCAATGCCCTATGTTGTGCTCGTATCCCAGCTTTGCCTCTGAGTAGGAGTGCCACTTTCCTGGGATGAGGCCCCCAGCTTTGCTACTGGTGTGATCACTGTGGATAGAAAAAAGGACGTGGATGCTCCCAAGAGAAATCGAAAGTGGATGCAAGCCTTTGAGGTCCCCAAGGAGTCCACCTCCCATGGTCTAGAGTAGGCCCCCATAGCCCCCAATCTCAACATGTCACACCTTGAGGCATCGGGCACGGCTTTTAGAGAAATGCCTGTTAGGGGAGTGTCACCTCCTCCTACCTCCTATCCCCTAGCAGCCTATAGAAGCTAGCAGAGATGGAATTACTCCAACGAGAGCCAACTGAAAAAGTTGGTTGAAAGTCTCCCCGAGTTGATTGTCGAAACAATGAAGAAGGAGATAAAGTCCTTATTTCATAGCTTGGGTAAGCTCTGTACTCATGTAGATGTTGTGGAGGGCGCTGTCACTTCTCTCCAGGAGGAAGTGAGGGAATTGAAAGGTCAGACGTCAGTGAAGGTCTCCGACATGAGCGCGTTGGACACATCTTTGGCTGCCCCTTCTATAGCTTGAGACCCCATAGATGACCTATTTGAGGACTTGGGGAATGACGAGGAAGGCTTGCGAGATGTTGAACATGATGGGGATGCTTAGGTTGAGGATGATGATGATTGAATACTGCGGGAGTTCTTACCCTCACTTATTTTGTATGCATACATTGGGGACAATGTATTATTTTAGTTGGGGGTGGGATAAGTGAATCTCTTCTATGTTCATTGTTATTGATGTTATTGTTACCCTTGTCGCACTTTAATTTTGAATTATGATGCTTGTTGAGCCTTTGTCAAGCTGTTATTGATGATGATTGATGTTGCCCTTGTCGGGCTGTGGTTTTGACTATTGTTGATTGGTTTCTGAGCCTTTGTCGGGCTCAAAATGGATGAAATGAAAATTTTGTTCTTGAATTGTTAGTGCATATGATTGGATCCTTGTTTAAATTTCCAAATGATTCACGACCCTAGTTTTATTTTCACCTTTGTAAATAAATGCTAGTAAATAAACTCCGAGGGTTTTTTTTACACCACAGTTCTTTTCCGAGGAGTAATTTATTTTTCTTTTCTTTTTCTATTGTCGAATCGGGTGACATTTCCCAATGATAGATTATGAGACGACTTTTTTAAAAGAAAATTCCATGTTTTTTAGTCTTGTTGAAATTATTTTTGAGAGGTACCACCAATTTTTTTTTGTGTGGCATGGAAAAAATTAATTTTGAATAATTGGGGCAGCTAAAATGGAAATTGTGGTACTCTCTTGTCATATATTACATATTCCTTATTTGGCTTTTTGATTCACATGTTCAATTGTCTTAATCCATAACCTGGATGTGGTAATGTATTCTATGAACTCCTTGGAGTATGATGCCTTGTGTGGTGTAATACCTGAAAAGTCCCTAAGATCATACTCGAGGGTTTAAGGGGAGAAAAAAGGAAAATTTCGTACCAGGTCATAGGATGACCCATCAAGTGCCTCGTGAAGTGACATAACGAGTTGTGACGTGGCTCGGAAAGACAGAGGGAAGATTGGAGAATGAAAGTTGTGCCGAGACTTGGCGATGGATGGGACAACAATTCATCCAGTGGGTAATGACTTGTCTAGTGGCTCACCCTAAGAGTCATGTCAGGGGGTCTTCACAGATGGCGCGATGAGTCGTGGTGTCACTTCACGACTCGTCCAGTGGGTCGTGGTTAGGATGGCCAGGTTGGAGGTTGAGTTTCCAGTGAAGTCAATGAGAGAGGACAACGAGTCGTCCTCTGGAGTAACTACTCATGATGTCCCTCGTTGAGACTGGCAGAGTTATTTTTCCTGCGAAATTAGTAAGGGTGTTTTCGTAATTCCTAAGCTTCAAAATCCTAAACTATGTCATTTTAAGCTCTGTTAGGAAGGTTTTAAGAGGGTTTAGCCTATTCTAACCCATTCCCTTCCCATGCATGCAAATCTAGAAGATCCCATAGGAGGTCAAGCCTAGAAATCTTCAAGTTCTTTCCCAAATCTCTTGGGCTTTCAAGGAAGGGTGTAGATTCAACTTACCCAAGTATGTAGGGACATGAAATAGAGATTCCTTTCACTCTCATGCCCAAATTTCTCCTGAATTTCATGAATTCAAGTGTTTGATCTTATGTGGTTTTAACTCAAGTTTATGAAATTCTTTATACTTTATTAATGGGTCAATTCTATTCATGTTTCAAATGATGTTTTAAGATTCATGGGAAGATTTTATGTACAAATTAATTATAAATTCATGATTTCAAGTTTTAGAAAAATTATGCCCAATTATGCAAGTTTCATGGTAAGTCAAGTTTATGATCCATGATTTCAAGTATGATGAGATATCTAGCATGATTAAATGTTTGCAAATGATCCATGTATGAATCTATGATTTTAACTTGTGAAGTCTATTTCAGGTATGCATGATTTTAACATTTGGGCAAGCCTACACAAGTTAAGTATGTGTTTCATGATTTAGCCAAGGCTTATAATATTAGCTTATTGTATGTTTTAAAGTCAAGACTCCCCATATTCAAATTTCAGACTATGCATGTAATTACATTTTAAAATTCATTGAAAAATGATGGAGAGCACTTTGCATGTTTTTGGGAGCAGTGTCTAGGACCTAGTAGACTTGGGGTTTCCAGTTTCCCATATCTCAGAACTACACACCAATGTAGGTTTATATATTTACATTAGGACCTCCCTTGTGAGATTCCCCGCACCCAAGGGGCCTTCTACTTGATGTCAATATCATGGTAGCATCTTTAGCCTTGGTAAGGTTTTAGACAGCTCAACCCACTTGCATGTAACAGTTGGGGTATCATGTAAGCTCTATCGTGATGGAGTCGGTTATATGACGAGTATCCCATTATTTCTCATGGTTTCAGTTATGCATGCTTATGAGTTATGATATTATGTTTTTAGCAGGTTTGACCCAATGATCAGGTTATCAATTTTACTTAAAATCTCAGTGTCAGCTTTGGGTCATTCTATTCAATTATGAGACACAGTTTACGTTTAATCATGTTTTCAGATATCAGCATGCAACCTTTATCTCGAAATATTATGATGTATGATTTTTGATATGCATGATTTTAGTGTTTAATTACTTAGGCTATTTTACTTACCTTGCATACTCAGTACATACTGACCGCAAACTTATGTTGTATTATTTCATGATATAGGTTCAGATGTCTACACTAAGTCTTGCCGTTAGCCATTCTATCAAGCCTATCTAGTTCTGTAGTTGGTGAGTGATCAGTGCTTTTGGGTATATAGCTACATGCAAGTGCACGTGGTCGAACAAGTAGTAAAGTGGCTTAAGTAAGCCAAGTATTGATCTCACAGGGACTGGGCTAGGGTAACAATCTACTCAAGTGTCACTATACTTTAACTCTAAAAATGCAGACAATAGTGTGAAGAAGAAGTTGGTACTTTGGTTTCTAATTTTATGCTAATTATAAAACGAATATACAATTTGAGTCTGAACTATGAATATGAGCATGCTGAAGTTAAATGAACATGTACAGAAACAAATTATCGATTCAATTTGGTTAATCTTTCCTCCGGTTGCTAGTCAAGAATTATTGCCAATGGATTAAAACTCTCGTATTTAACCCAACTTAAGAATCATGAACCGTCCACCTACATTTCTGTGATAAAACGAAATTCATGTTCTAGCCATAAAAAACCGATTCCTTAATTGACTAATACGACTTTCAGGTATATTTCTATCCTGAAAGTAAATCAATTCTCAATTTTCCCAAACTAAGAAAAGATCATATCCTATCAATTCACAACTTTCCAATTTCTTGCTCTCTCGAGTGAAACCAGACTTTTTAGATATACATTAATATTAGCCACACATTAATGCAGTAAGAACAAGAATCAATAAAACAACCATGGAAGAAAAGATGAAAAACCAAATAATCAACAATCACATTTCAATACAATTGTTCTTAACCTCAGCAAGAAGGGGATTTAGCCACTCATTTGTGGATTAAACATCGTTAAATGAGTGTTAATCATACAAGCAATTGAAATAAAGAAGAAGGAGATAGAGAAAAACCCTGAGATTTTCGTCCCCTCAACTGCCTGTAACCCACGTTCTTGCTCCACCAAGTCAGAATTTCTAAAATAAAACCTAAGTGTGCTATTTATACTAGTGGGAATTTTTCCCGGATTAACAAGCAACGTGTCACGGAGTGTATCGCAGAGCACTGCCTCCGTGACATGGTGTATATCGTGGAGCACTGCCTCCGTGACACGTTGTTGTTCCACCACATGCCAAATTTTTCATTTTTTCTTGTTGGCTTTCACGTTTTGCTCTTGATTCCATTCCTCCACTTCACCAAATCATGAATTAGTTACTCAAATGCATTATTAACCTTCAAAAACAAGGACTAATCATGTTGGTTAGTATATATTCACATTTACATAAAATCACATGAGAATGTATATAAATAATTAGATAAACAAGACTAAATTGAGTTATAAAGTAGCACCTGGGCATGCAATTATGCCCAAGATCACAACCCCACACTTAAAGTCTTGTTCGTCCTCGAACAAACCTTTTACATCTCATGCACATGAAGACTTACACATAGCTAATTTTAGCAAGACAATTCAAGCTACGGCTACAATGACTGTTTAAGATAGCAAGCTAAAAATAGAGCATGCACGATTTAATCATTGAAATGAAATACAATTATGTTAAGACTTCCTAACCTCAAGAATTGACTCTCTATCTTAGCAAACTCATGCAAATCAACTGATCAAGAAATCCAACATGAATTATATCCTTCATTAAACATGTGCCCTCACAACAAGAGAGTTACCCATTTTCACATGCAAATTTTTAAATCACAACATGTATGGGTAAATGAATAGAATTACGCTCACTCTCACAAAGAATTCACATGCATCATGTAATGACCCATAAGCTTGCCCTTAGTGTTTTACTCCACTAATTTAAGGATGTTTGAGCGTAAGATCAAGTAGGACTTAATGGGTTGTAATGTAAGCTACGGGACATGTAGGTACTATTCTGGCCAGTAATAGTGACTATCTCCCCCAAGCGCTTTTAATACATCCAACATTCATTAAGGACATCTCTTTTCTTACTTCCTCCTCATTCTTTTCAATCCTGAATTTTCTCTTCTTGTTCCCATTTCTTTAAGCATACTCAGCTTAGTAGTAAGGAGTACTCAAGCAAAAAAATTTTTTCATTCATTTATTTTCTTACTCCCTACTAATAATCAACCATTTTTACACAAGTGCAACTTTGTCCTTTTCTCAACTTTCACAACTCCTACTTTTCCTTCTTTTTCACGCTTCTCACTGCTTCACTCTTTCGGATTTTTCACTTAAGCGCTTCAGAGTTTTGGATCAAATTCAAGGCTAATGAAAGAAAAAGGATTAAGCTTATGTTGTAGCTATCAAAGAATAGGCTCAAGGCTCAATGGGGCTAACTAGGATTAAATATTCAAGGTAGGTAAAGTGAGGGATAACATTTAGGTTCATTCAAAGAAATGCCTAAATCATCTCCTACAATTCACATCCTTCATTTCGTTTTATATACACATCAGGCAAGTTCTAGACATTCCACAATAGCACGGAATATTCGAAAAACTTACACTCACAGCACATGCTCAATTCAAGACACATTCCGCAGACTCTTAACTCAGCTAATCACAAGAATTCAAAATTAAGCTTCAATCATATCAAGTCAAATTCAAGAGCCTAGGTGTCTAAAACATAGGTATACCACTTGCATGCTTCAACACTAAACATACTTGCATCATACAATCATTTATCGCACATAACAAGAATATCAAGCCATTAATTAGCTACGGGTTCAAAAACCAAAACCTATTGACTAATATTCCTCAAGACGGTCGTCATCCATCCATCGTCGGAAACAGTCTCTAACTATGAATAAAAACATTATATACAAACAAAGAAAAAATTTTATTCTTCGGTTCAAAGAGCCCCCGTCGAAAAAGAACCGAAAAGAAAAACCAACGGGTGATGAAGTCATGCTTGACTCACAAAAAAAAATTCCAAATTTTCTCACAAGCATTACATTCACCAAAAATCGTTAAGCACAAAAATTTTAAAATTTTCCTCACCCCACACTTGAATCATGCTATGTCCCCATAGCATCAACTAAACATTTAAAGAGGGTGAGAAATACTTCCTGAGGCCTTTAGGCCTAGCTAACAGCATGCCTTTCTTCAACTTTGCACAAGTGGGTATTCGACCCCACACTTTTTCTCTTCCATGCTTGTTAGCTTCCTCCTCCACGGGTACTCAGACTTCCCCTCCATCTGTGCTTAACTTTCCACCAAAATAACACAAGATGAAAAATAAATAAAATCAACATAAATGCAAGAAATTAAAATGGTACCCATGGTACCCTTGGGTTGCCTCACAAGCAGCGCCTAATTTTACATCGCGGCACGACGTACCAAGTTTCACCACTTTTTCCTCCACCTTGAGGATATGAATCTCCCCCCTAATTTCTTCTCTAATTTCCTCTTATGCTCCAGGGGTGGTGGTGAAAAATTTGTAAGCACCAAGCAGTAGATGTTTCCTTTTTAACTTATTGGCCCTTAAGTAAGCGAAGTCATTTTGTCTCTCCGAGTCAGCATATTTCAAAATATACGGGGCTTGGTCCTCCTCTAGACATTTCTCTATAAGCTTGGAAGATTCTATTTCTATGTTGTCAACCAAACTTAATGTCGAAAAATGCTTCGAGTGTGGTCCAATAAACCTCAACTCTGAAACTGCATTGTGCTTGACCTCCTTACTTGTAAACACCTTCTCAGCATCGACATCTATCTCTCCATTAATGTCAACTGGGGGATACTCTATCTCTTCTTCCATGAATGGATTTTCCATAAGTGTGAGCCCATCACGGGGACACTCAAGAGATTCTAATTGTTGGGCTTCATCCAAAAATTCACCCTTGTCTTCCTCTTGTAGTTCCTCTTGAATATCGGCCAAAACTGTTACCTGTAATTTATCACAAGCTTCAGCCTCAGCAATCATCTCCGTGACTTTGACGCTCATCCTTTCCAGAGCCTCTGCATTCTCTTCTTGCTGAATTCTCAATACTGCCATCGCCTCCTTCATTGCTTCTGATTGCTCCAGGAGTTGTTTCAACATGTCTTCTATTTGAGTTTTGCGTCCCAAGTCCTCATTTTCAGCATGCCTATATTCAGCAAAAACAATAGAAGGATCATAGTAGGGGCTTGGGGGAGGGGAATATGCATTCGGACAGCCATCCCAATGGCCATCTTGACCACCACATATATTGCACGTGTTACAGTGTTGCCACAAGTGGTGTCCTCCGCAATTTAGACAAGATTCACCAAAATATGAGTATCCACCATTTAAACCATTTGTATTCCACGATGTCATGTCAATAAGGGTATCCGAAAAAGAAAAAAAATAAAATAAAAAAGAATTAAAACAAACACTAAGACCAAATTGTAAACACTTATATAGAATTTGTAAACTAACACTAAGAAAACAATTTTACCAATTGCCAGTCCCCGGCAACGGCGCCAAAAACTTGTTCAGTGCCTTTGGGTATATAGCTACACTCAAGTGCACGTGGTCGAACAAGTAGTAAAGTGGCTTAAGTAAGCCAAGTATCGATCCCACAGGGACTGGGCTAGGGTAACAATCTACTCAAGTGTCACTATAGTTTAACTCTAAAAATGCAAACAATAGTGTGAAGAAGAAGTTGGTACTTTGGTTTCTAATTTTATGCTAATTATAAAACGAATATACAATTTGAGTCTGAACTATGAATATGAGCATGCTGAGGTTAAATGAACATGTAAAGAAACAAATTATCGATTCAATTTGGTTAATCTTTCCTCCGATTGCTAGTCAAGAATTATTGCCAATGGATTAAAACTCTCGTATTTAACCCAACTTAAGAATCATGAACCGTCCACCTACATTTCTGTGATAAAACGAAATTCATGTTCTAGCCTTACAAAACCGATTCCTTAATTGACTAATACGACTTTCAGGTATATTTCTATCCTAAAGGTAAATCAATTCTCAATTTTCCCAAACTAAGAGAAGATCATATCCTATCAATTCACAACTTTCCAATTTCTTGCTCTCTCGAGTGAAACCGATCTTTTTAGATATACATTAATATTGGCCACACATTAATGCAGTAAGAACAAGAATCAATAGAATAACCATGGAAGAAAAGATGAAAAAACAAATAATCAATAATCACATTTCAATACAATTGTTCTTAACCTCAGCAAGAAGGGGATTTAGCCACTCCTTGTGGATTAAACATCGTTAAATGAGTGTTAATCATACAAGCAATTGAAATAAAGAAGAAGGAGATAGAGAAAAACCCTGAGATTTTCGTCCCCTCAACTGCCTGTAACCCACGTTCTTGCTCCACCAAGTCAGAATTTCTAAAATAAAACCTAAGTGTGCTATTTATACTAGTGGGAATTTTTCCCGGATTAACAAGCAATGTGTCACGGAGTGTATCGTGGAGCACTGCCTCCGTGACACGGTGTATATCGTGGAGCACTGCCTCCGTGACACGTTGCTGTTCCACCACAGGCCAAATTTTTCATTTTTTCTTGTTGACTTTCACGTTTTGCTCTTGATTCCATTCCTCCACTTCACCAAATCATGAATTAGTTCCTCAAATGCATTATTAACCTTCAAAAACAAGGACTAATCATGTTGGTTAGTATATATTCACATTTACATAAAATCACATGAGAATGTATATAAATAATTAGATAAACAAGACTAAATTGAGTTATAAAGTAGCACCTGGGCATGCAATTATGCCCAAGATCAGTGAGTCCTCATCCTTCGAGGACCTTCAGTTAGTTGAGCTATGTTCTTTTCAGTTTCATATTTCTAGTGAGCTAGTTGGGGTGTTGTCCCATTAGTTCGTCAGTATTTAGAGGCTTTCCCGACACAGACATGTGTATTCAGCTTCGGATTCTGTGTTGTGATGTTACCGTTGGATAAACATTTGTTATTCAGATTTCCACTATTTCAGAATTTAGTTATTAGCTTTTTATAATTACCTTTAGTTGTCACGTTCATGCCATGGGTTGACTTGGCACCATTTCTGGTTTTAGGTTCCTTGTCTTGATATGGGCCTATGTTTGGTCATGAAAAATTTGGTATCAGAGCATTAGGTTTTGAAGTGTCCTGGGGTATCTGAAAGCGCACCATATTTATGACAAAGAGGCCATAAAACATTTTAGAAAACTTCCCTTCTTTCATGATTTTATCTTGTGCTATGAGTTCAACTCTCTTGATTTCTCTAACTCCAGCTTTACGTATTTTTCAGAATCATGCCTCCACGTTGTATAAATGGAAGAAGAAACAAAAATAGTAATGGACATGAGGATGGCAATGGAGATGGGCATCAAGAAGCCCCACCAGCCCCAGCTGATCCCGTGCCCGAGTAGGTTGCCCATGCTGATTTTAGGGCAGCCATTCAGATGTTGGCACAACTGTTGATCGCTCAAGTCAATCAGCAGGAAGTGGCTCACTTTCCCCAGAATTGGAACGCAGCGGCGGCTAGAGTTCGGGATCTTCTTAGGATGAATCCTCCTGAGTTCCTTGGGTCGAGGGTGGATAAGGACCCATATGAGTTCTTAGAGGAGATCTAAAAGATCACCCAGATTATGGGGTTGACGGGGGAGGAGTGTTGCGACTTAGCCTCCTATCAATTGAAAGGGGTTGCCCATATATGGTACAGGCAGTGGAAGGATAACCGAGAAGTCAGAGTGGGCTCCATTTCATCGCATTCTTAGACCAATTCTTTTCCCAAGAGATATGGGAAATCAATGCAGATGAGTTTGTGAATTTGAGATAGAACAACATGATTATTCAGGAGTATGCTCTTGAGTTCACCCGGTTGTCCAAATATGCACCGGAGATGGTGGCTGATCAGAGAGCTCGAGTGAGCTGATTTGTGAATGGAGTAGTGGATTATTTGGTCACGGACTACAGGACCACTATGCTTCATCAAGACATTGACTTCTCCCGACTAGTCTTGTATGCCCAGCAGATAGAGGCGGTGCACATAAGGGAGAGGGAGAGAGAGGCCAAGAGGGCCAAGATTGAGAGTTTTGGGTTTTCCCAGCAAAGGTCTGGTGGCGGACATCGTCAGCAGTCCCACCACCGATCGTCATCCCCAGTGCCATCATCAACCAGTGTGCCATCCAGGTCTAGGCGCAATCAGAGGGGAAGGACATCAGGTTCTCTAGGTCAGGGGAGTAGGCTAGTAGAGCCCAGCATTCCAATTTGTGATAGGTGTGGTAGGAGGCACACAGGATAGTTCTTAGCAGGTTCAGGGACATGTTTTGGGTATGGGAAGCCCAGCCACATGCTCAGAGATTGTCCAGCGGCCAGACAGGGCCATGGTAGAGACCGTGACCCCATTACCAGTTCAGCAGCTCCACCAGCACGCTCAGCTCAGTAGGGTGCATCCACTAGTGCGGGTGGTGGTCAGTGTCAGAATAGGTTTTATGCCCTCTCATCACTACAGGAGCAGAGGTCTCTTCGGACGTGGTCACTGGTATGTTACGAGTATTCCATCATGATGTTTATGCATTGTTAGATCCAGGGGCTACCTTATCTTTTGTGACCCTTATGTTGCTATTAGTTTCGGAGTTAATCCTAAAGTTTGATCAGAACCCTTCTCAGTCTCTACTCCAGTCGGTGTCTCAGTTATAGCTCGATGGGTATACAAAAATTGTCCTGTCATAGTCCTTCAGAAAGTTACCTCAGCCGATCTAGTAGATTTAGACATGATTGATTTTGATGTTATATTTGGTATGAATTGGTTGCATGCATATTATGCGTCAGTGAATTGTAGAACTCGTACGGTAGAGTTTTAATTTCCAGGTGAGCTAGTCCTAGAATGGAAGGGTAGTTAGTTGTGCCTGTAGGTTACTTCGTTTCCTACCTTAAGGCCAAGAAGATGTTTCCAAAGGTTGTGTTTACAATCTAGTTTGAGTTAAGTATGCTACATCCGAGACCTCAACTCTTCAGTCTGTTCCTATAGTATGTGAGTACCCGAAGGTTTTCCTAGATACCTACCAAGAGTTCCTCCCGAGCGGGAGATTGACTTTGGTATTGGCCTTCTTTCTGATATAGAGCCTATATCTACTACTCCTTCTAGAATGGCTCCAGTTGAGCTAAAGGAGCTGAAAGAGAAGTTGAAGGATCTCTTAGATAAGGGCTTCATCAAACCTAACAAGTCCTCGTAGGGTGCACCAGTTCTCTTTGTTCAAAAGAAAGATAGCTCTCTTCATATGTGCATTGACTACCGGCACTTGAACAAGGTTACAACCAAGAACAAGTATTCCCTCCCTAGAATTGGTAACTTGTTTGACAAACTGTAGGGTGCTAAGTGCTTCTCAAAGATGGACCTCAGGTCCGGTTATCATCAACTCATATTTAGGGAGAGTGACCTTCCGAAGACAGCCTTTAGGACTCGGTATGGTCACTATGAGTTTGTAGTTATGTCTTTTGGACTAACGGATGCTCCTGTAGCTTTTATGGATTTGTAAACAGGTTCTTCAAACCATACATGGACATGTTTATGATTGTCTTCATTGAGGACATTCTCATATACTCTCAGAGCGAGGAGGAGCATGCCGCTCATTCGAGGATTGTGCTATGGACTCTCAAGGATCGCCAGTCATTTGCTAAGTTCATCAAGTGTGAGTTTTGGTTGGACTCAATAGCATTTTTGGGCCACGTAGTGTCAAGCGAGGGTGTGCAAGTAGACACTCAAAAGATAGAAGCTGCAAACAATTGGCCTATACCAGTTAGTCCTTTAGATATCAGGAGTTTCTTGAGTTTAGTTGGCTACTATAGTAGGTTTGTTGAGGATTTTCATCCATTGCAAGTTGACCCAGAAGAAAGTTAAATTTTAGTAGTCGGATGCCTGTGAGAAGAGTTTTCAAGAGTTAAAGACTCAGCTCACTTCAGCTCCAGTATTAACCCTACCAGAGGGTACAAACAAATTTGTTGTGTACTATGATGCATCTAGGGTTGGTCTTGGTTGTGCTAGATGCAGCATAGTAAAGTCATTGTGTATGCCTCTAGACAGCTTAAGACTCATGAGAAGAATTATCTGATGCATGACCTAGAATTTGCAGCATGGTGTTTGCATTGAAGATTTGGAGGCACTACTTGTATGGGTGCATGTAGATGTGTTCACACACCATAAGAGCCTTCAATATATGTTTACTCAAAAAGACCTGAATTTGCGACATCGGAGGTGGTTAGAGCTTCTCAAAGACTATGACATGAGTGTCCTTTATCATCCGGGCAAGGCAATGTAGTGGCGGATGCTCTTAGAAGGCTATCCATGAAGAGTGTTTCTCATGTGGAATATGGAAGGAAAGAGTTAGTGAAGGATGTCCATAGGATTGCTCGTTTAGGAGTTCGCCTTATTGATTCGACGGATAGTGGTGTCATTATTCAGAATGGTGTTCAGAATCCTCTTTGGTGACTGAGGTCAAGACTAGACAAGATGACGATCCTATTTTGGTAAAGTGAAGGAAGCGGTTCAGAGTCAGAAGGTAGAGGTCTTCTCCTAAGGGGGAGTGGAGTACTTTGATATCAGGGTCGTTTGTGTGTGTTCCAAGAGTTGATGATTTGAGGAAGCACATATTGCATGAGGATTATGGTTCTCAATATTCTATACATCCAGCTATCACTAAGATGTACCGTGACCTACAAGATGTCTATTGGTGGAATGGCATGAAGAAGGACATAGAAGAGTTTGTGGTTAAGTGTCCAAACTGTCAGCGAGTGAAAGTTAAGCATTAATGACCTGGAGGTGTGCTACAAGACATCAGTGTTCCTACTTGGAAGTGGGAAGAGATCAATATGGACTTCGTTATAAGGTTGCCTTGTATTTCTTGACAGTATGACTCTATTTGGGTGATTGTAGACAAGTAGACTCTTAAGAATATGTTGAGAGCATGTGATTGACTTCAAAGGTAGTTGGGATGATCATTTAACTTTTATCGAGTTTGCATACAACAACAGTTACCACTCCAGTATTCAGATGGATCCATTTGAGGATCTTTATGGGCAAAGATGTAGATCGCTTATTGGTTGGTTTGAGGTAGGTGAAGCTACGTTGATAGGGCAAAATTCAGTTCATGAGGCTATGGAGAAAGTTTAACTTATAACGCAAAGGCTAAAAATAGCTCAGAGTTGTCAAAAGTCATATGTTGATGTTAGGCGGAGAGAGCTTGAGTTTGAAGTTGATGATTGGGTGTTCTTGAAGGTACCTCCCATGAATGGGGTAATGAGGTTCAGAAAGAAAGGGAAGCTTAGTTCCCGATATAATAGTCCCTACAAGATTGTGAGACGGTTGGCAAAGTGGCCTATAAGTTAGAGCTACCAGCGAAGTTTGCTTCGGTACATCCAGTCTTCCAAGTATCATTGTTAAAGAAATTCTTTGGTGATACGACTTTGGTTGTTTGGGTGGAGAGCATAGGTGTGAAGGATAGCCTTAGTTATGAGGAGGTACCAGTTCAAATCCTTGATCGTCAAGTCTGAAAGTTGAGAAATAAATAAGTATCTTCAATAAAGGTTCTGTGGAGAAATTAGCTTGTTGAGGGAGCTGTAGGAAGCCAAAGCAGATATGATAGCTAAATACCCGCATCTTTTCCCTTCCGGATCAGTTCCATCTTGAAGTATCAGTTTCCTCCTTAGTACTCTACTCAGTCTCATGTCTAACTCATGTCTCTCAGTTCCTTTCATTTTAGTGCTTGTATGTGTGAATCATGAAGCCAGTTCAGTCAGGTTTATTAGTTTGGAGTCAGTCACTTTGTCAGTTTTCAGCTTCAGATATTTAGTATTTGAGATTGCAATTCCTTTTCCTAGCTTTTCAGTATGTTTACCCATATTTAAGGACGAATGTTCCCAAGGGGGAGATATTGTAATACCCTAAAAGTCCCTAAGATAAGACCGAGGATTTAAGCGGAGAAAGTAGGAAAATTTTTCACCTGGTCACAGGACGACCCATCAAGTGACCCATGAAGTGACTTAATGAGTCGTGATGTGGCTCGTGAAGGGAGAGCAAACATTGGAGAATGAAAGTTGTTTTGGGACTTGGCGACGGATGGAACGACGAGTCGTCCAGTGGGTAATGACTCATCCAGTGGCTCACCCCAAGAGTCGTGGTCAGGGGGTCTTCAGGGATGGTGCCAAGAGTCGTGGTGTCACTTCACAACTTATCCTGTGGGTCATGGTCAGGATGGCCAGGTTGGAGGTTGAGTTTGCAATGAAGGTAACGAGAAAGGACAACGAGTCATCCTCTGGAGTAACGACTCATGATGTCCCTCGTTGGGACTGTCAGTGTTTTCATAATTCCTAAGCTCCTAAGCCCTAAACTATGTCATTTTTAGATCTATTACGAAGGTTTTAAGAGGGTTTAGCCTATTCTAACCCATTCTCTTCCCATACATGCAAGTATAGAAGATCCCATAGGAGATCAAGCCTAGAAATCTTCAAGTTCTTCCCCAAATCTCTTGTTATTTCAAGGAAGGGTGTAGATTCAGCTTACCCATATATATAGGGCCATGAATGAGTGTTTTCTTTCACTCTCATGCCCAAATTTGTCATCTAGTTCATGAATTCAAGTGTTTGATCTTATGTGGTTTTAACTTAACTTTATGAAATTCTTTATACTTTATTCATGGGTCAATTCCCTTCATATTTCAAATGATGTTTTAAGATTCATGGGCAGATTTTATGTACAAATTAATTATAAATTCATGATTTCAAGTTTTAGAAAAATTATGCCCAATTATGCAAGTTTCATGAAAAGTCAAGTTTATGATCCACGATTTCAAGTATGATTAGATATCTCACATGATTAAATGTTTGCAAATGATCCATGTATGAATCTATGATTTTGGCTTGTGAAGTCTATTTCAAGTATGCAAGATTTTAAGATTTTGGCAAGCCCGCGCAAGTTAAGTATGTTTTTCATGATTTATCCAAGGCTAATAAGATCAGCTTATGATATATTTTAGAGTCAAGACTCCCCATGTTTAGATTTCAAACTATGCATGTAATTACATTTTCAGCTTCATTGAAAAATGATGGCAGTTTGCATATTTTTTGGAGCAGTTTCTAGCACCGAGTAGGCTTGGGGTTTCAAGGATCCCCTGTCTTAGAACTAAGCGCCAATGTAGGTTTATTTATTTATATTGGGACATCCCTTGTGAGTTTTCCCTACCCCTAAGGGGCATTCAGCTTGATATTAAAATCATGGTAGCGTCTATAGCCCTGACAAGGTTTTAGATGGCTCTACCCACTTGAGTGTAATAGTTGGGGCATCACGTAAGCTCTATCGTGATGGTGTCAGTTATATGATGAGTCTCCCATTATTCCTCATGGTTTCAGTTATGCATATTTATCAGTTATGATATTAAGTTTTCAGTAGGTTTGACCCCATGATCAGGTTATCAATTTTACTTAAAATCTTAGTTTCAGGTTTGGGTAATTCAATTCAATTATAAGACTCAGTTTATGTCTAATCATATTTTCAGATATCAGCATGCATCCTTTAACTCTCAGAATATTATGATGTTATGATTTATGATATGCATGATTTCAGTTTTTACTTACTTAGGTTGTTTTACTTACCTTGCATACTTAGTACATTGCACTGACCGCATACTCTACGTTGTATCATTTCATGATACAGGTTCAGACGTCCAGACTCAGTCTCATCGTTAGCCAGTCTCCTAAGCCTATCCAGTTCTCCAATTGGTGAGTCGTCATCCTTTAAGGACCTTTAGTTAGTGAGCTATGTTATTTTTAGTTTCAAATTTCTAGTGAGTTAGTTGGGGTGTTGTCCCATAAGTTCGTTAATATGTTAGAGGCTTTCAAGGCATAGACCTGTTTTTTCAGCTTCGGATTTTTTGTTGTTATTTTCTATTGGATAAATTTTGTTATACAGATTTCCGCTATTTCAGAATTCAATTATCAGCTTTGTTATAATGATCTTTAGTTGTCATGTTCATTCCATGGGTTCACTAGGGGCCATTTATAGTTCTAGGTTTCGTGTCTAAGTCTAGGCCTATGTTCGGGTTGTGACATGTGCTGAGGCTTAATTAATGATTCCCATGCATATATATTTGTATAGAAATTTCCTAAGTGTGTCTCAAGGCAAAATCCTAGACGTACCTGCGCTTAGGACATGATTTTAGGCTTTCTGTTGCTAGTCACTTCACCTAAAATGACCTCCTTAAACATCTTCCTTTGCTAGACAATGTTGAGCCTTTGATCCTTTTTCTTTGAAACCATATTACAAGCTTAACAACACTTCTTAATCCTCGTCTTTGGCACCCATCCTCCCTAGTTTCTAGTGGTGAAAGCATGAAAAAGGGGACTTTCAGTCCAAGAAGTAGGGCGAGATAAGGAAATGTGTGGAAATGAGGCAAAAGCCTATGTTTGGGGGTTTACAAGAAAAGGGAGAAATGTGAAAGCATCAATGTGAGGTAGCACCAAATTGTGAGTAAAATGAATGAATTGGTTGGTTGAAGAACCGTGAATAATTGAAAGAAAAGGAATAGTGAAAGGTGTTACCTTTTGCTTAGATGAGGCAAAATTTGGAATCCAAAGGTGTTATAAGGGTGACTTTGGTTAAACAAAAGATGAAGATGATGAGCAAGGAGAGATAATTTGAAATGATCTCAATAGTGTGATGGGATGTTAAAAATGTTCACAAAGAGGGATTAGGGAGGTTCTAACCACTAAAACTCATTGTTTATCCTACCTTAATACCTAGCCTTCATTATGACTCCCAATTCCTAATTGATTTTTAGTGTAGCAACTCTACATTAGTGGCGAGTTACATGAAGGGCAAGCTTATGGGTCAAGTTGTGTGCATGGAGAATTTCTTTGTGAGAGTGAGCATTATTGTCCTATTCTATAATCCCTTGTGTGTGCATTGCTTGATGATAAAAAGAGATTTTCTCTTCTTGTGAGTGCATCACCCCCTTGGAGAACATGCTTGTATTGGTGTAATGAAGTGATTGGGACATGAGTGTTATGAGCTTTAAGTCAAGCTTTGAATGTGATTTGTAATGATTTGAGATGCTATGTGTGCTTGTTTTAATAAACCATGCCCTTTTTTTGAAGAATGAAAACATTTGTGAATCATGTCTTTTCATTGTGGTCACCTCTTAAAACTTTTACAACATGTTTTGGGGAGTCTCTTCTCTATTCCTTGAGTTGCTGAGCATTTATTGGGTTATCTTAGGATCAGTGGTCCTTGGTGCATAAATTCATATGGTATAACATGTTGTTTCATTTGCTTGGCTGTAAGGAATTGTATTACTTGAGGACAAGAAATGGTTCAAGTTTCGGAGTTTTGATGAGTTAGTAATTTACCAACTCATTAGGTTCTTAGACATCAGGTTTTGTTTGGTTTTAAAGTCAATTAGGTATATTTTATGCTCTTTATCCTTGATCTGTGCAAGTATTTAACTTGAGTAGAGAAAGCATGAAATGGAGAAAAAAGCATGAAAATTGACTTAAGAACCGGTGAAACGCGGATACCTACTATGCTTAATAAGAATGGCTATCGACGGACCGCGGACCAGCACTGGTGAACAACCGGTAACTCGCAAGTGAGGTCCGTCAAAAAAGGGCAAAAATGTCCGATTCATAAAAAGAGGAGCATTTTGTACCCTACGTTTGTAAATATTTAAAAGAAAACTGAACCTTCTATTCCAGATGATTATTCCATTATATTGAATATTGACTAGAAAGTAGAGAGAAGTTGGAGAATTGAATTACAGAGACAGAAATCTTAATCTTCTTCTTTGAAAAGGTAGAAAAACTTCATTGAAGACCAGTACCTTGTGCTTTAATTTTCTTACTCATTTTGTTGAATGGATGTTGAATTATTACTTAATGCAATATCTTTTTCTACTTATATGAATAGCTAAATTCCTTTCTAGGGGTGTGTGAATGATTGGGGTTGATTTGGATTGGGTATTGTTTAATTGATCTTAGATTTACTCAATTAGTATAATTCTAGTGTATCATCTGAGTTTTAATCTAAATACTCATAGTTGCAAATGTGGGTTGTATTTACTTACTTTAATTTTGCTTGAAAATGAAATTTAGAGTATGGGTGATGAAACATTAGTGGGTACTTAGGTGTTGATCATGTGGGGTTGGGCTAGAGATAGCCAAAACCCATTGTAACACCCATTTAGAATCAAAGCTAGAAATAGTTTATTCTTATCTAAGTTGATGTGGTTGTTGTGAAAAGGACTTTGTGGTTTGAGAAAACTCGAGGTATAATGCACCTAATTTGTTGAAAAACATAAGGTGCCACCTCGTCGACAACTAATTATACTATTGAGTAATGCTAGGAGTTGTTAATAATCTCAATCCAATGATGCCCCAGTAATGTCACACCCCTAGTAGTCTCTCCTTTGGTATTTTCTATGCTTTGTCCCTATTTTCATGAGTCAATTTGTAGTACAATTAAAAAGTTGTGATTTCACTAATTTTTACTTTATTATTTTTGAGACATTGATGCAAGTTACTTCAATTTGATAAACAACTTTTGCGTGATCAAATACTATTCCCTGTGGATTCAACCCCGACACTCATCGGGTATATTTATTTTGCCAACAACCGTTTACACTATTTCATTAAGAGGAGTGAATTTGGAAGTTATCAATCTGATTTGTCAAGATGATCCTATCGCATTGCATCACCCAATCAAGAAAGACGTTCGGGTTACTTTCACTCTTAAAAGAAGGAAGAGTAACTTTGATGGAGTTGAGACCCATTCCTGACCTCCATTGTTGCCATTTAACTCGTGAACCCCATAAGATCCTCGACATAGAACTCATCATGGTATCACAGATCACGGTGGCCATCTTTTCGATAATCACCCCCATTTCTACCCATATGATGGATAGGACTATGTCGACCACCTCTTCCGCAATGAGGACCTTGAAAGTTCATATATGGCCCTCTCATATGGTTTTGGTAATCACTGGGAACATCATGAAACTCCTCTTGGAACTCCTCATGGAGTTCACCATCCAAAGGTTGGACATTATGGATCTGACAGATATTTCGAAATGGAAGGCAGGTATTTGGTGGAGGAAAAGGTATATGTAGTTGTTGTGGAGGAAAGCACAAGAAAGTGCATGTAGTCGTCAAGTAATATAGGACATTGAAGTCCCGATTATCGATCCCTCAGAGACTTTCCAGATTAATTGCCCAAGGTTAACTCTTTATTTTGCTACTCTAACAAATACAGATAAAAATGGGGAAAGATTTGGAGATTAAACTACTAGACTTGAAATGTAAAATTAACTAATGAACTAAAATTGTTGCAAACATGTTTGCACTTAAAATGATGATGAAAATCTAGGGAAATGACACTTTTACTCCAGGTTGAGTTTCGAAGACTTGAATACGCTAGATTGATTCTTTCTAAGGTTGCAAGTTGCAAGTTGCTATCCAATTTCTTTCCACTCTCCCAAGCATTCAAGAACTATCTCATGAACCCTAATAACTATATACCTATGGTCGTAGGAGAAATATAAAACAATGGTTGTGGCTACTTGTGTATCAACTAAACAAGGTTGAAAGGTATATTTCTTTCCTCATCAAAAACTTCTAACCTTCAACCGATGGGCCAATGGATCTTGGAATTCCTATTTTATATATACTTTTAACCATTTTAGTTCCCTCTCTCATGTTCAACCATAAGCCAACAGAAATATTTGAAAGGTGATCAGTCTAACGAATAAGCAATTAACATAAGAAAATATGAACAACCTTTAATGAAGAATCAAAACTAGAAATAATCAATCTTTCAAACTTCAACCATCTTCTATGGAAAAAACCCTATAATGGGAGTTTAGCCACTCATAGAAAAGCAGAAAAAACATTATCATTTGAAGTATAAAATGATAGAGAAAAGAAGAAACCTAAGTTATGAACTTGTAGCTCCTCCAAAGCTGCGTTACGACCTTACTATGATCAAACAAAATGATGTGAGATAGCTAACAAATGACCTAGATGTTATATTTATAAGTGAGCTCTCAAATTACGCTTTTTCCCTCAAGTAATTAGCTTCAAAATCAGCGAAATCTATCCTGAAACAAGTTTGGCGCGCCACACACTCTAGTGCACAAAGTTACACTCGATTTTCCTCTAAAGTTTTGCTCCGTGCGTACCATGCCAGCTAAAGCACCAAGGTGCTAGTTGATAACATCCAAAATATATCCTTAGTGCAAAGAATATACATGGACAAAGTATCAAAAGAAGTAACCCGATGGGTGTCGGGGTCGAAACCCACGAGCACTAGGGAATGATAGTTACAAGTGTCGGTTGAGAAATTGATGTTAGTTTGCACCACACAAATTTAACAGAGTATCATGGCTGAAACTTGGGGGGGTTAAAACTTGCAGTGAATTATAGTTGGCGATTTAGTGAAATGAAACAACAAGATCACTGAAATTGTCAACAAGAGTGTGAAAGACTAGAGGTGTGGTGTAGATTAAATACTAACTAGATCGGGACATGCTGGTCATCTTATGAATTCAACAAGTGTAACCCGATTTGATTTGGATTAGCAACTGCATTACTTTCTAGCTATTAGCTTCTAATAAGGAATGAAAATGCAATTTCAGCTATTTCTAGCCCAATTTCACAATCTCTTATCCATACCCACTATTAAATTCTTTGTCATCCAATACTTAATTATTCTTTTACAAGCAACAATCAAGCAAGAATAAATAGACCCATATCATAATCAATGGATCTTCCTTTATAGATTGAAGAGAATCTAACAGATTTACACTTATTTGAACAATATGAAGATGACTCTAGCAATACCCACTTTAATTAAGTATTCATCATTACACACCTCTAGTTAATGATTTAGCTACTCATGATTAAGAAATTCAAAAGCACATTCATCAATAACTTCATTGAATTTAATAGCAAGAGTAGTAAAATCAAATTCCCAAAAATAGTCTCCAACAATGGCTGAAACTTACTATTATAAGGAAGAAATAGAGCAGAGTACTTTTTCCAAATTTACCAATCAAAATCTCCCTATCTCTACTAAGAGAATGTTCTCCATCTCAAAAGGAAAACAATAATGTGATATATGTTTTGCTCTCTCTCAATATCTCTATTTCTACCTCTCCTTCTGTATATCTGTACAAAGTACTTTATCTGCTATTTATATCCTGAAAAGTAGGGCTCTTTTTATCTATTTTCCCATATTGGACAATTATACCCCTAATCTTGAATTAGTGGAGACACCGGCGGTTCACCGGTCCCAATTTGTGAACTGCCGATGTCTTATCTGGGCCTTCACGCAACTCTAGTGAGCATCGGCGGTTCACCCAGCATTTAGCCGGTACCAATCCGTGAACCTCCAGATCTTTATGCTATTTTCCATAAACTTAGGTGTCCTTCGGTGACTAGACAGGCGAATCGCTACTGGAAACTCGCAATTCACTGGTGGCATTATTCCTCAGAGGCAATGATGTTCGGCCTTTGGCCGGCATTTCGCCGGTCTTCAATGGTGGATCTCTGATTTTCTCTCACTCCTTTCTTTTTGCTCCATTTTTGCTCTTTTCTTCACATTATCATCTGCACACAACAAAATCAAAAAGGGCATAAAATCCATATAATCAACTCAATAACTAAGCATAAACTCAAGTTTTAGAGCCTGATGAGTTGGATAAATTACCAACTCATCAAAACCCCCAAACTTGAACCATTGCTTGTCCTCAAGTAAGCAATACTCATTTATTGAGAAATATACCACCTCTATTCAAAAATATACCTCCCCAATCACTTGAACTATGACAAGCCAAAAATATGCTCATCGGCTCACCGAAAAAGAGAAGAAAATACCCCAAGAGACCAAAACAATGAAGATGTTTCAAACAAGCTACCATTTTCCACCAATCAAAGCTTATGAAAGGATTCATTCAGTAAAACAAGGGCATTGCTCAACCATGAAACACACATAGCATCTCAAGTTATAATTAGTGCATATTCAAAGCTTTCCTTAGAGTTTACACTCCTCGTGCCCTATTCCCATATTAACTCTGAATGCTTTTGTGTCCCCAAAAAGGAATGATGCCACTCACCAAAATAAGAATCCCTATTCTTTAGGTCATGTGATCATTTGAATGCACAAAAGGGATTGTTTGGAAGAGACACTCACACTCACTCTTCCAAAAGAAATCTTCATGCATACACTTGACCCATAGGTTTTCCCTTCATGTGATTCGCCATTATGTAGAGTAGTTGCACTTAGAATCATTTAGGGCTTGCGGATTGTGATTTAGGCTCGGGGTAAGGGTAGGATAAAAATTTGGCTGTAGTGACTAGATCATCCATAATGCTTCTGGTGAACATACCTTACATCAACTTCGTCCACTCACTTCACATTGTTTCACTTTTTTCCTTGTTTCTAACTTTCATTTATTATAACCCTTTGGCTTTTACAACTAGCCTTATCACCTCAAGAGGAAACACCGGTTCACACAAATTGTCTTTCTCTTTTTTATTTATCCTTTGGTGCATTTTGACATAATATGGTGCTCCCCTCACACTAAAATTCTTATCTTCCCCTTTTTGCACACCCCAAACTTAGGCTTTTGCCTCATCTCTCATTTTTTATCACTCCCTCTTTCTTAGGCTTTAAGCCTCATTTCATCACTATCTTGTCACTAGAATTTAGGGAGAATGGGTGCCAAAGAGAGGTATTAAGAACGGTCTTAAGGCATGTGATGTGGTTGCCAAAGAAAGGGTCTAAGGCTCAACGTTGGCTAACAAGGATCAATGCTCATGGAGGGTATACGAGTGAAGTGACTAGATAGAGGAAAGCCTAAACTCATGTTCGTGGCGCAACTACATCTAGGATTTTTCCTTGAATCACATTTGGGGCAGGTTCTAAAAAAGATGTTATGCACGAGATTCATCAAAAATTTCCTCACTACACAAGGCATCACCCTTAAAGGGTCTACAAGAGTCATTCTCAACAAAAAAGTATCAAATTAGGACATCAAAGCAGGAAAACATCATAAGTCAAGCAAAGAATTTACAACGTATGACAAAGAATGCTATGCTACGATGCCAACACTTGGTCATTATCTTTATTTTCATGCCCTTATTTTAAATTCCATTTCAATAATTTTTTTCTTGGTGGTGCCTCTCAAAAAAACTTCATAAAAGACTCAAAACAACATGGAATTTTCCCTTAAGAATGTCACCACTCAATCTATCATCGGGAAATACCAACCTGGTTTGACAACAAAAATAAACAAAAATAAAAGAATGTTCCTCGGGAAAAAACCATGGTCTAAAGAAAATCCTCAGAATTTTAATTACTATTTACAACGGCGAAAAAGGAACAAGACTTTGGGTCATTTCAAGTAATATTTTGCAATTCAAAACAAAGACGCCATTTGATCACTAACCATCAACCATCAAAACTAAAACAAGTCATTCATTTCATTCAAATTTTTTTCAAACAAGACACACCCAACAAGGGAAATCATCAATCATCACCAAAAGAAAACAACAGCCCGACAAAGGCTCTACTCAATCAATTTCAAAACAAAAATATAAAAACATCCAAAGAAACATTCATCTCTGGCCCCATCATCAACTGTGCTCATCCCTCCTCCATTTAAGAGAATACATTGTCACCAGTGTAAATATGCAAAAGGGAAAGGGACAAGAAACTCCTTGAGTGGGTCACTCTTTTTCATTATCAGCATCTGCATCACCTGCACCACCACCGTTGGCCTCACCTAGACCAGAAAAATCATCTCCCAGCCCCTCAAAAAGATCATCAATTATACCCCAAACTGAGGAAGGAGCAGCCATTGCAGCATCCAGTGCTCATACCCGGCACTTATGTTGAAGTCCAACTCTTCCACTCTTGTACCTCGTCTGAAGGGAAGTGACCACCCCTTCCACCGCATCGATCCTATTGCATAGCATGGTGAAATTCTCATACAATGACTTGAGCTCCTTTTTGATTGTTTTGTCAATGAGTATAGGGAGGCTCTTAGCTAATCGTTGAAGATGGCTTTCATGCAAGTTTTCATCTCCACGAGTCTATGGAGACCACTTGGTTGAGAGGATTGCGGAGGGGGAGAAGCTCCACCCTGAGGAATGTCGCCTAATGCTTGGCTTGACATTGCTGGCTGGAGCATATTTGATTCTGGGGCGCATGGTGACTGGTCTGACCCATGGGAGAGGGATCATTCCTACACTCCAAAGGTATGCAGTCTCTTTCTTTTCATTGTCGTTGCCTCCGAATCTCTCTTTCAATCAATGGCTATCACTCCTAGAACAGCGAAAGAAGTTTCATCAGGAAATAGAGGCACTCCATCTTGTGAGTAAATCTTGGAAATCAAGACGGCGTAGGGCATTGAAGTGATCGACTATCGAGCCTTTTTCTTCATCTATTGGGCGACAATTTCCCCAAAGTTAATAGGGACTCCCGCATGATGCAAGCAATAAAAATAGCAGTTTCTAGGCTGACCCTTTTCTCATTTTTGGAGGGGATGATCCGAGCACAAATAAAATCCAGCCATAGCTTGGCCTCAAACTTCAAATCATGACGAGAGATTTTGCCATCCATTGAGGCCCAGAGAGGAGTGTCAACAGCAATAATGCGAGCTACCCAAGCAAATTGATCCTTCATATCAGTTTCCTGGGCCATATACTCTGTACCAGATTCAACTTCATCTTCCGAAAACAAAGAGTTAATGGCCGCTGGGTTAATGTCAACTTCCACTCCCCTTAGCATTACCGAAGGCAGGCATGGAAAATCATCGACCTTGCCCCTATGTTGCATGCTCTCTTGAAGGGCCTGATATGAGGCGTAGAACTCCGTCACCAAACCGGGGTGTGTTATTGCCTTTCTGTGAATTGGGCTGTGATGTTTGGAAGGTCGCCCCTCAATCCTGCCAAATTGAACCGCTTCTCCATTGTGATGGATCGACCTTGGCAGATTACATAATTCTCTTACATGTTGGGAACGCAAAAGATTATTGCTTCCTTGGTGTTGGCACGCAGTGGAGCGGCCTTTTCTTTGCCCTTGCCCTTGCTAGAAGATGAGGCGGGGGCCTTTCCTTTTCCTGTATTCCTTGATGAAGACATGGATTATTTTTCTGCAAGAATAATGTTAGTGACAGCTATTTGAAGAGAGAATTAAAATAATCAAAACTAGTCTAAGGGGTAACTAAGAAACAAGGGAAAGAAACGGTCATTTAAAGAACCCATAGTACCGGCGAAGCACCAACAGTTTGCAAGAGCAATTTCGCGGACCGTCGCTTGCCCACCGATGCGTTACAGAAAACTGGGAAAATGAGGGATGTATCAGCAGTTAAGCGATTAATTGCCAGTCCAGATTCATGAACCGCCGATGTAACGTGGGATCCACTTAGTGGCTTGAAGCCAATTTTAAGAGTGAACCAACGTTCTATCGGCGATGCGCCGAACCTGACCGGTTAAACGCCGGACCCCATCGTCCCCAATTCAAACTTAACCAAATCACAAACACCCATTAATAGATACTCGCACACATCATGATAAAATCACCACTACTCCATTTAAATATAATCTCATGACATTTTGCCCTTAAGAATGGCATCACCTGGTCTATCATTAGGCAAAAGGTTGCATTTTATTCTGATTGGGTTACTCAGACTTCACCCATTTCAAAATTTCACACACATAAACACATATTCCCCATTTCATTCAACACCAGAGCATATTCATGAGTTTGATAAGCAGGGGAAACAAAGTATTAATACTAAGAATGAAGCATAAATGAGAGAATCAAGGCAAAGGAAAGGAAACTTTTACCACAATGTAGGATAGCTTGAACACGTGAACATCAAAAGCTTAGATAATTCTTAACAATGGCACTTCAAGAGATGTGTAGTAGAGGAAGGAAATGTGAGTGAAGTGAGTGTGTTAGTGAAAGGATGGAGAGGGTTTTATAGGCGAAAGGTGGAGGTTTGATAGGTTGAGGTAAAGGTGGAGAGTTTAATGTGGGTGTGTTGGTGGGAAGTGGGAAGATGTAAAGGTGGAAAAGGGGAAAGGTTGAAAAGAGAGAAATATGGGAAAGTGGGAATGTTGGGTAATGGAGAGACAAAAATGGAATGGAAAAATGGTGGAGAAAGGGGAACTAGGGAAATATTTGTAGAATAGGGAGGCTGATAAGGTATTTTGGATTTGGTGCGCCCGCTCTTTAATTTCCATTTTAATATACACTTATACCTCGACCGGTGCTTCATCAGCGGTTCGCCGAATCACACCGGCGTTCCACCACTTTAATTTTTCTCTGCCATGTATTTTCTGCCCAGTTATTTGTTACTCAGTCAGTGATCCACTGGCGGTTCACGGATTGAATTAGTGATCCGCTAGTGACCTATCGTAGGTTCCCGAGCTTTAGGTCCTCTATGTTACCTCGGCAACCCATTGGTCGTCCACGATTTTGCTTTAGCAGTTTGCCGATGGGTTCGCCGGTCCTTTGATCCAAGCCCCATCCTTCTGTCTTGCACTCGCCTTAAACGATGGTTCGTGCTTCTGGATCGATGACTCGCCGATTCCGCACCATTCCTCTATTCATGGTTTGTTTCTCCCTTTGTTCCTCACTTCACATCTCCTACAAAAACAAAAACAACAAAGACATAAAATAATTCACTAAACACTTGGGTTGCCTCCCAAGAAGCGCCTTAGTTAACATCGTGGCACGACGTAGATCTCTTTCAACAACTCTTTTTTGATGGGTCAACATCCGACTTCGTCTCCTTTAGCTCCAATCCCTTGTCCTCCTCCACATTTTGCAACACTCCTATCACCTTGCATTCGGGGGGTGTTTCAGCTGATGGACACACCTTGAAGGTGACTTCCTCACTTCCAACTCGAAATTTTAGCTCCCCAAGCTCCACGTCCACCAAGGCTCTCCCCATAGCTAACAATGGTCTTCCCGAAATAATGGGAACCTCTACATCCATTTTTCTATCCAGGATAACAAAATTAGCAGGTAGAATAAACTTGTCCACTCTTACCAACACATCTTCAAGCACCCCCACCGGCCTTTTAAGGGACCTATCTGCCATGAGAAGCCTTATCGATGTTGGCTTTGTGCTTTTGAGACCCAATTTCTTGAAAATGAGCAGGGGTATTAAATTTATGCTAGCGCCAATATCACATAGAGCTTTTTATAAACACACATATCCTAATTATACTGGGGATTATGAAAGATCCTGGGTCCTCCAGTTTGGGGAAAAGGTTACTCATTATCACCACACTACAATGGTGCTTTTTCTCCCCATTACCTGCATCAACCACCTTTTTCTTCTTCAGCAATTCTTTCATAAACTTTGCATAACCTGGCATTTGGAATAGAGCATCCACTAACGGTATATTTATGGACAACTTGCTAAACATGTCAACAAACTTGCTGAACTGGTCATCCTTCTTTTTCTTGGCCAAACGTTATGGATAAGGAGGTGAGATTCTTGATTCAACCTCGTCATCAATTGGGGCCTTCATGCCCACCTCATTATTATTAGTGTGTGAGAGAATTTAATCATCCTTTCCCTCTCCTTCCTCTTTAATCTTTTCCTCACTCCTTGGAGTCATTGGCATTTTGTCGACTTCATCTTCTTCATCCGATTTCGAATCATTAACTTCTTTGGGCTTCACCGGTGCATCTCCAATCACCTTGCCACTCCTAGTGACAATAGCCATGCATTGACCATCTTTCTTTGGATTAGGCATTGTGTCACTAGGAAGCGTTCCCTTCATCTGGGGTTAATTTGGGTTGAAAAGTGATTCATTTGGGCCTCCAAATGCTTGATGGAGGCTGAATGTGAACTCACTATTTCAGAAAGGTTAGACACCTCCCCTCTTAATTCCTTCACCCTGCTCTCGGTTGACTCCACTTTCTTTAGAACTCTAGATAGCATTTCTTTAATTTTTGAGCTGCCTGCATCACTCACACCCTGTTGATTGTGGGAGTTCCCAACATTTTGAGGGGGAACATATGGGTTCGAACTCCAGTGATAGCGATCACCCTCTTGGTCTGGCTCCCTATTACCCCACCTTTCATTTCTTTCAGGCCATCCCTGCAGCTCACGATTTCTCCAACCTTGATTGTCATTCCTTGGGCGCCATGGGCCTTGGTTTGCTCCTTGGAATCCGGGTCGAGGACTTCCCATTTAGTTTCCCATGTATTGTCATTCTTCATCATATCTCGGCGATGAGGATTCTCCATCATATTGTAAGGAACCTTGCATTCCCACAACATTTACCACCTTGGGCCATGCTCCCATTACATGTTTTCTCATCAATTCTAGTAATGTCATCATCTTAGGAAGATTCTCATCCCGCTCTTCATCCCTTTTTCACAACTCAGCCGCCAATGCACTTGAGTTGATCTCATGGGTGGACACATTTGTTTCTCTCGTGTGCCAAGCCGTATAGGTCTTTGTCACTCTATCTAGAAGGGCTTTGGCCAACCCATATGTTTGATCCATAATAGAACCACCAGCTAGGTTGTTTTCCACGAACTTGTTGATGGAATTAAGGTGTCACGCCCCACCTTGGGAGGCATGACTGGCACCTGGTGCCCTACTAGGATTTGAACGGAACTGACTGAACTTATGCACTTCTGGTGCTGCTTAATCTTTAAATCAAGAAAACAACGGGCTATATCTCGGCTCTAACACAGCCCCCGGCCGACAAGTCCTTATAGCCACCTTGTAAAAGAAAATAGCTAACCTAAAATAGGTAATAGAAGGGAATCCTATGTGGGCCGACAAGACCACCATGATGTCTAGTTATAACTGTAGAGTAAATCCAGCACTAAACTAAGCTATGGCCGACAAGGTTGCTAACTAATAGCTAAACAAGGCCCCACACAGCCAACACATAAAATAAAGCATACACGGGCCCCACACAGCCAACAGCAACTAACCACAGGGAATCTGAAACAATCTGCAACCTCTAGGAGTGATAATGGTCGAGACAGGGCCTCGACCTACCCGTAAACTATACAATCAAAAAGACTAAACCTTCTATCTGTTAGCTCTGGAGGAAAAGAGCCGACTGCACTGCTAATCCTGGATGGATACTAGGAAGGTCCTGATCCATGTCTATCCGCACCTGTAGGCAAGTAATGCAGCACCCCAAGAAGGGCATTTGTACAATATGTACCGAATATATAAGTGATATGTTGTGGGTTTACAACACATTCAATGCTCAAAACTAAGAAAATAGCATGGATTTGGGTGTATTTATGTGGATATGAGGTATTTTTCCTTTTGTTACAGGATAAACAGGTGTTGGAACTGAAGATTGCAAAAGATAGCTTAAAAAAGTGCAAAATGGGCAAATAGTGCAGACCACAGTACGGATCGTAAGAAGGACCTACGAGTCGTACTGATGGCCGTGAGAAGTTGTTGAAAATTAATGTTGAGCAGATGTGACCCACGAGTCCCAATACGATTAGTAGAAGGCATGTACGAGTCGTGATGAGGAAGTCATGGTAAAATCCAGAAGAATTGCATTTGATTTTGACTCCTGCTACGAGAAGCAAGTACGACCCGTGAGAAGAAGGTACAAGTCGTACCATTTTGGTCGTGAAGAACTTTAGAAAAACATCAAAATCCGTGATTCAAAGTACGGGAGCTCAGTACGAGTCGTGAGTTGGTGCTACGAGTCATACCCAAATCCAACACTTAGCCAGAATTTTGCTAAACGAGATTGTACGAGAGGAAGCTACGGATCGTAGGAGCATGATACGAATTGTAGGTCGAGTCGTAGCACTGGCGGCGACAAATATGGAAATTCACCCTGTTGGTTTAGGAATAGGATTCTTGTGCCTGTATAAATATTTTTTAGGTTTTATGTTTATCAAAGACGTCATTTTTGATAATCTTAGAGAGTAGAAACCTTGATAAAGAGAGGATTGAGTTGGTCTTAACTTGTGATCAATCTGTTCTTGAATTCTTCTTATTCTTACAACTTGTTTTTCAAGATTTTGTGGAGTAATCAAAGGAAGTGTTTTTCTCATCCGTACTCGTAAGTATTGTTTGATGTCTTTAATCATGAATGCAATTCACAACCTTACAACTATGAGAGGCTAAAACCTCCATAGCTAGGGTTGTGGGAACCGTGGTGGATTAACAAGCTAGGGTTACACAAAGTGATCTTAAAACCAATACAAACACTATATTGTATCCTCTTCATGCTTAAACGTTTCTTAACGGTGCGCAATGTTAGGAAGAGCCCGAATTCATTACTTGCTTTGGTCGAAGAGGTAGAGATTAGGAAAAGAAAATTACAACAGAGCCTTGATTTTGGTAATCATCGTATTAACTTGAGTTGTGGTCATAGGATAGTTAAATCTAGAATTTAGTGATAATGGATAGTATGAAACCGCTCATGAGACTTGGTCGAGTAATTGAATATAGTCGTTCAATAGGGACTGGTCGGTCATTAGAATAAACCTAAGTTATTAGTTATATAAGTAAGTATTGGTGATAATCACAAGTGTATACCCGAAATAGTTGTGAACCCATGGGGAACACAAACCCTAGTTATCCTTTGGTATTGACTTAACATCAGAATTTTGATACATGTTTTTATTATTGATTTCTTTTAGAATCCCCCTATTTTGAAGTAACTACCTTACAAGTTCAATTACCGGCTATAATCCAGTCTCCCTATTCCTTGTGTGACCGACCCCAACCTCTAGTTGGGTTCGTTATTGACAAATCCACTTCTCACTTCAGTAAGAGGTGTGGTTTGAGCGTTATCAAAAAGTGGAGCCGTTTCTAGGTAATACGGTTGAAACTAGGTTATTAGCTTGTAATTGACTTGTTGCTGGTTACGTCGCTTTTTACGTTTTGTCTTTGTTTGTCTTTGTTTTTCTTTGTTTTTCTTTGTTTTTCTTTAGTGACTCTCAGGCTACATTAAAGGAATGAGCTTTCACTCAAACATTCTAATGGACCACAGAAAGCTGCCAACACCTTTGAGAGAAATTATGATTGATGATACATTGGCATCCATGATAATGAATTATGAAGAGGATGGAAACCCGAAATACAAAAATACGATTAATGCCTTAAATGGGACAGGATCATATAACTTCAGCCCAAAGAAGTTAGACCTGGACTTAAGAACCGTTGAACACAGCCGGCCAAACCATCTGTGGAGGTGCCACCAATCCTTGAACTAAAAGTGTTACCCCCTCATCTTAAGTATGCATTTCTTGGGGAGGACAACACTTTCCCGGTCATCATTGCAGCGAACCTGTTATATGAGCAGGTGGAAGCCTTGGTGAGCATTCTGAAGAGATATAAGAAGGCAATTGGCTATACATAGATGACATCATTGGAATCCCACCAGGCATATGCACCCATAAGATCCAACTTGAACCAGATTGTAAGCCAAGTATAGAGCATCAGCGTCGCCTGAACCCTCCAATGCAAGAAGTTGTAAAAAAGGAAATTATCAAGTGGTTGGATTCTGGGGTAATATATCCTATAGCGGACAGTTAGTGGGTAAGTCCTGTACAGTGTGTTCCAAAGAAGGGAGGAATTACAGTGGTGCCCAATGAAAAGATTAAGATGATACCGACACAACCAGTCACAAGATAGCGTGTATGCATGGATTATAGAAAACTCAACCGCTGTACCCAAAAGGAACATTTTCCAATGCCATTTTTGGATCAGATGCCGGATAGACTCGCAGGAAGAGGATGGTACTGTTTCCTTGATGGATATTCAGAGTATAATCAGATCACTATCGCGCCAGAAGATCAGGAGAAGACAACTTTCACCTGTTTATATGGGACCTTTGCTTTCATAAGAATTCCCTTTGGATTGTGTAATGCACCAGCCACTTTCCAGCTCTGTATGATGTCCATCTTCTCAGACATGGTGGAGGAAACTATTGAAGTATTAATGGATGATTTTTCTATTGTAGGCAATTCATTTGAATCATGCCTTAATCATCTGGGTAGAGTACTGAAAAGATGTGAAGAAACAAATCTGGTCCTAAACTAGGAAAAATGTCATTTTATGGTTAAAGAGGGGATAGTGCTGGGCCACAGAATCTTAGGAAAGAGGATCGAGGTGGACAAGGCAAAGATTGAAGTTATAGCCGGATTGCCACCTCCGATTTTTGTAAAAGGAGTCAGAAGCTTTCTAGGGCATGCAGGATTCTACAGGCGCTTTATCAGGGACTCTTCAAAAATTTCACAGCCATTGTGCAAGTTGCTGGAGAAAGAGGTAAAGTTCGTGTTCGATGAGGCATGTTTGAAGGCCTTTGAATGCCTAAAAGAGAAGCTCACGACTGCTCCTATCATCATAGCTCCAGATTGACCTCTTACCTTCGACGTGATGTGTGATGCCAGCGGTGTCGCTCTTGGTATTGTATTAGGACAAAGGAAAGCGAAGATGTTTCATCCAATCTATTATGCAAGAAGAACACTCAACACAACCCAAAAGAATTATATAGTCACAGAACAGGAACTATTGGCAGTGGTCTTTACATTGGAAAAATTCTGAGCATATTTTCTTAGAACCAGGGTGATTATTCATACAGACCATGTTGCGTTGAGATATTTGATGTAAAAGAAGGATGCCAAGCCAAAATTGATTCGGTGGGTGCTCTTGCTCCAAGAATTTGAGTTTGAGGTGAAAGACCAAAAGGGAATAGAAAATCATGTAGCAGATCGTCTATCCAGGCTTGAGTCTGAAGCAAAGGGGAGGATGGAATTTTATATCAATGATGCCTTCCCAGACGAACAAGTACTAGCTGCATCACAAGATTTGATTCCGTTGTTTTTCGACTTTGCAAATTACTTGGTTAGTGATGTGATACCAACAGACCTAACTCCTTAGCAAAAAAACAAGTTCTTATTCGATGCCCTCAGATATTACTGGGATAAGCCATATTTATTTCGCATATGCAGATGGTATCATTAGTAGGTGTATCCCTGAAGTAGAGATGCTAAGCATTTTGGAGGCATGTCACTCATTGCAGTTGGGGGTCATCACAGTGGTGTCAGAACGACACATAAAATTCTACAATGTGGACACTTCTAGCCCTCTATTCATCAAGATGCGTATGATTTCGCCAAGTCTTGCGATCAACTCCAAAAGCAGGGTAATATCACTCGTAGACATGAGTTACCACTAATGCCCATCTTGGAAGTAGAGTTGTTTGATGTGTGGGGGATTGACTTCATGGGACCATTTGTCAGCTCATATGGAATGAAGTATATCTTGGTGGCTGTGGATTATGTCTCCAAATGGATGGAGGCAATCTCCCTACCAAACAATGAAGGCAGGAGCGTGACAGCATTCCTTAGGAAACATATCTTTGCCAGGTTTGGCACTCCCAGGGCTATTACCAGTGATGGTGGATCTCACTTTTGCAATCGCCTCTTCAAAACCTTGTTGGAAAAATATAGTGTCAATAATAAGGTGGCCACACCTTACCACCCTCAGTCGAGTGGACAAGTGGAAGTTTCAAACAGGGAAATCAAGACCATCCTAGATAAGACAGTAAATACCACATGGACAGATTGGTCAAGGAAGCTCGATGACGCACTGTGGGCTTACAGAACAGCTTATAAGACTCTTATTGGTTCATCTCCATGCCAGCTGGTTTATGGCAAAGCATGCCACTTACCAGTTGAACTAGAGCATAAGGTGTTATGGGCTTTAAAGAAGTTGAACATGAACTGGAATAAAGCTGTCAAGTTAAGACTTAACCAGCTGAATGAGTTGGATAAGTTCCGACTTAAGGCTTATGAGAGTGCAGTCATCTATAAAGAGAGAATGAAGATCTACCATGACAAAAAGATTGCAAGAAGGGAATTTAGCCCAGGTGATTTGGTCCTACTTTTTAATTCAAGACTTTGGTTGCACCCTGGGAAGTTGAAATCTAGATGGATGGGACCTTACAAAGTAGTGCAAGTATCTCCTTATGGGGCGGTGGAACTTGAGAATAGAAAAGGAAAAATATTTAAAGTGAATGGGCAAAGAATAAAAGTATATATGGGAGATGAGGAAGAATTGAAAAGGATAGTAGAAGTATACCTCGATGATTCTTGAGGAGTCACAAAAGTCACGTCGTGTGGCAACGTTAAATCAGGCGCTGCATGGGAGGCAACCCATGGCAGGTGAAGTCTGAGTAGCCCAGGTATGTTCTCTTCCCTATGATATTCAATATGATGCTTCGGGGACGAAGCTAACTTTTCAAAAAAGGGGAGGAGGTGTACTTGTAATTTTTGAGATTTTTGTTCCGTTTGAGGGTTTTTCTTGTCGTGTTCCTTTTTCCTCAGACATTCTATCTAGTAGAACTGGCATGTGTAGGATTTTTATTTTGTAGTTTGTGATTTTTGATTAATTAGAAAGTATCTTAGGAGTACTCAGCCAAGAAAATTGCACTAGTTTTGTTTTTTATAAAAAAATTGACCCTGTTTAAAAATTTTGTGATGCAGTAGCTATGTGTTTGACAACATGCATGCTTGTTGTGGATCTTTGGATGTCATTTACTTTGTTAGCATGAGTAGTCTTGTTAAGCTATGTATAAACCATACGGGTGAGGTGAAAATAGTTCATGTACCATGTGTGAGTGAGGTATATTAGTCAGTACGGTATTGTGGTGTAGGTCTAGAACTTGCTTGGTTGGTCTCTACATAGGCTAAGGATGGTTGATTAGGATATGATCATAGGCCATTTTATGTTTAGCTCACTTTTTAGCCTATATTGCCCTACCAATCGTTGCATGAATCCCTTGATCGCAAGTTTGAGCCCTAATAGACCATGTTTCTTTGATTTACCAATTAACTGTGCCCATTTTTTGTAATGAACCTATTTTGGCCCTGGTCCTTTCTGGATATTATGAACCTAAACATAAGCAAAATGCTTAAGTTGAGGGTGGCTAGAGTAGGGGTGCATAAAAGGTGGGAATGGAAGAAAGAAAAAGAAAAGAAAAGAAAGAAATTGTGGAATATGAGGTGTGGTGAGATGAAAAAAAAATATGTTGTAAATGTTGAAAAATAAATCTCAAAGAAATTTTGGAAAAGATGCAAAGTGTAAACTCACCACACCCATGCAAATGTGAATAAAAAGGAAAAAAAAGGAAAAAAAAGGGGATGAAAGAATAAAAGGGTGAATTAGGTGAATGGTGTAGCCAATGTATGTAGTGCCAAGGAAGGAATAGTCACTTATAAATTACTCCATCCTTATCATGTCCAGCTCTGAGCCTACATTATAAGCCATTCCAAGTCCTACAGTGATCTTAACTCGGCCATCTAAAAAACCAACACAGAGAAAATAAGAGCAAGCCTATGGTATCTGACACATAATACTCGTAACTTCTTTGAGAGAGTGAGCGCCTTACTTGCTTAGTCCCATATCATGTTTGACATTTCACATCTGAGTGGGGACTTCATTTGTGTGAGGGTACACGGATTATGCTTGCTTTTACTGTTGGTCTGCGTGAAAAATATTGGTGCTGACTTGACCGCCTGTTGATAGCTAGATGAAATGTTTTGATCCCTGTTTATGATGTTTTGAGGTTGCTTGTAATACATTAACTGAGGTGGTTCCATGAGAAAGGGTCAATAGAGCCTGTATAGAAAGTGCAGGTTTGTTTGAGTATTAGCTGTAGTATCTTAAGTCTATTTTCTAGTTGAGTGTCGTGTTTTAGTTTTTCTTTTCTTTTCCTGAGGACATGCAAAAGTCTTAAGTTGAGGGTGTTGATGTGCTATGGGTTTATAGCACATTCGACGCTCAAAACTAAGAAAATAGCATGGATTTGGTTGTATTTATGTGGATATGAAGTACTTTTCCTTTTGTTACAGGATAAACAGGTATTGGAACTGAAGATTGCAAAAGATAGATTAAAAAAGTGCAAAATGGGCAAAAAGTGCAGACCACAGTATGGATCGTAGGAAGGACCTACGAGTCGTACTAATGGCCGTGAGAAGTTGCTGAAAGTTAAGGTTGAGCAGATGTGACCCAAGAGTCCCAGTACGATTAGTAGCAGGCTTGTACGAGTCATGATGAGGAAGTCGTGGTGAAATCTAGAAGAATTGCATTTGAGTTTGACTCCTACTACGAGAAGCAAGTACGACCCGTGAGACGAAGGTATGTGTCGTACCATTCTGGTCGTGATGAACTTCAAAAAAACTTCAAAATATCTGATTCGAAGTACGGGAGCTCAGTACGAGTCATGAGTTTATGGTACGAGTCATACCCAGATCTAACACTTAGCCAGAATTTAGCTAGCCGAGATTGTACGAGAGGAATCTATGGATTGTAGGAGCATGATATGGATCGTAGGTCGAGTTGTGGCATTGGTGGCGAGAGATATGGAAATTCACCCTGTTGATTTAGGAAAAGGATTCTTGTGTCTGTATAAATATGTTTTAGGGCTTATCTTTATAGGAGACATCATTTTTGATAATTTTAGAGAGTAGAAACCTTGAGAAAGAAAGGATTGAGTTGGTCTTAACTTGTGATCGACCTGTTCTTGAATTCTTCTTGTTCTTACTTCTTGTTTTTCAAGATTTTGTGGAGTAATCAAAGGAAGTGTTTTTCTCATCCATACTCGTAAGTATTGTTTGATGTCTTTAATCATGAATGCAATTCACAACCTTACAACTTTGAGAGGCTAAAACCTCCATAGCTAGGATTGTGGGAACCATGGTAGATTAACAAGCTAGGGTTACACAAAGTGATCTTAAAAACAATACAAACACTTATATTGTATTCTCTTCATGCTTAAACGTTTCTTAACAGTGCACAACGTTAGGAAGTGCCTGAATTCTTTACTTGCTTTGGTCGAAGAGGTAGAGATTAGGAAAGGAGAATTACAACAGAGCCTCGATTTTGATAATCATTATATTAACTTGTGTTGTGGTCGCGGGATAGTTAAATCTGGAACTTAGTGATAAATGAATAGTTTGAAACCGCTCATGAGACTTGGTCGAATAATTGGGTATAGGTTTTCAATAGGGACTGGTCGGTCATTTGAATGAACCTAAGTTATCAGTTCTATAAGTAAGTATTGGTGATAATCACAAGTGTATACCCGAAGTAGTTATGAAACCATGGGGAACACAAACCCTATTTATCCTTTGATATTGACTTAACATTAGAATTTTGATACTTGTTTTTATTATTGATTTCTTTTAGAATCCCCCTATTTTGATGTAACTACCGTACAAGTTCAATTACCAGTTATAATCCAATCTCCCTATTCCCCGTGGGATCGACCCCAAGCTCTAGTTGGGTTCTTTATTGACAACGTCTGCTTCTCACTTTAGTAAGAGGTGTGGTTTGAGCGTTATCAGTATGGTAGTGACTATAAATAACTGAATGAACTAAAAAGAAACTGAAAGTAACTAAACGAAAAGAATAGAGATACTACTAGAATAGCTTAACTTCTTCCCATCTAATCTATCAGTACTAATGCAAACAAGAACCTTACCTAGCCCCCATAAGCCAAAAGGTACAACCAGCATAAAATAACCCACCCGGGGCCACCTTAAGCCCCGATGAGTACACTTCAATCTATACACCCCTAACAAGTTCAAACTGAGTCATCTAATAACTACAGCCATCCTACCAGTCCCCTAGGTCTGCAACTAAGCCCGATCGGCCCCTGAACTGTAGTTGTGTCTGAGTCTAGTGGACTCCTGATATCTGCACCCCGGGCACCAAGCTCAACGAGGGTGTGGTGCCGATACGGCATATAATAGTCAAGCCATGGAATGGACTATAAGAGGCCCTCATACCCCATCTTCGTCCCTCCCGGACGGCATACCGCTCCTTGGAGCGATGTCATCTAGGCGCCCTGGAGGGCGTCGACACTACTAGTAACCCTACGGTGGTCATGGAAGGCTATACAGGGCAAAGTCAATCCCAAACTAAACATAAGTACTGATTTCAGCTAATAACAACATCTATTTACAATAATAAGATTCTGGCGTTCTTACTGGGATTCAGACTATATTGCATTACTATAGAAACTAACTTGTCGAAGAAATTCGCCTTAACATACCTCGATCACCGATCTTTGGTTAACTGGCGAGTTTCAATTCGTATTCAATAGCCCATTCCAACTGTAACCGTATTACTGGGAGAATAAGACTAGTTTCAGTACTAAATTCGGCAGAAATGATAACATATAATACTAAGATTAACTATACTTCAACTTAATGAAATACGGCCGAAAACGTATAATTTCTCGACGGTTCAGAAGGGAGAAACGCTTAGTTGATGCCTCTGACCGTATAGAAATCAGTTTGGAGCAATTCTAACAACTTTTGCTCGGTGGGGTTACGATTTGCCAGGCGAATTTCAAGAAAATAACTCCATATAATGCTCCCAGAGGGCTTAAACTTCGATACTTGAAGTTAATTTGAATTTTCATGGCGTTTGATAGAGTAATCGGACGAAAATTAATTGAATTCTTCGTTTTCCTCCTTCTCTGGCCGAGAAAATAACTTTGAAATGAACTTTCAATTAAAGGAGGAATTTATATATATAGCATGGGTGGTGGTAGGGGGGCACCCCGTGCCGCCCAGGGAGCCAGACTTAGCCCCGCGTCGTGCCCCCCATCGCGCCAGTGGGCTAGTGCGCCACACTAGGCGTTGCCTTGCTGACTAGCGCATCGCGCTGGCCGTTCATGGCCTCGCCTTGCCCGACCCTGCTTCCAAGGCTTCTCTACACACGTCGTACTCTCTTTATTCATCACAAATCCATGGGTACTCTTACTAATCATCAACTTTTACGGGGTGTAACATTCTCCCCCCTTAGGAACATTCGTCCTCGAATGTCGTTCTTAAACTCAAAGGAGTTAACTCTCTTAATCAGTGATTTAGAAAAATTTCGGTAGCATCCCCTCTGTAATATGGACTATCTAGAAACCTGAAACGCATAAAAGTCCAATGCAGGCGCCTCGCAGGATGCTGTAACAACTATTACATAATAATAAGGAATAGCTAAATAGCAGTACTGATAGCATAAGTAGTAAAATAACAACTGTACAATGACCTCAGCTTACCTGCATAATCTCGCTCAATCCTAGAACAGCTGAGGATATTTAAATTTCATATCATCCTAAGCTTCCCAAGTTATTTCTTCTCTATTCCTGTTTCTCCATAATACTTTAATATAGGTGACATCCTTTGTTGTCAACCTGCAAACCTATCGATCTAATATGGCCACTGGAATTTCTTCATAGGCTAACTCTTCAGTAACCTGGATGTCCTCGACTGGCACAACTCAGGACGGATCCCCTATACACTTTCGCAGCATCAACACATAAAAGTCTGGGTGAACAGACTCCAATTCTGGAGGAAAGTCTAACTCATATGCCACTTGGCCTATTCTACGGAGGATCCAATATAGGCCAATAAACCTAGGGCTAAGCTTGCCCTTCTTACCAAACCTCATTACGCCCTTCATGGGCGAAACTTTCAAAAACACCCAGTCACCAACTTTGAATTCCAGGGCCCTACGCCGCACATCAGAGTAGCATTTCTTGCGGCTCTGAGCTATTAGCAAGCACTCTCTGATAAGCTTTACTTTCTCTTCTAACAATTGGATTATGTCTGGTCCAATTAACTCTAATTCTCCTACCTCGAACCAACCAACCGGGGATCTGCACTTCCTCCCATATAAGGCTTCATAAGGTGCCATCTGTATTGCTGAATAATAACTGTTATTGTAAGCAAACTCAATAAGGGGTAAATGCTCATCCAAACTACCTCCAAAGTCCAACACACACGCTCACAACATATCTTGGAGCATCTGAATTGTACGTTCTTCTTGCCCGTCTATTTGAGGATGGAATGTTGTACTCAGATTAACCTGTGTTCCCAAGCCCTTTTGAAATGACTGCTAAAATCTGGCTGTGAACTGTGCCCCTCTGTCAGAAATGATAGAAGTCAGGACACCATGAAATCGAACTATTTCTCTGATATACAATTCAACATAGTCGTCATTTGAGAAGGTGGTCTAGACTGGCAGAAAATGAGCTGACTTCGTCAATCTGTTGATTATCACCCAGATAGAATCAAATATGTGTTGGGTATGGGGTAACCCTGTCATAAAATCCATATTGATTGCTTCCCATTTCCATATAGGCACCGCTATCTCCTGTGTCAATCCGCCGGATTTTTGATGTTCTGCCTTTACCTGCTGGAAGTTAGGACAATGTCCTACGAATTCTGATACACCCTTTTTTCATTCCCAACCACCAGTAAATCTCTTTTATGTCATGATACATCTTTGTTGACCCTTGGTGAAGAGAATAACGGGAATAATGTACCTCTTCCATGATCTGCTGGCGAAGTCCTGCCACATCTAGTACACAGAGGCGACCCCTACATCTCAAGACCCCGTCTTCAGCTACCACAAAAGTTGATACTTCTCCTCGCTGAACTTTATCTCTGAGTTGTACTAGGTTAGGATTTTCATAGTGCTGCTCTTTTACTTCTACAACCAGGGATGATACTATAGTATTTTGAATCACTGCCCACTGTCTCCCGAGTCTACTATTCGGACAGCCAAATCGGCTAACTGGTGCGATTCTCGGGCCAACTCCCATTGTTCGGGCCTCAAGTGCGCTAAACTCCCCATCGATCTATGACTAAGGGCATCTTCTATGATATTAGCTTTCCTTGTATGATATAAAATATTCACGTTGTAGTCCTTCAACAATTCTAACCAACGACACTGCCGCAGATTCAACTCTTTCTGTGTAAAGATGTACTGGAGGCTCTTATGATCAGTAAAAATGTCCACGAGCACCCTATATAGGTAGTATCTCCAGATTTTTAAGGCATGAACTACTGTTGCTAACTCCAAGTTGTGAGTGGGATAGTTCTTTTCATGCTTCCTCAACTGCCTCGAAGCATACGCAATTACCTTACCGTGTTGCATCAGAACACACCCTAAACCAACTCCTGAGCATCATAGTACACTACATAACCCTCTAAACTTTCTAGAAAAGTTAGTACTGGCGTTGATGTCAATCTTTTTTTCAACTCTTGGAAACTCCGTTCACACACTTCATTCTAGTTAAATTTAGCTGCCTTCTGAGTTAACTTGGTCAAAGGCGCTGATAGAGTAGAAAACCCCTCTACAAACCTTTTGTAATACCTAGCTAACCCTATGAAAGTCCGTACCTTAGTTGGAGTTGTAGGTCTAGGCCATGTTTTTACTACCTCAATCTTCTGTGAATCCACCTGAATACCAGCATCCGACACTATATAACCCAAATAGGCTACCAAATTCAGCCAGAACTCCCATTTAGAAAATTTTTCATACAACTGGCAATCCTTGAGAATCTAGAGCACTGTTCGTAAATGATCTCCGTGTTCTGCTTCTGAGCGGGAATACACCAGGAAGTCATCAATGAATACTATCACAAACAAATCCATATACAACCTAAAGATGCTATTCATTAGATCCATGAACACTGTAGGAGAATTCGTCAACCCGAAGGACATAACTAAGAATTCAAAATGGACATACCTGGTCCTGAAGGCCATCTTCGGGATATCTCTCTCCCAAACCCGCACCTAGTGGTACCCAGACCTTAAGTCGATCTTAGAGAAATACTTTTCCCCTTGTAACTGATCAAACAAGTTGTCTATCCTGGGAAGTGGTTATTTATTCTAGATGGTGACTTTATTTAGCTGCAGGTAATCTATACACATGCGGAGGGAGCTATCCTTCTATCTTACAAATAGAACTGGTGCACCCCATGGTGAAGTGCTCGGCCTGATGAAGCCCTTATCCAAAAAATCATTCAGTCGTTCCTTCAATTCTCTGAGCTCAGCAGGAGCCATTCCGTATGGAGGGATGGAGATAGGCTAAGTACCTGGTAGTAGGTTGATAGTGAAATTGATTTCCCGTTCTGCGGGAATACCAGGAAGTTCATCTGGGAATACATTTATAAATTCATTGACGACTGGAATGGACTAAAGAGCCGGGGATTCTCTTGGACATCGTGAACCCTGACAATATGATAAATGCAACCCTTTGTTATCAACTTTCTCACCCGAAGATAGAATATAAACCTACCTTTTGGCGTAGTTGTATTGCGTTTCCACTCTCGTATTACCTCCCCTAGAAAGTGGAATCAGACAGTTTTGGTCCAACATTGTACATTAGCATAACATGGTGCTAACCAATCCATACCCATAATTGCATCAAAGTCAATCATTTCTAATTCCACCAAATATGCTAAAGTATGGCGACCAACAACCTCTATTGTATAACCCCAGTAGATCCTTTTGTTATAATAGAATCACCGACTGGTGTGGACACTGAAAAAGGTCACTGAAGCAATTTTGGCGTGATGTTGAATTTTCAATATACTAGTGGCTCACATAAGACAAAATGAAACTTGGGTCTATCAAAACATAAACTGAATGAGAGCAGATGTCCAGCATGCCTGTCACAACATCCGGCGATGATGCCCCAGTAAACATAAGTGCGATCCGGACCAGTGCCTGAGCTCGATGCCCCTGACCTTCCTCGGCCTCTACAAGCTGGAGTTGAGGGCCTACGCCCTACTGGAGATGCTGGGGCACGTGATCCTACTGAAGATATGTCCTATCGGTTCAGATCACTCTAACCCCTAGCTGGACAGTCCCTCATCAAGTGACCCCCTTGTCTACAGGTGTAACACGCCGAAAAACCATACCTGCATACCCCAGGATGACGTCGACTATAGATAGGGTAAAGTGGCACGGTGAATCTACTCCGCTCCGACCCTCTCTGCTACTGCAAACCCCATGGTCGTGAGCTCTCGCCTGGGTCATGACTAGCCCCGATGGCCTGGTCTACTCTCCTGCTTCTACTGTGGAGGTAGAGGTCTGGGTGGTCTGCCTGATAGTCGCGGCCTAGGTCTTCCCTGGAACTCTGCCTGCGTATCACTAGGTCTAACACTGTGGCGCTGCTCCTATTTTTCTATCTCTATCTTCCTCTGTTGCTTCCTAATCCCCTTAATATTATGAGCGAATGCTTGGACACGAGCAACATCAATGTCCTCTTGCAAAGTAGTTGAAATACAAGTCTCTACGTATTCTGGAAGCAGCCCCATAATAAATCAGTGCACCCTAACTGACATGGTATCTACAAAAGCTGGTGCATACTAGGCCAAGGAGTCAAATCTCATAGCATACTCCCAAACACTAATGTGAACCCTGCTCCAGATGTAGAAACTGATCTACCCGGGCTTGTCGGATTTCTTGCGGCAAATAATGGTCCAAGAAGGCCTCTGAAATGCTGGACCAAGTAAGACGGGGAACATCCCTACCACTGGACCTCTCCAACTCTCGTACCATAATACTGCTATGCCCTGCAATTGAAATACCGCTAACTCAACCAACTCCGCATGTGTGGCATGCATTACCCTAAAGATCCACTGCAGCTGGTCCAAAAAGTCCTGAGGGTCCTCATCTTGGTCCGTCCCTGTGAACTATGGGGGACTCAGTGCGAGAAACTCTCAAACCCTTGAACTACCAGGTCCTCTTGATGATTTGACAAACACGGGTGCCATTGGCTGACGCTGCATAGCCATCATCTGAGCTAGCATGAAGACAGTGCTCCTAACCTCCTGGTCTAATGGTACTGGTATAAGAGCTGCTGGAGGAGGTGCCGACACATCTGCCACTCTTGATGGCTCCTGGCATGGCGGAGAGTGCTAGGGAGACTGAGATGAAGGCTCCCAGTCGCCCTTAGATCGGGCTGACTCTGACTGAGGCACCCTGTTAGTGCCCTCTCCTGCTGCGACGTCCAACTTCCTACCAATCGTGGCCTGTTGCATGTCAAACATTTCTCTGTAGATAAACAGAATATGGTAAGCTTAGGGACCCAATCCTATACAGTACAGCTCTATAGCATGACTGGAAGAGAAAGAAGAGTAACCATCCTATCATGCCTCGCAGCCTCCTGTCTATAGAATATGGTGCACAACACATCCATAGGCAAGAATCTACTTGACACGGCTTGCAGACTCCCTGGGATACGACTTGCTCTGATACCAAGTTTGTCACGCCCCACCTTGGGAGGCATGAGTGGCACCTAATGCCCTACTAGGATCTGAACTGACCTGACTGAGCTTATGCACTTCTGGTGCATGCCTAATCTTTAAATCAAGAAAATAGCAGGCTATATCTCGGTTGTAACACAACTCCCGGCCGACAAGGCCTTATAGCCACCTGTAAAACAAAACAACTAACCAGAAACAGGTAATAGCAAGGAATCTTATGCGGGCCAACAAGACCACCATGATGTCTAGTTATAACTATAGAGTAAATCCAGCACTAAACTAAGCTTTGGCTGATAAGGCCGCTAATTGACAGCTAAAAAAGGCCCGACACGGCCAACACGTAAAATAAAGCATACACAGGCCCACACGGCCAACAACAACTAACCACCGGGAATCTGAAACAATTTGAGAGCCTCTAAGAGTGATATAAAGGTCGAGACAGAGCCCCGACCTACCCATAAATTGTACAATAAAAAAGAGTAAACCTTCTAACTGTTATCTCCGGAGGAAAGGAGCTGACTACACTACTAATCTTGGCTGGCTACTAGGAAGGTCCTGATCCGCGTCTATCCACACCTACAGGCAAGTAATGCAGCACCCCAAAAAGGGCGTCAGTACCATATGTATCGAATATGTAAGAGGTGTAACTATAAACAACTGAATGAACTAAAAGGAAACTGAAAGTAACTAAACGAAAAGAATAGAGATACTACCTGAATAGATGAACTTCCTGCTGTCTAATCTATTAGTAGTAATGCAAACAAGAACCTTACCTGGCCCCTATGCGGAAGGTAAAAACCAGCACATAATAACCCTCCCAGGGACCCTATAAGCTCTGGTGATATACTTCAATCTATATACCCCTAACAAGGTCACACTGAGTCATCTAATAACTACAACCATCCTACCAGTTCCCTGGGTCTACAACTGAGCCCGCTCGACTCTTGAACAGTGGCTGTGTCAGAGTCCAACGGACTCCTAATATCTGCACCCCGAGCACCAAGCTCGACGGGGGTGTGGTGTCGATACGGCATATAATAGTCCGGCCATGGAATGGACTATATGAGGTCCTCGAACCCCATTTTCGTCCCTCGTGCACGGCATACTGCTCCTTGGAGCGACATCATCTAGCCTTGGCGAGCGTCAACACAACTAGTAACCCTGGGGTGGTCAAGGATGGCTATACAAGGCAAAGTCAATCCGAAACTAACATAAGATCTCAGCTAATAACAACAGCTATTTACAATAATAAGACTTCTGGATTTCTTACTGGGATTCAGACTGTATTGCAGTACTATAGAAACTAACTTGTCGAAGAAATTTGCCTTAACATACCTCGATCGCCAATTTCTGGTTAACTGGAGAGTTTCAATTCGTATTCAATAGCCCTTTCAAACTGTAACCGTATTAATGAGACCAGTTTCAGTACTAAATTTGGTAGAAATGATAACTTATAATACTAATATTAACAATACTTCAACTTAACGAAATATGGCCAAAAATGTATAATTTCTCGAGGGTTCAGAAGGGAGAAACACTTACTTGATGCCTCTGATAGTATAGAAATTAGTTCGGAGAAATTCTGACAAGTTTTGATCGGCGGGGTTATCATTTGCCAAGCGAAATTTGAGAAAATAACTCTGTAGTAATGCTCCTTGCAGGCTTAAACTTCGATACCCGAAGTTAATTTTAATTTGGACGGCATTTGATAGCGTAATCAGACGAAAATTAATTGAATTCTTCATTTTCCTTGTGAGGTATCCCCTGCCCTATCGGGCCATGAGCTTGATATTGATATCATGGTATCGTCCCTAGCCCTGGCAAGGCTTTGGACGGCTCTACCCACTTGAGTATGATAGTTGGGACCACGTAAGCTCTATCGTGGTATGTTTGTTAAAAAATGAGTCTCCCATCCTTCCTCATGATTTCAGTTATGCATGTTTATCATTCATGAGATTTATATATATTTATATATATTCTAAAGTAGGTTCGACTCAATGTTCAGATTTACTCATGACTATCAGATTTCAGCTTTGATTCAATCGATTCAGTTATAATGTTATGTTATGTTATAATGAGATCATGATTTCAGAAAGAATGCATGCAAGTCCTAGTCTTATATTCTTATTGTTTATGATTTACATTATGCATGATCTTAAATGATTTTACTTATTTGAGCGGTTTTACTTGCCTTGCATACTCGGTACATTCCACATACTGACCGCATATTCTATGTTGTATCGTTTCATAACAGGACCCGACACTCAGGCTAAGCCCCGTTCATATTCAGTTTTAAGAGTTAGCATCTTATGTTGTGGTGAGTACTCATCTCTCGAGGACCATACTTGTTTAGATTTCTCTATGTATTTTCAGTTTTAAACTTATTCGAGTTAGTTGGGGTCTTGTCCCATCAACTCAAGATGTTTAGAGGCTTTTCAAACAAAAGGATGTATTCAGCTTCAAATTGTGTATTCCGATGTTATGTTTATTTCAGACATCCACTAAGATTATTATGTTGATTCTTCAGTTCTAGTAATTGATTTAGTTGTATGTTCATGTCATGGTCCACTTGGAGTCTCTCGGGACTCCTTATCCCGTGTTGCAATCCGGGCCTCCGTTCAAGTCGTGACAGGAATAGATATAGGCTGCGTATCGGGAAGAAGGTCAATACAAAAATCGATCTCTCACTCAGGAGGAATTCCCCGTAAACCATCTGGAAACACTTCTAGATATTCACACACTATGGGAACTAACTGGATAGTCGGGGTTTCGGATGTAGCATCCTTAACCCTAACTAGATTGTACACGCAACCTTTAGAGATCATCTTTCTAGCCTTAAGGTAGAAAATAAAGCGACCTAAAGGCGCAGCTGAACTACCCTTCCATTCTAGGACTGGCTCAACTAGAAACTGGAACTCTACTGCACGGATTCTACAATTTACCGAGGCATAACATGCATGTAGCCAATCCATGCCAAAGATAACATCAAAATTTGTCATTGCGAGTTCTACTAAATATAATGAGGAGACTTTCTGAAGGATTGTGACAGGGCAATTTCTATATACCTATCAAGCAATAACTGAATCACCAACTGGAGTAGAGTCTGAGAAGGACTCTGATAGGATTTCGGGACTGACTCCGAAACTACTAGCAACATAGGGCATCACAAAAGATAAAGTATCCCCTGGATCTAACAATGTATATACATAAAATTGGAATACTCGTGACATACCGGTTACCACATCTGGTGAAGTCTCCTGCTCCTGGCAAGATGCAAGGGCATAAAACCTGTTCTGGTGCTGCCCACCACCTGCACTGGTGGACGCACCCTGCTGAGCTGGGTGTGCTGGTGATGTTGCTGAGCCGGTACCCTGAGCGCGATCCCTATCATCATCCTGTCTAACCAATGGCCACTCCCAATGCCTGTGGCCAGATCTACCACAACAAAAGCAGATATCTGATCCCAACAAGCATTCCCCTACATGACTCTTGCCACATTTCCCCGCAGGTCGGGAAGGTATGCTCTGCCTGCATTCTCCTCTGTCCCCTCGAACCTGATGCTCTACTCCTCTTATCACCTCACGGTCTAGATGGAGCACTGGCCGATGATGGCGCTGGAGCTAATGACCTCTGATGAGACTGCTGGCGATATCTGCCTCCCGATCTCTGCTGGAAGAACCCATAGCTATCTATCCTGGCCCTCTTGGCCTCTCTCTCTCTCAAGTGCACTGCCTCCATCTGCTGGGCATACAAAACCAATCGAGGAAAATTGATGTCCTGGTGAAGCATAGCGGTCCCACAATCCTTGACCAAGTAGTCTACTATACCGTGCACAAACATGCTCACCCGAGCTCTCTCATCAGCCACCACCTTTGGTGCATACTTGGACAAGCGGGTGAACTCTAAAGCATACTCCTGGACTGTTATATCATTCTGCTTCAGGTTCACAAACTCAATTGCTTTGATTTCCCTCATCTCTCAGGGAAAGAACCGATCCAAGAAAACGGTAAGAAACTCATCCCAACCAATGGGACCTGCTCCAACTGCCTTAGCATCCTTCCATTGTCTGAACCAAATGTAGGCTACCCTTTTCAACTGATAAGAGGCTAGATCTGCCCACTCCTCCCCCGTCAACCCCATGATTTGGGTGATCTTCATAATCTCATCAATAAACTCATGCGGATCTTCGTCCACCTTCGATCTGAGAAACTCTGGAGGGTTCATCCTAAGAAAGTCCCTAAATCTTGTTGTCACCGCATTCCAATTCTGGGGTACATGGGTTACCGCCTGGTGGTTGACTTGGGCAGTCAATGCATGTGCCAACATCTGAATGGCTGTCCTGAACTCTACATGGGCAACCTGCTCAGGCACATAATCCTCAGGGGCTAGTGGGGCCTGCTGGTGCCCATCCCCATTTCCATTCTCATGGCCATTTCCATTACCGTTTCTTCTTTCGTTAACTCGGCGAGTAGGCATGATTCTGCAAAACGCATATAGCATGAGTTAGAAGGATAGAGATACATTTCATCGCATGACATAATTCATGAAAGAAGGAAAGTTTCCTTAACATTTCGTAGTCTCTTCATCATAAGTGTGGCACACTTCGCACCCATGAAAAAGACTCTACTTAACGCGACTTTTGGACACCCTAGGACACTTCAAAACCTATTACTCTGATACCAAGTTTGTCACGATCCGAACATAGGCCCGAATAGAGACACAGTACAAGAACCCCAAGAGGCTCCAAGTCAACCCATGGCATGAACATAGTGGCTAAGAGCATACAATAAGCAAAAAATGATAAAATAAAACAAGCTTGAGCGGAAGTCTGCATACATATCAATCTAATATAGAGTAAACAATGACAAGATGATTTCTGCATAATATCTGAAAAGCCTCTAACATAACTGATGAGATGATGGGACGACATCCTAACTAGCTCGACAAAGTCTGTAACTAAAAGAATATAACAATAGATAACTGAATGTCCTCAAAGGATGAGGACTCACCAGCACTGGCTAAACAGGCGTGAGGAAATAGCAGGACTAGTGATGCGGCTGAGACTGATCCCTCGGACCTGTATCATGAAACGATACAGCATAGAGTATGCGGTTAGTACTTGGAATGTACTTAGTGTGCAAGGTGAGTAAAAATGGACAGTTAAAATACATAAGAGTTCATAAGAGCAGGACAGCATGAACATGAAGTAAATATCATAATGTAAACATAAGGCTCAAGGTTTTAGAACCAACCATTCATAATCCAATCATAATCATAGTCATAAGAGAAACTTTATAAAACATCACTTGAGCAAAAGTAACATAAACATAACCATGCTTAAATCATGATGAACAATGGGAGAACTCATCTTAACCGATACCATCATGATAGAGCTTACATGATGCCCCACTATTTCGTCCAAGTGGTCAGGACCACCCCAGGCTTGCCAGGCAAGGGACGTGCATTATAGTGATATCACAGGGATCCATTAATATATGTATATACCTACGGTGGCGCGTAGTTTTGAGACCACAGGGTTTACCTGAACGTCGGGTCTACTCAATGCTAGACACTGGTCCCAAAAACATACACATTAGGCTCATATCGTAATCATGAATCATTCATGAAGTTCATGGACAAATAAATCATAACATATTTGATCATACTTGAAATACATGATTAGCCATGTGTAAGAGCCTGTGAGTCGGCGACTAGTCATAAATTCATAAATCATGAAGAACATACATACTTGTGAAAATACATATACTTGATATCCATAAATCCATGATGAGTACTTGAGAGAAATCATATCAATAATCATAAATCATAATTTAAGTCTTAAGAAGATCATGATCATAATAGAACCATAATTTGACTTTTCATGAAACTTACATAATTGGGCGTAATTTAATCAAAATTTAAAACTATGTATTAATAATCAAAATAGATATAAAATCTGCCCATAGATCTTAAAAATGATTTGATACATGAAGTGAATTGACCCATAGATAGATCATAGAGAATTTCACAAAAATTGTAATAAATCCCATAAGATCATGAACTTGAATTTAGAATTGAAATCCATGGAATTGAGAAAATTTTTTAGCATGAGAGTAAAAAGAACACTAATTCATAGCTTTATATACCTGGGTAAATCTGATTTACTCTCCCTCTTGAAAGCCCAAATGAAATTGGAGAAAAGTTGGGAAATTCCTCAAGCTTGATCTCCAAGGAAGAACTCTAAACTTGCATGCATGGAATAGTAAGGCTTAGGATAGGTTTAACACTCTTAAAACCCTTATAACTGAGCTTAAAACGATGTAGTTTAGGACCTTAGAGCTTAGAAATTATAAATGCCCTTAATGAAATGTCTGGAAGTTTTGCATTGCTAGTGACCACGATCGATACCATGAGTCGTCCTTTGATTCCACGACTAGTGGTATCTACCCGTTACTTCCTTCCATCATTTCTTACCTTCACTAGTCCTGTGACAATGCCTCAATAGAATGAGTTGTTACTCCACACAATGATCTGTTACTTTCTCCTACTACTGCCTCCGAAGAAACCAGCATCTAGACATCCCACGAGCCACATCACGACTCATACCTTCATCCAACGAGTCATGGTTTCCATCTGTTACCTTGACTGGGAGAATTTCCATCTTTTTCCCAAGGGAACTTACCATGACTCATTGTTCCTCACAATGAGTCGTACTACAACTCGGACCATCCAACTCTGGCACCCTGGTGACAACCAATGACCCCAACCTACGACTCGTTACATCGTCATACGGGTTGTATCATGGACCCGTTACCTATGAGTCTCCTTCTGCAGAATCAAACCAAGGGTGGTTAGATCTTCCAACGACTCGTACCACAAGTCATTCTGAGTAATATCTCAGATTTTTCTGCTTCTTCTCATTTCAAATTCTTGAGTCTAGTCCTAGGCACTTCCGGGGTATTATAGTGATCTTCTCATATTGTCACGAATCACAACACCAAAATTGATCGGTATTCCTTTCATCAACATATATAGAAAGACAATCCACTCTCGAGTCACCTCTATCATATGTGTCATAGGGAGAAAGACAGCACACACCAACTTCACCCACACCTTTGCCTCCCTATTCAAATAAGAAAATGCAAGTGTGGAATGAGTGCCATTATGATCCCTCGCCCAACAGGTGGATGAGTGCTCACCACATAAAGTGTGATGGATGTCTCTATATGGAGGCTTCTCCAGCAAGATGAAATACTCTGAAGGATCTACTGCGGGTGTCTCTAGGAAGGCATTGAACCTTTTAGCTGTGAATCGCACCACTTGACCTCTGATCTTTACGTTGGTGCTCTCTCCAGGTGGCCCTCATCTATCCAATTCTTAGGTGCATACTTGGCTTCTTTTTGAGTGTTGAACCAAGTAAGCCCATGAGGCTCTGCCGCTTTTGCTCCAAATCTCCTCGCAGGGCCGACTTTGAAAGCCAAAGAACTTATCCCCATTTTTCCTTTTCTAGCTCTCTTGACACTTGGTTCTACAACAACCACCTCCTTTCTTTTTGATTCCATGGTACCTAACAAGACAAATCCAAGAACTTCACAAAATTAGCTCATGAACAAAATGGCTAACTAATTAAGTGTTGAAGGTGCAAAATCCACCCCACACTAAATTTGCTAGCATGCTTGTGAAAATGTGCCAAATGGAGTACTCAAGACTTCTCCCTTCATCATCCAATCTCAATAATTCAATTTAATTCACTAACTCCATACTGCACCAAATTCATGGATTTTTTTCTTTCTTTCCAACTCTCTTTTAGCTTTTCAAGAATGCTTCACCTAGGCCATCTCTCACTTTCCTCCTCCAATTCATAACTCAAGTAATTCATGTAATAAAGTAGCACTATTCAATTCACTCAACAAACAATAATCAATTTACTACCATTATCATGAATTAATCAAGAATTTAAATAACTCAAGCATTATTCATATTCAAGAATTCAATACCCATGTACTTTCTCTCTCTACAATTAATACATCTACTCACCAACATTCAAGACTTCAATTTACCAACCCCCATCATCCCCACAAGTTCAAATCATCATATTCAACCAAGAATCAAGCTATCCAACAAAGATAACATACTATCATGGAAGAATTTAAGACTTTAAGCTTATCAAACCCAAAACATGAAATTCAAGCTTTTCACAAACAATGGTGATTTGAGTTCTAAATCTTGCAGGAGAAGGGTGTGGGAGTATGCTTTCATCATTGTCTAACCGATAGAGAAGAAATATACTTATTTGAGTTGAAGATGAGAGCTTCACCAAAGCTTTAGAGAAGACAACAATGGAGGGGAGAGGGGAATGGGGAGCTACGGCCTAAGAGAGAGAGAGGATTTTTTTTCTTTTTGTTTTTCAACTTTTTGAGGGAAAAGGATGAATAGGACTTTAAATAAAGAGGTGGGCATGGGCTTTTATGTAATTTTAAGGTCTTTTGAGTCAATATTAACTCAACTTGACCAAAAATTGTCATCCATCAAGCCCCTGGCATGCCGCCCCTTCTGTCTCACCACAAACTTAGAAAATATTTTCTCTGAAGACAGGAGATTGGCATGGCACGCCACCCATAGCCTCACCTGACAAAATTTTTTCTTCTAGGATTTAACTCCTAGCGCCTACCGCCAGGCATCTCACCTAGACTTACACTTTTTAGCTCAATGTCCCAGGTTGTTCTTGCCTCTTACACCTTGTTCGACTCTACAAAACAAATAAAAATATACAAAATGTTAGAAGGATGAGGTTCCTCCCACCAAGCGCCTTAGTTATAGTCGTGGCACGACATTCATGAGTTGTCTCCCATGCAGCGCCTAATTTAACGTCGCGGCACGACTATGCTCCCCATCACTCCTCCATCCGAGTAGACTTCTAACCATACCAAGGATCTTCTAAACTTTCATGCAGCACATGCTGCTCCACTAATTGATTACAACCTCTAGGTTCTCCCGCTGATTTCACTGTGAAGTCATCATAGTTAGGTGGCATTCATACTACTCTAAACACTCCAAACACTGCCTATTGACCGTCTACTCTCATAGATATCTTTCCCAACTGTATATGTATGATAGCGTCGACGGTGGCTAAAAATTCTCTCCCAAAAATAAGAGGAACTGCTGCATCTGCTTCATAGTCTAGGATTATAAAGTCCACCGGCAAGATGAAAGGTCCTACCTTAATTAAGACATCTACAATGATTCCTTCAGGATAGGCCAAAGACTGATCCGCAACTTTTAACGTCACTATGTTTGGACGTGGTTCACCTAATCCCAGTGTTCTAAACAGGGATGGAGGCATCAAATTGATGCTCGCACCCAAATCATATAAGGTCAAACCAACTTCCTTGCTCCCAATAGTGACAGGGATAGTGAAGCTCCTAGGATCCTTTAGTTTTTTCAGAATTTTGTTCTTGATTGGGGAACTACACTCTTTTGTAAGAGCCACGGTTTCAAACTTTGTATGCCTCCTCTTATTGGCCACGATATCCCTGAGATACCTAGCGTACTTTGGGACTTCCTGCAAAAGCTCCACCCTTGAATATTCATATGAACCTGCTTTAACAACTCAAGAAACTTACTACGAGTTGTGTCCTCTATTTTCTTCTTCAACCTTTGAGGGAATGGAGGAGGTGGTCTAGCTACCCAATTTTCGGTTGTAGGATGCTAGACTCCCCCACCTCATTCTTAGAACTCACAGCCAGTTCCTCATCAACTTTTTCTATCCTGGGAATAGCCTCACCTAACTCTTTACCACTGCGCAAGAAAATTGCGCTCACATTTATCTTAGGGTTCTTCTCAGTGTTACCCTGGAGTGCCCCCTGTGGTCTATTGTTCTGCTGTAGGACCAATTACCCCATCTATGTCTCAAGCTCATGGATGGACTTCTGCATTTCATTAACCATTTGCATCTGTTGTACCATCCATTGCTTCATTGTCTCCTCAGGAGAATTGCTCCGTTGTTGGCCCTATGGCCTTTGATAAGTGTTCTGGGGCCTTTGAAAGTTTTGATTCCCTCCCCATGAGGGATTTTCTCCATTCCGGTGCCCTTGATTATAGCTATTACCTGCAAAACCTCTACCACGACCTAGTTGTCCCACAAAATATACAAACTCGGGACTAAGAGGACAACCTGAATAGGCTTGGCTTTCTCCATACGCCTCACATGGTGGTGGGATTTATACCTGTTGTACCTGCTGCACTTGGCTTTCTGTTGGTGTGGTCACCAACTTACTGATTGCATTCACCAGCTGGCTAATATCTACCCTGATTGCCACCACACCATCCACCTTAAGCTTTCCCAGCACCTTTGTTGTTGCAAATCCAATGCCTGAGTCTTGATAATCCTGACTCCCCAGGGACATGAGGATCAAGAGAGCCTCAATTTCATCGTAACTTTTGGACAGAATCTATCCCTGTGTGGTAGCGTCAAGGAGTATCTTACACTTGGGCTTCAGACCCTTTAAAATTGTGCCCAATTATCTACTTAGGTTTCATGTGGTGTGTAAAATCCCTCAAGTAACCCTTGTAATGTTCCCATGCTTGAGCTAGCATCTCCCAATCTTTCTGTACGAATCTGGAGATCTTTCCCCTCAGTTTTTTAGTTCTTCCCGAAGAGAAAAACTGGCTGATGAACTTATTGGAGAGGATCTCCCAAGAGGTGATGGATCCTGCAGGCTCATTTTGACGCCACTCCTTGGCTTCTCCGATCAGTGAGAATGAAAACAAAGTCAACTTGACATATTCATCTAACACGTTTTGGTATTGAAAATTTTCACTCAATTCTACGAACGTCATCAAATACCTATGGCGATCCTCCTACGGCTTGCCCTAAAATTGGAAAATATTTTGGACCAACCACACGGTCCCTTCTTTCAGCTCAAAGTTCCCAGTGATGGCTGGTTTGACGATCGCTTTAGAAGCATTCTCCAAATTAGGCCTAGCAAAATGCATCACTAGAATTCTCTCATTCTCTTCACCTGCTGCCTGCCCAATATTTTCCATAGCTAACCTTCAAAAGGTTCTATCTATTTCAGGATCAAGAGAAGACAAAGGAACAACCCTGTGAACTTCAACAAAACAAGAAACAAATGTAAAAATACAAACTAGCGAAACAAAATTCTAACCTACAGATGATTAAATAATATTCAAGTCCTAGCTAAGGCCCCAAAAATTTGATGTCGCCCAAGCGTACGTGGTCGTCAAGTAATATAGGATTTTGAAGTCCAGATATCGTACCCAAGGGACTTGTCAATTCAATCGTTATAAGGTTGTCACTTTAATTTCACTAATGTACAAAATAGTTAAAATGAAGATTGGTTTGGTAAATTAAACTACTAAACTTCAAATATAAAATTAACTAAAAACAATTGCAAGCTTGATTGTATTTCGATGTTGGTGAAAGACTAGGGCAATGACACTTGATTGGTTTCAAATTGAGTTTTCAAAACATAATTAAACTGGTATGATTCTTCCCCTGGTTGATAGTTGCAAGTTAATATCCCATTTCTTGCCACTATCCCTAGCATTCAAGAGCTATTTCATGAAACCTAACGTCTATATCCCTATGGTCGCAGGAGAACAATGAAACGAAGATTATGCCTACTTGTATTTCAACTAAACGGGGTTGAAGGGTATATCCCTATCCACAACAACAACTTCTATCCTATCACCAATGGGTACAAGGGTCTTTGAATTCCTGTTTTGTATTTATTTTTAACCCTTTCGATCCCCTTTCCCAAGTTCAATTTAAAGCCAACGGATTACTTACAAGGTGATCAATCTCATAAATAATAAATTAACACAAATAAATACAAACAACCATAAATGAAGAACCATTCACCATAGCCAAAACCCTAGAATATAAGTTTAGCCACTCATAGACAAGTGGAAAATGAATATTTAGTCATCATCATACAAAAATATGAAGTAAAGAAGAGAAAACTTAGTTGTAGAACTGTGTCTTCCTTCCAAACGGCTTACAAGCTTTCATAAACGAACTACAGAATGTAAAAATATTTAAACACTACTTCAAGATGTCAAAAACTACTTAACAAATGACCTAAGGCTCTAACTATAGATAGCCTTCAAATGACGCTTCTTCCCTTCAAAACTTGGCTATAAAATCAGCATTTTCTACTCTGGAATGACCCTAGCGCGCTGCCCTATGTACACAGACTTAGTCAAATTTTCAATAATTTCAGCTCTAGACAAGGCCTAGTGCGCCACCCCCTCTATCTCGCCAAGATGTTACTCAAATTTCTCTAAGTTTAGACACCTCTAGCACGGGACGCCACTCATCTCGCCAAGTTTGTGAAGTTCAATTCTCTAAAGTTTAAGGGCTAGCGCGGCATGCCAGCCATAGCGCCAACCTGAAGTTTTCTTCTCTGAAGTTTGGGACTTGGTGCGGGACGCCAGCCATTACACCAGGCCCTTCAGCTCCTTAAATCTTAATTCCTTGCATCATTTTGAGCCCACAAACGCAGAACATCTTGAACACCAGTATAATTTTCCTCGTAGATCTTTGAAAATGTGAGTGTAAACCATGTAACCCAACACCTTTGGATCTAAATTTGGTAGATTCTATGGAGTCTTGAAATTAATGACTCAAGAGGAAACTTGATTAATGAGATAAGTAGCAGACTTAGTCGTTTCCTCTAATATATAGTTGGCATATTCATGCCAAAGAGAGATGAATGGATAATCTTCATAATCTTTCTATTCTTCCTGTTTTCTAGGCAATTCTTTTATGGTGTGTATCTGCAAGATGTTTGATGGCGTACACCTCGTTGTCAAAGGCATTCATCAACAATAGATTACTTAAATTCCATTGTGTCATCATATTGCCAAACACAGATCTGTCTTTGATATCGAGTGCATACCATATTATAAAAATCTTTGAACACGATATAGGCATCACTCTTCTTTCGAAGTAATGATATCCATATCATCCTAGTACATTCATCTATAAAAGTAATAACATAATAAGCTTGAGAAAGAGATTCAACTTTCATAGGGCCCTTAATATCAAAATGTATAACAACAAAAGGTTCAAAACATTTATTCAAACTTGATAATATGGAACACAATGATTTTTTGTTAATTTACAAATGTCATAATGAAAAACTAAGCTATCTAAACTTAAAAACAAATCTAGCTTGAGTTTCTAAAGATAACCGAACAAGATATGTCTGAGCCTCCTATGCCATAATCATACATCATCTTGTGCCTTCTCAACCCTATATGTATAGAATGCATGACTAAAATTCTTCTCTCCACCTTTATTGAATTCCAAAAAATAGAGATTGCATCGCTTAACTTCATAACCAGGAGTCCTCCGAGTTAGAATGTCTTGAAAGATTCAAAAAAGGGGCCAAAAGGTTATGTGCAATTGAGAGAGGAGATAGCTTGGCTAACAGATAGAAGATTATGATCAAGAGAAGGTATAATTAAAACAACATCAATTTTTAAACTATCTGTTAAGACAACTGGTCGTTCTCGTATAACTGGAGAAGTAACTCCATCAATGGTAGAAATAAAGGATTGAAAATATGATTTTAATGATTGTAGTTCGTATAGGTTTGTCGTTACGTGATTAGATGCTCCACTATTAATAATCCAACTACTATTTGTATAGTAACATTAACATTGTCATTACCCATAATACCTGACTATTTCATACTGACACGAGGTGTCATACTGACACGAGGTTCTATTTTACGATCATTGTTTGGATGACTAATTCCCGATGTAATTGTAGCTACAACTTCGCTTGAAATGACTTTGTGTGGTTTCTTCGAGAAATCCCACCAATCTGGATAGCTAATGATCTCGTAGCATCGTTGTTTTGAGTGACTTGATTCACCATAATGGCTACAAATAAGATTATTAGGCTTACCAAATGACTGATTTATTCGAATTTTTGTAGGACCGTCATAATGGATAGCCATGAAAAAACTCTCATAAATCACTCAACCACTGTCTATAGTCTGCCTCTATTGAGCTTCTCTTCAGACAAAGGCATATTTACTTTCAAAATCAAGCTTTGGATCCATTCTTAAAATCTCACCATGAACTTTATCAAAATTTGCATCAAGTCCATTGAGAAATATGTGAACTTGCAACCTTGCTATCATAGAATGCATCTCAAGATTATCCTCAACCGACCGATACTACGTATTCATTTGGTAATTAATTTTCTAAAAAATTTCAACCAGTTAATTATAGGACATAGACAAGGGCCTATCTTTCTGCATAATGGTTAAGGATTTTTGATTTAGTTCAAATGGTTGGGTCTTATTCGAACCATCATAGAATGTTTTGGCAACTACTTCCCAAATTTCCTTTGTCGTGGAAAGCTTGGTCAACCATTGCTTTAGGATGGGACTCATCAAGTCTAACCTTATGGTTCTCTAAAATCCATATTGTATAACTAGAGTAAGTTTGTTCGAGGTTTTTTGCTTCGCCGGTAAGTTAACCAACCTTGTTTCAAGCTCTGATACACATCTCTATCAATTGAGACCATAATGAGAAACTCGTTTCATCAAGAATACTCACATTGAAAAAGGTGAGTTGTCTTGTTATAATTAAGGTAGGTTTGTTAAGGTTGAGTTCATATGATTTGTGGTTCTGCCAGAGGAAGATGTAGTATCGCTCATCTTTAAAAAAAAAAGAGATTGGTGCTTCGAGTTTTATGGATCAACTTGCTCTAATAGCATGTAGAACTTTAGGTATAGAGAATATTTGTTCATTCATATCTTTATTCATCTCATAACAAAGAAGAATTAGAGGGGAATTAGGACAAATACTTGACCCCTACTTTAAAAAATACATATTTACATAATAATCTTAATGTCAATAATTAAGTTCTAAAAATAACAGTAATTTTCATAAAAAATTCTTAAATAAATATGTCAATGGAATAGGTACACACACGCGTACCCTAATAAGAAAAAGGGTAACATTAAATGTTGATAATTTTTTTTCCTTTTAAAAGAGTTCTCATATAGGACAAAAATTTTATTTAATAATTTTTTATATATATATTGGATTTTTAAATTAACTAACTTGTGAGTACTTATAAATCCTTCCTAATTAAGAAAAATATAACACTAAAATAAAATAAAATAAATATTTTAAAACTATCTATATATTAAAATATTATTACTTTTAAATATAAATTTTATAATAATCCCTAATCATACATTCCAGGGATGTGTACACATTTAAACTAGTCTTTACTATATCAAAAGTGTAAAGGCCCTTGGAAATGTTGATTGAACTTTTTGCCCTTCATCAAAAGACATGTTAATTACTATTTTTATAAATTATTATTTAAAATTATTGTTTCTAATTGTTCCATCACCTTAGTTTATCATAATATTATGTTTTCTATTTGCGGCATAACTCTATTTATGTTCTAAATCAAAAAAGAAAAATCCACCGATTTTTTTCCTTTTTGATAGTCACGAATTATTTTCTACCTTATTTTATTATATTAGACTCTACTTGTGGCATAACTCTATTTGTAGTGTAAACCTTTAAAAAAACTCTTTCACTAAAAGTTTTTTCCTTTTTGATGGTACGAATTTTTTTATAAAAGTTTTTTTTTGATTATTTTTTTTCCTTTTTTCATCGTAATGAAAAGATTTCCCCCCCCCTTTTTGATATTCTTTTTTCATTTTTAATAGCAATGTTCTAGTATTCTTATATTTTTTAAATTCTTTTAAATTTATAAATCTTTTTACTTCTATAAAATGATTTATAGTTGCATAATTTAATTCATCAAATCTTCTGCATCAACGCCTTTGATTCAATCTCCAACCTTGTATGTTTTCGTATTAATCTATCTTTTTTTTTCTTCATGTTTTGAATATTTCTTTATGTTGTGAATTTAAAAAACACAATAATAATTGTTATGTCAGCTCAGATTATTTATATTTAAAATAATTTAACTTAGATTGTCTCTTTTAATTTAGTATTGATAATATGTTATCTTCTTTAATTGAGTTTTATATTGATATTATATGATTTAAAATTTGTGTTATTTGTAACTGACATTCTTCATCTACTCATACACTTACAAGTTTCATCTATTCAGGTAAACTAATCTCTTCATCTCATAAAATAATTTTGTGTATAAAATTAAAAATTATTATAACTATAACTCTTATGCACAATTTATTTTAGATAGTCTCGCAATGGAATCTAAAAAAGATTTTGTGACCAAAATTGTGTCAATTAACAACTTAAGGCAATATGATTCTTATTAGATGATAAATGTCTAAATAATTTGTGCTGGATTAGTAAAATAGTATAAAAAGGGAGCAAAGAAAGGCACACGAATGACTATAATATTAGTTGACAAAGAGGTAATGCTTTTTTGTATTATATTTTATATTTTTACATATATATTTGAATTCTTATCTAATTTTTTATATTATATATATTGACAATTAAAGTTTAACTTTTTTGCAGGGTACAAAAGTTCATGCTATACTTTTCAATAATTATATGAAAAAATGGAAAAATATTTACAACAAAATAAGACCTATTACATCATAAGTGGACGCATTAATAGTGTTAATCTTAATTTTGTATCGATAAATAAGGAAATTGAGGTTGGATTCAATAAAACCATTATAGTTCAGAAATGCAACAGTCGCTTTTTTACTATTACTTTTTCAAACAATTTTGTTTCGTTTGAAGATGCAATACAATTTTTTTTTGAAACAAACTTTGGTAATTTGTTTCGATTTCATCATCTAACTTAACTTTCAATATATGTATAATATTTTACTCCTATTTACTTAACAAAATATTCTTTGTACATATAAGCACGAACGTCCTTAGAAATATTGATTGAACTTTTCGTTTTTCATTAAAAGATTCTATAATAGATAAAATTGTCATTTATTATTTTCATCAATTAGTTGATATTTAATTATCATAGATCTTTACTAATTTGTTAAAAGTAAAACTCCTAATATTTAGTATTTTAAAATTGACAAAATTTTGCTTCTTAAATCCTTCTTTATTTGAAATAAGATTAAAAGTCCTAACATTTAAGACTTTAAAATCAATCAAAAGAATATATATCTATTGAAACAGGACATCCTTTAAGCTGTTTCAATTAAATGAATGCTCTTGTTATTCACTCTCTTTAGTTAAATTACACCCTTTTTTTTCTCAATTTTAATTTATTTGAAGTTCAGTTTATGTGAAGTGTTTGACTAAATAAATAGATTAAGAGAAAAATAAAAAAAATTAAGCTGAAATTATCTCATAAAGGAAAAATGAAAAGTTTGAAATTGAGTTATTACTAAATACTTAAAGTACTAAGTATTGTAGCAAAATATCATTCACCTTTTTACCAATTCAATACAGAGTTCACACTTGACAAAACAGTTATTTAATTATTTTTTTAATATTTAGAATTTTAAAATTAAGTAAATTCTATGTATTAAATCCTTCATTATTTGAAATATATAGAAAATATTAATATTTATATATACATATAATGCATGCATTTAAGTGCTCATATAAAAATAAATAATTTTTTAAACTTTCAAGCAAAGACTATTTCTATGACGTTTTTATTCATTAAAATAAATATTAGAACAAACTGAAGAAAAAATTATTAAATTGTATTAAACTATTAAATAAAATTATTTATTAATTTTAAATTTTAAATATATACTATTTTTATAAAATTATTTATATTATTATGCAAACATATTTTTTAAATATTATTTATATTATTTTTATAAATTTGTGCCGGAGGGCATACGCTTGGACTAGTACTAGAAATAATGCAACCGAATAAGCAATAAACTCGTCTAATGAGTTTTTACAGGTACAAGAACAAAAACAACACTTGAAATGCCAAAGGTTTTGCTATTAATGGTAGAATTTTGTAATTCCAATCCCCAAGTTTAAAGAAAAGAACCTTAGAGAACTGTAAACACACTTTTCTTCCTGAGTCCTTTTTTCTCCTTTTCTTGCTACTACTATTTCCGATCAATTCAACAAAATCTGGATTTATCAATCATCGGCCACAGGGGATTTAGGGCAGAAAAATTGTGAATTTTAGGAAAACAAAGTATGTTTTTCTCTGGTGATCCTTCGACGAGGAAGCGAGTCGATTTGGGTGGACGCAGCTCCAAGGAACGTGACCGACAGAAGCTTCTAGAGCAGACTCGTTTAGAGCGGAATCGTCGACTCTGGTTGCGTCAGCAGAACTCTGCTGCCATCAAAATTCAGGTTTCTTTTTTTTCCTGCTATGGCTTCATTTTAGTTCCTGTTTTGTTGCTCAATTTTGTCAAAATGATTTTACCGTCATTGGGTTAGAGAAAAGTTTTAATGTGGGTGTATCTGGATGGCAGCCAAAACATGACTTTTTTACCCGGTTTATGATTTTACCGTCATTGAGGCGCGGTTGATTGATTGATTGATTTATTGATGCCCAACTCAACTAATTTCGGACAGTTGATTGGTTGATATATTGATAACCAATAAGTTTAGTTTTACCTAGGCTGGAGTGTGAATGTTTATGATGTGGTTTTGTGGAATTGAATGATGTATTACTCGATAAGAATCAGGTTAGGGATCTAAGAACTTGAGAAAGAAAATTCAAGAAAACTACAGAAAATCAAGAAACAGGTGGAAGCAAAAAAAATATACAACAATAAGATATCTAACCTAATCCCATAAGTAGGCTTGCGGAGGGTAAGATGTACACAACCTTATTCCTACCTTTGTGGGGTAGAGAGACTATTTTTGATATAAAGATAAAATAGAACTAATTCAAGAAAGTGATTCTTAAATTCAAAAACGGATCAACAAGTTCAAGAAAGATCAAGAACTTGAAGATAAATTACAATACCATACTCAATGTTATCCCAACAAGTGGGGTCTGAGGAGGATGATGTGTACACGACTTTACTCCTATCTTGGGAAGATAAAAAGACTATTTTTGATAGATCTCTAACTCAAGTAAAATATATTAAACTCAAGCATGAAAAGGGAGATACAACAGTGAAGAGGAGAACAGTAACAACACATAATGCGATAACCAAAGCAAAGGAAACAAGTAATAATAAAATTGAAGAGCAAGATAGTATGTGAGTAATAATAATAATACTGATAAGGGAAACTAGACAATGCTCGACTACCTACTAATTTTCAAGCCTAATTCTAGACCTTTGTATCCTCCTATGTAGGATCATGTCCTTGGTAAACTGTAAGTGTGTCATGTCCTGTCTAATTACCTCTCCCTATACTTTTTTGACCTACCTCTACCTCTCATCATACCTGTCATAGCCAACCTCTCGCATCTTCTCACTACTGCATCTATACATCTCCTCTTTATATGCTCGAACCATCTCAGCCTCGCTTCCCTCATCTTGTCCACCATAAGGGACAATTCTACTTTGTCCAGTATATGTTTGTTCCTAATCCTATCTCTCTTAGTATGCCCATACATCCATCTCAACATCCTCATTTCCGCTATTTTCATCTTTTGGATCTGTAAGTTCTTAACCAGCCAAGACTCCGCCCTATACAATATAGCTGGTCTAACAATTACTTTATAAAACTTATCTTTAAGTTTTGGTGGTACATTCTTATCACAAAGACACCAAATGTGAGCCTCCATTTCATCCAGCCCGCTCCAATATGGTGTGTAATATCATAGTCAATCTCTTATTTCCTTGGATTATAGACCCAGATACTTGAAACTTCCTCTGTTGGAGATGACTTCTGTATCAATCCTCACTTCCACATTGCCTCGTGAGTTACATCACTAAACTTTCACTCCAAGTACTCTTTCTTGGTCCTACTCAACCTGAACCCTTTGGATTCCTATGCCTATCTCCAAACCACCAACCTATTGTTTACTCTGCTGTGGGTCTCGTCAATCAATAATATGCCATCTGTAAATAGCATACACCATGGCATCTCCCCCCTGGATATGCCACGTGAGTTCATCCATCACCAAGGCAAAAATAAACGGGTTAAGAGCTGATCCAAGGTGCAACCCCATCACGATTGAGAAGTGTTCCCAGTCTCCTCCCACTGTCCTCATTTGGGTCTTGGCTCCATCGTACATGTCCGTAATCACCCTAATGTTAGCTACAGGTGCCTCTCTTGCGTCCAAACATCTCTGAGGACCCCTCGGGTCTTTGTCATATGCATTTTCTAGATCCGTACACCATATGCAAGTCCCTCTTCCTTTTTCTATATTGCTCCATCAATCTCCTTAGATGGATAATTTTTGCCGTTGAACATTCTGACATGAATCCAACTTGGTTCTCAGTAATAGATACACTCCTCCTCACCCTCATCTCCACCACCCTTTCCCAAACTTCCGTAGTGGGGTCATCAACTTTATACCCCTATAGTTGTTGCAATTCTGAATACCCCCTTTGTTCTTTTACAATGGGATCATTGTACTCCACCTCCATTTTTTCGGGCATTTTAATTGTCCTAAAAATGACGTCAACCAACCCAGTTAGCCACTCAATACCTTCTTTACTTGCTCCCTTCCAAAATTCCTTCAGGATCTCATCTGGCCTAGTCTCCCTCTTCTTTCTCGCTTACGAATAACCTCCTTAACCTCCTCCAACTTTATACTCCTCCAGTACCCAAAATGTCGGCGACTCTCATAGTTCTCTTAATCGCCTAAAACAATATTCTTGTTCCCTTCTTCAATCAAAAATTTATGGAAGAATGTCTATCATCTTTGTCTAATGTGTGCCTCTTCCGTCAATACTTTTTCTTACTCGTCTTTGATGCCCTCCTCCATCCTCGCCTTTGTCCTGTAGTTCTTCATATAGGTGTTCGAATGCTGCTGGTTTAGCTGCCATTGTAAAAATAAAGGAGAGAAGTATTATTGAATTGTGTATCTACATTATTACATTGAACACTATTTGTAGGTAATGCGTTATCCAAGAAGGATTCTATATACCATTCCTATTCCTATACTTATTCTAACACTCTCCCTCAAGTTGGTGTATACATGTCATATGTATCGAGTTTGTTACTGATGTAACTAATACGAGGACTAGTGAGGGACTTCGTGAAGATATCTGCAAACTGATCACTCGACTTCATAGATTTTGTAATAATATGCCTTGAGAGTATCTTTTCTTTGACAAAGTGACAATCAATCTTAATGTGCTTCTTTCTCTCATGAAATACTGGATTTGATGCGATATGGAGCGTCACTTGGTGATCACAAATAGGTTCCATCTAACTGATTCTCCAAATTTTAGTTCTCTGTGCAACTGTTTAATCCAAACTAGCTCACTAGTTGCTGCAACCATTGTTCGATATTCTGCTTTTGCATTTGATCGAGCAACCACACTCTGTTTCTTACTCTTCTAAGACACCAAATTACCTTTTACGGAAATACAGTATCTGAATGTAGAACATTTATTAGAGGGTGATCCAGCACAAGCAACTAACTACTTATGGTCTCAATTCTCGAAGAGTAGTTCTTAACCTGGAACTGACTTTATATTCGCAAAATGCAGAAAACTGCATTCCAGTGACTACCACATGGGGAGTTTATAAATCGATTTACAACACTCACAGGAAAAGAGATGTCAGGTCTAGTCACTGTGAGATAATTCAACTTTTCAACCAATCGCCTATATCTTTCAAGATTGTTGAGTGGCTCCTCCTGTCCTAGCAGGAGTTTAGCATTCGAATTTATAGGAACGTCAATGGGTTTACATCACATCATTCCGTATTTCCTTAGGAATTTTTAAGGCATACTTGTATTGTGAAATAACAATTTTTGCTCTGGACCGAGCAGCCTCAATACCTAGAAAATACTTCTGTCCGTCGAGTCTTTAGTCTGGAAATGCTGTAGATGTTACTTCAAATTAGTGATACCATCCTATCATTGCTGGTGATAGCGATATTATCAACATAAACTACCAAATAAATACATTGATTTGGAGTAGAATGTCGATAAAACACAGAGTGATCAACTCCACTACGAGTCATGCCAAACTCCTAAATTATTTTGCCGAATTTCATAGACCAGGCTCGAGAAGACTGTGTTAGACCATAGAGTGACCTACGCAGTCCACATACAAGGCCGCATGTATATGGAGCATGTTTCTTTTCAGTTTTGGACTTAGTTGGTTCATGCCTGAGATGATTAAAGATGCCTTCATATACTAGAGTTCTTTGAAAGTTGGTAGGTCCATCGGGAAGATCTGTAAAATGATTCCTGGCTGTATTTTGTGAATCTCGATATAAAGGAATCAAAATGTTTTATGGAATATCAACTCCTAATCATACTCTCAAGGCTAATTGTCTTTTATGTTTATATTATGTAGCTGGAGTAATCTCTTCCCCGTAAGCTAGCCTACTCCCTTCACAATTTTTTTAACGTTGTTAGCTCCTTATGTTTAGTATAGGGCGTAATGTAATGGAGCTAACAAATTCATATTTGAAGTTTCTATTTTTTGTACTATTTGCATCTACATAGATGCCATTAATGATATCACCTCATTAAAAGAAATTGATGTAATGGAGCTAATAAATTCATATTTGCACTTTCTATCTTTTGTACTATTTGCATCTACATAGATGCCACTAATGGCATCACCCATTAAAAAAATTGTACTTAAGCACCTCCTTGGTGATATTCTCTACATTAATAATATTACTTTATTGATCAAAGATTTGGTGTTGATTATGTATTAAGTCGTCGTTAATTGTTGATTTCTCATTTAGACTATTTCCAGTCTTGTTAAGATTTAAGAGCTCACGTGTATCAATGGCTTCCAACTGAAAGATACCGATCAAAGATTTGGTATTGATTTTGTATTGAAGTCATCGTTAATTGTTGATTTTTCATTTAGGCTATTTCTGTCTTGTTAAGATTAAGAGATCATGTGTATCAATGGCTTCCAACTGATGGGCATTCTTGATCTTCTGCTCAAGCTTTGTACCTTCCTCGAGCAATCTCCATGTCACACCCCGCCTTGGGGGGTATGACTGGCACCTGGTGCCCTACTAGGACCTGATCTGCTGGACTGTTAAGCCTGGGCACATCTGGTGCCTGGCTGACTCTAACTCACATTTCTGGAAACAAAGGGCTATATAACGGCTGTAAACACAGCCCCCGGCCCATTGGCCTATAGCCTTCTGTACCTGTACTAACAGCTGACCAGAAACATATCAACTCAGGGAAACCTATGCGGGCCAACAAGGCCACCATGCTGTCTAGTCATCTGCAACTCAATCATGAAGTACTAAAAGCTACGTGACCGGCAAGGTCACCACTACTGGCAAACTGTGGCCCCACACGGCCAACATAAAAGAAAGAAGGAATACTAACAGCTATACAACTGCACGGCCTCACACGACCGGCTCATCTGATCACAGGGAATATATACAGACTGCAAGCCTCTAGGAATATCAATAGAACTGATCGGGACAGGGCCCCGACCTACCCGTACTATACAATAAAAAGAAACTGAAATACACCTCTGAAATTCAGCCTCCGGAGGACAGGAGCTGAATACTCGACCGCTGACAGGAAGTCACGTAGTATCACCTGCTCGTCTATGAGTACCTGCAGGCAAGTAATGCAGCGCCCCACCGGGCGTCAGTACCGCTGGTACTGAGTATGTAAAGCAATAACTGAAAGCAAAGTCTGAAAACAACAAAGTAACTGATAAACTGAAGTAGGAGGGATTAGATTAACTGCCTGATACTGTAAGTCATACCTTTTCTCATTTACACTGGAAAGAAATAGAAGTCATACCTGGAGACGTATCCCTCTACTGCTGATCTACTCGTGTCTAACATAACATGGCATAACATGGAATAGCATAACATGGCACACACAAACCTTACCCGGCCCCCATAAGCCGGGAGGTACAACCAGCACAGAATCTACACCCCTACCCCGGTCATCCCATCTCCTATAATGGCTGTAAGCATCCCGCCGGTCCCCTGGGTATGCACTTGGGCTCGCTGAGCCCCTGACTATAACTGTACCTGAGTCCGAAGGACTCCTGAATCAACACCCGGGCGTATCCGCTCGACGGGGGTGTATAAAAGCCGACCAAGGCAAAATATGGGGAAACTGGCATCCCATCTTCGTCCCCTTGCGGGACGGCATGCCACTCCGTAGAGTGACGTATCCTCGTCCTCTGGCGGACGAGTCGATACAGCTATTAACCCTGGGGCGGTCGTGGGTGCTAGGTAGTCCAACCCCAAACAATACAACGGTCTCAACTAGTAATGCTGTCTGTGTATCTCATATGCTGAGGCTAACAGGGGTAAGGTACCGTATACATTACATGCTGAACTAATAATAATAATATGTACGTATTCGATACGTGCTGAGGCTGGTAAATATATATATATATAAATATAGTCTCCTGCTAAACTGTACTGGGGCAAAGGCCATACAAGATAGTGTTTCTGCTGAAAGCTATACTGTTTACTAAGTTTCTGTATTAACATGATTTCCTATTCCTAGCATGCTTTCTAAACTCCATTTTAGCCTGCTATTCTGTGTCTAAAGTGCTTTACGGATATTGCATTGCGAGGTTTCAACTGAATACAACAATATCTCAACATTTCGCATTACATCACATACTGAGCATGCTGTGCAGTTTCTAACACTTATACTGGAATCTATATCGTACTAGTAAGTCTTACATAAGTTGTAATTTAATGCTTCTAAGTATCAACATTCACAATAACGCAACACTTAACTTCTGAACATTCTACTGGCCTGTGAATTACTATACTGTGTCAATATTACTTAACTTGCCGAGGGAACGAGCTTTACATACCTTATCCTCGAATTATTCGTCCGTCGGACGAAGCTCGGCCGGTACTTCAACTAATTTCTCCCAACTGCATTCATAAATACGTCAATTAATACTAAATACAGCTTTATTGTAAAGAGCAACGTTACTTTCGATATAGTTTATGGCCTAAACTTAGGCTTATCGAAAGACGGTCGAAAACTCGCTATTTTCCAGCGGCCCAGAAGGGAGAAATATTCACTTCTCAGTTAGGAAAACATAGATATTAATTTAGAGCAATTCTACTTACCTTAGTTTGGTGACTCGCCGATTCGTCGGCCGTATTTCACGAAGCTAAACCCGTAGGAATGTTCTCTGCTGCTAAATACTTCGGTATCTGGGATTAATTTGAGTTTGGGCAGCGTTTGGCAGCGTAATCGGACGAAAATTATTTAATTTTCTTCGTTCTTCCTCCTTCTCTGACTTTTCTCTCTGTTTCCTGGAAATTTCTTAAGGTTTAAATGATTTAAACCCGAAGTGGGCTTTATATACTTGAGCCTGAACCTGGGCAACGTGTCAAGGAGCCATCGCGGAGGCCTCACCTCCGTGACACGCTGCCATCGCGGAGGGGCTCTGCCTCGGCTCCTCCCGCGATGGTTCGACGGGTTTCTCGTCCGATCTTTTTCCCGGCCTTTCTCTAGCACGTATGGCCTTCTAATATGCTTAACCAACGTGCGAATAGGTCTTCTAGGTGCCGGGAATTCTACGGGGTATAACATTCTCCCCCCCTTAAGAACATTCGTCCTCGAATGTACACTGTTATCTAGAGGACTACTTATTTTACTTTCTATAAAAATTTTGGCAGAGTTTCCCCTGTAATATGGACTATAGCAAAAACCTGAAATGCAAAAAAAGTCCAACACAGGCACTGCACACAACATTCTAAGATCCACTGAATAACTAGATATCAATCTTTCTTTATCATTTACAACATACAACCATAAGGTACGGCATAAATAATAATACGGACATACCTGTTGCCTGATTAGGCCTGAAATAGGTGAGGGTATCTGGTTTTCATATCTTCTTCAGCCTCCCACGTCATTTCCTCCCGATTTCTGTTATGCCATAATACTTTGACAGATGCAACATCTTTAGTTCTCAGTCTGCGAATCTGTCTGTCTAAAATGGCTACGGGAATCTCTTCATATGCTAACTCTTCTGTGACCTGTAGATCCTGAACTGGAGTTACTGTAGAAGGGTCCCCTACAAACTTCCTTAACATAGAAACATGGAATACTGGATGAACAGATGCTAATTCTGGAGGCAAGTTCAACTCGTATGCAACTCGGCCTATTCTTCGCCGAATCTGATATGACCCAATGAATCTTGGGCTAAGCTTGCCTTTTTTGCCAAACCTCATTACCCCTTTCATCGGTGACACTTTCAGATATACCCAGTCATTTACCGAAAATTCTAGGTTTCTACGCCGCATATCTGCATAAGACTTCTGGCGGCTCTGAGCAGTCAGTAAACGTTCTCGGATAAGCTTTATCTTTTCCTCGGACTGCCGAATAAGGTCTGGGCCAACTAATGCTGATTCTCCTATTTCAAACCAGCCCACCGGCGATCTACATTTTCGCCCGTATAATGCCTCGAAAGGCGCCATCTGAATAGTTGAATGGTAGTTGTTATTATAAGCAAATTCAATTAACGAAAGATGTTCATCCCAGCTACCTCCAAAATCTAGCACACACGCTCGTAGCATATCTTCGAGCGTCTGAATTGTACGTTCCGCCTGCCCATCTGTTTGAGGATGGAATGCTGTGCTCAAGTTAATCTGCGTCCCCAAACCTTTCTGAAACGACTGCCAGAATCTAGCTGTAAACTGTGCTCCCCTATCTGAAATGATAGATACTGGTACTCCATGCAATCTAACTATTTCTCTGATATACAATTCAGCATAATCCTCAGCTGAGAAGGTAGCCCTCACTGGTAGGAAATGAGCTGATTTTGTCAGCCTATCAACTATTACCCAAATGGAATCATTTCTGCGTCTAGTACGGGGTAACCCTGTTACAAAATCCATGTTTATTGCTTCCCATTTCCACATAGGTACCGGTATCTCTTGCGTCAAATCACCCGGTTTCTGGTGCTCTGCTTTCACCTGCTGACAATTAGAACATCTAGATACAAATTCAACTATCTCAGCTTTCATACCTGGCCACCAGTAGATGTCTCTGATGTCGTGGTACATTTTAGTCGCTCCTGGATGAAGGGAATAGCGAGCATAATGTACCTCATGCATGATTCGTCCGCGAAGCCCTGAAACATTCGGGACACAGAGGCTGAAAATCTGAATATAGCACATCATCCTCGGTTATCTGAAAATCTGGCTCCTTACCTTTCTGAATTCTACTTCTGAGCTGGACTAAATCGGGATCCTCGTACTGTCGTTCTTTTACCTCTGTAACCAATGATGACACCGCAAAATTCTGAATTACTGCTCCATTATTTCCTGTTTCCATTATTCGAACGGCTAGACCAGCTAACTGATGAATTTCTTTAGCTAACTTCTGTTTCTCAGGTCGCAAATACGCCAAACTCCCCATTGACTTACGGCTCAGGGCATCTGCTACAACATTAGCTTTTCCGGGGTGGTATAGAATATTCACATCATAGTCTTTAAACAGTTCTAACCAGCGGCGTTGCCGCAGATTCAACTCCCTCTGAGTGAAAATGTACTGTAAGCTCTTATGATCTGTGTAAATATCAACATGGACGCCGTACAGGTAATGCCTCCACATCTTTAAGGCATGAATTACTGCGGCCAATTCCAGGTCATGGGTAGGGTAATTCTTTTCGTGCTTCTTCAGCTGTCTGGAAGCATATGCAATTACTCTACCATGCTGCATCAACACACAGCCCAACCCGACACCTGACGCGTCGCAATAGACTGAGTAACCTTCCGTGCCTTCCGGCAATGCTAATACTGGGGCGGAGGTTAATCTGTCTTTCAGTTCCTGGAAGCTCTGCTCGCATGCCTCCGTCCACTGAAACTTTGCTGCTTTCTGTGTCAATTTAGTTAGAGGTGCTGCAATAGTCGAGAACCCCTCAACGAACCTCCTATAATATCCTGCCAACCCCAGAAAGCTACGAACTTCCGTCGGAGTGGTAGGCCTAGGCCATGACTTAACTGCTTCTATCTTCTGCTTGTCTACCTGTATACCAGCATCTGAAACAATATGCCCTAAAAAGGCCACTGAGTTAAGCCAGAATTCACACTTCGAAAATTTAGCATACAACTGGCGGTCCCTGAGAATCTGGAGCACTGTCCGCAAATGAGTCCGGTGATCTGCTTCAGAGCGAGAATACACCAGAATATCATCAATGAATACTATCACGAACAAGTCCAGGAAAGGTCTGAAAATACTGTTCATCAGGTCCATAAAGACTGCTGGGGCATTCGTTAACCCGAAGGACATAACTAGAAATTCAAAATGTCCATATCGGGTCCTAAACGCTGTCTTAGGGATATCTCTCTCACGTACTCGGACCTGGTGATATCCGGACCGCAAGTCAATCTTAGAGAAGTATCTGGCTCCCTGCAACTGATCAAATAGGTCATCAATTCTGGGAAGCGGGTACTTGTTCTTTACTGTAACTTTATTTAGCTGCCGATAGTCTATGCACATTCGGAGCGAGCCATCTTTCTTCCTCACAAACAAGACTGGCGCACCCCACGGTGAAGTACTCGGCCTGATGAAACCTTTATCTAACAAATCTTTCAACTGCTCCTTTAATTCTCTGAGTTCTGCAGGAGCCATACGATAGGGAGGTATTGATATTGGCTGAGTGCCTGGTAACAAGTCGATAGCAAAGTCTATCTCCCTTTCTGGGGGAATACCAGGTAACTCATCAGGAAATACATCTGGGAATTCATTCACCACTGAGACAGACTGGAGCGTCGGAAATTCTGCTTGGACATCCTGAACTCTGACCAGATGGTAAATACACCCCTTAGATATCAACTTTCTCGCCTGAAGGTAGGAAATAAACCTACCTTTTGGCGTAGCGGTGCTGCCCTTCCACTCCCGTACTGCTTCTCCCGGGAAGTGGAACCGGACCGTTTTGGTCCAACATTCAACATTAGCAAAACATGGTACTAACCAATCCATACCCATTATGGCATCGAAGTCTATCATTTCTAACTCGACCAGATCTACTGTGGTCTGACGATCAGCAACCTCTACTGTACACCCGCGGTAGATTCGGCTAGCTGTGATAGAGTCACCGACGGGCGTGGATACTAAGAAAGGCTGCTGTAATGATTCTGGTGTAATACTAAACTTCCGTGCCACAAATGGAGTAATGTAGGACAAAGTAGACCCTGGATCAATCAACACATAAGCAGGGTGTGAGCAGATGATTAACATACCTGTCACAACATCAGGCGACACTTCTGAATCCTGCCTCCCTGGTAAGGCATATGTGCGACTCGGACCCGCACCTGTACTGGAGGCCCCTGATCTGCCCCGACCCCTGCCTGCTGAAACTGAGGGCCTGCGCCCAGTCGAGGATGCTGTGGCTCGTGATCCTGCTGATGCCCTATCCTGTCTATCCCGGTCCTCTCGACCTCTGGCTGGGCAATCTCTCATCAAATGGCCTTCTTTGCCACAAATATAACATGCGGAGGAACCATACCTGCATGCTCCAGAATGGCGTCGACTGCATATAGGGCAAAGTGGTAGGGTATACCTACTCTGCTCCGCCCTCCTCTGTAACGGTGAGTCTGCCATCTGCGAGCCTCTACCAGTCTCTGACTGCCCCCTGCGGCTGAATCTACCCCCCTGCAACTGTGGCGGAGGCGGGGGCCTGGGCGGCCTGTCTGACAATCGTGGCCTGGGTCCTCCCCGGGCCTCTCTCTGTAACTCAGCTGGCCTGTCCCGACGACGCTGTTCCTGATTGACCCTTCTGATCTCCCGATGTCGCTGTCTGATGCCCTCAATATTCTGGGCAAATGCCTGAATTCGAGAAATGTCCATGTCCTCTCGTAGTGTGGCCGTAATACAAGTCTCGACATATTCTGGATTCAGTCCCATAATAAAACGGTGCACTCTGGATGCCATGGTATCAACAAAGGCCGGTGCATATCGAGCCAAAGAATCAAACCGCAAGGAATATTCCCGAACACTCATGGCCCCCTGTTCTAGATGTAGGAACTGGTCTACCCGGGCCTGTCGAATCTCCCGCGGCAAATAGTGATCCAGAAAGGCTCCTGAAAAGCTGGACCAGGTGGGAGGGGAAACATCTCTCCCTCGGGACCTCTCCCAGCTTTCATACCATAACACCGCAATATCCCGTAACCGGAATGCTGCCAATTCAACTGATTCAGTAGGCGTAGCATGCATAACCCTGAAGATTCTCTGCATCTGATCCAGAAAATCTTGGGGGTCCTCTGTTCGGTCCGTGCCTGTAAACTGTGGGGGGTTCAAGGCTAAGAACTCTCGGACCCTCGAACTACCGGGCCCTCCTGATAATTCTGCAACTGTAGACGACATTGGCTGACGCTGCGCAGCCATCATCTGTGCTAACATAACTACAGCACTCCTAACCTCCTGGTCGGAAGGTGTCGGTATAGGGACTGCTGAAGGTGCTGTCGCCCCAAGTGGCTCCTGACGTGGTGGAGACTGCTGAGGAGGCTGGGACGATGCCTCTGTAGTGCCCTCTAATCGGGCTATTTCCAAATGAGGGGGAGGCATCCTGCTGGTGCCTTCCCCTGCTGCAATGTCTAAACTCCGACCTGTGATAGGATGTCGCTGGTCTGACATTATCTGTAACCAAAGAATATAGTAAGCTTTTAGGGACTCAACCCTATGTTGCACCGCTCTATGGCACGACTGAATAAGAACAAAAGACAACCATCCTATCATGCCTTGCAGCCTCCTATCCATAGTATGTGGTGCACAACACATCCATGGACAGGACTCTGCTTAGCACGGCTTGCAGACTCCCTGGGATACGACCTGCTCTGATACCAAGTTTGTCACACCCCGCCTTGGGGGGTATGACTGGCACCTGGTGCCCTACTAGGACCTGATCTGCTGGACTGTTAAGCCTGAGCACATCTGGTGCCTGGCTGGCTCTAACTCACATTTCTGGAAACAAAGGGCTATATAACGGCTGTAAACACAGCCCCCGGCCCATTGGCCTATAGCCTTCTGTACCTGTACTAACAACTGACCAGAAACATATCAACTCAGGGAAACCTATGCGGGCCAACAAGGCCACCATGCTGTCTAGTCATCTGCAACTCAATCATGAAGTACTAAAAGCTACGTGTCCGGCAAGGTCACCACTACTGGCAAACTGTGGCCCCACACGGCCAACATAAAAGAAAGAAGGAATACTAACAGCTATACAACTGCACGGCCTCACACGACCGGCTCATCTGATCACAGGGAATATATACAGACTGCAAGCCTCTAGGAATATCAATAGAACTGATCGGGACAGGGCCCCGACCTACCCGTACTATACAATAAAAAGAAACTGAAATACACCTCTGAAATTCAGCCTCCGGAGGACAGGAGCTGAATACTCGACCGCTGACAGGAAGTCACGTAGTATCACCTGCTCGTCTATGAGTACCTGCAGGCAAGTAATGCAGCGGCCCACCGGGCGTCAGTACCGCTGGTACTGAGTATGTAAAGCAATAACTGAAAGCAAAGTCTGGAAACAACAAAGTAACTGATAAACTGAAGTAGGAGGGATTAGATTAACTGCCTGATACTGTAAGTCATACCTTTTCTCATTTACACTGGAAAGAAATAGAAGTCATACCTGGAGACGTATCCCTCTACTGCTGATCTACTCGTGTCTAACATAACATGGCATAACATGGAATAGCATAACATGGCACACACAAACCTTACCCGGCCCCCATAAGCCGGGAGGTACAACCAACACAGAATCTACACCCCTACCCCGGTCATCCCATCTCCTATAATGGCTGTAAGCATCCCGCCGGTCCCCTGGGTATGCACTTGGGCTCGCTGAGCCCCTGACTATAACTGTACCTGAGTCCGAAGGACTCCTGAATCAACACCCGGGCGTATCCGCTCGACGGGGGTGTATAAAAGCCGACCAAGGCAAAATATGGGGAAACTGGCATCCCATCTTCGTCCCCTTGCGGGACGGCATGCCACTCCGTAGAGTGACGTATCCTCGTCCTCTGGCGGACGAGTCGATACAGCTATTAACCCTGGGGCGGTCGTGGGTGCTAGGTAGTCCAACCCCAAACAATACAACGGTCTCAACTAGTAATGCTGTCTGTGTATCTCACATGCTGAGGCTAACAGGGGTAAGGTACCGTATACATTACATGCTGAACTAATAATAATAATATGTACGTATTCGATACGTGCTGAGGCTGGTAAATATATATATATATGAATATAGTCTCCTGCTAAACTGTACTGGGGCAAAGGCCATACAAGATAGTGTTTCTGCTGAAAGCTATACTGTTTACTAAGTTTCTGTATTAACATGATTTCCTATTCCTAGCATGCTTTCTAAACTCCATTTTAGCCTGCTATTCTGTGTCTAAAGTGCTTTACGGATATTGCATTGCGAGGTTTCAACTGAATACAACAATATCTCAACATTTCGCATTACATCACATACTGAGCATGCTGTGCAGTTTCTAACACTTATACTGGAATCTATATCGTACTAGTAAGTCTTACATAAGTTGTAATTTAATGCTTCTAAGTATCAACATTCACAATAACGCAACACTTAACTTCTGAACATTCTACTGGCCTGTGAATTACTATACTGTGTCAATATTACTTAACTTGCCGAGGGAACGAGCTTTACATACCTTATCCTCGAATTATTCGTCCGTCGGACGAAGCTCGGCCGGTACTTCAACTAATTTCTCCCAACTGCATTCATAAATACGTCAATTAATACTAAATACAGCTTTATTGTAAAGAGCAACGTTACTTTCGATATAGTTTATGGCCTAAACTTAGGCTTATCGAAAGACGGTCGAAAACTCGCTATTTTCCAGCGGCCCAGAAGGGAGAAATATTCACTTCTCAGTTAGGAAAACATAGATATTAATTTAGAGCAATTCTACTTACCTTAGTTTGGTGGCTCGCCGATTCGTCGGCCGTATTTCACGAAACTAAACCCGTAGGAATGTTCTCTGCTGCTAAATACTTCGGTATCTGGGATTAATTTGAGTTTGGGCAGCGTTTGGCAGCGTAATCGGACGAAAATTATTTAATTTTCTTCGTTCTTCCTCCTTCTCTGACTTTTCTCTCTGATTCCTGGAAATTTCTTAAGGTTTAAATGATTTAAACCCGAAGTGGGCTTTATATACTTGAGCCTGAACCTGGGCAACGTGTCACGGAGCTATCGCGGAGGCCTCACCTCCGTGACACGCTGCCATCGCGGAGGGGCTCTGCCTCGGCTCCTCCCGCGATGGTTCGACGGGTTTCTCGTCCGATCTTTTTCCCGGCCTTTCTCTAGCACGTATGGCCTTCTAATATGCTTAACCAACGTGCGAATAGGTCTTCTAGGTGCCGAGAATTCTACGGGGTATAACACTCCAAATCATATAAAAAACGGTTCAGGGTACTACCTTCCACTCTTTTCTCTTTTCTTTCTCCATTTGTGGACCTCGAAGTCTCAATGGTCTCCGCAATCATGCACCCAAGAGATTTTATTTAGGAGGCACAAATGAGCGTTAAAAAAGCAATACACAGTGTCCATATTCTTTCCACTAACTTAGAATCGTGGAGCAAGTGACCAGTGTCCTCCCAACCCTTCTTGCACATACCCCACCATTGTACCATTGTGCATTCCTTATTTCTCAAATTGTGCACTTTGAGAATGGCATCAAAGTAGTAGACCATGCGAAGAAGAAATTTTTGGGGCTCCAGTATCCTGTACATAGTAGACCATGCGAAGAAGGCATTTTTGGGGCTCCAGTAGCCTGTATATACTTTTTACCTAGGTTTGCATTTCTCCTGTTTTCCAAATATATATTAAGATTTTTATGGTTCCAGCATTTTGCTGGTGGTCCCTCGGCACCATCCAACTTTCTGCTGCTATCAGAAGGATGTAAGTGTTCCGAAGGAGATGCTCCACTTCTTTCCTTGCCAATCTTATATAAGTTTCTTGGAGGATATTCCCTAGGATTTTTGTGTGATCCCAGTCTAAGTCAGTCCAACATCATTATGTCTTTTTAATCTGCAAATACATTTAAGGAGAGGAACGTCGTTTAAGGTTGACTCCCTCCTATGGACACTAGCCAAAACAGAAGTCCAATGTATTTTGAGAAGTCTTGCTTCTTTTCGTGGTTCCTTTCATGAAAGAAACCCCATGGGGCAGGTGAAATCTTTTGTGAATCTCCTGTCTTCAATGTATCCACATTTTGTTGTGATGATCCTACTCTTGCAGCCTATTTCTCATTCACAGATCTTCTCATCTATCGTAAGAGGACTTATTTGTAAATTGAGAGCTACCAGTTCCCGATCTGCCTGAGTAAATAGGAGCCACACCTTCTACCATCCAGCTAAGTTGATATTTCTTTATCCCTCTCCTTCTTCCCAAAGAAGGTTCCTCATTGGCTTCTCTAATTTCTAACTAACTGAGGATGGAATCTAGAACAAAAACATACAATATTTTTGGCAATGTTGGATAGGATATATTTAGTAAAGAATTAACTTTGCCTCCTTACAGTGAGTATGGCCTTTCCCACCCTTCAATCTTTTGTTGCATCTGTCTATCACAGATCACTAGATTAAACTTGTCTCTAAAGGGATCTCCAAGTATACTCTAGGTAAAATAGTCACATAACGTCACATAGCTGAGCGAGATCTTTGGACAATTTTAACCAACCAACTGGAATCAACTTATACTTTCTTACACTGATGCACAGTTAACTGCTTCAGTTTTCGGCAGGTTCTTGAAATGAGATCTCTCATATAGCGGCAAGTTAGGGTGTCGTCCAAAAATGAGAAATGTGGATAGCATATGCTTTCTCCCACTCACTTGGAAATTATTTTATAACTTCCTACCATAGGTATTTAGAACAACTTGCAAAGTGATTTTGTAGTAAGCTTGAATTACAGTAGAGAGATGGTATCTTCTTCGCTTATGTTGGAAAAAGTGAAAGCAATTCAAATAATCATGATGGAAAACCTTATCCTGGAAAAAGAAGACTGATGTTTCCCAATAGCAATTTGATTGTTCCTTTGCAACTAACTTGCCATAGTCACTCTTAATTGTTTCTCTGGGGACCTCTCATCCTTGCTCAAATTGACTTCAACTTTTGGAGTAGACCTATGGTAGCTGCATCAACGTTTCCAAACACCTGTTTATTCCATTCTTTCAAGTTACTTCGCAACATCTTTAACAATATAAAGTCTGGTTTTCCGGTAATTGAGTGGGTCTTCAATCATGATTTCCCTATCTTCTTAAAGTTTTGATGTTGAAGCCACATCTTCTGAAACTCTTAACAGCGATGGGTCCTTGGCATTCTTCCGCTGTCAAGAATTAAGGGGTAGTGCTTCGAGATTGACCTCAACAAAGTACTCATGATGGAGTCGTGATGCTTCTCTTCCCATCTTGTAGAGGTCATGATTCTGTTCAAATTGGGTTCTCACTTCTATTTCTCAAAGTTTTTTCGCCCATGACAAAGACAAGTATATACTCCAATTTTCATTAATAGAGTCAGAGAGTAAACTGCTCCTCATGGCTGGTAGGTAAAAAGGCCTGCCTTACTCATGAGAAACTTCAGAAAAGGGGATTGCAGCTGAGCTCTAGATGTTTTTTTATGTAAAGCCAATGAAGAGAACAACATTCATCCTTTCATCCACTGTGGTTATACTTCCAGTTCTGGAAGCTTTTCATGACTCTAGGCTCTAGCAAACCTAAAATGGTTTATGCCTGGAAACACCTTTGAACTCTTGATTGCTTAGGACCAAGCAGGTAGCAATCTCAGGCAGAAGAAATGGTGGACGGCTATTCCTGCTTGTATTTGGTGGACCATTTGGAAGGAAAGGAATAGCAGATGTTTGAAGATAAGAGCAATTCAATCCAGAAAGTTAAGATGAATTGTATTTTGAACTTGCATTTTTGGTGTAAAAAATTTTGTATAGAGGAGGATGACTCCATACTAGACTTTTGGAAGCCTTGTGAAATGTACATAGGCTTTTTACTTTCTGTTCTACAGTGGCCAGCCCTACCTTTGTGCTGATGAATATATGTTACCATTAAAATAGAAGTCTCTTGGAATTTCTCCATTTCTCGTTTTGTTCCTTTATCTATCTAATTGAGTTAAACTCCATGTTATTGCCCATGTAAGAGGTCATTTATGATGCACCTCGACACCTGGAAATAACTCTTGTTGTCATTCTGAAACGTACGTGTTAAAGTATTTGCGAAGCACCTCCATAACTTCTAAGATCCTTTTGTTTCATATTATTGGCCCCCAATAATGAAGAACTATTGCATTTTAACAGTTCTGACATTTTGGTCCCCTGTAGACACATAAAGTTTGCTCTCGGTTTCAGCATATCCTTCATTACCACATTTTCTTGAGGGATCATTTTAACCTTTCGTGTTCCAGATTTTGATTTTCGTTTGCGTGTTGGGATGTTCTACGTAAACTGCTCCCTCCTGGATCCTTCCCGTTTCTCTACTTTTGTAGCTTTAGGAAGGAAGAATCTTAGACTCACAATTCACGTAACATTATCCATTACGTCAACCCTTCTTCAACAAGGGGAAGATAGGGGTGCGAAGAGAAAGATTCTCTTTTGTGACTTCCACTTGTTGATCCCAGCCAGACTCTCTTCTCAGTTCAGCCTCCTTTCCCCCGGTTCTTGCCTTGTATTTGAAATCATTATATACAATCACAAATGATAGAATCTATTCCCCCTTTTCTCTATCAAATATAATTTAATTGATACTGAGAAAGCCTCCGTGTACTAGGGGTGGGCATAGTTTGGGCCAATCCGAAATTCAAACCAAAATCCGAATTTTTTGGATCTTTGGGTTGGATTTTTGGATTATGGATTTCATTTTTAAAAACTATGGATTTGGATTGGATATTGGATTTAGTATTATGGATTTTTGGATATCCAAAAATCCGAAATTTTTATACCTTATATTTAACCCTACTCAATTACTCATACCATATGTATCCAATACTAATAAGTCCAATTTCCAAGATCCAATAGATTAATACCCATGAACCATCATATTAAATCAATATGAGATTTTCTATTAATCAAATATAAAAATATAAAATATTTCACAAGTAACTAAAGTTTAATACACGGCATGGGTGGTAGAGTCACCTCAATTCTTGTTAGTTGTAGAAAGTTATAAATTTTAAGGAGCAAAGTATTAGGTGGATTGAGGTTGTTACTTATTATGATCTACCTAAAAAGCTCAAAAGTCAAAACCGAGAATCCGTAAAATCCAAACCGGTTAATCCGAAACCGAACTTAGAAAATCTAATCCAATCCGAACTTATTTTTCTTAATCCGAAAATCGAATATCCAGACCGAAATTCTCATATCCAATCCGATGGCCCGAACGCTCACCCCTACCGTGTACAAGAGGTATACCAAAAGTAGAGAATCTACATAAATATATGATTCTATACAAAAGACACCCAGCCTTTTATACAAATGGAAATTCATGGGTGCACCAAAAAGACATTAAAAACAGAAGACTATTCTTAGATATACACAAATCCTTTGTAGGAAAGTGTAGATCTACACAAATACTTCTTTTTTATGCCTTGAGTGCTTTTTTGTTCTTAAGTTTTGTTTCTTAGTTGTTCTTGCCAAAAGAAAATATTTTTCCAAGGATCATCTGACATGACATTTTGCAAGTTCACGTTGTGTCTTGTACTTCCTCTATCTTCCTATACATGTCTCTTCTATTTTTGCTTTATTTGACTTGAATTGTTTTGGGTTATGTGTGGATAACTTCTCTTGCTAGAGTTATCTAGGACTTGTTACTTTTTTTTTTTTTTGACTTGAATAAGTACTGAATACAGAAATGCTTCAGAGGTAGAAAGGAAGTGGAAGCTGAACGTTCTAAAGTTCGCAAGAATTTCTTAAAAACTTATGGGGAGCTCTGCCACTCTGTTGACAGGTCTGCTTATATGGCTTTTATGTTCTCTTTAATATGTTGCTTTAGATGCAATGCCCTTCCCCCCTGTTGGGTCATGTAATCGGGTGCTCTGATAGTGCTTCCTTTTCTTTGTGCTTATCCCATGAAGTTGTATGAGCTTCTTTCTGGAATCTTTGAGGATTAGCTTTTTATTTTCTTTTTCTCATGTGTGTTCAGGCAGTGTTTCGGTCCAGATTCAGATTTTCCTCGTCAGCTACTTTTCTTTTTCAATCCAACATACACTACTGATGTTTCTGTCCTCGTGGAGACATGCCGATCACTACTAGAGTTTGTTCGAGATAGCGGTTTGTTTCCTCATTTGTCTAATTTCATTTGGACAACTTATGTAGCACATATGGGGTGCCTTCATTTATCTGGAGTTGTGGTGCTGTGTCTTTCCTGTTTGATTCTGGTTTTGTCTACCAATTAGAGATGATTAAAACTTAAGTAGTCAAGCTGCATGCTGAATCACGCTTGAAAATGGTTTGGGCTTTGATGGAGTGTTGAATCATGTTTCCTTGTGTTGGTGCCATGGTTTTCGTAATCCCTGAAACTAAGTTACTTTTCAATGGAAGTCCACTGTTATGGCATTGCATTGTATTATTAGGTATCTCTTTGTATTATTGAGATCTTTCGGTGTTCTGTGCTGAATAGTTGATGTATTGTTGTCTTGGCAAAAATCAAGTGTATGTTTAGTGGCTTAAGTTAATTTTTCTTTTGCCTGCTTTTATGGAGTGTGGTGCCTAGTCAAAACCCATTATTTATACTGATTATCACTTATCAGATACTTCTAAATTACACAACTGACCTTGTTTCTTTAAGTGCATGTTTTGTGCATAGCATCTTCATGTTCAAGTTAACTGCATTACAAAAACTAATTCTTTGTTCTCTAATTATAATTTGTGTGTTCATCATTACATGTTATTCCTTTGTTTCTCTGAGATTAACCTCTTGAGTTTGCATGCTAGAAGCTTGTCATTAGCAATAACAGTGAGCAGGAATTTTACAGGTGATGTTGTTAGCCTCTTTGCTGGTACGGATTATGCTTCCAATCCTTCCTTGGTGAGATACAGAGTGAAGAAATTTGTTCATGCTTGTATTCAGGCTGTTTATGGAAACAGGTTTAACTCAATGCCTTACTTCATTTCTTTTTGATTTACTTTCCCATATGAAGCACCTGAACTTCATTTGGTTAGTGTTACTTTGTCCCTGGCGAACACAGAGAAACAGAGTTATTTGACCTTATTATCTCAAAAGTTCAAAAGCAAACTATTTGTGTAGCATAGATATAATATCCAAGAAAAAAGGGATAAATCGATTCTTTCATGGTATTTATCTTTTTAAAAGTGAGCTTTTTCCTTTTGGATTATATTGGACCTGAACTCCAGATCTTTATATTGCTATCATTCCGTCTTCAGTATTTGGCATTTCATCTTTTTTTTTTGTGCTATGTGAGCTCTGTTGAAAGACCACTTGGAGCTTCACTTTCACTACCCTAAAGATAATTGTCCCCTTGAAGCAAACTGATTTTCCACTGGGTTGCAATAATTATTGCATGTCACTATTAAATGTTAGCATTAGTGAGTTGGTTAACAAGATATTCAGAATGCTAGCAAAGGGTGCTATACAACCTCTGAGAAATAAAGAATCGGGAAATATTGTTATGACATGTAAACTACATTATTACATTGAACCCTATTTTTAGATACTACATTACAATCCTTTTCCACATAGGAGACCATATACAATCCTGTTCCTATTCTAACATCCCCTCATGTCGGTGCATAAAAGTCATATGTACCCAGCTTGTCACTGATATAACTAATTCGAGGATCGGTGAGAGATGTGAAAATATTTGCAAGTTGATCAGTTGACTTTACCAATTTAGTAACAATATCTCCTGAGAGTATGTTTTCTCTGATAAAGTGACAATCAATCTTAATGTGCTTAGTCCTCTCACGAGACACCAGATTTGATGCAATATGAAGGACCGATTGATTATTACACACAAGTTTCATCTGATTGATTTCTCCAAAATTTAATTATCTGAGTAACTGTTTGTCCAAACTAGCTCAGAAGTTGCTACATACATTGCTCAATATCTGCTTCTGCACTATATGGTGCAATCATATTTTGCTTCTTACTTTTTCAGTACTCCAAATTACCTCGTCCTAAAACACAATATCCATGTGTAGAACGTCTATCTAAAGGTGATCCAGCCCAATCAACATATGTATATTCAATGATCTTTCTCATGGCCTCAATCCTCGAAGAGTAGTCCATTGCCTAGAGCTGACTTTATATATTGCAAAACACAAACAACCAATGACTATCACAGGGAGAATTCATAAACTGACTTACAACACTCACAAGAAAAGAAATGTCAGGTCTAGTTACTATAAGATAATTCAATTTACCAACCAGCCACCTATATCTTTCAGGATGACTGAGTGGCCCCCGATCCCCTTTGTTCTGACAGGAGTTTTGCGTTCGGATCTGTTCGGGCGTTTCTGGTAACTACACGCAAGTGCACGTGGTCGAACAAGTAATAAAGTGGCTTAAGTAAAGCCAAGTATCGATCCCACAGGGACTGAACTAAGGTAATAATTAACTTTAGTGTTAATGAACTATAACTTTAAGAGTGCAGACAACCAAATGAATAAGGTTTTTAGAGTTTGAGTTACTAACTAATAAGAATCTAAAGCAAAATTATAAAGTGAGTCTGAACAATAGTAATGAGCATGTTGAGGTTAAAATGAACATGCAGGGTAGTAGTTTATCGATACAATTCAGTTAATCTTTCCTTCGGTTGCTAGTCAAGAATTATTGCCTATGGATTAAAACTTTCATATCCTACCCAACTTAAGAATCATGAACCTTCAACCTACATTTCTGTGATAAAAGAATTTCATGTTCTAGCCATACAAAACCGATTCCTTAATTTACTAATAAGACTTTTAGATATATTTCTATTCTGAATGTAAATCAATTCTCAATTTTCCCAAACTAAGAAGAGATCATATCCTACCAATTCACATCTTTCCAATTTCTTTCCTTTTCAAAATCAAAATTGGATTTTTTAGATATACATTAACATTGGCCAAACATTAATGCAGTAAGAACAAGAATTGATAGAACAACCATTGAAGAAAAGATGAAAACTAAATTGATCAACAATTACATTCCACTACAATTGTTCTTAACCTCAGCAAGAAGTGAATTTAGCCACTCATTTGTGGATTAAACATCATCAAATGAGTATAATTCATACAAACAATTGAGATAAAAGAGAAAGAGATAGAGAAGAACCCTAGAATTTTCGTCCCCTCAACTGACTGTAACCCACATTCTTGCTCAACCATGTCAGAATGTTTAAAAATAAACCTAAGTGTGCTATTTATACTAGTGAGAATTTTTCCCGGAATAACAAGCAACGTGGCACAGAGTGTATCACGCAGCACTCCCTCCGTGCCACGGGGCAAACGCGGACCCTCACTAGAATTAGGTTCCTCAGCAATTTCTCCTTGGCGTGCCACGGCCTGCAATGTAGAGCCAGGCCAGCGTGTCACGGCGCAATCGCGAACCTTCACTGGAATTGGCCAAAATAAATCACCCGAGGCAGAATGCCTCCGCGATGGCAACGTGACACGGCTCCATCGCGGAGCCCTTATTTTTGCTGCTCTTCCTTGACCTTTTCCACTTCTTGCTTCCAACTCCATTCCCGATTTTTACCAACATGTATCTTAGCTTCCCAAAATTACATTTCACCTACAAAACAACACTAATCATGTTGGTTAGTATAAATTCACATTTTAACTACAAATCACATGAGAATACACACATAACAATAGATAAACAAGACGAAATGAAGCATTTGAGTATCACTTGGGCATATAATTCTACCCAAGATCAGGATCCACAAGAGTGTCAATAGGTTTACATTTCATCATTCCCGTCTCCTCAAAAATGTTTAAGGCATACTTTCTATCACACCCCAAACTAAGGGGAGACGCGATTGGTTCTCGACACCTGATGGACCGAGCAACCATCTATATCTCAGCTGTAACTGTAACATTTAGGCCAATTAGGCCACCTGTCACAATCTGCTATAACTTAACATATGGACAGATGAGGTCACAACTCAACAATAAAATGAAAAGGTAAGGCGATGAGGCTGCAACACAACTAGATAACAATGCGGAAGGCCGGCGAGGCCATAAACTGTATTATACAACTCAAAACATGTCCACCAAGCCTCTACAAGAGTACCAACAAAACTCAAGCATAAGCAAAATCGAATACTAGACTAATTGCTCCAGAAAGAAAGGACCATACCAACTCTGCTGTTGAACTCAGACTTATATTGCACAGGACGATCTGAGTCTCTATCTACACCCGCAGCCCGAATGTAAGGGTCCCTAGGCGAAGGGACGTCAATATGAATGATATGTATTGGTATGTAAAGCTGAAACAATAACTGTAACAGAAAACCACTCAAGATAATTGAAATCAACTCAATATGATAGAGTAAGGAAGAGACAACCTGTAACTTTCTATAACCAGTAACCGTATAATGTGCGCAATACCTGTATGGCCCTTATATAGGGCTTTTCTGAAACTTGGACCAGAGTAAGCATGTATTCGCTCGTAGGCCACTCAATACTTAGACCGGGATTTGTATATGTTGCCTGTAGGTCCTCCGATACTTGGACCCTGGATAGTATGTACCGATACTTGGACAAGATAATGTGCGTGTGTTCCGATGCTTGGACGAGATAAGTGCATCATAATGCAAAGAACGTATAGCTCCTTTAATCATGGACTAACTGTGACTCAAGATAGACTTAAAGAATATGAGCATTTGACTTTGGAACTTTAGAACTTGTAGTTACTTTGAAGCCTAGAGACTTGCAATTAGTTTAATTTATAATTTGTAGATAGCGTATTGGAAGCTCTTGGGAAGCTTTATGAGTAATCTTGATATGCCACCTTGGGGCATGAGAACTTATAGTTCATAAACTTTGAAGCTTATGAAAGTTTAACTCGAGACTTTAGGAAACTTGTAGTACTTTAACTTAGAAGCTTTAGAACCTTGTGACCACTTTAACTTGGAAACTTAGAATCAACTTTAGAAGCTTTAGAGTTAAGTTTAAGACTGGACATAAATAGCTTGATGCTTTAACGACCAGAAGTCGAGGTGTAGAATTTTTTTTAGGACTTTAAACTATTGCCTTTATATAGGCTTAACTAAGTTATCTAGCAGATAATAACCAATGTCCTCTTCATAGGGTCTTCCTAGTAATTTAGCAATATCATGTGTACAATCTCCAAAACATATCAATAATCAACAACAATAGTCTTCTTCAACATTCTTCAACATTCCTTAGTTAACTTTATCTTTAAGCAATTCAGCTTATGCAACAATACTATCACTTTCAATTCAACCAACTCATTAAGGAAATGTCTTTCAACTTATACAACTTATTAACTATAACATTCTTCTTATAACACTTTTTTAACAACTATGATTTCAATAACTTAAGGCTTTAGGTTCAATATTGAGGCAAGGGTCAAGTGATGAAAACAAGCCAAGAACATGGAGACTTCAATCAAGACGACATCACAATATCTCTTATGTGCTATTCATTATACAACTTATTCATTCACTTTATGGTAGGATGTTCATATGTAAGCTCATAGCATGAAACTAGCCTCAACTACATATTTCAACTTAAGAAGCTCTAAGAGGCAATTCAACAAACACTTTGTGTAACTCTAACTCAACTACAGCTCTAAGACTTCGATTCGGGCGCTTGAAAGAAAAGAGGGGTGCCTTTACATACCTCTCTTCGTAATTCAACTTCACCAGCAATAACCCAAGGTTTGGACTTGCAATTCTTCAAATTCCAGCCCAACCCATATGTATATATGGCTGTACCACCTTTCCAATATAAGCCAGTCAATACGCAACAAGAACACAATTACTTTACGACTTTCAATATGGCGCAAACTTAGAGGTTTCTTATGAACAAGAAGATAGGAACACTTGCTTAATTATGTAGATGATCTTAGCTTTAAAGGAAGTGAGTTTCTAGAAATTTCACCACTTTTGGCTTCTCTAATTCCAAGCCAATTTCGACGAAAAAACTCCGTTACGACATTCTTAAAGGAAGTGAGTTTCCAAAAATTTCACCACTTTGGCTTCTCCGATTCTGAGCTAATTTCGATGAAACAACTCCGTCACGACATTTTCTAGGGTCTCAATAATCGATATCTAAGATTGATTGAGGTTTGGAGTTGATTTGCTATCTTGATTCTCTCTAAATTTGTTGAAAACCTAAAGGGGAAAGGAAAAAGGACGAACTACTCTTATGTTTTGGGATATATTAAAGTGACCAAGTGTGTATCACACGCATATATATACTGTTGCCCTCCTCTTGCCCTGGCTTTGATTTGTTTCATCCGCTCGTTTGACGATTCGTTTGTGTACTCAACCTCGGACCCTTGTACGACATATAATACGTACTCTTTAAACTTATAACATGTACATACATGCGTTGGATTAGACGTCAAAAAATATGGGATGTAACATCCTCCCCTTCTTAGAATCAATCGTCCTCAAATGAGGATTATACTTTATTTCTTAACTCTTTCATACATTGCTAAAGCTTATAACATATCATAAAGGGAAAATTTGTCAAACATATACCTTGATATCATATCTATGTTGTGAATAAGTGAGGATACTTCCACCTCATCTCCTCCTCAACATTATTGCTTCTCCATAACACTTTTACTAAGGCGACCTCTTTTGTTCTAGCTTCCTGATCTAGCTATCAACAATAGCTACTAGTACCTCTGTATAGGTTATAAATGTTCTCAATAGGCATAACACGTGATGGATCTCTTAAATACTTCCGTAACATCGACACGTGAAATACAGGATGAACTGCTTCAATTTCTACTGGCAACTCAAGTTCATAAGACACTTTGCCTATCCTGCAAATGATACTGTAGGGCTCGACATGCCTTGAGCTCAACTTGCTCTTTTTGCCAAAACGCATAAAGTCTTTCTTAGACAACACCTTCAAAAAGATCCAATCATTAACATCAAACTCTAATGCTCGGCGACGTATATCGGCATATGATTTTTGTCTTCTCTGAGCTGTCTGTAGTCTATCTCTGATAAGCTTAACTTTATCTATAGCTTGCTGTGCTAGATCTGACCCCAATAACTCTGCTCCACCAAGCTCAAACCAGTCGATTGGCGATCTATATTTTCGCCCATATAATGCCTCGTATGGAGCCACTCTATGCTTGCATGATAACTGTTATCATAACCAAACTCAATCAGAGGCAAAAGTTCATCCCAACTTCCTTTGAAGTCTAATACACAGGCACGCAACATATTTTTGAGCATTTGAATGGTACGTTTAGCCTGTCTGTCAGTCTAAGGGTGAAATGCTGTGCTGAGACTCACCTGAGTACCTAAGCCTTTCCTGAAAGACTTCTAGAAGTTCGGTGAAATTTGAGCTCCTCTTTCTGAGATGATAGACATTGCAACTCCATGAAGGCGAATTATCTCATGTATATACAACCTAGCTTAAGCTTCTACTGCATAAGTAGTCCTGACTGGCGGAAATGAGCTGACTTTGTCAATCTGTCTACAATCACCCAAATAGTTCATACTTTCTACTTGTTCGAGGTAAACCTATAATGAAATCCATGCTAATCAATTCCCATTTCCACATTGGGATTTCTATGTTCTGTGTCAATCCTCCTGGCGTCTGGTGTTCAAACTTCAGTTGTTGGCAGTTCGGACACTGAGCTATAAAGCCTGCAATGTCCTTCTTCATGCCATTCCGCCAATAAAGCAGTCACAAATCACAATACTTTTTCGTCGTATTCAGGTGTGCTGAATAATGGGAGTAATGTGTTTAAGTTAGAATCTGTTCCTGCAACTTACCCGCATTACGTACAGATAGCCGATCCTGATATCTGAGAATTCTATTTGGCCCACATTCAAACAAGGCTTGCTTCTGTTGTGGAATAATATCTTTCAATCTCACTAACTTTGGATCATCATACTGTCTCTGTTTCACTTCTATGACTAAGGAAGACTCCGCTGTATTCTGAACAACAAGTCTTCCATCTTTGGCATCTAACAACTGAATTAGTAAATTAGCCAACTGCTGCAATGCTTTCATCATTTTTACCTTATCAGCTTCAACATGACTCAAACTTCCCATAGACTTGCCACTGCATTTGCTTCCATAAACTACATTGGAGCCCTATTTATAGATACTACTTCCTCTGTCCTAATTTAAGTGTCTTAGTTTAACAGGACATGAAGTTTTAAGAAATAAAGAAGACTTTTGACTTTTATGGTCTTAAATTAAAGATGTGTGCAGTCCTTTAAATCTTGTGGTATAAACTTGGCATGTAGAATGTTGGAATTGAAAAATTTTACTAAACATAGAAAGAAACATTTTTTTCCGGACAAACCAAAATGGAAAGTAAGACTCTTAAATTGGGACTGAGGGAGTACATTAAAATGCCTTTTCATTTGGGGAACCATATATAATCCTATTCCTATTTTAACATTACAACAACATACCCAATGTAGTCCCATGAGTGAGGTTTTGGGAGGTACGATGTATGCAGACCTTACTTCAACTTTTGTAGGTAGAAATGTTGTTCTCGATAGACTTTCGACACCAAAGAAAAGTGTATAAAGTAGGATTGCAAGAAAAATATGGACACAACATAGCAAGATAAAAAGCACATAAAACAATTGTAATACACATTGAAAAAAAGGAGATTACGTGACTATTAAATACTCTATATATTATATTAAAAGCAGGAACCTCAAAATTTAAATTTTAAATTACTAAAATGCCCTTCTTATTAATTACCTAAATATTCTATTTAACCATTTTTTTAAACAAAAACCTACAGCCTACAAATATCCCCTAGCCAACGGCACTTCAAACTCTTTGTTATCGGTTGCAACTATTCACTAACCAAACTTCTTTCTACCGGTTAATGCTATTTACTTCCCCTAATTAAAGATCCATTTTGGGGTGGCACTTCTCATCGGTTACTGGATATGGCACCAAGTTTTCTACAGTTCTAAGTTTAAATAGTTAGTTTATGTTTGCATTCTAAGAGCGATTGTCATGCAGACACTTGGAAGTGAGGAATTGAAGAACAAGAATATGGAATCGGATGAGGAGATATGATTATCCCCTTTATCTTTTCCTATTTTGCTTTTCTTATTCTTTCCTAGAACTATATATAGACAATTCTCAGATTTCACTTATTTCTAAAAATATATCATCAATACATTTTGTATGTTTAACAATTGTTACTCGTATGTGATGCAACAAATGTATGAGAGAAATTATTTTCATGAACAATAATAAAGCAAATCAACAAGATTCATAATTAGGGGTTGTTGGACTTCTTTAAAGTTTGGGCTTTAAAGATGAGGTACAGTGGGAATGGAGAGATGGTGGGAAATAAAATGGAGGAAAGTGAAATTGACAAGTTACTTTTTATAAGTGAATTTTGTCCCTCATTGGCGAGGAAAAGCAAAGACTTGTGTGCTTATATATAGGAGCACATCTTTTAAGAGAGCCCCCCTCGCGCTGTCGTCATCACTCCGTTTCGGATTTGAATTTTAACAAAAAATCTGATATCTCCTTCGTTAATTAATTACATTTTGATATTAAATCAAACAAATTTTATTTAATTCGCTGAATTTCTTTTCCTTAAGGGTCATTTACGAATTTAAAATCTTGCGACTAAAGAGTCACCTTTTTTTTCGAACAAGTACCTTTGCACTTGTTAGTTGGCTATAAATTTTTCAGAGGCTTCGCCTCATTTCATACACAGAAAAATGTAGACAAAATTTTCTTCTTCTTCCCCTCATTTTCTGCATCGTTTTTAAAGACCAAAGTAAGTGTCGTGTGATCTGCGCTGTTTATTGAGTTTGTTAAAGTTCTGCAATTTCGATTGCCAGTATTGCAGAATAGTGTTTTATTCTATTCTAAGAGAAATTAATCCAAACCTTGGGTAAGTGTTAGGGGATTAAATTTTTTAAGAAAACATAATTGGTGTAGGCTCGGAGCTTAATTAATCTGTCGTTATTTTTGTTTTAGTATATAATTTGGATACAGGGATAAAAGGGTGCCTTCATCACGTTAGATACAACCGACAATTAAAAGGGGTTGTATTTGTTCTCAATTCTCCAAAAAGTTTCCCAACAATAAGGTTCATATAAGTACTCCTTTCCTTATGAAGGTTTGAGATCTATGGTTGCTAATGAAACACTCTCATCACAAAATCACTTCATGCAAAATTAACTGATTTATCTGAGTAATTTACTTTTTTGGATTTTGAGCGATGTGCCTAAGAAGACGACGAATAATATTTATTAGGTTCTCACATATATATATGTTCTTGTCATAGTAGAACTAATCTATCACTACTGGTATCTTTGTTTTAGCTTGTTTTTGTTTGGTAGAAGTTGTTTTTTCTCTTTCTTTTTAAAGTTTTGTTGATGTTCTGATTGATTACGAGGTGTTTACACCAAACAAATGAATGTATATTGTGTGTATGAATATAAAATAACCATTACTTAATCGTGGTTAATTAATGTTTATATTCACGTCAGTGAATTACTTAACTACAGTAAGTTACATCAGTTTGGTGTAAAACTTTGAAAATTGTTACCTATGAATGATCATGGGATGGTACAATTTGAGACTATCACATTTACACAAATAAGCACCTATAATTTGGTATAACTGGACTCTATTTTTCAGGCATGCTTGCATAAGCATCACTGTTGGTGTGGCTCTCAAAGCAAAATATAGTTAAACATGACTTAGAGTTGAAAATTAAAGGGAATTTGTCATGTAGATGAAAATGATGATCAACGTATCTAATTGAGATTAAGTTAAAGATGAAGAATACATTTAGTGTGAAATAAAACTCTTATTGACACAATTAATTGGCATATTCACGCCTCTTTATCCAACTAATACATTTTCTCATAAAATAAGTAACTCTCTAGACCCTCATAATTTCCATTCTTTTGTTAATTATCTTAACTTTGCTACAATAATAATGAATATTTAAGGTACTACCGTTGGACATGGTCATGTCCTACTAATCACCTATAGACACTTGGAATTTTCAATAGCCAGTAGAATTATGTTGTAACACTATTTCATTTTTTTTTCACTTGGTGTTCGGTAATCGTATTGGGGTTGACTAAATCCTTATTGAAGACAACTTCTTTGAAAGAGCGACTCACGAAGAAGCTAATCTTAAGACGTAAATTGATGAAAAATCATCGCCGCCTCAAGTTAGAAAAATAGAGGTCTCCTTACAAGTGGGGTTATGTTTTCTCTCACTCAACTTATTATAGTTTATTAATATTTACTACTTTATAATTTATGTAATTCATTTTCTACAAGTATTAGGGTAGATGTTTATCATATGTGACAATCTTAAAATATATTTTAGTTGCATGCATGTGATGACTGAGATTTGATATGTTATAGATTTGGCTTAAGACATATGCGGCCCCTTGTCAATATTTTTCATTTTGACACTTTATTCCAACTCCAATCAAAGTGGACCTATTTGACATAAATAGATGATGTGTCAAGTGTGTGTAGCACACCTGCTCTAAGAGTGTGAAAGACCAAAAAAAGTTCTTTTTAACTTTTGTTCTTTTTCTTCTTTGTATTTTCTCTTACTACCTCTCTACCACCATTATTACCACCACCCTTCGCTGCCATAATTGCTACCATCACCCTTTTATCTTTCTGGTGATTTCTCCTATGTTAAACAATAAATCAGAAAATAATAAAGATGTAAATATGAATTGCAAAAAAAAGTATATTAAGAGAAAAAAATTTCAAAATATTAAATACGAAAAATACAATATTTGCAATACGAATTCTCCGAGTTTAAAAACCATTTATCCATCTCACATCCAAAGTTTCCAGAAAAATAAAAGGAAACATCAATGATAAGATTCAACTGCACTTTTTATTTTTTATTTTTAAGGATCTAATACATCAAGTTTCTAAAATAAAAAAGCATTGGTGGGCTTCAAAAAAAAAAAAAATATCACAAAGAGCATGATCAATATCTTCTAAAGAAGAGATGTAATTGGGAGGAGTGATTGAAAGATTATTGTAAAGGAGAGAGGATGGGGATGGAGAAACGATGAAAGGTGCAGCACACGCACCTTGACTTTTTGTGGCCTTTTCCTAGAGGTGTTTAATAGACACATTTTATACTTACAATAAGTGCCTAATAGAAAAAGTTTGAGTTGAAGTGTCAAAATGAAATTTTTTTAACAACTTTAAGGGGCCGCATATGTGTTAAGCCTATAGATTAATTTTGTTATTCCATCCATCGAATGAAATTGATTAATTGGTACAATTTGATAGCGTGCATGATATTATATATGGACGGTTATTATCAAGGTTATAAGATATGAATCGAATGAAGCCTTATATTAATATCTTAAAAGATATTCTTGAGATCATAACAATAAATAACATTATATTTAGATACTCCCTCTGTTTCAATTTGTCTATCTTACTTTTTTAGTCCGTTTAAAAAAGAATGTCTTCTTTTCTTGGCAACTCTTTACTTCTATCTTTTCTCATGGCATGTTTAAGACCATAGGATTAAAGGACATATTGGTACATTATACATATCTTTAGTTTAAGACCACAAGATTAAAAAATCTTCTCTACTTTCTTAAATTCTGTGCCAAGTCAAAACTAGACAAACAAATTGAAATGGAAGGAGTATTATTTAAAAATTGATGCCTTTTAATGTGAATCTAATGTCTCTCGAGGGAAGCATACCATATTATGTTTTATGCATTATGTCTATAACATAAAATGAGAATAACTTGAATTTTGGTAATCCACTTTGTTCACTCACATAAATTTGTACTTTTTTTTTCAAGTATACTTATTACTGAAAATCTGTTTTAATAAAATTGATATTATTTTATAAAACTTTATATTATGATCCGTCATATACGTTCAACGCACGTGATAAGAAATTAGTACTATTGATAAGGCAAAGAGGAGAGGAAGAGGCTAGTTCCCTACCTCTTCCTAAAAAAGTGCGATAACACTCGATTGCCTACTAACATCTATCTCGATCCTCGACCTTCATAGTTTTCTATCTAGGGTCATATCCTTAGTTTGAAGTTGCGCTATGTCCTGTCTAGTCACCTCCCTTAGTTATTTTATTTGAAACCGGTAACTTTGTATTCCTCAGCATTAAGGGCAATGCTCCCCACCTCCATAAATTTACAATCACTAAGAAAAACTAATTACAATGCTCCTATGAAATCCACCATTTGAATTTCCTCTTCTATAGTGTTTTCTTTACACCAAAATCTATAGAAGTGATGACCTTCCATTTGATCTTCTGTATGGAACTTTCCTTGCCCTAAAAAACCCTCTCATTTGTCTCCTTCCATATGTTCTACCAAATGCAGGCAGGTACAAGTTTTCCACCAGATCTTTTGGCTCTTGCTGCCTCCCCTCCTAATCCAACAACTCAAGAGATCTGCAGTGTGTTCTAGCATAGACCAGTTCACATTTGCCAGATTGAAAAATAATGCCCATACTTGTGTTGTGACTCTACAGTGAGAAAAGATGGTTGTTTGCCTCTAGAGCCTCCGTAGATGATGAGCACCTTGAAGCAGTGTAGATGCCCCTTTTTTGCAATGCTTCATGGGTCAAACATGCTCTTCTAGCTACAAGCCATGTAAAAGCATTTCACCTTAGTAGGGTCTGCACTTCTCCATACTGATCTCCAGGGTCCTCTTTCCCTCTCTGTTGTTTCAGTCAGCCCCTTATAGTAGATTCTATTCACTAAAAATAGTCCATCCTGATGGCGTTTCCATATCATTTTATCAGATTCCAGATTAGTTCCTTGGAAGCCACCAATTGTTGTCAACAATTCTGCTACACTATCTATTTCCCAATCATTTAGCAGTCTCCGAAAATTCAAATTCCAGCCTTGAGGTGACTGCATCTCCTCAATTCTGATTTTAGGATTGGTGCAAATAGAGAATAAACTAGGAAATAGAATCTGCAATTCCCCTTGTCCACTCCAATTCTTCTTCCAGCATAAAATCTTGTCACCTTTGCCCACCCTGTTGTTGGAATTAGCCATTAGAGCTAGCCAGAAACTTCTAACGGTCCTTCACACTCCCACACCCTAAGTATCTGTCATTGTATCTGTACACTATTGTTCAGCTTGTCCATATTTGTATTGGATCACTTCTTTCCACTATGCCTGGTCCTCCGGATTATATTTCCATAACCACTTTATGAGTAGACTTTTATTCTGCAGTTTCAGGTTTTTGACCGCTAGACCTCCAAACTGACTGCTCCAACTTCACCAAGTTGACACTTCTTTTCACTTTGTTTCCTTGCCACAGGAAATTCCTCCTTAGAATGTCCAGAGCCTTGACCACCTTTCTAGAGATAGGGAATAAGGACATCACATATGTTGGCAAAGCATCTAAGACACAATTAAAGTGAATCTTCCACCCAAAGAAAGATATTGGTGACTTTCGAAGTGCTAATTTTCTCGTCTTTTTTATGATGTCATTCCAATTTTCCACAACTTTTTTCCTTGGATACATTCCAAAATGTCTGCAAGAACTTGGATCTGTTGAACCTCCTTAATCGGAAATATGCTGCTTTTCCTCCAATTAACTTTCATCCCTGAGCATGCTTCAAAAACCACCAGAATCATCCTCAAGTAGCAAATTTGTTCATGTTTTGCTTCACAAAAAACTACTGTATTTGTCAGCATCATCAGTGTATTATAGGTGAGAAATCTCCATAACCTCATTTGCCCTGTTCCCCACTTTGAAGCCGCTAATCCAGTTGTTATAGGAGGTAGTTCTCATCATGCTATCCAAACCTTCAATTGTAATGGTAAAGAGGAAAAGAGATAGTTGTCCTTGATAGCTATCTCAAAAAAATAGAAAACTTGGTAGTTCTAATGTAGAATTCCATCCTCTTTAACCATCAGTTTCCAAATCCGATCTGTCTTTAAGTAATAGTAAGGAAGTTCAAGTTTAGATGGTCATAAACTTTCTCAATATCTAATTTACACATAACTCCTGGCTCGTCTCTTCTTAGTCTGGTATCTATACACTCACTGGAAATCAGAGCTGCATCCATAATTTGTCTCCCTTTGATGAATGTCATTTGATGTTTATTGACTAACTTTCTCACCACCTTCTTTAATTTTTCTACCAAAACATCTACCAGTGATTAAGCTAATAGGTCTAAAGTCCCTAAGTTTAGTAGCCCCCCACCTTTATTGGTGTTAAAACTACAAAAGTGGCATTGAAGCTCTTCTCAAACAACTATTAAGAATGGAAAATCTGAATAGTTTGCATCATATCCTCCTTCAGAACATCCCAGAAAGCCTTATAGAAATCCACTGTGTAACCATAAGGACCAGGTGCTTTGTCTACAACACATAACTTGATCCATTCCCGTACTTCGTTTTCTTCAAACTGCCTTGTCAGCCAATCCTGCTATTCAATAGAGATGGTTGTCACATCTTGAATAGGCCTCCAATTTTTTGTTTCTTTGTACAGATTCTGGTAAAAATCCAGAATTGAATTCCTTATAATTAAAGGATCCGTAGTCATAACACCCTCCACCTGCAATGAGTCAATGGTGTTGAATCTTTTAAGAGTTGTGGCTACCCAATGAAAGTACTTTGTATTTTTGTCTCCTCTTTATCCACTGAACTCTAGTCCTTTGCCTCCAAGTTATCTCTTCATTTCTAGTAACTTCTTCATATTCCATGGCCATGGAAACCTTTTGTAATTGTTTATCTTTTGTTAGTGCTCTTTGTTCTTGAATGATTTCCAAACTGCCAACTTGTTCTAGGTTTGGTCTTTCCTCTCCCTCCAATTCCCTCTATTCTCTTTGCTCCATTCTTTGAGTTCCTTTTAAGGAGGCTCAATTGGAAACCATTCTTGTTGTGCACCTGGACTCCTTGCGTTCTCTTCCAAGACTATTTAGCCCATCTTTTTACATTATTTCGTGATGGAATATCGTCTTCCCATGAGAACTTCCTCACCAGACATCTTCCCAAAAGATCTTTGTCTGTGAGATGAGAATGAGTCTTAAGCATCTCTGCATCGGAATTTACCACTGTTTCCTTCTGTCACCATTTTTTCTTATGTAATATATCTGAATAACTCCTTTTCCTTGTGTTTGCAGTATGTTCCGCCTTCCCTAAAATGTTTAAAACTCTTGGAATTGATGAGTTCCTATTAATATAAAAGCCTCAAGTTTTTGCAACCCCCTCCCAACCTTCGTCAAATTTGGGTTCTGTAGTATAATAACTTACTGTCTTTTCCTTTGATAGTGATGATTGATAAGAATCTCCCATACTGATTGAATTTCTGAGACAAGAAAATATTTCTCGAGAAATCCCTGCATCGCCAAGTTTTGAAAGACCTACCTCTAGACTCAGATGCTTCAAAAAAATCTCCTGGACAACCATAGCATATCCCTTTTGCTCAACACCATTCTCCTCAAATGATGCCTTGCACTCTCAACCCAGTTATATCATATCTCTGACTTAGATCTTGACTCAGTAATGTCATAAGATTTTCCCTACTCGGAAGTAAATCCTAGTATCCATAGTACCTTGAAAGAAGAGAAGGAAAAGATAGAGGAAAGAAGAGGAAGAGGGGTACTCAGGGGAGCAAGTCCATGAGAATTGGGGGTTCTGTTCTTTGTAAGGGACCCTAGAAAGCTTACTAGAGAAATGTGCCCTGGAAAGAACACATTTTCAGACCTTACCCTACCTTTAGTAATAACTAATGTAGTTAAATTTTGCCCTCCACGTTTTTCACCTCCCCAGTTATTTTTTGGCCTACCTCTACCTCTCCTAACTCCTGCTACAGCCAACCTCTCACGCCTTCTTATTGGCGCATCCACATACCTTCTCTTTACATGCCCGAACCATCTCAGTCTCGCGTCCCTCCTTTTGTCCACATAGAAGCTCTTGCCCCGTATAACTTCGTCTAATCATATCTCTCCGAGTATGTCCAAACATCCATGCATCTCTGATATCTTCATATTCTACACGTGGGAGTTCTTGACTGGCGAGCATTTTGCCCCATCCAACAATGTTAGTCTAACCATCACTTTGTAACACTTACGTTTTAAGCCTTGGCGACACGTTCTTATCCCACAATAATCTTGGAGTCGAGCCTCCATTTCACCCACCCCGCTCCTATACGATATGTGACGCTGTTGTTACTCTCTCTATCTCAATGGATTATAGACCCAAGATACTTGAAACTTTCTCTCTTGGGTATGACCTGTGCATCGATCTTCAACTTTTACCTTCGCCTCATGCGTTATGTTACTGAACTTGCACTCTAGATATTTTGTTTTAGTCTTGCTTAACCTGAAACCTTTAGACTCTAAGGCCTGTTTCCAAACTTTCAGGCTATCATTTAACTCCACCATGGGTCTCGTCAATCAATACTATGTCATCTGCAAATAACATATGCTGCAACACCTCTCCTTGAATATGTTGTGTCAATTTGTCCATCAGTAAGGCAAATAGGTATGGGATAAGGGCTGACCCTTGGTGCAATCCTATCACCACCAAAAAGTGTTCTGACTCGCCTCATTGTCCTAGCTCGAGGCTTGGCTTCTTCCTACATGTCCTTAATTTCCTTAATGTAATCCATATGTACACCTCTAGACTCCAAACATCTCTGAAGGATCTCTTCATGGACTTTAATGTAAGCCTTTTCTAGGTCAATGAACACCATGTGTATGTCTCTCTTGTCTTTATACTGCTCCAACAATCTCTTTACAAGATGAATGACTTCTATAGTTGATTTCCCTGACATAAATTTGAATTGGTTCTCACAACCCTCCTCATCCTCCTCTCGACTTCCCTCTTTCAAACTTTTCATAGTATGACTTAGCAGCTTGGTACCTCAATATTTGTTGCATTTCTGAATATCATCCTTGTTCTTATACGGCGGAATTATTATACTCCACCTCCATTCGTCTGACATTTTAGCCATCCTGAATATGACATTAAACAACCTAGTTAGTCGCTCCATACCTGTCTTATCTGCATTCTTCCAAAATCTACCGCGATCTCTTCTGGCATGGTCACTATCCCCTCCTCATCTTACAAATAGCCTCTTAGCCTCCACAACGTTTATGCATCTACAATATCCAAAATCTCTACAATCCTCAGAATGCTCCAACTCCCCTAGTACAATACCCATGTCCCCTTCTTCATTTAAGAGCTATGTAGCTGCTGGCGTAGAATTTTCTATAGCATGGGGGCTGGGTTTGGAAGGGGGGGGGGGTGTGTGTGGAGGAAGTTTTACTCTTCTAAACCTTGAAATTTAATTAGCTTTTGTGACGTTGCCTATGGTAGGCGTTTATTTTGATAGTGCTACTATACTAGTTATAGATCTATGATTACTCATCTGTAGTGTCTTTTTCTGAAATAAGCTATTTTATTTAACATCTGTAGGATAACAGTTTTTGTAGGACTCAAGTCCAATTGGAACGCTAAACAAGTTCTTTCATGTCTTTATTTTACTCATATGAGCCATGTTCGTGCAGGAATAAATTGAGAGATCAACTTTTTATGGAATCTGAGAAGTCCTGTACATCAGCAATCCTCTTGTTGGATGCAGTAACATTGTTGATTGATTTAAGGCTTCCTTGGGCATGCAGCACTGTTACCTATCTTCTTCAAAGAAATATATATTCCTTATTGAGGGAAATTGTTCTGATTGGCAAGGTATAATATACATCAACATGAACTCAGCTGAAACTTGTATAATATAATCAACATGAACTCAGCTGAAACTTTCTTTCCTCTACCATGTATATTTCCTGCCTGCTTCTACAAGTACAAGAGCTATTTAGTTAAATTATTTTACAACTTGCCCCAGCATATGTAATCCTTAACGATGAGTTTTTAAAGTATATTTTTCAGGGAGGTTATCACAAAATCCAAGTAGTAGTTACGGATTAATTTTTCATTTTGCTAGCTAGCTTTATTGCCTTAAATTGCTCTTATTGGGAGCTAGAAAGTATGTAGCAAAAGGTGATGGAGTGTGTGACAAACATGTAATTTTTCATGGAGATTTCTAATAATCTGGACGAATATTGAATTGCAGGACTGTCACAGTCCTCTATTCAATCCTAGGCTTCCACTACACTTCTTAAGAATAGTACATTTGGTGTATATGTGTGTGTGTGGTGTGTGTGTGTGTGTGTGTGTGTGTGTGTGTGTGTGTGTGTGTGGGTTGTGTGTGTGAGTGTGTGTGTGTGCGTGTGCGTGTGTGTATTATGTATATAGGAAAGGTTTATAGTCATTATAGTTGTGTTATAAGAAATAGAAATTAGTTTCCCTCCCTTTTAGTGTCGTAAGTAGTGTCGTAAATATTTACAATAGGGGCTACGTTACTGAATATGCAACGAGCTCAACCTACCACATGAAGGTAGTAGGATAGCGTGGTACCCATTTTTCAATTTCCTTAAAAACCCCTAGCAACATATTACCAATGCATAAAATGAGAGGGATATTTTTTTTCCAAAATGAAATGGTTTCATAGAGAAAAGATGGGTGGGTTAAGAATTCATGTTACTTAGTGTGTGTAATGCATCATTTTCTCCTTAAAATAGGACTAGAATTGGCTAAATGAGTGGTGGTTTGCTGAACCGAGATGATCCCTGATAGAATAAGAGGTGAATTTGACGAAGAGGGCTGGAAGATCTAGGTCATGTTGGTTTATTAGAAGACAAAATTGTCCTTATTGCTAAAGAAATATTAAGAATAATAATAAGGATTTTGGGTAAACAAAAAATGAGTACAATGTTAACCTACTACCTTCATCTAATAGGTTGGTAAAACTCATATATGTGTGTGTGTATAAAATTAAGGATTGCTTATGATCACTATTTAAACCACAACATTTTTGAGGGAATTAGCAAGCAATTCATTCTCAATATTTCTCTTTCTTTTATGATAGTTTACATGGTATCAGAGCCTCTAAAATCTTGGTAGAAACTCAAATAGCTTTCGCTAACAGTGGACAATGCTGGTCAAAATGTGCCGCCAATGATTTTCTTCTTTTCTTCTTCCTAGTGTCTAGCACAATTCCTCTCTCCAACAATCGATGCTCCTCTCTCTATTCAAGCATCGTTCATCTCTTCGGCGACCGTTATGCTGCCAGTATCTCTTCGGTGTCCTACATTGCTACTTTCTACCTGACCAACACCCTCCTCTGATCTTGAATTTCTGCCAAGGGTTTGAATCCCTATCTAAAAATTCTAGCCAAGGGTTGGAGTCCTTACTCTAAAATTTCTTTCTCCATATTTTTGGGAATTCTTTCTCTCCCTCTTCTAGTACTACTTCCTCTAATTTGTTTCCCGGATAAAAAAAGAGTTCTCTCTCTCATCTAAAAGTTCATTCACTTTCTCTAGTTCAATTAAAAAATAATGAGAATTTCCTTCAAAAACGATCTTTTTCTTCTTAATCTCACATAAAAGCAAAATAAATTCTTATTCCTAAATAAAATGGTAGTTTAGACTAATGGAACTGGAATCATACCTTCAATGGATGCAAGAGGGGTCGAATACCTCAGTCTATTACCTTTATTGGTGTTGATTATGAGGACTATCTTCGGTAGATTGCAAAGCAACAATTATCATCTCATCTACAACTTCAAGCTCAACATGGCATGCGAAGTCAGCCTAGTTATTCATTGCCTTCTCTAGTGACATCTTCTTCTTCGGTTGAGCACTCATCAGATGAGGTTGTATATTTGGGGCAAGTTAGGAGCATATAATATGTACCCTCCAACTTGAGGGGGAATGTTAAAGAATTAGCAAACTGTACATATGGCAAGATCCCATTCCTTGTATATATGTAGAAAAGGTTAGGCTTCTTATAATTGCGTAATTCCAAATAAAATTACTTTTCTTTCCTTGTTATGGTTTCTTTCTTTTTCTTTTTTATAATTACTTGTAAACACTTTTTAGGCCCTAACATGCTTGAGGAAATAATCAAACATTTCATTGCTAACATCTCTGTTCTTTTTCTGATTCTTTACAACTCTTAAACATTCTCTGCAAAAGATATACTGTTAATTTGTTGCAACCTAAGGTCTTAAAGAACCTGGTTCTTTGAGTAACTATGCAAGAAGGTAAAGTGCGCAATATGTAAATTAACAAAAGTATTTTCACGTGGAAAACTTCTTGCTCAAGGGAGACAAAAATCACGACCTACCTCTTGTAGGACTTCCCTAAACTCTTCACTAAATTCAATCGATTTACGGTTACAATTTCCTTTGTACACCTAATTAACTGTTCCCAACAACCCCTTCTTCTTCCCTCGACTATTCTCCCAATTGTTTACTCTTTCTCCCAACTCTTTAATGACTCTATCCAATCAAAGAAGTCCCTTTACAATACAAAGCAACACCTACTACAATCAACTAACGATGTAATCAAGATTTTGTCTTAGAACTACAAGAATCTAGCTGTTACAGCTCAATAATAGTAAAGATATAACTTGATAGGAACAAGTTCTTTCGTTATAGCAGTTGATTCCTCTTTGAGAATTTGTGTAGACTCTGCTCTCACTCTCTCATTCTGACGTCTCTCTCTTTGGTGGTGGTTAAGCTTCAAAACTTTTGTCGTGTCATATTTATTGGAGTAAAACAACCGCTTGTAGTTAATCCAACCAAGACTAATCAAGAAACCAATCAATTTTGACTTGGATTTCATCTCCACGTGTATATGACCAACCTTTCTTGATTCTAAGCTAATTCCATGTGTTCAATTTATGGTAATGCCTCCCTCCCATCACAGGGTAGGGGTAAGGTCTACGTAGATAATATCCTTCCCGGACCCCAAGTATGGGATTATACTGGGTTTGTTGTTATTAATGTTGTTTCCATAACTTGAACTCCAGCTCCTTATAGAATTGAAGTAAGTCTTAATACTAATTCTCGAAGTCTGCCGGGAACAATCTCTTCAAGTAGTCTCCAGTTCTTCAATTCTTTGTCTAAAGGACTAGTTCCTCTTCAGTGTTGTCTGCTTAACCAGTTCCTTTTGGAGATCAGTTAAGGACATGGTTCTTGTACCTTTTTTTTCATTCTTTCTTGTACATGGATTGTTACTTGTACAATGTTTATCAATCATCCAAACACCATATGATCTTGAATGTAGATACAGAGATCAAGGTAGCTCCTGGCAGCTCAACAATTTCTCCTTTTATGATGATGACAAACCCACAACAGCTTCATATTTCTTGTGCACTCTCTAGCTTCATCAATCTTCATATGCTCTTCATGTGCATCTTCCCCTTAAGAACACCTCCTATGTTGACATTCTCTTCCCCCTAAGAACTAGCTCAATTGTAGATTCAACACTTCCTGCTCCATGTTGATCCAACTTCTGACTTTTATAAGACGTGTAGGTCACTGCAGGCAATGTAACTTTCAACAAGATGTTAAGCTCACTTCAGTTTATCCAGACTTCAGCAGATGTTAAGCTTGCTTCAGCCTGTGTAGGCCTTACCTTCCACTCATTGCAATCCACTAGATGAGAAATTCACTGTTGATATGCAATATTTAATCCAGTGGATCCATTTCTGCCCCAAACCCATCATCTCTTTTAGGCCCAGAAGATATTCCCAATTAACATGGTCATATGCTTTCTCAATATCTAGCTTGCACAATATTCTTGGTTTCTTTTCCTTCAATCTGGATTTTATTGCTTCATTGGCTACTAAGTCAACATCCATGATTTGTCTTCCTTTGACGAAGGCCATTTGTTGAGAGTCAACATGTTTGGCCATTACAACTTTCAACCTTTTTGTTAAAACTCTGGAGAAAAGTTTGGCTCCTTTCTTCTTAGGTAAAAGAGTTATGAATGTAGCATTGAAGCTTCTTTCAAACATTTCTTGTGCATAGAAATTTCGGAAGACCCTCATGATATCGTGCTTCACCACCTCCCAACATTTTATGAAGAATCCCCTGGTAAAACCATCTGGACTGGGTGCCTGGTCAGCTGCACACTGTTTCAAACACCTTTAAACTTCATTACCTTGAAGCTTCTTGTAGGGACTCCCTTTGCTTCTCTGTTAATCTTGGGTAGTTTGTAAAGCGACAAGCAGGTCTCCAACTTGTTTCTGAGTATAGTTTCTTATGTAATCAACTATTTCACTTTCCATCCTGGCTGGATCCTGAGAAAGCTCCCCCCTGGATGATAATTTGATCAATGTTGTTATATCTTTTGTGTGCATTTGTCATTTTGTGAAAAACCTTGTAGTTCTATCACCATCTTTCGGCCATAGTGGCCTTGATCTCTGTCTCCAACAGATCTCTTCATTTTCTATTAGTTCCTCATATTCCATGAGATTTGCTGCCTTCCTGACTGTCTCTTGTTTTGTCAGGCTCTTATCTTCAAGAACAGCATCCAGTTCTGCCAACTTACTAAGTTCGTTCTTCCTTTGTGAGGCCTAGTATCCATGCTCACTTCTGCTCCGTACCTTAATCTTAGATCTCAAAGCTTCAAGTTTGTAAGCTAACATAAAATCAGATCTTCCACAGAAGTTGCAGGAAGTCCACCATTCCTTGATTCTACCAGAGAAGCTTTCTGTACCTAATCACCAGTTTTCAAATTTGTAAGTAGTTCTCACTGTTGTTCCAAGATCCCTCTTGTAAGGAAAGTAGTGTGTGATATGATAGTAACCTATGAAGAGGGATTTGTTTGAGGTTGCTAAAGCGGTCATTCCACTCATCTGATACCAGTGAAATTAGTATCCTCTAGTTGTAATTCAATTAGCTTCATGTCTTCAATGAAGTTAGAAGATTCCCTCATACCCCTTGTTCTTCTCATACAGTTACTTTCTTTTTTGAAATAAATCGAGATACATTAAAATCCCAGCATATAGCCAAGGCCCTTTCATTCGTCCCCTTACTGAGCCAATCTCCTCCCATACTAACCTTCTCTCAATATAACAGTTAGGGGAATACACCCTGTATCGCGACAAGAAAAATTCTGTAATTGTGCCTCAAACTTTCAAGTCAGAGTGTTTCCAGAATCTCACCCTTCCATACTCTACTATCTTGTAACATCATTACCCCCCCCTCTTGCTCCGCAGGCCTCCAAGCAAGAAAACCTAACCCATCTGCCTCCCCAAAGCTGTTTCACCTTCTCTATTAGGTCTCCCTCCAATTTGGTCTCTTGTAGACAAAAAATGTTAACATTCCAATCTACCATCAAACTTTTAAGCAATCTTCTTTTATGCTGTTGTTTAATCCCCTAAAGTTTCATGAAACTAGTTTAAATTGCATCAGGAACTATTTAACAGATTCCTCTCCTTGCTCCTACTTCCACTGCTTTTGAATTTAACATTGAATGCAACAAGACTTTTCAGCTCTTGTGACCCTTTGAACCTTGTTCTCTTACATACAGCCTCATCCTCCCTTTTTTTTTTTGGTTGTGTAGAGTTCTCTACTTGTAATAATAATTTCAAGGCCTCATGTTCATGGCCCTGAAAATCTGCCCCTAAAAGTTTACCCAATTTGACCATATTCTGTTGCACCCAGAGTGATGTCTCTCTCCTTGTCCACAATCGATTGTTGTCGTTGAATATGAGGTGGTTCTGCCTCCTTCACCTCCACCCAGTTTGATCAACTGCTTTAGTTGACCCTTCTTCACCTCTATTGTTATATCACCCCTCTCAATCCTTGGCCATCTATCTCAATCATTTGACTTCTATTGAATCCCCAATCGCGTTCGCCACTTCCTTAGCATTCAAAATTGGTTGTTTTGTGACTTGCATGTCTTCTTGCACTGGAGTATGGAGACGACAAGATTCTAAAGCCTCAATGGATGTATTTGTTCTGAGGCGGTAGATCAATGCATTATAATTGGCTTGCATAGTTAGGCCCGCGATTCCTTAAGTCTGAGATCCCAATGATGGACTTTTGAAGTCGGCCAAAACTGAAGCCTGATTTAAGTCAACCATGTGCATCTCACATGCGTCTCCAAAACTCTTCTCTACAACTATTGACATAACTCCTACCATGTGGGTTCTAGTACATGAATCCCTAAATTGAAGGGATTGCTGTACTGTATCACTGTCATTACATATGTTTGCCCGCTGGACAATATGTAGAACTGGATTTACCACTGTCCCTTCTCCGGCTACTCTGCTGTAACTTCTGGCGATAAATCAAATCTGATTTTGCTATCAGCCCGAATCGGGAAATGATAAGTAATACCATTCCGGTAGATCGATACTTGTGTTGGTAAACTTCTACTGTCGTTTGATACCAAGATTCTCGCCCATTTCATGTGATTTTTGAGCTCCGTCTCTTCTTCAATAGCCACCCACTGCCCACATAATTTTCCAATTTCTTGGAGAATTTTGTGCAACCACAAATGCAGAGGGATTCCAACTGTCTGATCCAAGTTTCTTTAGCAGATATTCTGTTGGATGCACAACCCACCATTGGGTTGCACCAGTCGAGGCTGAATCTGATATTCTTCCAACTCCAAAGACCTTGTGGGGTTTGTTTCGCTATATGTCTGTTGGGGAATTCAAAGAGGAACATATCTCCATACATCTCATAAATGTTCACCCCAAGGGCTTTCTTCCATGCCGGTGTCAACCATCTCCTTATCTTGGCTAGCGTGGGTTTTTCTTTTCTTTCCCCTTCCAAATATCCAACCAGACATCTCTTCAATAACCCGGCATTTTGACTGTCCAAGGGCTTGAGACTTCAATATTTTCCTTCATGTTTTTTACTATCTCGTACAGCCCTTCGAATATGGGTAGTTGGCTTCAGTTGCTCTTGGAGGGCCTAGCGGTTCCAACTTTTTTGGGCATATAATGAAGACCTCAATTTTAAATGCTATGTCGTACCATCCAGCATTCAAGGCTGGTCGGGAATAATGAGGACTGATCTTCCCCCATTATTTGAAATTAGGATGCTTATATATCTCCCCTGTAATTATGTTTTCTGGTGCAGAAGTGTTCTGGCTTTCTATTTGTGGTTTTCCATCTCCTTACCACCTTCTTTTGGTCGCTAGATGCTTCTTTTAGTGTAAAGCAGATCCACTCCATGATTTTGCTACTCATGGATGATCTCCTCATCATCTTACGACTCCTCTCAACTCATTCAAACCTGACAGAGCTATCAAAGTTCCATTTCGTAATGTCGAAAGACATGAACCCAATGTTAAATATAGATCGTGTTCTCTCCCATTGTTGCACTCAAGGATGATGAAATGGAAAGGAAAACTATCACTGAAGGTGTTAACTCAGGTGACTGGAGGATGTGACTGAAGGTTCTTGGGGAATGTAAATTATTCCATATGTTCAATTTATGGTAATGCTTCCATAACTTGAATTCTAGTTCCTTGTAGAATTGAATTAAATCTTAATACCAATTCTCCAAGTTTGCGTGGAACTACTTCTTCAAATAGTCTCCAGTTCTTTGTCTAAAGGACCAGTTCCTCTTCTGTGTTACCTGCTTAACTAGTTCTTTTTGGAGTTCTGTTAAATACCTGGCTCTCTTTATTCTTCCTTGTATCTAGATTGTCACTGGTACAATGTTGTCAATCATCAAAGCACCATATGATCTTGAATGTAGATTTTGAGATCAAGGTAGCTCCTGGTAGCTCAACATATAGGGTAGTGATAAAAAAAAGATATAGGCTGCTTTTGAAGATTTTGGACACTTTCGGCACCTTCTTGGTTCGTTATTAGTTTTACTTACAAAAAGCTTCCCACGGGCAAGCATAAAAGACTTGAATATCTATCGAGATGGTAAACTTTGATATGATGTGAGAAATGAATGAAGAAAAGATATTGGGGGAATACTCTGGACATTTATCTTGTGCTTAGGAGCTTCTACGAATGCTTTGGATAATATACATGGACGTAATATTTCTTCTGATGGAAGATAATATAAATAAGACAACCTTATTTTTATACGTGCATTATTCACTTGTTTTTCTGTTTTGGTGTACTAGTATCTCAATTATCCAAGTATCTTCTTTCCTTGGTGTTCATTAAAGTTTGAAGAGTGACAGTATGCAGCTTAGTTTTTGCAGGATAGATTCTTTCCAGCTTCCAACAGGGTTGTATCTTCATTCGAGCGTGTGCTTGCACTAATTACATCTCATATTGGTCAAAGCGCTTGTACTTGCCCAAGTGTTGACCCACAATGTTGCTTTCCTTCCCAGATTCTTACAATTCCATTTTTATGGCGGTTTTTCCCTCACCTAAAAGAGGTAATTGGTTACAATGTTCCACTAGAACATGGTTGTTTCAATGGAGGATCAGATTAAGAGATAATCCTTTGCCAACCAAGTATCAAGTTGCTCTATGCTAGTTCAAGTAAAATGATCTTTAGGATGATCTGCATGAATTATCAGCTCATATCTAATATTGGTGTCATATAGTTGTTCATCTTTCATATGGAAGTTCAGATTTATGCTCCTGGGAAGTTTATGTTTATTTGTTCAGTTTTCTTTTATATTTCCTAAAGGTTTATTCAGCTGGTTTCATTTCATTATGCAGATCTTTGCAAGTCCATCAGTGAGTTGTCATTATTTTCATCAGATGATGTTATGCATGAAAGACCATATTAATGTCCTCCCTCCTGATATAGCGATTGATCTTCCTGGCTATGCTTGCCTTCTTGGGAATCTATTGGAAGTTGCCGGGCTTGCTTTTGCTCAGCCAGAATCATTCACTATGGTAAAGGCTAAAGACACACCCTAGCTTTACTCAAATAAAAGAGTTTTGTTGTGGCACAAGTTTTATAATTACTGTCATTTATGTTTGGAACCTATGCTATAACGACATGTATGAAGGAGTTGTCACTAGTGTGAGAACAATAATCGTAGATACAAAAGGAGTTTCTCATAATCTTGGGTTTTCGCGAGTGATGGACATTGAGTAGGTCCTTGTTATCCTAATTATGAATGAGCTAACCAACACAATACAAGATGAAGTCTCATGGTGTATGCTATTTGCTGATGATATTGTATTAATTAACGAAACCAACAAGGTTATCAACTAAAAGCTTGAACTATAGAGAAACAATCTAGAGACTAGGAGTTTCGATAAGTCTGTCTAAATATATGATTGAATCTAGGCTTGTTGTTCCAAGAGAATGAATGATAGATGAAGATGTTACATATTGAATCAAGATCGGATGATTTGAATGGGAAAGTACTGCGGGAGTGTTATACTACTGGAGAATGGCCACCAAAACGAAAGGTAGGTTATTTAAACAGTTATCAGACCAACAATGTTATATGACACTGAATGTCGGGTTGCTAAGGTCCAACGCTTCCACAACATGAGTGTTACAAAGATGCGGATGCTAAGACGGATGTGTGTTTATCTATGTTGTTAAAGACTCTCTTGAAGTGCTATTAAGCCCTAAAGCTCGGTGAAACACAAGTTGTGCGCTTCACCTCGCTGGCGCTATAGTGTGCGGGTCAAGGTGCTAGGCGTGTTCCCTTCACCTATGGATTCTACTTAAGGGCACAACAATACGTGTGTATGTGTATATATAGAGATAGAGAACCTAATTATATTTTTTTCATTCTTTTGTATAAATAATTATAGTTTGTGTTTATAGTTGCACTTTTTGAATTACATTTCTATATTTTTTTTGTTTTTTCTTCATTGGCTCTTCTCTTCGTTATAGCCCACACTTTAATTGCGCTTATAGCTCCAACAAAATTTAGTGCTTTTCGTTTTTGACTATTCTGGTGGTCTTACAAGATTTAAAATGAACACATTCGCCAAAAGGTGCAAGCAACACACATTGAGGATAAAATAAGGTCGCTTGAAAGGATTTAGTTATGTCCAATGTCAACCTTCAGATGCATCTATGTGTAGTGAGTGAACGTGCTAAAAGGGAATGAGTTAAACCTAAATATACATGGAAGGAAGTTATCTCGAAAGACTGATTAGCTTTTGGATTCAATGCAAACTCAACAAAAGATGGAGCACAATGAAAGAAAAACATTATATAGAGCATACCAATTAATTGAAACTCTATTTCAGCCATGTTCATACATTTATTTTAGGTCCTATGCTTTCAAGGACTCTTTTGGCCTTATTAGTGATTCTTATGCCAGTAGGAAATATAGAGAACTTCTAGTACTTTTTATGTTTATCTTTATTTTGTATTATGTTGGCCTGAATGAATTTAAATGGGAACATGGTCAACGAGGATTCATATAGTTAGAGATTCTTATGCAGGAGGAAATGAAGAGTTTCTAGTACTTTTCATTAATTTAAACCGGAAACGTGATCGATGAAGATTCATATAGCCGACCCCAACTTGTGTGGATCTGCGACATACTTGTATTGTTTTGGGAACTACTACTGCAGTTGCATGTTAATCCTTTTATCAATGAATGTTCTCTCATGCTTTGGCAATCCCAAATGCTTTATTTTGCATGAATTTTGTTTGATGTCAAACTTCATCTCGCGCATTTTCTTTAGGCTAATTCAATTGGGGTTGGAGATTAAGGAAATATTGTTAAATTATTTGATAAGATTGGGGTTGGTAACAAATCTTTTGGAGGAATTAGTTTTGGGAGGTTAGTGTTGGGAAGTGAAGTTTTATCACAAGGGGGTGGTCTGTTTTATGGAAAGATATCATCTCAAGGGCATCATCTCCCATGCCTTTTATTTTGATGAAGGAAGCTTTGAGCAAGATGATGGACAGAGTTGTGATAGGAGGCTACTTGAGGAGTTTCTCTGTGATTGAGGGACAGAATTGTGTGGGGATCTCTCACCTCCTCTTTGTTGTCGATCCGTTAGTTTTTTGTGATGCTGATTGAAACAAACCAAGATACTTGTGATAGATTGTTATATGGTTACAAACAAAATTAGATCCGAAGATTAAACCTCAAGGTGTCAGATCATTCCCATTGTAGAAGTAAATAGCATCATGCAGATAGCACAGGTACTTAATTAAGAACGTTTGTGCTCTTCCTACTAGCTACCTAGGTTGGCGTTGCGAGGGCCTTGAGGATCATGCAACATGGAATCTGGTCATCAAACGAGTTGAGGAGAGGCTAGTTGGATGGTAAAAGAGATATTTTTTTCATAAGGAGAAGAAGGATAGAGAATACATTGTCAAAATTCCTACGTACTACAGGTCACTTTTGCTAGCACTGGCCAGTGTTGCCGAAAGATCAAGATCAGAAAGGCTGCTAAGGAATTTTCTGCAGGATGTAATAAATTAGTCTAGCAAGCACTATCTAATAAGTTGGATATTGTAACTTTCTCAAAACTGTGGTGACTCATTATGAAGGATCTTGGAGTGTTTATAACGAAATTACTGTGGAGATTTGGGACGGAGGAACAACTCTACAGAGGGATCTGATAGTTCAGAAAGTATGGACTTTTTGGGATAAGGGATGGAGCACTAGGAGCACTATCTAATAAGTTTGGATATTGTAACTTTCTCAAAACTGTGGTGACTCATTATGAAGGATCTTGGAGTGTTTACAACGAAATTACTGTGGAGATTTGGGACGGAGGAACAACTCTACAGAGGGATCTGATAGTTCAGAAAGTATGGACTTTTTGGGATAAGGGATGGAGCACTAGGAATGTTATACTACTTTTGAATGCGGTGTATGGAGAAACACCATGAAGAGGTGAGGAGACTTCAGTGACAACATATTGGGTCGGAATGGCAACATAATTAGCTTCTAAAGTCACAGATGGTATGGAAATTATGACCACATGAGGAATGCCTCTTACTTCTAGTATCTTTGGTGCACCCATGAGGTTCCAGTATGTATAGAAGTTCGGATATAGTCTGTTTATAACCATTTTTTCTTCAAGAATCTATTTCTTGGTATACTCCTGTATATATATATTGTAGATTCTCTACCAAAAAGTAAAAAGTAATGTCAAAGGTTCGGTAAAGTAGCGTATTTGTGAAAAGTTGAGTTTGTGTAGTGATAGTTCTAAGAAAGGTGGTAGTTGTTTGGAAGCGAAACAAGGAAAAAGTTTTAATTTTTAATATTTTGAGATGTTGGTTTGGGGGTGTTTGTAGATAACATGTCAAGACCTAGGTAGGGGTGGACTAGTGAATGTGAAAGTTTGGGTCAAAGTAAATATCGTACACATGCTCACTCAAAATGGTTCAATCTTCATCAAATGGATTTTAAGGGAAAGATGGTCAAATACATTCTAGTAAAGGGAGTATAGTAAAAGAGTCGGAGAGTTTTGATATGGTTTAACATTTGTATATCAGCTTCAAGCCCCATGCTTTTGCAGCACGAGCATTTGACAAATCATTTCTATCATTTAAGGGTAACCGAATATGGTATTTGTAAGCATACTTATTGCCAAACTAAACTTTTGCAAAAAAACTTAGGATTGCATCAAAAGCTCACCAATCACAAGTTCTACAAAACGGTTGGGAGACCAACGATGACATATGGGATGGATATGTAGTTATACAAAATTTGAAATGATCAAAAAGATTAAAAATTATCACAACATATTGAGTTGCAATAGGGATGATAAAATGAGAGGAGGACAGTGGGATGATTTAGAGACGTCCTACAAGATCTCTAAACACACCTTTTTCTGCTTGCAACATTGTGTTGATTGAAGGTGCTAAAAAGGTAAGTTAGATGGTCCTAAAATTAAATAGAAAGAAGTTATCTCAAAATACTTACCATCTCAGATTCTCAAGGATTCAATGCAGATGTAACTAAGAACAAAATATAACTTAAGCGAAAGATCCATGTAAGCAATGTCAACTAATTGGGATTAAGACTTGGGGCTCCTTTTGTTGGGGAACAAGTTATCCCGGGATTGTTATCCCACCCTTAATATGGGATAAAAATAATACTATTCCGGGATAAGTTATCTCGAGATTCTGTACCAACCAAAAGTGGGATAAACTCGTCCCAAAAAGGTTAATCCTGGGATTAGTTATCCCTTATTCCTCACCCAAAATGCATCCTTAGTTATTGTTGTTATACGTACATTGAGTCCAAATAGGAATAAATGTGAGATTTATAGAACTTCAGTCTAGAGAAGTGCTAATTTGCCTTAAAATGCCAAAAAAACTTACCCGTGTTGACTGAAATAGGCTCGAATTAAGCAAGATACGTAGAGGATCGTTATCACCACTCGAACTAGTTCGAGATTGAGGCAGAGTATTAATTGTATTCTTGGAAACAGAAAACAATTCGTGTTAGTAGTTGTTAAGTGTGCACATTGATAAAGAGAATGAGTTATCTTCTTATATGGTCTTGGAAAATTCTCACCTCATAAGCAAAATCTTGTGATTAAGTTAGGCTTGAGGTCTATGTTCTTTTTATCGTATTTGAGCCAAATTCATCTCAATTGTTGGTTTCCCCGTGGGTCCCCCAATGTTATGTTGTCCACACTCCAAATATCTAGCTCTAAGCGTGTAGGGATGTTGAACTGTCCAACATTGGTTGAGATAATGGAATGTGGCTCCTTTCTTTGGCAATACTCAAATCATGAGTTAGCTTTTGGGGTTGAGTTAGGCCAAAGGTTCATTTTCTCTCACCGCAGTAAAAAGATATGTTGCTGATTTAGTTAAACTTTAGTATTGTTATATCCACCTTGTCATTTCATGTGGAGTATTTTGCATGATTTCTGCTATATGCAAATTGATGGCATAGGTTATTCCTGGTTGAAATGAGTCAGATTATAGGGTAGGTACTTGATGTTGACTGATGTGATGCCACAAATAAGGAAAAGGGAATTCGGATTTTACTCATCAGTTGTTCTATGCGGAATCTGATTTTAAAAGAGAACATTTCTTGCTGAACTATTCTTTATAGGATATGTTTTTTTCTTCGCTCATTTTCTTCAGCTATCACAGTAATTGCCTCCAATACTTGTTCACAGGCCATTGATTTTGCAACTGTTGCCACTTTTTTGTTGGAAGCACTCCCTTCTCTCCAATCATCAAATATGGGAAGTAAAGAAAGTATGTCCTTGTATTGCATTTGCATTATACCTGCATGCTTCTTCAGTAGATTTGTTCAGTTGATCTAATTCACACACATATATGAGATTTCAGAAGGAATTTTATTGCAAGCTGATTACACTTTCTTCAAATTCTTCAGTGTCTGAAGATGAAATGGTCATTGATGATGAACAAAGAGAAAAAGTTCTGAATGTGGGTTTGGAGCAACAGATAACCAATGCTATAGATCCACGCTTTCTTCTACAGCTGGTATGCAGTCATAATTTTCACAGTACAGACTATGGTTCACTGTTAGTTCAGTTAAGATTTTATCCATTTGAAGAATAAATCGTGTTCTATATTTAATGAACAGACTACTGTTTTACTTGGAGGGTTTTCACCTCCCAATGGTTCACATAGTGGCCAGCTTGATGAGAAACATGTGGCAGCTGTTACTGCAGTTTGCACTTTCCTTCACGCGACTTTCAACATTTTGCCGCTTGAACGTATTATGACTGTACTAGCCTATCGGACAGAACTAGTTCCTGTCCTTTGGAACTTTATGAAGCAATGCCATGAAAATCAGAAATTGTCATCCCTGTCAGAGCAATCACCATATTTGCCAGCAGATGCTCCTGGAATGCTGCTACCTTTATGTGTTTTCTGCCCAGTTTATAAGTAAGAGCTTATGCCTTCAATATATTCAGCATGTATCATTTGGGGGAATATTCTAGGGCTGTCTTGTATGGTGTGACTGCGCACGAGTAAATAACACATCTTTTTCTCTACGGTGAAACAGGCACATGCTTATGATTGTTGATAATGAGGAGTTCTATGAACAAGAGAAGCCATTATCTCTGAAGGATATGAGATGTTTGATTGTTATCCTTAGACAGGTATGACCTTGTAAGGGATCAATAAACTGGTAAACAAAAGACTTCAGAAAGTTGTACTGATTAGAAAGAACTTTTAAGTTGTTGTCTCTTCATCCTGGCCTTGGAAAATACTGTCGTGATGGTTAGAGGAAGCATTACAGTGATAGGATTAGCTTCTGCCAGCAACTGGTCAGCCATTGTAAGAGTCACGATTGACTACTGTTGTGATTGATGAAGACCTAGAGAAGCCTCAATTGATACTGTAAAAAAGTGTATTTGCTTGCAATCATAGGCTGCTAATCTACAATCTGAACCAAGAAGAAGAATGGATGTTCTCCTCTTTCCCTTATGTGTAGTAATGACTTGCACTGCCTTGTGAGTTAGAGGCATGACCATATGGGTATTGGTTCAAGACCTCCACGAGAAGTTACTGATAATTAGAGTTACTCCTTCTATCATTGGTTATGATTTGAGAAATGTGTGTTCATAAAGTAAGGAATCTAGAAGCAACAGATTAAAACAGCTAGAAATGATCTGATGGTACCTTTTTTCTGTTTAGTGCTACACCTGTGTGTCAATGTAATGAGTGCCTAGGACAGCATGACCAAACACATTCATTCTTTACTATTTTTATGCTGCTTTATAAACCTAGCGTAATCCTTCGCTCTTATCTCGATTTTGGACGGCTATAATCTGGAGTTAGCGTGTAGAAACTATTGTATAAACAAAATCTGGTATTATAATCCAGAACTGAAATAGGACCTGAGTGTAACTGGAAGTGCCCATATTAGTTCTTTTCATTTTCTAAATATGCTCTCAATTTTTGAATTAGTTGAACTATGTTCTGTGATTGGCACCTAAAGGCAACCACTTATAGATACATGATATTGCATTTTTTAAGACCACCAGACAGTATTGCTTTTTGAAGCAGATCTTTGGCTTTCAAAGTCTTGCGTAAACCTAAATATCCCACTTTTCTTTTACTTGGAGAGTGCTAAAGTATGAAATTGCAAAAACTCAAAAATTCCACTATAAGGGCTTGTGTTATATTATATCAGGGCTCGTTTGTGCCTAATGCATCTATGCTTTACATACTTAGGCCTTGTGGCAACTCCTTTGGTTGAACCCTACGGCGCCTACTAACTTTGGTAAATCAACAACTGATATCTTTGCTATGAAGAAGCATCCATTAGAGTTCCTTCAGCACAGGGTTTGTGTTGTAGCATCTGAACTCCTATCACAGGTAGATACACAGTCCCTCTCCTTCAAACACGATTCTTGCAATATTTTGTATTGTCGTTGAATTATTTTAAAATTGAAGTTTGAGATATAAAGATTATATTGAATTACTGTTCTAACATAGGGTTATTGTAGTTACAAGATTGGAACAACAGACGGCAATTTACACCTCCTAGTGAATTTCATGCTGATGGTGTAAATGAGTATTTCATATTTCAGGTAATAGCGATCAATTTGCAACTTATGTTTCTTTGGTTTGATTTTTGTTTCACGAATTTGTCTCGATAATTGGAAGTCTCTCCCAGGCAATGATGGAGAATACTAGAGCCAACGAAATACTAAAGCAAGCTCCATTCCTGGTGCCATTTACTAGCCGAGCCAAAATATTTACTGTGAGTGATTAAATCTGCACAACTTTTCTTTGAATTTCTCTTTTTAAGTCTTGGCATCTCACTTTTTCGCTTGCCCTCTTACTCCTTTCACTCTTTTCTTTTGGGGCTTTAAATCCATTCCACGAAAATGAGTGGCTCCGTTCCCCTTTTACTTATTTTGTTCTTTTGTAGTTTTTCTTAAGATAAGAGTTTACAAATTAAGCCACTATAGTAGTCAGTTTTTGGTATAGCATGTCATTCTGCTACCACTAACCAATAGTTTTTTAATCATCTGGCAGTCACAACTCGCTGCAGCAAGAGAAAGGAATGGGAGCCAGGGTCTCTTTGCTAGGCATAGATTCAGAATTAGAAGAGACCATATTCTGGAAGATGCTTTTAACCAATTGAATGCATTGTCGGAGGAGGATCTCCGTGGACTGGTGATACATTTGCTCTCTGTGATTATGTTTGCTTTCTAGTTGATTATTTACGTGGTTGTATGTGTACAAGCATGTGTGTGTGCGGGCACTTCTCTCAGAAAAGAAATAATTTCTATTCCTGTGGTCAACTTTGTGTAACCAGATACGTGTAACTTTTGTCAACGAACTTGGAGTTGAGGAAGCTGGTATAGATGGTGGTGGGATATTCAAGGATTTCATGGAGAATATTACTCGAGCAGCTTTTGATGTACAATATGGATTATTTAAGGTAATAATTTCACCAATATTCTTACGTATTAGTGCTTGGACCACTTGCCCCATAACTAGTTGTGGTTCCAGTTATTTTAATATCATGGAACTGTATATATTGAGATAGTCACTCTTGCAGCACAGGGCCCTATAGTTTATTATCCTATGTTCATGAATCTAGCAGTTGATGACAAAGGGCTTATGATTTGTTACATGGATTGGGTATAATGATGTACTTAATAGGAGTGTACGTAAGTAACTGCTATGGGTATGTCAACTCTTTGGAAAGTAGGACTCACATTAAGTACCCATACCCATGTGACTTCATTTAAGTAAGTAATAATGTTATACCTTCAACCCATGTACATCAAGGAAATTGAAGGGTGTGTGAAACATAGCCTCCAATGGTAGAGCCAAAGATAGATAGAACTGATTGAAACTTCTTAGCTGATCAATTTGGTGAGGCCATGTAGGATGTAATAGGGCTTCCAATTTGAGACGAGGCTGGTTAAGATTTCAGAAGAGAAGATGAAGAGTTGAGAAATGGCTCTAAACAATTTTCATAGTAACCTCGAGTATTTCTAATTTGGAACTAAGGCCTAAGGTAATGATGTCAAGTGCAGTGGGGTTAAAAACTGGATTCTAGTGGTGAGGTTCACAATAATAACTGGATCTGATTATCTGATAAAAAACAATGATACGTGATATTTATTGAGTTGTGTTCCAGGAGACAACCAGTTGCTTATTTAAACATATTGGAAAGTATAAACAATAACAGAGTTATAATGACTACAATAGAGAATGTTCTAGTAACTTTCTAGCAGAGAAAATTGCAGAAGTCTCAGAAGCTTTGAAACTAAAAGCTGTAGAGTATGCTATATATCTTTTTCATAACTGAGTTCCCCTTCATTGTATATGCTAACTGCTTCACCTTCATTTTGGATTGTCGAAAAGCCTATGGATATGGAAATTACGCATTGCTATCTTCTTTCTATAGGAGTTCTACTAAAGGAAGATGACATGCTTGTTGTTCTAAGTAGACCACATTTATGTCAAAAAGCACAAACTATTATTTTTACTCCCATCAATAACAGAGTGATACGAGACCTACTTACCCCCCACCCTCACAAAAAAAAAAAAAAACTCGAGTAATATGACCAAGATAGGTCTATCTTCCATTCCTTGCTTGTGGTTGATTTATTTTTAGAACATGAATATTTATATGAAGTTTGCTATAATTGAGTATCTTTTGATTGGCAATTAGGGTTATACGTTCAATCACTAATTTCTTTTCCTCAAAAAGATTTAGTGATTGAATGTATACTTCTAGCTCTTATTAGATTATCGCTATAGTCCATGTTATATGAAGGACCACTTTCCCTACTTTTACTGTTGTACTAGTGAAGAATTTCTCTTCCTGTTTCCCCCCTTCGAACTTCCATACACTATTCCTCTTTTTCTTTTGTCCCTTCTCTTCTCTATATAAAAAGAAATTTTAAAACCATTAAAATATTTACAACTATAAGAGAGGGGGGCAGGGAAACAATGTGGTCAAAGGCGCGCGAGGTGCAAAACATGTTGAGCGCTTCGCCTAACTTAGTGGGTGCTTCAATGTCGCCATCAAGGCTCTAACACATACATTTGTTTCCTTGCCGATGAGCATAATTTTGAAGACGCGATACTAAAGAATTGATATTTCACTTTATTATAATTCTTTTTCAATTTCCATGTCCATACACTTGTTGTCCGTGCTTATAATTTTTAGTCTTGCACTACACATAGATGTTTGTATTTTCTTCTCCATTTGCGCCTTTCATCTTTAAAACCCACGCTTTATTTGCGGAAAAAGCCCCAATATACCTTAGAGCTTTTTGATGCTTTTTCGTCTTTGATAGCACTGAGGAGGGAAGAGAGAGAGAGGGAGAGAGAGACTTCACTTGGTTGTGGAGTTTGTTATCTATCCTGATTGGATGCTAGACAAAATCGGCTCTGGCCTGACCTTGTTAATTGCAACAACTTTCAGAAAAAAGAAAAAAAAAATGTGAACCTGTTTACTTTGGTAATTTGGTTCCTATCCTTTTCTCCTCTCTTGTGTGAGTGGTAATGTTTTTGCTGCCAAGATTTTTTTTGCTAAGGCCACCACCGTTATTGTTATTATTTCAACCAACTGATCTTTGGCTTGATTTTTCGGTTTTTATGAAAAGACAACATGCGATTTAATTGGCATTGAATGATTAACTTCTAGAGGGTTATTGAGATACAGTTTGTTTATGAGACCCCAACTTCTGCCTGCTGCAATAATTATCTACTGCAGATACATATCACCAATAATATGTAATACCTCCTAGAATAGTCATTTGGAACCATTTTACGTGGTTTTGATTTTTTATTTTATTTTACTTTTTCTTGTTTTATGTAAAAGTTTGTCGAGCCTCATCATTGTCAGATTCATTTGGATTTTCCGATCCTACCACTTAGGATCGGTGGCCTGTTTGTGGACATTAGAATGGGGAGGGGCAGTTCTGCTCATTCTCTATCTTCTTGCGAGTAGGACATCAATTGGTTTTTGAACTTACAGGAATATGCTTATGATCTATCCGAGACTAGCTGTTATCGGTGGTCATTTTACCTATTATCAGTGGTCAATTGTTGCTCCTTCTCTCGACATTGCAATTCCTATTGTGTTGGGAAGGAATGAGTAATTAGTCAGAAAATTGGGCATTGGCCATCTTAGATCTGATAGGAGCAGGAGTAGGCAACAGAAGGATTCCTTGGAACTTCCATGAGTTGACGTCACTGAATCATTTACCACTTGGATCCTCTCGTATTAGTCATCCATAGAGCTGAGAGGAAGTCTTTAAGACATTCCCATTCCTTGGGAGGAATCAGATCAATCTTAGGGCTTTCGGTGCGTCGAAGACTGTATAGCAATTCCATCTCGTCTTAAATGATCAGTAGCTCCAATTCCCATCTTTTTAATACATGTATAAAGGGTGAGGTCTGCATATATGCTACACTCCCAGACCTCACTTGTGGGATTACATTGGGTATGTTGTTGATTTTACCTAGTGTGGGTAGCTGGGTGGTAAAATCTCTTCGGCTCACTATCTGAAATTGAAAAAGAAGGGGAGAATAGATCACTGTAAAATTTGTGGTGACAATAAATCTTTGATTTACACGCATGTTATTGTTTTGTTCATTAACTTCCCACTTATCTTGCCTCTCCTTGTGTATTTAGGAAACTGCGGATCACCTACTCTATCCGAATCCTGGATCTGGGCTGATTCATGATCAACACCTCCAGTATTTTCATTTTCTGGGGACAGTTCTTGCAAAGGTATTGGCACTTGTGTAAATGCTTGTTCAACATATGACCTCTGAAGATTGGTGATTGACTCATCTTCTCACATGCTGTTGTATATTCTTTCTAAACTAAACAAACACATTCATTGGTGGAAATTACGCCTAGGAGGCGTTATCTTCTTGAAATATAGCTCTTTTATCAAGTAATTATCATCTTGAGATAAATATGCATTTCATCAGTTAAAGCTTTCCGTTTTGAACTTGAAACCAATTGTGGGATTGAACGGCTCAAAAGGAAAAAAACAGCAGTTGTGTGATTAATCCGGGAAGTTGTTTCTGTGTGAATACCTTTACTTTGATGATGGAAGGGAAAGTTTTCTGCTTATTTAGCACTTATTTCAAATTCAAAGATTGTTGATGATGATATATGATATTACATTTCTTCATTTAACATCATTAAACAAAGTTCAGGTTAACTTCCAGAACCAAAAATGGAAAGGGAAATTTTACTGTGTGCCTAGGGGATCTGCTTCAGCTCTGCATTATCTTTTACAATAAAGTTAAATGGGTAACTATATGTGTTTACGCACATCGAGCAACTAGTAAACACTGACTAGATAATCTTATGAGAAATATTAATGCACCTATCAAGAGAGAGACATTTAGATGAACTTATTAATTCCCTGTTAGCAGCAGTTATATCCCATTATTTTTGAGCTTATGGGTTTTAATCTAGGACAGTGTTTGTTGAATCTACTCCTCTCAAGGTATTTCCATTTTGTGGCTTAAATATTTTATCTTGACAGAAAATGTTTTGTTTGTTTTTCTTTTCGTGATGTTGTAGGCAATGTTTGAGGGCATCCTTGTTGATATTCCATTTGCAACATTCTTTTTGAGCAAGTTGAAGCAAAAGTAAGCTATTAGGAAAAGTCTTGCGATCTAATTTATTTTGTAGTTGTCTGGATAGGTCTTTATCCTTGTGATGGAGAGAATGCATGAAGAAGGCTTAAGTTGTGCGAGTTTTCTGGAAGAATTGACGCATTAAACCTTCCTGGAAAGATAACTGAAAACTCAAAAGGAAGTAGATAATGAAACCTTATTTTTAAAAGAGAGCCAGCTGCTTTCTCCAGAAAGTAATTAAATTCATGCAACTGACACAAAGTAATGTCTATATTCTCTATGGATCCAGAAAATTCTTTCTCGAAATATACCATTTGATCATGGTTGTTCATCTAATGAAAACGCATTCCTTCCGGATAACAGGTGAAGATAGTTCTGTTGTTGGAACTAAGGAGTTGGTCTTTTATGAATTACTATTATGGTGTAACAATTCCAGACTGCAGTTGTAATTCAACGGTTGGTGATGAACACACCTAGAACAAAATTGTGATATATCCTTCACCGTTTCTCTTTGCCTGGCTTAATATCCATTTAGAAATAAATATGTTAATAGTTAAATACAGAAACTCATGCAAACTTAGTTTCTCTAAATCATTTTTACTGAGATAATATGTAGAAATTTTGTTTTGTCAATATTTTAGTACTGCTTTTATTTTATTGAAAACTTCACAATCTTTGGGTTGTAATTAGCTAAAAGAAAAATCACAAAATAGTATTACTAGCTAAAAGAAAGCAATCACTATATCAAGGATCTATAAGCAACCGAATCTTATATTAGGTAAACCAATAATTCTTTTTCTGGTTAAGAGTGACACATATCAAACAATATTTTAGCTGAAGGGTATGGAATTGAAAGATTGATATATTGACCTAATTTGATTGAGATCTTTACGTCAGCTTGGAGTACCATCTTTTCGAGGTCCGCCTTCTCAAGTCTAATAGTTCTACACTTCTACCTTGTTGGTCGTAAAAAAGCAACAAGAAAACCAATTGTCATTTCTTCAATAGCTCATCGTGACATGCATAGTTGGTGTCACTCACTTGATTCATTCTTGCAACTTTGCTTCTCAGGTATAACTATTTGAACGATCTTCCTTCCTTGGATCCAGAATTGTATCGCCATCTCATCTTCCTGAAGGTGATATTTCTTAATATCCTTTATACCACATTATCATATTTGAGTTATTTATACAAGTGTTGGTTCTTTTATTTATGCTTGCTACATTCTGTATGGTAAAGATGGTTAAATTTATTTTGCTTGTACTACATGGACGAGTAGCAATACAACTTCTGATTTTGTGTAACGACGTATCGTTCTATGAAGTTCTTTTCTAGATTTTATTTCCTTTTCCCCCATTTTCTTTCTTTCTTCTGTTTTAGTTTTCTTACACTATGTAACTTGGACAACTATGAGTTCTTTGTTTCAAGGAAAAAGTTTGCGAAGGAGGTTGTAATTGGGACTGATGATTTCCTTGTAAGATCATGGTGGGAATCAACTTTCCTATTGTTAAAAGCAGAGTGTTTCGCGCTCTTGCCACTACTTATCCTGTATTTCCATCTTTTGTCTATACTTTTATAGTACATGCACCTTTTCCTTGAATTGGTAAATTAGAGTTATCAAGGAATCTCGTTATAAGATCTTACAATGTCTAAGAATTATCCGGGAAAAAATAAAAAATCTTACCATCTTAAAGAGTGGTATTGACTGATAATGATTTTGATGTATTCATTTTCCTTTATTATTATTTTTTAGTCCTTGGTCCTTCTCTTCCTGTTTTGTTGTTTGGTCAACTTTTTGACTGGTCTTTTAGCCCCCCTGGCTAAGCCTAAATAGTTAGAAAACAGAAGGTAGAGGTAATTTATTCTAGTCCAAATCACATGAGTATTGCAGGTCAGAATGTAAGTTTCGATCCATAATTTGAAGCAGAGACAGTAAACAAATCGTTTGTGTAAGAAATTTGGAAGTGAACTGCAACAAGTATTATGCATCAATGGAAAACTAGGTGGGGTTTACAAGAAGCCTCAGTATCCATTTCGCGCCAATTGGACCTGTTTCAGTCCAATATCCATAATTTGTCTTTCAGACAAACTAGGGGTTTACTATCACTAAATATTATTCTCTTTTTTTTTTTTTTCCGAAACTAGTACTGTTGTATTCCTCAGCATTAAGGTTTGCTGGCCACCTCCAAGAAGTGTTGTTTACAAGGAACCTAAGAAATCTACAAGATCATCTACAACCTCTATACAGTTTTCTTTACACCAAAAAAATAGAGAAACTATGCAGCTCCATTTCACACCATCGACTTAATTGTATCTTCAAAGCATCTTCCATTTCTCTCCTTCACCATATGCAGGTTGGTATTATCCTCCACCAGTTTTTCTAGCTTTTGCTACCCCCTTTTCTAATCGAAGGCGCTCATTAAATCTGCTCTATGCTCACACAATTATCCACTTGAAACCTGTGAGACTAAAGAACAGATTCCAGAGTTGAGCTGTGAATTTGCAATGAAGGAATAAGTGAGTGTTTGTTTCTCCTGCTTCATTACACAAAAAACTCCTGGTCACTACTGGCATCTCCTTCTTCTGCAGGACTTCATGAGTGAGGCAGGCCGTCTTTGCCACCAACCATGTGAAGCATTTCACTTTTGTTGGTGCCAAACTTTTCCAGAGATTCTTCCATGCCCTTGTACGCTCCCCCTTCCCTATCATGTTCCCCTTCTCATAGATCCTGCTAACTGAAAAAACTCTATCCAAAGTGCCTCCATCTCAAAGAGTCTACTTCAGTATTTTTCAATGAAAATGTTAATCTCTTTTAGAAGGTTTGCCACCCTCTCCACTTCCCAATCATTCAAGTGCCTCCTAAACGAAAAATTCCATCCTTGAGGAGACCAACATTCATTGATAGTAGCTTCAGGATTGTTTCTCAGCATCACTAGATTAGGGAAGGAATCCTGCAGTGAGCCTTGGCCAATTCCGACATCTTTCCAAAACTTAATTCTGTTGCCATTTCCCACCTTAATGCTAGTATCCCCCTGCAAGTTTGTCCATAAGGCTCTAATTGACTCTCCAAACTCCCACTCCATGTGTGCTGTTAGCCTCATTGGAGCACCAGGGGCTGAATTGAGCATATTTATACTGGATAACCTCTCTCCACAAATTTGATTCCTCTTCCCTGAACCTCCAAAGCCACTTCATCAAAAGATAATTGTTATGTATCTTCAAATTTCTGATGCCAAGTCCACCCTGGCTCTTGCTCAATTGTGCTACTTCTCATTTCACTAAGTTGTAGCCTCTTCCCTCTTTAATTCCTTTCCATAAAATATCCCTTCTCAATCAGTTAAGTTTCTTCACCACACTGGATGGGATGGGGAAACGAGACATCACATATGTAGGGAGGGAATCCAGAACAACATTTATCAGAGTGATTCTTCCCCGTAGTGATAAGTATTGGGCCTTTCACTGTGTCAATCTGTTCTCAGTCTTCTCCACAATGCTATCCCAGATCTCCACAGCCTTGTGTCTACTGCCTAGAGGCATGCCTAAGTATCAGTAGGTAATTTTTCCATCCTGCACCCTGGAATGTCAGCCAAAGCCTGTATGTTACCTATCTCTTTTTCTAGGAATGATCTACTTTTCCTCCCGTTAACCTTCAGTCCAGAAACAACTTCGAAAACTAACAGTATAACTCTGATATGCCTGATCTGTTCCACTTTAGCTTCACAAAAAAATTATTGTGTCATCTGCTATATCCAGCACTTCCTCCTCTCCCCCTCCTATATTGAAACCTCTCAACCATTTGTTCTGTAAGGCGATACTCACCATACTGTTGAATTCGTCCATGGCTAGAATAAATAGAAATGGGGATAGAGGGTCACCCTGTCTATGGCTAAAATAAATAGAAATGGAGATAGAGGGTCACCCTGTCTAAGGCCCCTCTCAGAAGGAAAAAAACCAACAGGTTCTCCCTTTACTAGAATAGAGAATCTGTCATCAAATCCCATTCGCCTGAGAATGTTCATAAGATATACCTGGTTAACATGATCATACGCTTTATGAATGTCACGTTTACGCATAAACAGGAGCTTCCTATATAGATTTTGAGTCCACACATTCACTTGCTATAAGAGTTGCATCCATGATTTCCCCTTGACATAAGCCATTTGATGTTTGTTCACCAGGCTGTCCATCACCATTTTCATTCTTTCTGCTAGAACTTTGGAGATTATGGTTTACACCCCAGAGATGAGGCTAATTGGCTAGAAGTCTCTCAGCTCAACTGCTCCTACTTTCTTGGGGATAAGAGCTATATAAGTAGCTTTCATACTCCTTTCTAACACCTGATTTCATAGAAGTATTGCATAGTGCCCTTGATATCTTCCTTGACCATATCCCAGAAAGTCTCATGGGATAATCATCAGGCCGCGTGGCCATATCACTAGCACAAGACTTGATACCCTCCAAAATCCCTCTTACTCAAAATTCCTTTGCAACCATGTCTGATCTTCAAGGGTGATTACTGCTGCATCTTGGATGAAAAACTGAGGTCTCCACTCTTCAGTTTCTTTGTACAGTATCTTGTAATAATTTTGTATGGCAATCCTAATTCCTGCTGTATCATTGATGGTGCGTCCATCCACTTCTAAGGAATCAATGGTGTTTTATCTCTTGTGGGCATTAGCCACTCTGTGAAAATATTTAGTATTTTTATCTCCATTCTTCAACCACTATACCTTGACCTCCGTCTCCGTGCTATCTCCTCCCTCTTTGCTACCTCTTCAAACTCCAAAGCTAGATGAGGTTTTTGGATTGGCTCATCATCAGTGAGGGTTCTTGGTTCTTGTACATTCTCCCATGAACTTAGTTGTTCTAAACTCTCCTGTTTCCTCAGCTTCCAGTTCACCTTGTTGTCCCTGCTCCATTCCTTTAGCTCCTTCTTGAGGAGCTTAAGTTTATTGGCTAAGAAAAAGCAGGTCTACCCACACTTGGGAAACTGCTCCATGCTCTCACCTTGTTCTTTAACCCCTCCACTCCCAACCACCAATTTTCAAATTTAAATTAAGTCTTCTTAAACTCCCATTTCCCACAGGTTAACAGAATTGGGTTGTGATCTGATCCCAGCTTTGATAGCATGCTTTGTTTAACCTGTAGAAAGGTATCTTCCCAATCAGATGAATATTAAGATCTATCAATTCTGGACGCACTCATATGATAATCTCCTCTACTCCACGTATAAGACCCTCCAAATAAAGGAGGGTCTACCAAGTCCAGGTCATTAATACATTCAGAAAATTCAGCCATTGTCCCTGAGATTCTGTGACACTTTGCCCTTTCTGATATATAACTCATGACGTTAAAGTCTCTGCAAACTACCCAAGGCCCATTACACAAACTTTTACTCCCTGCCGAATCCCGCCAAAGCTCTCTTCTAACTACCCTATTATAATCTGCATACACAGCACTGAGAAACCATGTCAGCTCCTGATTGATCCCTGTGAATTTGCAAGTGATAGCTTGACCACCAACCTCTATCAGCTGCTCCCTCCACTCCCTCTTATCCCACATCATTAAGATCCCTCCACTACTATCCCCAGCCTCCAGATGTTCCTCCTCCACCCATTTGTTGCCCCATAGCTCCTCTATCAAGTTTTTGACAGTCCCCTCTAACTTGGTTTCGATGAATACCTAAATATTCCAACCTCCTCCTCTCCCCCCCCCCAACCCCCCCCCCCCTCCCCAACCCCAATTGTTGAATTAAGAATTTTACCAACCTCCTTTTCAGCCCTATCGAGACTCCTCACATGCCAGGATATGATGTTGAGTTTCATTGATCAGTAATAAGTGGTCTTCTCCCCTATCTTTGAACTTCATGTCAAATTGCAAGGTTTTAACTTCCTTTGGAATTGTAATTTCCTTGCATCCCCTGTTCGGTATCCCTTCACTATTCTGCTTCTTGCTTCTTGCTTGATCCAGTTTCATTAAGAGAGTGTATGCCTTTTTTTCGCCATCTTTAAACAATACCCCAAACAATTTACTTAGCTTAATGACATTTAGTTGAATCTGTAAATTAACCTTTTCCTGCATATCCTCTTCTAAAGTATCAACAATTTGAAGCGTAGATGGTTCGATATATTGCTCCAGTTGTCCAAAGGTAGATACCAACACGACTCCTCCCCCTCATAGTTAGATGCTGTACCTATTTCTTTTATCAGCTTCAATGTTTGGTCATGCTTGTCCCCTTTGCTTGAACTGATTGGAGAATTTGGCTTTGATTTTACAGAAATATGCGTCACCATTCGCATGCAGACTTCCACATTTCTGCTGAACTGTAGAGAACAAAGGCTCTATGTCCTGATTAACTGAGATAGAGTCTATGCAAGGCTCTGCACTCGTCCTCTAAGTTCTTCCCTGGCCCAACTCTTGTTGGGTCCATTCCTTTTTCCTTGTTATTCCACCTAAACCACTGGAGGTCCACAAAGCCCATTCCTTTTAGTTGAATCCATACACGTTCCCATCTGCGTATCTATTTATTTTAAACTCCCTGTAAAACATGTGTCTATCACGTGTCCACTTGTATAGAGGCTTATATCCTATGGTTCTTTACCCAATGGATAAAAGAGCTCAACTTCTTTCCCTTTCGCCACTTTTCTCTAGTGAGAAATCGTCGGTGCTCCTAGGGTTACGCCTTAATCTTCCTTGCCAGCCTCAAACTCCTGTAAGCCCCCCTCCTCCTTTGACACATATCTGAATTTTGGTGGCTTTCTGCACCAGATTGGTAGCGTAAATATCAGATTTCCATCGGCTATGTCTGTTCTGAGGTATTTTTTCTGCTGGGTCTCATACCCTGATATGCGCCCACCAGGTGATCTTTTAACTCCGTCTCTTTGTTTTCCAACCAACCGCCACAGCTGTCGCCTATCTCCTTCATCACCTTCTTATTCCACAAGTTTAAGGGTAGACCCAGAACCCTAATCCAAAACCAGTCGAAACTGGTGTTAGAGTGAAAGGGCCCCTTTCGACGGATTCCACCAATCAAGTTTTAAAGAAAGTCCCTGTCTTCGCCAATCCTCCATCAAGACATGCTCAGTAACCTTCCTCGTCTGGAATTCAAAGAGAAAAAGGAAGCCATTCATATCATACACTTGAATGTTCTGTGCTCCCTGCCAGGTCTGTTGTACCCAGTTTCGTACCTCAATACAAGTGGGGTCTCATCCCCGCTGCAGAAACGACCAACCAGACACCTACACAGAAGATCTTTTATCATCGTTTTGAGAAGTTGCATTTATCATATTGCTTCCTGTCTCTACTAATATCTCTCTTTGTGACCATTTATTGTTGTACAGAGCTTCCTTGAAATTCCCCTTCCCTTTTGTTAATTTTGTGTATGGGTCTCCGCTTGTAATAAATGCTCCACGACTACCTGATTTTCTGCTAATAAATTCTTCTATTTTTGTAGCTAGATTCCCCCACCCCTGATTGAACTTGTTCTCTGGAATAATGCCCACAGATCTGCTGTATCCGTTGACGGCTAAAACAGAAACAAGCCTCCCATGTAGGTTAAACTTTTGTGAACAGTAAAAGATTGTTGCAAAGTGCCTACACCTCCATGATTTAAAGGCTTTCCCCTTTGTTCTTTGTAGCTTCTCTAAGTCTTTTGCAGACCCAAAGTACGGCATCCTTGCTCAAGGTTAGCCTTCTCAAGTAAAGTCTCGCCCTCTCCACCCAATCGTACCAAACTTCTGATTCTGAAATGGTTTCAGTGAGGTTGTACAATTTCCCCCAGATCTGAAACAGCATCTGTTATCCATCACAAAGAACCACCGTAAAGGAAAGAAAGGAGAAGAAAAGGGGGAGAAAGGAAAAGAGGGAGAGAGAAAAGGGATCCAGTGGCCGGACACCACCAGAGAAGGGGATCTATCCGTCTATAAGGGGCTTTTAGAAAGTTCCCTTGGGAAAAGTGCCTGGGAGCATTTTTCTCGCTTTGTTTTTGGTTTTTACCAATTCCAAATCACTAAAGATTATTCTTTTTTCTTCGAAAAGGAAAATTATGTTATTATTATCTGTGTTACTTGCTAAGGCGTAATATCAAACTGACATATCTTTCCTTTTGTAATATTTTGAGCATGTGAGGGATGGGGGATTTGAATATGCTCCTCCTTTCTTTTACTTCTGTTAGTCTTTGGTCTTATAAAGGGTAAAAATCCCGGGGCCTGCGAAATAGTAGGCGAGCCTTATGGAGAAAATTTTAAAAAGAATATGGTGGAGGGCATGCGTGTTGATTTTGACTGTGCTATTGACATGGTGTCTTCCTCATCTCTTGAAAATCACTTTTCTCTTCTACCTATTACTTATTTTATTACCTCATTCGTTGACTTTTTCTCAAATTTCAGCATTACGAAGGTGATGTTTCAGATCTTGAGTTGTACTTTGTCATTGTCAATAATGAATATGGGGAGCAAACTGAAGAAGAGCTGCTTCCTGGTGGGAAAAGCATACGTGTGACTAATGAGAATGTCATCACCTTTATTCATCTTGTTGCCAACCATCGTTTAAACTTTCAGGTTATTTGCCCTTCACTCTGATCATTTCCAGCTTACTGCTCCTTGCAATATCACAGTATTTCTGTCAAGAGTTTTTACCCTTGGTGAGATGCATATCCATTTCATTGTGGTTGCTTAGTCTATTTAATTGTTATGATGTAGATCCGTCAACAAAGTTCTCATTTTTTGAGGGGCTTCCAGCAGCTAATACAAAAGGAGTGGATTGACATGTTTAATGAACATGAACTTCAGGTGCTAGCATTTATTCCTCTGTTACACATTTTTACATATTTTCACATCAGAAACATTCTTGCATATACTTCTTCAGTCCCATTTTATGTGACGTCTGACTGGGAATGTAGTTTAAGAAAGAAAGACTTTTGAAACTTGTGGTGAAAACATGCCATAGACATTTTTGTGGCTATAAAATCATGTCATTAAAGGTAGATGGGAAGTTCAAAAGTTAATTGTTTCCAAATATATAGAAGTTCCATTCTATTTTATACAGACTAAAAAGAAATGCGTGTCACATAAAATGGGACTGAGGGAGTATCATTTTATAAGAAGAAAGCAAGATAAACAACAGGCTAGCCTGTCTAAAATATATCTTGAGACAGGCTATATCCTGGCGGCACTTGAAATTCAGGAAAGTTGCCTGTCCCTTTCATCTCAACTGCCTACGTACATCTTAACAAAGTTACCCGAGCCACCCCCCTTACTTCACTGAGGCATGATACACTACTCTGGATGAAGCAACTTGTAGGACTTGTTATCTGTAGTAAGTTATTGTCATTAGCTCAGCCATTTGCAAAGTGCTAGTAATGCCTTAATCTGTCAAGATTTTTTGCTGAGGATAAATGATTTGAATGAAAAAGCCTGAGCAATTCCGAAAGAACAAGATTAGAAAAGAAGGATTTGCATTATGCCTGAATGATTTAGATTTCAAGCACCAACATATTGAGAACTAGCTGTTCATATGCTGCCTAAAGAAGATGAAAAAAGAAAAGGAGAACTGCAGAGAAGAAAGTCAATACAAGCATGGACAAGATAAAATAACTTGTACGAAAGATAACATTCAGTAAAATTATCCAATGGGCGAGAATCTTTTTTGTGTTCTTCTGTTCTCGATGTCTTATAACTGTTATGTTCTTAATGAGTAAGAGGTCTAATTTTATGTTTCCTTGTTGGCTCTGTTTTCAGCTTCTTATTTCTGGATCACTTGACGGCATCGACATTGATGACCTTCGAGCTCATACCAATTATACAGGAGGTTACCATAAGGTAACTGCTGCTGCAATTTTCTTCACTTTCTTCCGTTTATTCTGTAAAGGTTTCTCTTGACAATGGTTTCCCATTTGTTTGAATTTCACATGTCTGCAGTGGGTTGTACCCCTCATTTTCGTGAGGGAAATGTCTCATATTCCCACAAGATAAATTATATTCTATGTTTCTCTAAAATTAGTGGCAGAGGTATATACCTTTAAGTTCATTTATTTGTTTTTTTATTTTAAAATAATAAGTTGTATTAGAATTTATAAAAAGTTTGGAGAAGAGCATGCTGTGCATCAGGATAGAAATAAACTAAGGGTAATGTTTTTTTCAAATGAAACATGATCTGGTGAGATCTGTTAAGGAGAACGAAAACTTATTTTGGGTGGCTCCTTCACTGGCATAGTCGTTATCTTTTTAATTATATTTATGCATGGTGATACCAAGTTAATGTTTCTTTAGCACAATTCTCTGTGTAAATCCCAATATTCTTTCGTTGGGTGCTACTGGGGAAAAGGTACTTGTCTGATTGATTGATTCCTCTGATTTTCAAAGGATACTTGGAGACCACAGCAAAAATAAATATCATCTCCAAGATTTTTCTGAATTAAAAAAATGTGGGTCTTGCACAAGGCCACACCCTGGAAATTCTGCAGTTGAGAGCTATTTGGTTCACACAAATTATGTAGGGATTATTATGTAGTGGATAATACTTGGGTCTGTTATGCAATGAGTAATAATACATAGATTGTTATGACTATGATACCAAAGTCGAGACTTACCTTAATCCTAATGTTGCTAATACATGTATCCTTATTTCATCTTCTATCCCATATAAAATCATAGAAAGATTCCTATAAGTTAAGAAGATATTAGTTATTCTGAGTTTTATAGCTGAAACTCTGCTATATTAGGAAGGAAAATTGATAAGAATCGGGTTGCTTGAATAAACAAAAAAAATTATGCGGAAGCGAAAATACGAAGATTAAAGACAAGAAATTAAAGATAGATGAAATTTGGGAGTAAAGTCCCCAAATTTCAAGAGGAAGTGCTAGGAACCCTAAAAGATCTTAGTATTCAAAATTATCGGATTTGGGCTAATTATGATATTAATAGAGTCAATTCAAAAACATAGACCAAAAGGTGATCTAGGCCTAATTCGAAGAAATTAGAGACAATAATTAGTATAAGACTAATTACCTTCTTTAATTTACGAATAAGAACCAAAGATATCAAATTACAAATTAATTTTACCTCTTAAAGAATCATTCTTATAAGATTGTACGATAAACCCCGAGTAGCCACACACAAAGGTGTAAAGAAGCGAAACTCTCAATTAATAATAATGTTGTTTAAAGAAAATAACAAATCCATCCCTATATATAGGGAAAAACTATCTTAAGTAGCATGGGATTCAAATCCTACTTTTATAGAAACAATAATAAATGAACCTAACTAGGAAACTTTAAATTAGGAAAACATAAAAATAATACCTAAATTTCTATCGCAATAAAATATGGAAAAGTTGCCAAAAATGTAGTCACTTGTACATGACTTTTATTCCACCCAAGTTGGATGAGTATTTAAGTTTTCCTTTGAGCAGAGTCCTCAGCTCCATGTGGGCCCCAATCTTCTCCCGTTTGTGCTCGGACTTGAACTATAAAATATGTATAGCACTTGGCCCATTCTTCTCGACAATTCTTGAACTCGTTCTTGGGCTCTTCTTCCATGATAAGCATCTTCGTGATTTTCCAATTGAAGCCTAACAATTTTGGCTTGTAACTCCTTAGCTTGTGACCTTGACGATGTTCTTCTTAGGGCTTCTATATCATCAACATTCTTGCCCATGGAGCTATCATCCCCCGCTTCTTGGAAAGAATTCATCCTCGAATTTGACCCTACATCAAACAAGGACAAGTTAGAAACATTGAAAGTAGCACTTGATACTCACCAAGTAGATCCAACTTGTAAGCATTGTTTACAATTCGCTCGAGAACTTTGAAGGGCCCATCGCCTCTAGGATGCAATTTAGGCTTTCTTTTGCAAGGAAATCTTTCTTTCCTCATGTGAACCCAAATTAAGTCCCGAGGTTCAAAGACGACTTGTTTTCATCCTCAAAGCAACTTGCTCATTCCTCCTTTCAATGGCCAGTTTAGTTCGCTTATGTATCTTTCTCATCATCTTAGCTTTATTCTTTCCATCAAGACTAGCAATATCATTAGTAGGCAATGGCACTAAATCAAGAGGGGTAAGGCGATTAAACCCATAAACTATTTCAAAAGGAAAGGACCCAGTAGAAGAATGAATAGTTCTATATAAGCAAATTCCACCAAAGGCATGTGATCCTCCCAAGAAGTTAATTTTCCTTCCAAAACAGCCGTCAACATGTTACCTAAAGTTCTATTCACCACCTCTGTTTGCCATTAGCTTGTGGATGACAAGAAGTAGAAAACAACAATTTGGTCCCTAACCTTCCCCAAAGAACACGCCAAAAGTGACTCAAAAATTTAACATCCCTATCACTAACAATAGTTCTAGGAATGCCATGTAATTTAACAACCTCTTTAACAAACAAATCAGCCACATGAGAAGCATCATTAGTTTTCAAGCATGGAATGAAACGAGCCATCCTAGAGAATCTATCCACCACAACAAAGATACTATCCGTACCATACTTTGTTTTTGGCAAACCTAAGACAAAATCCATAAAGATATCTATCTATCCTAGGTGAAATTGGGACTGATAAAGGTGTGTATAACCCATGTGGTAAAATCCTAGACTTAGCTTGTTTACATTCTAAACATTGTGCAGAAAAATTTTCTACATCTTTGCACATGCCAAACCAAAAAAAATTTTTTGCAAGTATATCTAAGGTTTTTGGCACTCCGAAGTGTCCCATAGACCCCCACAATGTGCCTCTCTCACAAAAACTTCACGTAATGAACATATGGGCGCACACAATTTATTTTTCTTGAAAAGGAATCCATCACGCAAGGTGAACTTCTCAAAGGGTCTCATAAGACATGTGGCATAAGCAACTTCAAAATCTGAATCATCAGCATGCAAATTTTAAATGTGATCAAATTCCATTAGCTTAGAAGTAAGAGTAGAGACAAGAATGTATCTTCGTGATAATGCATCAGCCACTATGTTGTCTTTACCTTGTTTGTACGAAATTACATAAGGAAACGACTCGATGAACTCCTCCCCTTGGCATGTCGCTTACTCAGTTTAGCTTAGCTAAGTACCGCAAGGACTCATGGTCAGTTTTTATATGAACTCACGAGGCCACAAGTAATGTTGCCAAGTAGCCAAAGCCCTTATCAAGGCATATAACTCACGATCATAAGTGGAATAATTCAATGTAGCTCCACTCAAGTTTTCACTAAAATATACAATAGGCTTAGAGTCTTGCATTAAAATAGCCCCAGTATCTTTTCCACTAGCATCACATTCAATTTCAAAGGATTTAGAAAAATCAGATAATTGTAACAAAGGAGCAGATCACAACTTATCTTTCAAGACGTTAAAGGCATTCTCTTGTTCTTTTCTCCAATTAAACACCTTATCCTTTTTAATCACTTCAGTTAATGGTGCAGCAATTGTACTAAAATCCCTCACGAATCTCATATAGAAGCTAGCAAGTCCATGAAAATTTCTAACTTATGTCACACTCTTAGGTGTAGGCCACTCTTTTATTGCTTTAATTTTATATTCATCAACCTCGACACCATTAGAGCTAACAACAAAACCAAGAAAGATTACTTTATAACACAAAACGTGCGCTTTGAAAGATTAGCATACAATTGTTGCTCCCTAAGCACATCAAAAACTAACCTCAAGTGTTCCACATGTTGTTCAGGAGAGGTAGAAAATATCATAATATCAACAAAATAGACCACAACAAGTTTTCCATGAAAATCTTTAAAGATATGGTTCATTAGCCTCATGAAAGTACTAGGTGCATTAGTTAAGCCAAACGGCATCACTAACCACTCGTACAAACCATACTTAGTTTTGAAAGCAGTTTTCCACTCATCTCTAGAATTCATTTGAATTTGGTGGTATCCACTTTTTAAATTAATTTTAGAAAATATTTAAGAGCCATGCAATTGGTCAAGCATATCATCTAGACGGGGAATAGGAAGGCGATACTTTACCGTTATTTTGTTGATGGCACGTCAATCCACACACATTCTCTAAGTTCTATCCTTTTTTGGTACCAAGAGCACGGGAATAGAGCATGGGCTCATACTTTCTCTCAAAAATCCTTTTTCAAGTAACTCCTCTGCTTGTCTTTGTAGTTCCCTTGTTTCATCGGGATTACTTCTATAAGCGGGCCTATTCGGAAGTTGAGATCCAGGCACAAAGTCAAATTTGATGTTCTATTCCTCTCAAAGGAGGTAACCCCTTAGGGATATCTTTAGGAAAGACATCGCCAAAATCCTGCAAAACTTTTGAGACAACACTAGGCAATGAAGGAGTTAATTCGTTAGTATTAATCATAACTTCCCTATAAGTAAGCAGACAATGGGCAGCCCCTCTTTTTTCGCAAGTAAATACTTTTTGGCTTTTGCAAGACTCACTATTTTTTCACCCTTAACCTCTTTACTCTCACCAATTCTTTCTTTTTTATCACTCTTTCCCGCCTTTTCTTTTCTCTCATCGTTGCCCTCTCTCACCTCACGCCTCACTTTTGTTCCTCTCTCTTTTTTTCACTCTCTTTTTTTGATCCCTCCCCATGTTTCACCATTGTTTCTTTCATTCATTGTTGGTCTTCATAAACTTGGGATGGAGTTAAGGGTGCAAGAATGTACTTCTTCCCCTTATGTTCAAGAGAGTACTTATTTCTCCTCCTATCATGGAAGGTATATCTATCATATTGCCAGGGTCAGCCCAAGAAAATATGACAAACTTGTATTGGCACAATGTCATAGAGAACTTCATCATAATATTCCCCAATAGAAAAGGAAATCATGCATTGTTTACTCACCTTGAGCTCTCCACATTCATTTAACCACTGGAGCTTGTAATTGGCCTTGCGTTTCACGCATGGAATCCCCAATTTTTCTACAGTGTATGTGCTTACCACATTAGCACAACTACCATTGTCAATAATCATAGAGCAAATTCTACCCTTTATTCCACATCGTGTATGAAAAATATTTTCTCTTTGGTTCTCTTCAAGCTCTCCCATATTAATATTCATAAGACGCTTAACTCCCCCCAAAAATGTTCCCTCATTATGAGGAGTCATGTCTCTCTCGTCCTCACTCCCAACACCCTCCTCCTCCTCCTCTTCTTCTTCTCCCTCACTTTCCTCACTCTCATGTTCCCCATTGTCTTTAAGTAAGACAACTTTTCTGTTCGGACATTAAAACGCCTTATGTCCCCTCCCTTGACACCTGTGACATTGTATAGCGCTAGAAGGTGTAGATGGAGTAGAAGTTTTTGCGTTAGAAGTTTTACCTCGATCTTTGGCCTCCCATTTACCTTTGCCCTTATCATCTTGTGATTTAGGCGTAGTTTTCTCCTAATATGTTCGCCCTGGCTTTCTTGGAGTTGTAGTAGATTGACTCTTCCATGAGCTAACTTGTTGCTTCTCTCTTTTTTGTTTTTCTACTTTTACAACCAACTCTATTAACTTGTCTAAATTCACATATTGTTGCAATTCTACTACATCAGTTATTTCTATATTTAAACCATTAAGAAATCTAGCCATAGTGGCTTCCTCTCCTCATTACAATTTGCTTGGATCATAGCCACATCCATTGCCTTAAAATAATTATTCACAGACATAGAACCTTTCATAAGAGTTTGAAGGCGTTGTTGTAGATCTGTTTGGAAGTGTGATGGCACAAAACGCTTCCTCATAACCCTTTTCATTTCGTCCCACGTCGTAATGGGCAGTTTTTCATTGTTTAGTATGTCTTTGCTAAATTTCGTCCACCAACTAGCAGCATAGTCAGAAAATTCAACCACAACAAGTTTAACCTTCTTATTTTCAGAATAGTTGTGACAATCAAAGATGGCGTCCACCTTCCTCTCCTAATCAAGGTACAAGTCTGGGTCTCTTGTCCTTTTGAAAATAGGGATCTTCATCTTAATGCTACTAAGATTTTCATCCTTAGCCCTAGTTTGTGGTGCCCTTCTTTTGTTTCTCCTTTCGTAAGCTTCCTCAAATTCGTCCTCATAGTCTCCAAACTGATCCTCTTCTTGTTTCACTTGAGGATCTCGAATAGCTTGTCTCGAAACCTGAGGAATGTAGTGTTGATCTCCTCACATCATCCGTGTTCACCGGATTAGGTGGATTTCGGCGACCTCTAATGCATCAAGTCGCGTAGTAATCAGTTTGAGCATCTCTACTATGTTGTTGTTTTGAGACTCAGCTTCGATATCCTTTCCTGTTAGAAACATCTATAAAAAATAAATTTAAAGAAATAAATATCTCTCAATTTGGCTTTTTCCCTCTATTGATCTCACTCTCTTGCCTTTTTCCACTAAAATTACTACCTTTGGCTGGATCCTTTTGGATTTATTTTTAAACCCTACTAGTAACAACTTTTTAGAAGTAAGATGTAGAAAAAAAAGAATTTACCGACACCCAAGCGAATTGGGTTTGATGAGACAAGAAAAGAGACCAATTTGTGTAGCAAGAAATATATATATTTCTTCCAAATTTCCCTCACTTCTTGATTTTCCTCTTTGATAGTGGATATCAAGATTCAAAACAAATTCGAAGTTTCTTGAAGATACCTTAATTCCCAAGCAATTGAATTTTCTCTGTTTTTTTCTTTTTTTCATTGCAATTTTTTTTCCTATGTAGCTTATGTTTTTTAAGTTGCTACAATAGGGAGAAAATTCGCTTTTTTTTTTGGGGTTAAGAACCTCCCAAGATTATCAAGAATGTAACCGTAATAAAAATTGTTCTGATACTACTTGATAAGAATCGGGTTGCTTGAATAAACAAGAAAATTATGCGGAAGCAAAAATACGAAGATTAAAGACAAGAAATTAAAGATAGACGAAATTTGGGAGTAAAATCCGCAAATTTCAAGATGAAGTGCTAAGAACCCTAATTGATCTTAGTATTCAAAATTAGTAGATTAAGGCTAATTATGATACTAATAGAGTCGATTCAAGAACTTAGACCAAAAGGTGATCTAGACTCCTAATTCGAAGAAATTAGAGACAATAACTAGTATAAGAGCATGTTTGGTTTGGCTTATGGTTTATGATATATAAGCTAAAAGTCATAATTTAGGATTTCTAACTTATGATTTTTGGCTTATTTTTATTATTTTGGGTTAAAAACAAGTGCTTAAAAGGTCCGAATGATCAACTCTGCAATCAGTTGTTAGAATCAATAGGTCTTCAAATTGTTCATTTGAAAAAATTGAAACCCTTCTTATTGGACGATCATGATACTTCCCAAAAATTGAAATTCTTGATCAATGGAGGAACAATATCACCATTTTTGTTCAATAAGATACCAAAGTGGATGATTGACTCATTCCATACTAGAAATAATCGCAGGAAATCCTTTGATAACCCGGATTTAAACTTATCCAAACACTACAAAAGTGTTTAAAAATTATTTTAGCTTAAAAACACTTAAAATAAGTCAATCCAAACAGGCTCTACGACTAATTACCTTCTTTAATTATTAATTATATAGAAATGTGAAGAGGAGGACGACCAAGGGCATTATAGTCATTTTCGAAAAGTCAATCATTATTTTTTTGTTTGCTATTGCCTTAAGTTTGAAAATAAATTTATAATGACAAAACAATCAAATACATTTTTATTAATGCCAAGTGTATTTAAAATGATGTGACATTTTATGTGGACCCCAAATTTTTTCACCACAACCTTTTATTGAGGTGAAAGTTTATGTCTACAAAAATATAGAACTAAGTATTTTTTTACATACTTAATTATTGCAAAAACAATTATAATAATAAAATAATCTTTAAAAAAGATCAGGTATTCATTTATTCACATTATTTGAAAACAATTATAAATTATAAAGTTTCATATGTTTAAAGATAATTTTAAAGTATGATTTGTTAAAACTCAAAAATTGATTTAAGCAACGGTTTTTGTTCATATTATATTAGGATATTATATTTTATATTCTTAAATAATATAATAAGTTAATTTAAATAATATACACTATAAAGTATAGGATTTTTACTATCAGGTCTGAAGATATTTATAAGTAACTTTCCATAAAAAGAGATTTATAATTTTAAAATAAGATAAATTACATATTGTAATAAAATAAAGAAGTTTAGCAGTGCAACTCTTTTATACTAATATTATGTATGATACATTCACTTTTTTCATGGATAATTTTTTATTTGGTTTTTCATTCGATGTATGGTACCTATATTGGAACCTGACTAATCTGAATTTGCGCACTTAAGGTTCATCTGGAGAAAGCTCCCTCTACCAAAGATTTTTTAATATCCACAACTCGAAATCGAGACCTTTCGAGGAGCAGTCTCATCTGCTGCAGTGATCCTTGAGTAATTTTCAACTGTTAATAAATTGTCTTAAAATTTATCTTTTGTAATTTTATGTTATTTCATTATGAAAATTAACATATGACATATTTATAAATAAAAAACATCTCTTATCTCCTTAACATGTATTATTTTATTTACTTATTACCTACTAAATTAGTTAAAGAAGGCTATAACTTTTTTGTTGAAAAGAATTAGAATACATATAGATTATGAAATTATATACAAATTTGTATTATTTTGTCACTAATTAATGTCATTTAAAACGAGTTATATAAAACATAATTTTAGCTACCTCATTGAATTACTATAACTTATATTACATTAATTTTGTTATATTTTTGGGGTTCTCTTTATTTGAGGTAGTACATTGTCTCACCATGCATGCAAATTCCTTTGAATACACCCTTTGCTTATTGTACTAAATTTTTCTTTTGATTTTATCGTACATAAGATTTTTTTGAATTAAAACTATATATTTTTTCCATGATTTATCATGTTATAAAGAATAATGTGGTACGTTTTAACTTTTATCAAGTAAGCAATGTTTGCAATATGAATTTATGTGTATTCAAAATTAATTTAATGATAGATTGAAATACTTTTTGCTTCGTCTAACTCAATGAAATTTATTAATGTAAATGAGACCTATAATTTTAATATACTTTTTGTAAAATTTTCAAATATAGTGCAAAAAGAATATTATTGATATTATTTAATTATTTGATACAATGTATTTATTTGACATAATGATAAAATGAGTATGACATTATTTGTGACAACTTAAACAAGTTTTTTGAGACAAAGATAACTGTATATTCACACAAAAAAAAACTCATCATTTATAAGTGATGAGTTGGGATCTTACAACCCCCAGTGGGTATTTCCAAAGCCAAAAAAACAAAACTTTACAGTTGTCCTATGAAATCAACTATAGAGTCTACTTCCCACACCATATCTTGTTTACACCAAAAAAGTAAAAGACTCAGGCAGTTCATTTTGATCTTCTGGATACCACTACTCTTGCCTTCAAAGCATCTTGCATTTCTTTATCCATAGAGTCCACCGGTTGCATGCAGGGACACTCTTCCACCAGTCTTCTTTGGCTCTTCTTCTTCCAATTCCTTCCCAGCTGTTTAACAGTTCAGCAGACTGTTTGGGCATCACCCAGTTCACCCCTAGTATAAACAAGAACATGTTCCACAGATTTGCAGCTGTTTAACAGATTAGAAATAGATGGCCATTGATCTCTTCCTCTTGTCCACACATATAACACGTTGAGCAAATCTGTACACCTCTTCTTTGTAATACCTCATGTGTTAAACAGGCTCTTCTGGTTACCAGCCATACAAAGCATGAAATTTCACCTTCCAAATTAGCTTCCAGGGCCATATTGTTGTCAGTGACAGATTATTATTCATTGTCCAATAGCATGATTTCATTGTGATACTCCCTTGTTGTGTAGTTTCCATAGCTGTTTTTCATTCCCAGTGGAGGTGCCTGGGAATGCATTCAGCACTTGGATCAAGTTAGCTATTCTATCCACCTCCCAATTATTAACAGCCCTTCTGAAGATTAGGTCCCATCCCTGAGGACTCCATATCTGTGAGAGAGTGCAGTCCTGCTATGAACTTAACCTGTACAGGTTAGGAAGAGGTTTCTCAACTTGTCTTCTGTTATCTATTGATCATTCCAGAAACTTGTCTTCACACCATTTCCAACTTTGATGATCAGGTTTTCAGATAAGAGGCCACAATCTTCTGATTGTTTTCCACACTGAACAGCCAAAAGTTCCATCAACTTCCTGGGTGGTCCAGTGATTCTGAAAACCATACTTTTGTGTGATAAATTTTTTCCATACAGTACCTTCCTCATTGCAAAATCTCCATAACCACTTGTGTAACAAACTGCAGTTCTGTAAGTTGAGGTTCTTTACCCCCAAGCTTCCTTGGCTTCTGCTTAGTGTAACCACATCCCATTTTACCAAATTGTAGCTTTGTTTCTCTTTATTCCCCTGCCACAAGAAAGTTCTCCTCAGCTGGTTTAACTTCTTTCCAATACTCCTTGGTATAGGGAATAGACTCATCATATAAGTAGGAAGGGATTACTGATTTTATAAGTGTCACTCTACCCCTCAAGGATAAATAATGGTTTTTCCATCTTGACAGTTTTTTCTCTGCTCTCTCCAGCACTTGATTCCAGGTTTCCCGCTCTTTATTCTTTGCACCCAGTGGCAAACCAAAGTATTTAGTAGGCAGTGCTGGTACTTGACAACCTAGATTCACAGCTAAGTCTTGCAAATTATCCACTTGGTTAACTGGACAGAGAGAGCTCTTATGCCAGTTAACATGTAGTCCTGAGATGCCTTCAACTTAGACAAGTTATAAGTATTTATTTGATTTTATAAAAATAAAGAGACAATTTATTATCAAATGTAATCCCTGTTATCATTCTCAATCGTGCTTAACTAAGAATTATTATGATTAATCTATTTTTAAGAATAATTAAATATCTATAAATAATTTTATATTGTAATCACATTTGTAACAAAAACTTAAATTCCTATCTTTTGAAGTTCCAATCTTTCAAAATTGTCACATTCATAATTACTTTGATGAAAATAGTTCAAGTCTCTAATTGAAGCTAATATTTTCATTGTATATTTTCTCAAGCTTGAAAGCAGTTAAAAGATAAAGAGAAATGAGATATATTTTTAAGATCTTGAGTTAGCAATCCAAGTCGAGTCAAGAGTGCAAGTATAAATTGTAATTTTTATGCATTATGAAAATGTCACGATGTTTGATTTCCTACCCATAAGTCGCGTTAGCAAGGGAGAGGGAATTAGTTTCAGTAGCCATAGACGTACAAAAAAAATAACTAAAATACTCTAAAAACTTATAGGGTCAGTTGCAAGAGAAGATCAAAGATGATGATTACTCTTTTCTTTAATCAAATTCTTGGCTAATACACCCACATTGAATGATTTTTTGAGGTAGAAAGTTATTTTTTCACAACTTAGATATCAGCCAACGTGCATATTTATTATCGTAAATTTTTTATGCCTAATTTGATATTATCCTTTTAGTATATAATTACTTTAATTATACATGTCATGAAGTTTTCTGTTGATTTATTAGTTACAAACATGCAATTTAAAATAAGATTATATTTAAATTTTAAATTATTGGGCCCACACACGTGGGTCAAGACTCCTCTTGTTTATGAATAAGAACTAAAGATATCAAGTTACGAATTAATCTTACCTCTCAAAGAATTGTTCTTGTAAGGTTGTAAGATAAACCCAAGTACCTACACATGTACCTTCACACAAAGGTGTAAAGAATAGAAACTCTCAATTAATAATAATATTGTATAAAGGAAATAACAAAATTTATCCCTGTATATAGGGAAAAACTATCCCAAGTAGCATGGGATTTGAATCCTACTTTTATGGAAAAAAAAATTAATGAACCTAACTGGAAAACTTTAAACTAAGAAAAATAAAAATAATATCCAAGTTTTTTATCCTAATAAAATATGGAAAAGTTGCCAAAAATGTAGTCACTTGTACGTGACTTTTATTCCACCCAAGTTGAGTGAGAATTTAAGTTTTCCTTTGAGCAGAATTTTCAACCCCATGTGGGCCCCAATCTTCTTCCATTTGGGCTTGGACTTAACCATAAAATATGTATAGCACTTAGCCGATTCTTCTCGACAATTCTTGGACTCGTTCTTGGGCTCTTCTTCCATGATAAGCATCTTCTTGATTTCCAATTGAAGCCCAACAATTTTGGCTTGTAATTCCTTAGCTTGTGACCCTGATGACGTTCTTCTTTGCGCTTTTATATCATCATCATTCTTGCCCATGGAGCTATCACAAATAATGCAGAGTTGAGCTCCACAAATAATGCAGAGTTGCATAATAGAAATCAAATGTAATATTAGTAATGTAAAGTTATATGCTGGTATTATTTGTCTTTGTACATCAAACAGCATGAATCCATAATGTTTTCAGTTCAACAATTTGCACTTTGGCCCTTGCTCTTTCTTTTCCTTTTCTTCACACGTTTTCTTTCTTCCCATCTGTTTAAGCGTTGTGAGCAAAGTTATCCAGTAAGGGGCCATTTGGTTACTGGATAAGGCCCAAACTAATACATGAATAACTTGGTTATTCATGTATTAATTTTACACCATGTTTGGTTTCCAAATAGGATAAAAATTATTCATGTATTAATTTTATACAATGTTTGGTTGATAGGTTCCAAATGTTGTATAAAAGTTATTCATGTATTAATTTTATACAGTGTTTGATTATGTTTTAGTAGTTCTACATAATTAATACTCACATAACTTATGAAGAAATCTATGTATAATTTCATGCAGGGCAGAAGGTGGTATAAGTTATGTGGGTATTAGTTATATATGGATTAAAATAATAAAATTACATATTTACCCCTATCAATTTACTTTCAAAATATTTTTTAATTCGGTACTTTATTTTAAAATTATCACTTTTACCCAAAAATAATTATCACCTTTTTTTTATTCGGCGTTTTTTTTTTTGGTAATATGAATATTTATATATATAATTAAAATATATCTATTCAATTATGCAATAGAATATATATTCAAAATTAAGTTGGGATGAATTTTTTTTTTTAAAAACTGGTGGCTGAATATTATATATATATATATTTTATTTTTTTTTTCAACCTATGAAACACCGTATACCCTATTTAAAAGAAATATTCAATCATACAATAGAATTTTATACTATTTGTTTACTTATTTATTTGTAAATAGTATATATTACTTTACAACAAATTAAATATTCAAGAATCAATAATTCATGTATTGTAATCTCTACATGAGTTAACCCTACGTAACTAATATTTGCATAACTAATACCTACATAACTAATACATGAATAACTAAAACCTGCATAAAATAATACATAGATTCCCTCATAACTAATTCATGTATTACTAATACCTGCATAAATCTAAACCATAACCAAACGGCTCCTAAATGTGCTGGTGGGACCCGGTGGAATAATCGAGATATACGCAAGCTAGTCTGGATCCCACCATTATAAAAAGAAGTTTTTCTTTGACAAAAGAACTCTATTCAAAAAGTAAGATTAACCAGTAAAAATGTTTAGTCAGTTTTTAATCTGTGAATTTCATCTATATGAAAGCTTCTCAAAGAAGGTTTTATACCTACACCGCCCTCACTGCTTCCTTCCAGAAAAAATCAAACCAAGAACTATTTCTTTCATAGTAAACTCGAACCAACTTGAAACACCTGCTTCCCCAAACTAAACCAGAAATGGAACATTTTCCAGTTCTTATGCAACCAAAGCCATGGTTTTTTCCAACTCATTGGATAAGTCAAATCGTGATGTCTATAACCTTACAGAATATAGAGGATAAAAAAACTGTGTCCCATGTATGGTATTGTGAAAGAGAACAATCTTGAACATTCTACTGTAGCACAACCAATAAAGCCCCCATATAGAATCTTGCAATTATTGGCATGATTCATGACCAAAAATCTAAATGATGGTCGGAACTTAGAAACTCACCAATTTAAGATGGTGTGAAAAAAATCTCCTCAAACAGTCCATATATTCGTTTGTGATAGATCACTTGCAAAAAAGTGATGCAAAAATCTAATGCGTATCATTCTTTTCTTATACACTAGGAAATGTCAAAGCTTATGGATTTATAGGTCTTCTCGACTATAGTAGGTAATGGGTATTTTTTTGATAGGTATAGTAGTCATGGGTATTAAGCCGCTCATGTACCTTAGATTGAAGCTAGACTCTAATTATCTAGAAGCCAAGCACAAGTAAACTCATTTAGGTTAATGAGCTACATTATTGTTTCATCAAATAAATGCTTTCTGATTTTCTATTAGTTTGAATACGTCCTTTAACTGTGCATAACTAACTGAAGTACTTCTCACAGGAACACTATGTTATCGATATGTTTTGGGAGGTTGTTAAGAACTTCTCTTTGGAAAATCAGAGAAAATTTCTGAAGTAAGTTTACCCTTATCATATGTTTCTGATTCATTCATGATCAGTAATTGGAAACTGCTAGATACTGCTAAAGCTATTCTGGTTTAAATGGCCCATAGGATGTAATTCAAGTAACTTGATCTTAGGGTGCCTGAGACTTTGTGCATCTTTTCTACCATCTCTAAACATGATGTTCTGATAAATTATGCGTACCTGGTGAACATGAATTTGGGAAGTGATTTGGTATTTCCTTTTCACTCTGAGTAAAGTGCTTTCATTTTGCTTCATCTGATGAATTTCTGACTCTGAGGTCTGAAAAGTTTTGTTTTAATTGCTGTATTTTGGTGGTTCTTTGGTACATGAGTATTGTGTTTAAGTTTTTCAATCAATGGATCTTTAACTTGGAAGTGTGAAAAGGTTTGTTTAGTTTTTCTGTGATCAGCGTTGTATCGCCATTATTGTCAATTTTGGGACGTCCTTAATTAATATAGCTATCTTTAATTAATTTAGCTAAACATGCTAGCTGGAAAGGAGTGGAAGGGAAAATCTGAGGTTCTTTGGTCTTTTGTTTTTTCCCCTCTTATAATGTTATCCCTGATTTTCTTGTTTTGTTTTGGTCCCAAGTAAACTGTCCGAAGTGTAAAAAAATTTCTTGTCTCCATTGTCCTATAGAATAGTTAGTCGCAGGTACGAAAGTTTGATTTATTTAAGTTTTGAGGAAAATTGTTTCGTAGGAAAAGCTGATTTAATTGTGTCAAACAGTGAAAAGCTTAATCCAATTGGTTTTGAAAAATAATTAGGAAATATTTCTACTGTGTCTACCATATGCTGGAAAATTGACAACAAGCAACTTCTTCTCATTGAGCACCTTTCCTGATTGAAAAGCATTTAATCATTCAAAACTAAGTCCAAATCTTTAAGTGATTAGTGCTAGGGGTTTCTACTCTGAGCTCTGTGAGAGATTCATGTGGATTTCTAGACCTTTTGTTTTTGCTCACTCTTTGGATTAAGTCTGCGGAAACTATTAATGCTTCAGCACTGAATATGCAGAATGTTTCCTGGATACTAGAATATGCCTGCAAACAAGTAGGGTTTCGTTCAAACAGAAAAAAGGAAGATGGTTATTGGTAAGATCTGGCATTTGGCAGAGTCCTAAGCAATCTCACAGTAAAAGAAATAAGTGAGGAACACCTTTGTCTTCCTCTATGAGATTCTCTTTGTTTCTTATCATATCTTATGAATGATCTTTTAACTGAATAGCATTCCAAGGATTAAACAACTGCTGTTACTGCTAATATGGTGGTAGGCCTGGCATTAAATGAACTTCTTTAGTATCCTTTGTTCTTCTTTATGGATATCCATATATTTACTATACAATTTTTTTGGCATAAACGAAGCATCTGCTAAAATCATCTTTAGTGCATTTAACCAGCTTGTGTCCTCTTTAGGTTAAAACTACAGTTCTCCGCTTAAATATGTTGATCCTACATCCTGGTCTTCGACATCTCCGAGAGAGCAAAAGCGAATATGTATGACAATGACTTATAAATATCTACGTTGTAGTTGGTCTTTGGATCCCTCATGGTAAAACGAGGTATTCAAGTTGTATTAGAAATTTGCAACACTCGATACGGAATGTTGATGGACAGAGTATACATGAACTGAATATTACTTGTAGATAGCTGTGCAGACATTTCTGCATTGATCTGCTCTTGTGTAGCCATATAGTAGGCAATGACTTCTAAATCAGCTAGAATGAGTATTGTTCCCAAGTTATTATTCATGTTGATTCTAATGTTCAGTGGGGATTAAATCAACCTTGTTACTTTTTCCTTTTTTTGATTGTAATGTTCAGTGGGAGTTAAATCAACCTCGTTACTTTGTCCTATTCGGTGCCAGGTTTGTGACTGGATGTTCACGAGGACCCTTGCTCGGGTTTAAATATTTGGAGCCGTTGTTCTGCATACAAAGGTTAGTCTAAACCTTTATATGATGTCTTTGTTGAAGCATTTACTTAATTCAGTATCCAACCTTTTTTTTTTTTTTTGGATTCTTGCCTTTCAATTAGAGCGGGTGGGAATGCTTCCGAAGAAGCTCTTGATCGTCTACCGACATCAGCTACTTGCATGAATCTTCTAAAATTTCCGCCATACAGAAGGTGTTCCCTGTTCCAGTGATATCTATTATTATTACAACAACGGGATACAATCTTAAAACTTCAAAAGCAAAAGAAATAACTAATGCAATTGGAGTGGTGTCAATTTCAAAATAGTATCTTTTATATGGTGCTTCTAAGTTAGGGTACATCCGTAGCAATCCTTTATAGTATAACTGACATTTCTTTTATGATACAGCAAAGAGCAGATGGAACAGAAATTGTTATACGCCATAAATGCTGATGCTGGTTTTGATTTAAGCTGATGGAATTATTTGTGCGTGCAATTTTGGAGCATCCTGTTTCTATTTGAAACAGCTTAAGTACTTCATTGGCTTTAAGGCAAAAAATGAATGGTCCCGATTTGTGAATCACCATGGGTGTCTACTGGGATTGCTAAACAGTCATAGATGGTCAAGAAGCATGGTAAATAAGAACCCATTAGCTGCCCCTTGACTATATGTGCATACATGCCCCAGATGCAATGTATTCATCCTTTTGGGAAGTGAGCGGCACGCGTGCTACACATTTCGAACTCATTGAAAATAGAGGGTGTAGTTAAAAATTAGTTTGAAACCTGGGGAAGCTTATATGTTAGGATGAGTAGTCTCCGGTAGTTGTCAATCATTTGTATTCATTTTACATGTTTATGCATATTCATTTCCACATGAGGTGTCCAACTGCAGCTAGTTGTAATGTCCTTGAACAGATAGCTTGTACAGTAATATATTTCTTCACTTATTATGTGTTGTACACTGTAAGGCTTTGTTTGAGTCCACCTGATGGAATCATTCAGATTTAGTCCCGTAATGGTTTGTTTGTCTGAGTTGTAGAAGAGCTAATACGCATAGGAATCAGCATGAACTTGTACAATGTTTGGTTGGCATTTGACATAAAACTCAGCATTAATTTATGTAACGTTTGGTTGCTCTTTTGTGTTTACCTCATAATATATATAAATAATATAGTTTAAGTTATGCGGACGACTCAATTTCGTGGTTAGCTCACTTTCTTGCCAAACATACTTCGGGAAGTCACTCATAACTTTTCTTGGGAATGTTCATTGAAATTTCTCGAAGATCTTTGATTTGATATATCGGTGGCGCAGCATAGCTCTCTATAGATTGCGAGTTAGGCCTTGTCCATACTCATTTGATACTTTTAGTCCATCGTGGAGTTTTCAAGTTGGCTTGGCTTGAGGGCTCTCCTTGGACCCTGCATCACTTCAAATACACCATAAACTGACATGCCCAATATAAGTATTAGACTTATATTCAAAATTTTCTGAGGCGTTACACAAGTCCTCGACCAAGGTTAAGTTGGATCAATCTAAGAAGCTAGCTGAACCTAAAACACCAGTCACCGAACAAAGTCCACACCTTTAAAGCAAAGAAACATCAAGAAAAAAAAGTTGTGTGAAATCTGAACCGGGGAGAACATACAAGAAGCTAGGAAAAACCTCTAGTCGTAGAACTTACTCTGCAAGTATGGTCGAAAATTCAACCTATTATTTCAGCTCCTATTGCAGAAAGCCTGTTCTTAAAATAAAAGAAATCAAGAGCACGAGAGAAGAAATGTGGGTGAACATGCAAGAGAATCTGAGAAAATTTGGGAAAAAAATGATGATGAAACCCATAAGCGTGGAAAAGATGAGGATAAAGTATAGACAGGCAAACAAAAATGATGATGTTGCAGACGGTGAGAAAACTGATGATGAGGAGGAGATAGAAGTACAAAAGTGGGCGCATACTCCTTTGCTCAAATGTAAGAAGGTGTTGGTCAACACAGATGACAACGGCATGGTCCAGCTGGTTAAAAAGTTAGATGCACAACAGTGGGCACAATGTGAGACTACTGTGACCGATTTCTATGTGAATGTTTTGTATGATTTGATAATAGTTTAAATGGAGGTAGATGATGAAGAATTGGGATTCATTTTAGATGTGCCCTCTAAGTCGGTTCATCATTTTGTAAATGCCACATGCGTTGGGGAATTATGTATTAAGCTAATAATAGTTTTGATGAGTATTAGCAAAACATAACAAAGCACGTAAGAATTATATTTCATATATCTTAAACAAGGGCTGGTAATTATTAGGACAATCAACTATTGAAAAATCAGTTTCTTAACATGTCTACTGCACGATCTAAATACCAATAGTACACTACATGACTGGAAGAAGACAGTTGATCAAGGAAAAAGCATATTCCAAGAAGCAGAGAAAAATTCCTTGAGAAATTACTAATCTAATGATGCAAGGAACAAGAAGAATATGAAATGTTATCATATTTGGTTACCTGGAAGAAGCTTTCAAATAGTAAAGGAAAATAGTGGTCAAATGCGTGAAAGAAAGAATAAAGTCAAATTAGAATTAGAATCTTAGATTCTTGATCTAATCCATATTGAATTGGAAAAATAAAAGTCGATCATCTACTCTTGTATAAAGCATCATATTGATGTTGTTGATTGACGTGCCCGATTCGCGCGTCCGCAAGTGTACGGGTCGTGCAAGTAATATAGTGGCTCTTTTTAAGAACCGGATTGTCGAACCCACAGGGACTGGACCCATTCCTCTAACTATCCATTTCTAGTGTGATCTTAAATACCTCAAGTGTTGGTTATAGACATTTTCGATTGAGATTAATTAAGTCTAAGTTTGGGTCAACGAAGTATTCTAAAATTACTCTAGGAGCAACATAGAGTTAAAACCAATTAATCATGCGATACCACGATTTGCAATGGGTTAAGCATGGAACTATCAATTGTTATTTCACATAATTAGAATTGCATGTTTATGGTCTTTCGAGCCTCTAAACACGGCAATCTAGCCTCACTGCATCATTGTGAGCGAGGAGCTTAATTTTCTAGTCGCGGACTATCAATTATGTTGTGGTTTACGGGGAAACGATTAGGGACTTTCGTGCGTCTAACCATTTAACTCAACTTAGCCTCACAACTACTTCTTCGAGTGGTGATGTGACATCCCAAGTTGGTCTTTCATAACCCCTTGTGTCAACCAAGCACGGTGTTAGGTATATTTCTATCCTGACACAAAAATCTCTCCCGAGATACAAACATGCTCCTCACATTCTCATGTCCTGACCTAGGTAATGCTTTCTCAAGCTATTACTCAAGCTAACAAATATGCTTTCATGGTGATCAATCATAAAAACAACCAACAATCCAGAATGCAAGACGAAAACAACAATCAATAACTTAATTCCAAAACAATTTCATAAAATCACAATCATAATTCATGGCTTCAACCCTAGAGGAAGGGTTCTTGCCATTCATGTTCGTAAAACTACAATTAACTAATACTAAACTAACATACTTACATGAATTTGGTAGATGAGAAGGGAATTTGATAAACCCTAGATGAGTTCTCCCACTTCTCCCTTCACTCCTAGGTGGTTTTTCAGAATAAAATCGTGACCCCCTGATTTTAGGAGCTAAGGGACCTATTTATAGTAAATGGAAAACGTGCATAATTTAGCCTGTCATGGAACGGCTCCGTGTCACGGAGTGTATCGCGGAGCACTGCCTCCGTGACACGGAGGTAACGCGAAGGCACACTGGAAATCACCCCGAAGTTTGGCCTCGGCAGCACCTTGCCACGTTGGCAGCGTGTCACGCTGCTTGGGCAGCGCGTTGGCATGCTGCTGGCGCGCAGTTGGCCTGGCGTGGCACGGCTGTGGCGCGCAGCTCGCCTGCCTGCTTGCTGTCTACACTCGTGCGCCTGGCATAGGCGTGGCACGGCGCTGGGCGCGGCACACGCACAGCGTGGCACGCTGCCTGGCACGGCCAGCCTTGCCAATACATGCTTTTCTGCCGACTTTCGCCATTTTCTCCCGACTCCATTCCTCTACTTCACCAACTTATGAATTAGTTCCTCAAAAATCCTTGAAACCTACAAAACAAGGACTAATCATGTTGGTTAGCACATATATTCACATTTATATAAAATCACATGAAAGTATGTAAAATAACTTAGATAAACAAGACTAAATTAAGGTATAAAGCGTATCTCGGGCATGCTATTTTTGCCTGTGATCACAACCCCACACTTAAAGCCTTGTTCGTCCTCGAACAACCTTTTACATATCATGCATATGGAGATTCCCACATAACTAATTTGGCAAGATAATTCAAGCTACGGCTATAATGATTACGTAAGATAGCAAGCTAAAGATAGAGCATACACAATTTAATCACCGAAATGAAATACAACAACGTTAAGACTTCTTAACCTCAAGAATCGACTCTCAATCTTAGCAAACTCGTGCAGATCAACTACTTAAGAAATCCCACATGAATTATATCCTTCATTCAACATGTGCCCCTCACGGAAAGAGAGTTACCCAATCACAGGCAAAAATCATTTTTACATCACAACCTGTGTGGGTAAATAAATAGAATTACACTCACTCTCACAAAGAATTCACATGCATCATGTAATGACCCATAAGCTTGCCCTTAGTGTTTTATTCCACTAATTTAAGGATGTGTGAATGTAAGATCAAGTAGGACTTAATGGGTTGTACTGTAGGCTAAGGGACAGGTAGGTACTATTATGGCCAGTAATAGTGACTATCTTTCCTAAGCGCTTTTAATACATTACGCCCTCCTTACGAACTTCCCTTTCCTTACTTTACCTTCCTTTCATCTTTCTTGTTCCTCTTATGTTCCCCCATTTCTTTAGGCACTTTTAGCTTATTAGTAAGGAGTTCTATAAATAATTTTTCATTAATTTGTTTTCTCGCTCCTTACTAATAATCAACCATTTTCACGCATGTGCACCTTTGTCCTTTTCTCACTTCTACAACTTGCTACTTTTCCTTTCTTTTCACTCCTTTACTCTTTCATATTTTTCCACTCAAGCGCTTAGGAGTTTTGGATCAAACACAAGGCTACTGAAAGAAAAAGCATTAAGCTTATGTTGCAGCTGTCAAAGAATAGGCTCAAGGTTCAACGGGGCTAACTAGGATTAATCTTTTCAAGGTAGGTAAAATGAGGGATAAAAATTTGGTTCATTCAAAGAAATGCCTAAATCATCTCCTACTATTCACATCCTTCATTTCGTTTTATAAACACACCAGGCAAGTTCTAGACATTCCACAATGGCACAGAATACTCAAAAACCTTACACCCATGGCACATGCTCAAATCAAGACATATTCATCAGACTCTTACTCAGCTAATCACAAGAATTCAGATTAAGCTTCAATCATATTGAGTCAAATTCAAGAGCTTAAGTGTCTCAAACAAAGTTATACAATTGCATGCTTCACACTGAACATACTTGCATCTTCCAATCACGTATAGCACATAACAAGAACATCAAGCACCACATAGTTATGGTTTCAAAAACCCATCACCTACCGACTAATTTTTCCTTAAGACGGTCGTCATCCATCTATCGTCGGAAACAGTCCCTAACTATGACTAAAACACTATATACAGACAAAGGAAAGAAAAAGAAAAATTTTTATTCTTCGGTTCAAAGACCCCCCCATCGGAAAAGAACCGACAAGAAAAACCAACGGGTGATGAAGTCATGCTTGATTCACAAAAAAATTTCACATTTTTCAAATTTTGAAGCATTACATTCACCAAAAATCGTTAAGCACAAAAATTTTGAAACTTTTCTCACCCCACACTTAAATCATGCTATGTCCTCATAGCATTAAGTTAACATTTAAAGGATGAGAAATACTCCCTGAGCCTCTATGCCAAGCTAAAAGCATGTTGTCCTTTCAAGTTCCAGAGATTGGTGTTTGACCCCACACTTCTTCTATTCCATGCTCTTTAGCTTCCACCTTCTCGGTACTCAGACTTCCCACCATCTGTGCTTAACTTTCCACCAAAAACACAAACAAAATAAAAATAACAAAATCAACACAAAATCAAAATTAACAAAGTGTACCTGAGGTACCCTTGGGTTGCCTCCCCAAGCAGCGCCTTATTTTACGTCGTGGCCCGACGTGAACTATCCTTTTCAGGACATCCTCATACCTGGGTTCTCTTTCAAGAACCATCTCCTTTTCTTTTGCTGTTTAGAGGAAACAACCTCCACTCTGTTCCTCTCTTTCTCCAACTTCTTCTCAATTTGAAGCCCTTTATCAGACTCGGGCTGAACACTTGTAATTGCCTTTGGCCCTGCACCTGTGGAATCCTCCACCCCACACTTATCCTCTGCCAACACACTAACCCGACAAAGGTTTCTGTAGTGTGCAGATGGGTTCATTTCTTGGTAAACGCGGAAGATTTCTTCTTCATCCTCAACCCTCATTTTCAGGGTCCCTGCTTTCAAATCAATCACCGCTCCTCCAGTGGCCAAGAATGGCCATCCCAAGATCAGGGGTATCTGGTCATCAACCTGAAAATCCAAGACATAAAATCAGCAGGTATAATGAACTTACATACTTTGATGAGAAGGTCCTCTATTATTCCATCAGGTGTCACTCGCGACTTGTCAGCCAGCTGCAGCATCAACATTGTCGGCCTCGGTTTTCCCAACCCCAGGGTGTTGAATAAGGATAGGGGCATTAGATTAACTGCTGCCCCTAAGTCACACAAAGCTCGTAGCACCTTAGCTTTACCAATTTGTATGAGGAGGGTAAAACTCCCTAGGTCTTTGAGCTTCTTTGGCATTTTGCTCAATACCCTATGACTGCACTCCTCAGTCAGTGCTACAATCTGGACATCCACCAATCTCACTTTGTTTGCCATCACATCCTTCAAGTATTTAGCATACTTGGGCATTCCCTGCATAACATCAAGAAGAGGCAAATTTATGTGAAGTTCTCTGAAGCTCTCAAAGAACTTTTTGAAGCATTCCTCCTCCTTGCTCTTTCTGAATTTCTGAGGGAATGGTGGTGGTGGTCTTTGTGCTGGCTGCAATGAAAGTTGCGCATTTTATTGCCCAGCACTCTGATTATCTCCCATGTTGATGGATGGTCCTGGTCTAACCAACTCCGGCTGCACCCCCTTTCTCAGCTCTTTTGGCACTGCATCAGCTAATTGCTTACTGCTTCTCAGACTGATGGCATTGATCTGCCGGGGGTTAGGATCTGTGTTGCTAGGTAATCCCCCTTGTGATATCCTATTTTGAGCAGCTGCTATCTGACCCACTTGTTTTTCAAGATTGCGGGTGGCTACTTGCTGATTCATTAAGTCTGTTGCCATCCTCGCCTGATTTTCCGCTAACTGATTTTGGGTCTCCATAATTTTCTGCAGTGTTTCCTCAATGCTGCTACTCAATTGCCCATCATCCTGCCTATTCTGCTGATACTGCAGTTGTTGAGGTTGCATATAATTCTGCTTTTGGTTTCCACCCCAAGAAAAATTCGGGTGGCCCTGCCAATTTCTGTTGTAACTGGTTTCAAAATTTTGATTGTTGCGCTGCACATTACTAACAAAATTGACTGACTCCGGATTGGCTCCACAAGATTCTGCATAGTGCCCATTATTACCACAAATTCCACACCAACTCGAAGCTTGCTGAACTGTATTAACCTGGCCCTGGTGTTGGTTCATACTCAGTTTATTGAACTGAGTCATCATTTGTTGCTGGAACACAACTAACTGTGCTGCCAAGGCATTCAAACCATCTACTCCTATCAACCCCGATCTCTTTCCTGCCCCCCTCGATGACTCGCTGTGCCACTCTGGATTTCCTTGTGCAATTCTATTCAACAAGGTGTACAACTCATCATATGTCTTATCCAAGGCTTGCCCACCCGATGCAGAGTCTAGTAATATTTTTGTGTGTGGGTCCAGACTTTCTACAAAGGTATGAGCTAGCACTTCATTTGATTGCTGATGATGGGGGCAGTCTCTCAACAATGACTTGAATCTTTCCCAAGCCATATACAAGTTCTCATCAGGCCTCTGCTTGAAACTGAGTATTTCACTTCTCAACTTTACAGTTTTGCCTGAGGGGAAGAATCTGATAAGGAACTTCTTAGCCAAGTCATTCCATGAAGTTATGGAGTTCGGTGGCTCAGCCTTCAGCCACTTTTTCGCCTCTCCCAATAGTGAAAATGGGTAGAGGGTCATTCGGACATAATCTGTGGACACGCCGGTGGGGACAAACGTGTCACTAATCTCTAAAAAGCTCTATAGGTGCTGCTGCGGGTCCTCATGTGCCATCCCAGTGAATTGACCACTAGAATGTAACAACTGCACCATGTTCTGTTTAAGCTCAAAGTGCCCTCCAGGCTCCGGTTTACGGATGCTAGAGGTCACATTCGTCGCTAGTGGGATTGCCACTTCGCGAACTGGTCTAGCTGCCATTGCCTCCGATGACAATTGTGCTTGTCCCGCGGGTGGTTGTTGTTGTACCTTTTCTTGAAGTCTCTTCAGCTTTTGCTCTAGAGCTACTCTCCTTCGCAAATGGATTTGACGTTCAGGTTCTAGCAACGGTTCCACAAGCTCTCTACTTCTAGCCAGCTCGGCAGGACAACCTGTCACCTGCAAATAAATAGACTAAGACCAAGTTTTTCAACACTTAAGGAAATTTCAAAAATCACACAAAAATAGATAAATTATCAAAACTTCGCCGAGTCCCCGGCAACGGCGCCAAAAACTTGACGTGCCCGATTCGCGCGTCCGCAAGTGTACGGGTCGTGCAAGTAATATAATGGCTCTTTTTAAGAACCGGATTGTCGAACCCACAGGGACTGGACCCATTCCTCTAACTATCCATTTCTAGTGTGATCTTAAATACCTTAAGTGTTGGTTATAGACATTTTCGATTGAGATTAATTAAGTCTAAGTTTGGGTCAACGAAGTATTCTTAAATTACTCTAGGAGCAACATAGAGTTAAAACCAATTAATCATGCGATACCACGATTTGCAATGGGTTAAGCATGGAACTATCAATTGTTATTTCACATAATTAGAATTGCATGTTTATGGTCTTTCGAGCCTCTAAACACGGCAATCTAGCCTCACTGCATCATTGTGAGCGAGGAGCTTAATTTTCTAGTCGCGGGCAATCAATTATGTTGTGGTTTATGGGGAAACGATTAGGGACTTTCGCGCGTCTAACCATTTAACTCGACTTAGCCTCACAACTACTTCTTTGAGTGGTGATGTGACATCCCAAGTTGGTCTTTCATAACCCCCGTGTGTCAACCAAGCACGGTGTTAGGTATATTTCTATCCTGACACAAAAATCTCTCCCGAGATAAAAACATGCTCCTCACATTCTCATGTCCTGACCTAGGTAATGCTTTCTCAAGCTATTACTCAAGCTAACAAATATGCTTTCATGGTGATCAATCATAAAAACAACCAACAATCCAGAATGCAAGACGAAAACAACAATCAATAACTTAATTCCAAAACATTTTCATAAAATCACAATCATAATTCATGGCTTCAACCCTAGAGGAAGGGTTCTTGCCATTCATGTTCGTAAAACTACAATTAACTAATACTAAACTAACATACTTACATGAATTTGGTAGATGAGAAGGGAATTTGATAAACCCTAGATGAGTTCTCCCACTTCTCCCTTCACTCCTAGGTGGTTTTTCAGAATAAAATCGTGACCCCCTGATTTTAGGAGCTAAAGGACCTATTTATAGTAAATGGAAAACGTGCATAATTTAGCCTGTCATGAAACGGCTCCGTGTCACGGAGTGTATCGCAGAGCACTGCCTCCGTGACACGGAGGTAACGCGAAGGCACACTGGAAATCACCCCGAAGTTTGGCCTCGGCAGCGTGTCATGCTGCTTGGGCAGCGCGTTGGCTCGCAGTTGGCCTGGCGTGGCACGGCTGTGGCGTGCAGCTCGCCTGCCTGCTTGCTGTCTACACTCGTGCGCCTGGCATAGGCGTGGCACGGCGCTGGGCGCGGCACACGCACAGCGTGGCACGCTGCCTGGCACGGCCAGCCTTGCCAAGACATGCTTTTCTGCCGACTTTCGCCATTTGCTCCCAACTCCATTCCTCTACTTCACCAACTTATGAATTAGTTCCTCAAAAATTCTTGAAACCTACAAAACAAGGACTAATCATGTTGGTTAGCACATATATTCACATTTATATAAAATCACATGAAAGTATGTAAAATAACTTAGATAAACAAGACTAAATTAAGATATAAAGCGTATCTCGGGCATGCTATTTTTTCCCGTGATCATTGATGACATCCACACAAAGAGATATAGAGTGCAAAAGAAAATATCAAGTGTGTCTTCGTGTGAAAGAGAGTGAACAACTGACTACATTGATAAAAGAATATGTTCCTATCAAGTGTTATTCGGAACAATTCTTGTCCTCCAGTTTCGTAACACCTCATGGCTTCTTGCCTAGATTTGAACTGGTCAACGTATGTGATTTAATTCAACCCAAAATATTTTGGTGGTTTTTAGATGTTGGGAGGACCTATGTATGTTTGGTAAAGTGTTACATAAGTTTTAAGTTGATTAAAGATCGGAAAGATTAAGTTTTAAGATTTTACACCAAGATTGGTGGGAAGTAATTAAGGTATGGGTTGTATCTTAAGCCATGAATGGCTATAGAATGGATGAGCTACTGTTACCAAGTATGAAGCCATGTACGAGCCATATCTTCATCGTAGGTGGAGGGCTATGCATGTAAGGCCGAAAATGCCAAGTGTATGATGAGTTTGCGGGCAAGGTTCAACTTTAAACGAGCATATCTCTCAATGTACAAGGATTTTAACGTGTTGTACCTATTAAATTAAATCCCTTTGAGTCTAGTTTTCAATGATTCAACCATTTGTCAATTCTAATTCAGATAAAAAAGTTATGGACATTTTACTAAAGCACTGTCAAATAGTTTTACGACGTGGTCACATACATACCGTAAGCAAATTTTGCGGACATAGCCATATTCGGCCTACAAGTTGAAGGAAGTAACAAGTACTTTGGAGCAGGTGACTTGCGCCCCATCTGTGGCATGTGTGGATTATGCGGTCCGTGGATGGGGCAAAAGTGGTAGCAGGTGACATTTTTTCAGTTATATTATAATGCTTTATTTCGACTTTTTCTTCATTCTTCTCACTCCCAATTGACCCAACAACTCCAAACTGCTCTCTTCTTCCCTCTAAATCTAGGTAAGTACTCTCCATAATTTTACAACATAAATTCATGAATTTCTACACGATTCTAACATCAAATCCTCCTATTTCTAGTGAAATCAAGAACTCGTTTCAAGGGTTCAAGACTTAATATTGAGATACACCCATGATCTTGTTCAAATTACACCTTGTAATGAAGTATAACACATTCAGTCATGTCTCAAAATGCCCCATAGACGTGACTGACATCCGCTAACATCACCCACAAGGGCGAACCAATTTACCCATATCACATGCTCATTTACATATGCACTGAGAGCAAATATGTGCAAGTCTAAACACATTAATCATTTTTACATAGAAATAGGGAATTCAATAGAATCGAAAATCAATATATCAATTCATCAATCACTCAAATACTAAGTGTCTAGCCCAAATCCCAAAAAACACCGTGGAGCATCTAATAGAGTTACATGAATCTAACTGTCGGGCATGCAAACCCCAATAAAGAAAATATAGGCTATAAAATAGATAGAGCTGAAATGACAGCCTTCACGAATAAATGCGAAGGCTCACCTCAGCAACAGAATTTATGTGAACGGACTCGTCAACCACTAGTCTCACGCTCCACAATGGTATCTGCATAGACATGCAAGTAAGAAGTGAGCTATATATAAATATAACTCAGTAAGATCCCTGACTTGCCACTTTAAATACCCCTGGAACAAGTGTATATATGTGCACACACACAAATCACCACAAGCACATGAATTATATCATAATATAACCTTCAACAAGATTCATACAGTTAACTATCAAGAATACTATATATTTCAACACAATTTACACTGAGGGCTTGTCATGAATGACATTTATGCAAATTACTCCACACCATGATTCCACAACAGCATACACAATGCTCAGTATTGTCAAGAGGCATACACAATTCCCAATACTGTCAAGAAGCATAAATGCCCAGTGATATCTAGGAACATACCCAATGCCCCAACCTCATGGCTCACAGCTGTATCACTCCATGAATTAATTGTAATAAAGAGAGTTTTGGTGTGCTTAAATATAAGATATACACAGTTGGCCTCGAAGACCACCGATTCTGCCAAGCACACGCTCGTCCCAACGCATGGACCAGACAAACAAAGCACATTTGTAAAACAAATTTGAAAAGCAAGCATTCAAAGCTTAAAGTCTCACTTACCTCGAATTCACAACTCAAGCGCACTTTTCAATAACTCAGAAATATTCTCCTGGGTCTCTGAATCATCTCAAACTACACAAAAATGGGTTTAGAATGGTCAAAAATATTTCGATAGACATTTTCTTAATTTTTAACGGAAGTCAAATTCACGGTCAAAGGTTTGATCGAAAATATCAACTCTGGTCAACGGGGCAGAATACTTGAACTATGACCACTAACAGATTCTCCTTGAAGAGAGGATTTTAGAGCATTAATCAAAATCAAATTTTGATAACGTTTGCCTTTTCAAATTGATGATTTGGGTTGAAGAACCATAGGGCTAAACTTTCTCAATTATTCAAAATTTCCCCATGTTTCTACCTTGAAAACTTTCTTATAACTTCGTAATAAACTCAAGAAAAAGATTAGGATCATTACCTTGATGATTTGGGATGAAAATCCCTATTTCTCTCCTCTTTTCCTCTCTTTTCTTCTGCTGCATTTTCTTTTCTTTTCTTCTTTTATTTTCCACATTTTGTTTTTTGTTTCCAACCAGGCCAACCCTTTCATTTCTTTTTTTCTCTTATTCCCCCCTTTTTTTGGTGACCCTTAGTCCCTTTATTTTTTTAAGACTTAAATTACAAAATTACCCTTAACAAAAATTTAGATTATTACATATTCATTGTCAAATATAGTAACCGAACTAGGTTGGGGTCAATCCCACAGGGAATAGGATAGAAATAATATGTAAATGATGACTAAATCAATCAGTAGTCAATATTTTGGAAGAGGGGTTACCAATAAAAAAAAAAGTAATTGTAAACAGTGATTAACTTGTTATCAAATTAATGAGACAAAACTAGAAATGTGTTTCCCATGATTTCATAATGGAGTGACTTATTTTATTGGTGATCTATCCTGGTGAATTTTGTGTAAGATTGACGATTAAGTTCATCTAATGTCTCTCGACCTACATAGATGAATTTCACCTAAATTCTCTCGGACTTTAGGCGTGTATATTTTGCCCTCTCCATAAGTCTTGGATTAACTATCCTGTTTAGAGCTCAAGTTAATTAGATGAGGGTTGGTAGCCTTAAATTTTCATTTCAATTCTCTTTTCCTAACTTCAACCTCTTTGGTCGAGCAAGTTGATGATACAGGCATGTTTCAATATCTGCAACCGCTAAAACTAATTAAAATAAAGAGAGTAATAATCCACTCAATTTATCATTTAAGAATCACTATTTTATTTTGCCTACTTACGTTAATCCATCATGGTTCCTAGAAACCCTAGCTAAAGAGATTTAGTAGCTCATGTTTGAAGAAACTATAACATAAGATTTATAAAAAGTCATAATGACATACTTACAATAATATGAAATTGTTTGATAAATCTCGAAAGCTAATATGAATCACAAGAACTTGATTTTTCCTCTAACACTAGCATGTAATAATGCTTTCTCACACTTAAAATAATTAACTCCTCAAAAATATTCAAGAATTATGTGGTATCTCATTCGTAACTAAGTTGTGTCTAAGTTGTCTCAAAAATGTCCTAAGAGAGGTATATATCATAGTAGAATAAAGCTGCATCTATTCCTACTTGGACTTGGTTTGGACTTTGCAGAAGTTGAGGTGGCTACCACTGGTCCGCATCGCTCCTCTTGGTACACCAAGATAGTTTCGCGTCACTCCAGTCCTTGCGTAGGTGTGGCCTCTGCATCGCACAATGTAGTGCGCTAGCGTACCTCTGCAATGCCAACCTTCTTCAATCTTGTCTTTCTCAACCCAATTTTGCCATACTTGCTTTTTAAGACACAAATAAGTCCAAATCCTTCACTTTAATCCCTGTAAACATCTAATCATGTGTTATATCTTTTATATAAATATCATATAAAACCAATAAAAATACACATAATTCGTTCTTAAAATATAGTTAAATATGGGAAAAATATGGTTAATAAGTGTGTAAATACGCCTAACATCACTATCCCACACTTAAACTATTATTCGTCCTCGAACAATTTACTACTTCTCCACTGAAGTTCAACCACAAAATTCACCTTACAAACAGGTCTACTTATAGTCAGGGTCATTAGACAAATTAATCAAGTTCCAACAATCCACACAATATGCATATAAGATCAACATTCAAAGGGTCACAAACCGAAATCACTTAGCTTCTAGAATCAACTCAACAAGATATATTTGGGCCAACATGAATCATGTATAATTTAACAATCAAAGATACACCAATCTCACCATTATGTGCACCTAACTATTTGGAGAGATGCCCTTTCACTCGCATGATATATATAACAATTTGTACTTGGGTATAGATAGAACATTATTACTCATTCTCCCAAAGAACTCAATATGCATGCAAAAGACGACCTATAGGCTTGCCCTTAGTGTAAATACTCCACTAATATAGAACATCGAATATAAGATCAATTAGGACTTAAGATGGTTGTATTGTATTTTAAGGGACGAATAGAAACTATTTGGCCAAGTGATCATGCCCAAATTACACCTCGCAATGAAGTATAAAATGGTCGCTGTCAAATACAGTAACCCAACTAGGTTGGGGTTGTCCCATAGGGAATAAGGAAGAAATAATACATAATGATAAATAAATCAACTAGTAGTCAATATTTTGAAAAGGATGTTGCAAATAAAAAGAAAGAGTAATTCTAAACAATGATTGAATTATTATCAAATTAATGATACAAAACTAGGATTGTGTTCCCCATTATTTCATAATGTAGTAGGTTTATTTTATTAGTGATCTATCCTGGTGAATTTTGTGTAAGACTGACGATTATGATCATCTAATGTCTCTTGGCCTACATAGATGAACTATACTCTAAATTCTCTCGGATTTTAGGTGTGTATATTTTGCCCTTGCCATAAGTCTTAGCTTAACTATCCTAAGTTAGAGCTCAAGTTAATTAGATGAGGATCGGTAGCCTCAAATTTTTATTGTTATTCTCTTTTCCTAACTTTAACCTCTTTGGTCGAGCAAGTTGAAGATACAGACACGTTTCAACGTTTACAACCGCTCAAACTCATTAAAATGAAGAGAATAAAGATCCACTCAATTCACCATTCAAGAATCACTATTTTATTTTGCCTACTTTCATTAATCCATCATGGTTCCCACAACCCTAACTCAAGAGATTTAGCCGCTCATGTTTGAGAAAACAATAACATATGATTTATAAGAATTTATGATGAAATACTTAAAATAATATGAAATTATTTGACAAATCTTCAAAGTTAAGTAGAATCACGAGAACTTGATGAATATCTTGCACACTTATGACAATTATGATCAAAGAATAAGTGGATAATTCAACTTTCACAATATTTGATTCTAAAATTGCACAATGTTCGATATTTTTGGACACCTCAAATGTCCTAAGAAGGAGTATATATAGTGGTAGATTAAGTCTGCACTATTCCTTCTTGAATTGGGATTGGGCTTTGCAGCTTTTGTTCCTACTTGAACTGGAGTTGGACTTTTGTAAATTTTAAGTCGGCCAACTCTGCTGTGTATCGTGTCGTGCCTCTCCATGTGTGGGTTTGCCTGTGCGACGTGCAAGCCATTACACAAGTGTGCTTGCGCAATGCCAACCTCTATCATGCTGTGGCACTTGGTCCTTTTGAGTCTGTCTTGGCAACTTTTGCTTTTTTAAGTCTCAAATAAGTTCAAATTCATCATTTTAATACATGCAATCATCTACTCATATGCGTTAGCTCTTTTTCACAAATATCATATAAAACTAAAGAAAACACACATAATTTATTCTTAAAACACAGTTAAGCATGGACAAAATATGGAAATAAGTGCGTAAATACACCCTACATCACTACCCCACACTTAAACTATTGTTCATCCTTGAACAATCTACCACTTTCCTTTTCAAATTTAGGCACAAAATTCACCCTACGAATAGGTGTACTTACAATTAGGGTCATTAGAAAAGTCAATCAAGCTAAAAAATCCACTCAAGTATGTATTTAAGATCAATATTTAAAGGTCAACAATTGAAATCACTTAGCTTCTAGACCTAACTCAACAAGATATGTTTGCGTCAACATGAATCATATGTAATTTAGCAATTAAGACACACCAAAATCTCACCATTATGTGCCCCTCACCATTTGGAGAGATTCCCTTTAGCTCACATGATATATGATAATATGGACTTGGGCATAGATATTACAAAATTTTCTCACTCTCCCAAAGAACTCAACATGCAAGCAAAAGACAACCCATATGCTTGTCCTTAGTGTAAATATTTCACTAATATAGAACAACGAATATAAGATCAATTAGGACTTAAGATGGTTGTAATGTAGGCTAAGGGATGGGTAGAAACTATTTGGCCAAAATAATGACTAGTCTCCCTAAGCACTTTAATACTTTATAACTCTTTCACTTTTTAGCACATTCTTCAATCTTTCTATTTTCTCCTTATGATATATGATAATCCTTTTCAATTTGAAACTTAGGTACTAGGAGGGAATTTTCAACATTAAGCTCATTTACTATCTTTTTTTCTTTTGATTCTTGATTCATTCATTCATTTTTCAAACTTTTTCTCTTTTTCTTTCCCCACTAATTTCACCCTCCTTGTTATGCATTTTCACCCTTTTCTTTCCTTCTAATTTCCACACTTTAGCTTTTTCTCTTTGTTCTCTTCACTTGTGCTTTTTTATGAAAAATTTTCAATTAAAGTGCTCTAGGAGTCATCTAGATTAAAATAAAGGTCAATAGAATAAAAAGGATTAAGTTTGTAATATGTCTATCAAAAGAATAGGCTAAGACTCAAAATGGCTAGTTAGGATAATCACATCAAGATAGATAAAATTGGGCAACAAATAGGCTACAAAAGAAATGTCTATATCACTTTCTAGATTCAACATTCTCATTTCGCTTTGCACACACACAGGCAAGTTCTATATATCAAATTGCAAGCATGGAGTATACAAAAATATCTCACTCACACAATGACACAAATGATTCAATAATGGAATTCAAGATTACATAAACACATATATCCATTTTGAATGTCTCACATTAATAAGCCCAATTTTTCAAGCATAGGAGTCAAGTTCCAAAAGTCTAAGTGTTTCTACTTTTTCATGCATTTTTGAGTGAATCATACAAAGTCTCAAAGATACTCTAAGTGAAGCACCTAGAATTTATAAGGTCTCAAGGTCTTGGTCTCCTAAATATGACTCGTTTTTCCTTAAGACGGTCGTCATCCATTCATCATCGAGAACAGTCATGACTATGACGTAAAAAAAAATCTAGACCCTCTAGTCGGTTCTAAGGGACTCTCCACTTGAAAAATATCAAAAATAAAAATGGGGCAACTCAAATAAAAACAGAACCAAAAACATACAAAAATACTACAAAACTACTACAAGCTAGCAAGATTAAGTCATGCATCTAAAAAAATCTAGGACCTAGAACCACCATGAACAGATTTTGCAATTAAAAGCATATATGAAACAAAGAAGCTTACGTCTCCCACCTCATACTTAATAAATAGCAGTTTTCAGTGCTAAAACAATAAAGCACAAGCAAAAATGGTGAAAGAAGAACTCCCTGGGCCTAATCCTCGTCGTCTATGGGTTGTTCTCACTTTAGTACCAGTGCAGCGCGTCGCGCGCCTCATTGCATCCTAGGCATGTCGTGTCATTCCTCTTCATGTGGAGCCTGGCCTGCGCATCGTGCAGCTCCATGCGAAGTTGGGCCAGCGCGACTCTCAATCCTTTTTTTGGTTCCTATAGATCCATTATGTACTTGTGACTTGTTTCCTAAACACTTGAGCAAACAAAATAAAAAACTAAGGTTGCCTCCCAAGTAGCACTTGATTTAACATCGTGACATGACGTGGATCCCTTGTTTACTCAGACTTTTGATCAAGCCCAAATTACTCCTCGCAATTGAAGCATAAAGCAATCGTTGTCAAATATAGTAATCCGATAAAGGTTGCGGTCGATCCTATAGGAAATAGGCAGAAATAATATGTAACGATGCAAATAAGCTAACTTGTTGTCACAACCCGAACGGAGGCTCGGATTGCAACATGGGACAAGGAGCCCCAAGAGACTCCAAGTCGAATCGTGGCATGAACATACATCTAACTCGATCAATAAAGTAGAAGAAATAACATAATAAGCTTAGGAAAGTCTAAAATAAACATAACATCAAAATACACAATCTGAAGCTGAATACATCTTTTGTCTGAAAAGCCTCTAAACAATGATGAGTTGATGGGACAAGACCTCAACTAACTCAATAAAGCTGAAACTGAAAATACATAAAGGAAATTTGTATAAGTATAGTCCTCGGGAGATGAGGACTCACCAACATCATAAGATGCTAACTCTAAAGACTGACTATGAACAAGGCTGAGCCTGAGAGCCAGGTCCTATATCATGAAATAATATAACATAGAGTATGTGGTCAGTACGTGGAATGTACCGAGTATGCAAGGTAAGTAAAACTGCTAAAGTAAGTAAAATCATTTAAGAACATGAATAATGTAAAACATAAACGATAAGAATATGAGAGTAGGGCTTGCATGCATTCTTTCTAAAATCATGATCTCATCATAATGTAACATAACATCATAACTGAATCGATTGACTCAAAGCTTAAATCTGATAGTCATGAGTAAAGCTGAACATTGAGTCAAACCTGCTTTAGAGCATGTATAGATATATAAATCTCATGAATGATGAACATGCATAACTGAAATCATGAGGAACAATGGGAGATCGTCTTTTAACCAACATACCATGATAGAGCTTAGTGGTCCCAACTATCACACTCAAGTGGGTAGAGTCGTCCAAAACCTTGCCAGGGCTAGGGACGATACCATAATATCGTTATCAAGCTCGTGGCCCAATAGGGTAGGGGATAGATCACAAGGGAGGTCCCGAAGTAATATACATATAAGTATAAACTTACGTTGGCGCGTAATTCTGAGGTATAGGGTTATCGACCCTTAGCCTACTCGGTGCTAGACACTACTCCCAAAAACATGCATATGCTCTCCATCATTTTTCAACGAAGCTTTACATCGTCAACTGATGAAGCTCAATAATCAAATACATCTCAAATATGAAGTCATGCATGTGAGAAGCTTTAACTCAAACCATACCAAAAGTTGAAAGATAATTGGGCTTTTCATCATAATCTCTCATTATAATCATACATTCATCACATATCTCATCTTTCATGAACTTCTCATCAATGGGCTTTTAAATTCATAAAACTTGAAACATGCTTTTAAATTGAAAATAATATAAAACTTGCCCATGCTTCATAATTCAATAGTAGAAACACATTTAAATCATACCTATGTAGAGAATTTAGGAAATTCATGCATTGGGTTAAAATAACCCTATAGATTAGAAGTAGGAATTTCATGATCTAGAGAGGGATTGGGCATGGGTGTGAAAGGAGTCACCCATTCATATCCCTACATACTTGATTAAGGCTGATTCTTACACTTCTCTGATTGCCCAAGAGGAATTGAAAAGAATTTGAAGTAGAACAAGCTTGATCACCCCCTCTAACCTTTTGTCTTTGCATGCATGAATGAATATAGCCTAAAATGAACTTAACCCTCTTAAAAGACATCATTCATAACTTAAAACGACGTAGTTTAGGCCTTAGGATCTTAGGAATTACGGAAAAGCCCTTACCGAATTCGCAGAAAATAACTGCCAAGTAGTTCCTAAGAGGGACATAACGACCTGTCACCTTGGGCCATGACTCGTGGCTTCATCTATCCTATACTCTGCTTGTCAGGTCATTTGGGATCGTCACGGTTGACTTCAAAACTCATTACTGGTGACCATGACTCGTGGTCACCACCCGTTATGTACACTGCCATGGATTTTTATTTTACTTCACCGTGCTGCGCACGACCCTCCCCACGAATCGCGGTGACTGATCACGACTCGTGGGGTCCTTCCGTTAGGTACACTGCCCTCTTCCTTCTCTTTTCTCACTCACCACTCCTCACCACTGACCTAAAGAGTCGTGGGGCCTAACCACGACTCATGGTCATGTCCGTGGGGATTCCATTTATCAAATTTCAAAATCATCACCTGGGCCTCCCCACGAGTCACATCACGACTCGTGGACTGCTCTCACGGTTCACCTCAGAACCCGTCCTGATACCTGATGCCAAATTTTAATTTTTCTCCGTTTTAACTCCTGGGTCTGATCCTTGGACTTCCGGGGTATAACAATATCTCCCCCTTGGGAAAATTCATCCTCGAATGTTAGAAAACATATAGAAAAACAGAGAAATGCAATCATCATATTCAAATACTGATCATTTAAACTGAAAACTAACGGAATGTCCATCTCCGATTCAAACTACATAGCTGAAATGAATTCATAAATCATACATACATCCATATACATAAAAGAAACTTGGGCACATGAACTGAACATGAAAACTAATTAGAGTTTTAGGTCAAAACTGATACCTTAAGCTGGAACTGAGCTGGTGGAGAATAAATGTGGGTATCTAGCCATCATATCCGCTTCGGCTTCCCACGTAGCTCCCTTAACATGCTGATTCATCCATAACACTTTAACTGAAGCTACTTCCTTGTTTCTTAACCTTTGAACATGACGATCCAGTATTTCTACCGAAACCACCTCATAACTGATGCTGTCTTTCACACCAGTACTGTCCACCGGGATAACTAGAGGTGGATCACCCAAACACTTCTTTAAGAGTGACACATGGAATATAGAATGCACGAAAGCTAATTCTGAGGGAAACTCCAATTCATATGCCACCTTGCCAACATGTCTCACTATCCTGTATGGGCCGACATAGCGAGGGCTGAGTTTTCCTTTCTTTCCAAACCTCATCACTCCCTCTATGGGAGACACCTTCAGAAATACCCAATCATCAACTTCAAATTCTAATTCCCTTCTCCTCACATCGGCATAGGACTTTTGGCGACTCTGAGCAGTTTTCAACCTGTCCCTTATCAACTAAACCTTCTCCATAGCCTCATGAACCGAATCTGGTCCTATCATCGCTGCTTCACCAACCTCAAACCGACCAATGGGCGATCTACATCTCCTCCCGTAGAGAGCCTCAAACGGTGCCATCTGAATACTAGAATGATAGCTGTTATTGTATGCGAACTCGATAAGAGGCAAATGATCATCCCAACTACCTTTGAAGTCAATCACTCATGCTCTCGACAGGTATTCGAGAGTCTGAATTGTCCACTCCGCTTGACCATCCATTTTTGGGTGAAATGTTGTGCTGAGCTTAACCTGAGTACCAAGTACTTTGTGAAACAACCTCCAAAACTGAGAGGTAAATTGAGTGCCTCTGTTTGATATGATGGACAAGGGCACTCCATGCAATTGAACTAGCTCCCGGATATATAGTTTGGCATAATCCTCTGCCAAATCCATGGTTTTGATTGGTAGAAAATGAGCAGCCTTAGTGGACCTCTCTACCACAACCCAAATTGAGTCATATTATCAACGAGTACGGGGAAACCCTGTGATGAAGTCCATGTTGATTTTTTCCTACTTCCAAGTAGGAATACTGATATCCTGAAGCACACCTCCCGGTCTCTGGTGTTCAACCTTTACTTGTTGACAGTTTGGACACTTTGCTACAAACTCCACGATGTCCTTCTTCATGCCATTCCACCAATAGACTTCTCGTAAGTCAGGTACATCTTGGTGGCACCTAGATGGATAGAATACCCAGATCCATGAGCCTCGTGCAACATCCAGCTCCTCAAATCATCAACATTCAGAACACATAGGTGACCTTGGCACCGAAGCACCCCATCTCCCCCTTTGGAGAAGACCTCTGCCTTTTGATTTTGAACCACTTCCTTTAACTTTACCAAAATAGGGTCCTCATCTTATCTAACTTTTACATCAGTCCACCAATGATGATTCTGCTCCGTCCTGAACAACGACATTGCCATTGGTTGAGTCAACCAGCCTAACTCCCAACCTTGCGAGTCGATGCACTTCTTTCACCAGCTCCTTCTTCCCATTATCCACATGGGACACACTCTCCATAGAGAGTCTATTAAGTGCGTCCATCACTATGTTGGCCTTACCAGGATGGTACAGGACACCCATATCATAGTCCTTGAGTAGCTCCAACCACCTCCTTTCCTGAAGATTGAGATCCTTTAGGTAAACACATATTTCAAACTCTTATGGTCCATATACACATCCACGTGGAACCCATACAAGTAATGTTGCCATATCATCAATGCAAATACCACCGCAGCCAATTCAAGATCATGGGTCGGGTAGTTCTTCTCATGAACTTTTAGCTATCTAGAAGCATATGCTATAACTTTCCTGCGCTGCATCAATACACACCCAAGTCCGATCCTTGAAGCATCACAATACACCATGAGCCCATTAGTACCCTCCGGTAGAGTTAACGCCGATGCTGAAGTAAGTCGAGTCTTCAACTCCTGAAAACTCCTCTCACAAGCCTCCGACCATTATAATTTCACCTTCTTCTAAGTAAATTTGGTCAAAGGTGCTGAAATCGATGAGAAACCTTCCATGAATCTTCGATAGTAGCCGGATAAACCCAAGAAGCTCTGAATATCTAAAGGGTTCACCGGTCTAGGCCAATTCCTTACCGCTTCTATTTTCTGAGAATCCACCTTATACCCTCACTCGATACGACATGACCCAAAAATCCTATGGAATTCAACCAAAACTCGCACTTACTGAATTTAGCATATAATTGGCAATCCTTGAGAATTTGAAGCACTATTCTCAGATGAGCGGCATGATTCTGCCGGCTTTGAGAGTATATCAGGATGGCATCGATAAACACAATCACGAACATATCTAGGTATGGCTTGAATACCCTGTACATCAAGTCCATAAAAGATGCAGGAGCATTCTTTAGTCCAAAAGACATAACTACAAACTCATAATGACCATACGACATCCTTAAGGCTGTCTTTGGGATTTCACTCTCCCGGACTTTGAGCTGATGATACCCGGATCTGAGATCTATCTTTGAGAAACACTTGGCACCCTAAAGATGGTTGAATAAATCATCAATCCTAGGTAAAGGATACCTGTTCTTGAAGGTGACCTTGTTCAATTGTCTGTAATCAGTACATATTTGAAGAGAACCATCTTTATTTTGGACAAAGAGAACTGATGCACCCATGGGGACTTGCTCGGTCTAATGAAACCCTTATCTAACAGGTCCTTCAATTATTCCTTCATATCCTTTAGCTCAGCTGAAGCCATTCTGCAGGGAGGAATAGATATAGATTGTGTATCAGGAAGAAGGTCAATACCAAAATCAATCTCCCGCTCGGGAGGGATTCTCGGTAGATCATCAGGAAAGACCTTTGGATACTCACATACTACTGGGATAGACTGGATAGTCAGGGTCTCGAACGTCTCATCCTTAACCCTAACTAGATGGTACACACAACCTTTGGGAATCATCTTTATGGCCTTAAGATAGGAAATGAAATGACCTACAGGCACAACTGAACTACCCTTCCATTCTAAGACTGGCTCTCCCAAAAATCTGAACTCTACTGCCCGGGTTCTATAATTAACTAAGGTATAACATGAAAATAGCCAATCCATGCTGAGGATAACATCAAAACCGGTCATGGATAACTCTATCAAATCTACTGAGGTGACTTTATGGAGGACTGAGACCGGGCAACCTCTATACACCCGTCTAGCTATAACTGACTCGCCTACTGGAGTAGAAACTAAGACGGTTTCTAACAAGACTTCGGGACTGTCTCTGAAGATACTAGCCACATATGGTGTCATAAAATACAAGGTAGCCCGTAGATCTAACAAAGCATATACATCAAGATGGAAAACTTGTAACATACCAGTGACTACATCTAGCGAGACCTCCTGCTCCTGGTGGGATGGTAATGTATAGAATCTATTTTGGCGCTGACCGCCACCTGTGCTGGTAGATTCCCCTGATGTGCTGAGCGTACGGGTGAGGCTGCTGAACTAGAAGCTAGGCCTCAACCCCCATCATGATCCTGTCTCACTATCGGGTAATCTCTGAGCATGTGTCTGGGCTTCCTACACCCAAAAAAACACCTGTACCTGCTAAGCACTGGCCCATGTGCCCCCGACCACATCTGCGGCAAGCTAGAATACTAGAATTTGTTGGTCTGCTTCTCTGGCCCCTAGAGCCTGATGCTCGCCCCCTCTAATTGTGTCTAGGCCTGGATGGCACACTCAACGCTGAAGATGCTAGGACTGAAGATCTCTAGTGGGTATGTTGTCGGTGCGCACCACCTGACTTCGGCTGAGAAAATCCATAACATATCAGTCCTGACCCTCTTGGCCTCTCTCTCCCTCATATGTGCCGCCTCTATCTGCTGGGCGTACAAGACTATCCAAGAGAAATTCATATCCTGGTGGAGCATGGCAGTCCTGCAATCCTTGTCCAAATAGCCTGCCACTCCATGAACAAACCTGAGGCGTACTTCGATAGGAGAGTGAACTCAAGAGAATACTCATGCACAGTCATCCTCCCTTGCTTCAAATTCACGAACTTGACTGCTTTCAACTCCCTCATCTTATGAGGGAAGAGCCGATCTAAGAATGCAATATGGAACTCCTCCTAAGTGTCAGGACCTGCTCCGACGACCCTATTATCTTTCCATTGTCGAAACTAGATGTTTGCGAGCCCTTTCAGCTGATATGAGGCCAACTCCGCACACTCAACTCCATTCACCCCCATAATTTGGGTGATCTTCACAATATCATCTATGAACTCATGCGAGTCCTCATCTAGTTTTGACCCGAGGAACTCTGGCGGGTTCATTCTCAAGAAATCTCTGACTTGAGCTACCACCGCATTACCATTTTGCGGGACATACACAACTACTGTTGATTGACCTGGGCGGTCAAGGCCTGTGCGATCATCTGAATAGCTACCCGAAACTCAGCATGGACAATCGGCTCCAGTGCATGGTGCTCCTAGATTGGCGGGGCTTGCCGGCGACTGTTTACGTCGCCATCCTCACGTCCGTCACCATTCTGATTCCTTATACATTTACTATTTGGGGAGCCATGATTCTGCAATTGCGCATAGCATGAATTAGAAGGATAGGGAGACTTTTCATCGCACGACATAGATCATGAAAGAAGGGAACATTTCCTAAATGTTTCGTAGCCTCTTCGTCATAAGTGTGGCGCGATTCACACCCATGAAAAAGACTCTACTTAACATGTATTTTAGACACCCTAGGACACTTCAAATTTATTGCTCCGATACCAAGTTTGTCACGACCCAAACGGAGGCCCGAATAACAACACAGGACAAGGAGCCCCGAGAGACTCCAAGTCGACCCATGGCATGAACATACATCTAACTCAATCAATAAAATAGAAGAAATAACATAATAAGCTTAGCAGAAGTCTGAAATAAACATAACGTCGGAATAAACAATCTGAATTTGAATACATCTTTTGTCTGAAAAGCCTCTAAACATGACGAGTTGATGGGACAATACCCCAACTAACTGAATAAAGCTGAAACTGAAAATACATAAATGAAATTTGTATAAGTCTAGTCCTCGGGAGATGAGGACTCACCAACAACATAAGATGCTAACTCTGAAGACTGACTATGAACGGGGCTGAGCCTGAGAGCCGGGTCCTATATCATGAAATAATATAACATAGAGTATGAGGTCAATACGTGGAATGTACCGAGTATGCAAGGTAAGTAAAACTGCTAAAGTAAGTAAAATCATTTAAGAACATGAATAATGTAAAACATAAACAATAAAAATCTAAGAGTAGGGCTTGCATACATTCTTTCTAAAATCATGATCTCATCATAATGTAACATAACATCATAACTGAATCTATTGACTCAAAGATTAAATCTGATAGTCATGAGTAAAGCTGAACATTGAGTCAAACCTTCTTTAGAGCATGTATAGATATATAAATCTCATGAATGATGAACATGCATAACTGAAATCATGAGGAACAATGGGAGACTCGTCTTTTAACTGACATACCACAATAGAGCTTAGTGGTCCCAACTATCACACTCAAGTGGGTAGAGTCATCCAAAGCCTTGACAAGGCTAGAGACGATACCATGATATCGATATCAAGCTCGTGGCCCAATAGGGCAGGGGATAGATCACAAGGGAGGTCCCAAAGTAATATATAGATAAGTATAAACTTACATTGGCGCGTAATTCTGAGGCATAGGGTTATCGACCCTTAGCCTACTCAATGCTAGACACTACTCCCAAAAACATGCATATGCTCTCCATAATTTTTCAACGAAGCTTACCATTATCAATTGACGAAGCTCAATAATCAAATACATCTCAAATATGATATTATGCATACAAGAAGCTTTAACTCAAATCATACCACAAACTGAAAGATAATTTGGAGTCTTCGCTCCAAAATCATGTGGTAAGCTTAATTTGAGAAATCATAAATCATAATTAAACATGTGGGAATTGCCCAATACTTTCTCATGCTTGAAAATACTCAATTCACACCGAAAGCATGATTATAAACATGGGTAGCTTGTAAACATGCTTTTCATCATGATCTCTCATTATAATCATACATTCATCACAAATCTCATCTTTCATGAACTTCTCATCAATGAGCTTTTTAATTCATAAAACTTGAAACATGCTTTTTAATTGAAAACAATATAAAACTTGCCCTTGCTTCATAATTCAATAGTAGAAACATATTTAAATCATATGAGAATTTAGGAAATTTATGCATTGGATTAAAACCCCAAAGATTAGACATAGGAATTTCATGATCTAGAGAGGGATTAGGCATGGGTGTGAAAGGAATCACCCATTCATAACCCTACATACCTGATTAAGGATGATTTTTGCACTTCTCAGATTGCCCAAGAGGAATTGAAAAGAATTTGAAGTAGAACAAGCTTGATTACCCCCTATAACCTTCTATCTTTGCATGCATGAATGCATATGGCCTAAAATGAACTTAGCCCTCTTAAAAGAAATCATTCATAACTTAAAACAATGTAGTTTAGGCCTTAGGATCTTAGGAGTTACGGAAAAGTCCTTACTGAATTCGCAGAAAATAACTGCCGGGTAGTCCCCAAGAGGGACATAACGACTCGTCACCTTGACCCATGACTCATGGCATCATCCATCCTGTACACTGCTTGTCAGCTCATCTGGCCTCGTCACAGGTGACTTCATGACTTGTTACTGGTGACCACGACTTTTGGTCACCACCCGTTATGTATACTGCCATGGATTTTTATTTTACTTCACCATGCTGCTCATGACCCTCCCCACGAATCGTGGTGACTGACCATGACTCGTGGGGTCCTTCCATTAGGTACACTACCCTCTTCCTTCTCATTTCTCACTCACCACTCCTCACGATTGACCTAACGAGTCGTGGGGCCTGACCACAACTCGTGGTCACGTCGGGGATCCTATTTCTCAAATTTAAAACTCATCACCTGGGCCTCCCCACGAGTCACATCATGAATTGTAGGATGCTCTCACAGGTCACCTCATGACCCGCCCTGATACCTGATGCCAAATTTTAATTTTTCTTTGTTTCAACTCCCGAGTCTGATCCTTTGGCTTCCGGGGTATAACTCTTGTAATCAATATTTTGGAAGGGGGGTTTGCAAATAAAAATAAAAAGAAAATAATGCTAACAGTTGTTGAGTAGTTTATCAAATTACTAAGACTAAACTAGGGTTGTGTTCCCCATGATTTCATAACTTAGTAGGCTTTTAGTAGTGATCTATCCTGGTGAATTTTGTGTAATACTTACGTTTAGTACATCTAATGTTTCCTGACTTAAGAACTACACTTATCTCCTCTCGGTCCCAAAGTGCATGCGTTCGTGCACCAATTGACATTAGATGCTTTCCATCCATCTTCTCTCGGTCTCAAAAACGTGTATATTATAGCTTTGCAATAAGTCTTGACTTTAACTATCCCCGGTTAGAGCTCAAGTTAATTAAATGAGAATTATTAATCTCAAATTCCCATTGTTACTCTCTTTTCCTAGCTTCAACCTCCTTGGTTCGACAAGTTGAAGATTTGGGCTTGTTTCAATATTTTCTACAGCTAAAACTTAGTTAAAATAAAGAAAATAATAATTCACTAAATTCACCATTCAAGAATCACTATTTTATCAAGCCTACATTTGTTAATCCATCATGTCCCACAACCCTAGCCTAAGAGATTTAGTCGCTCATGTTTATGATAAAACAAATAAAAGATGTAGAAGAAATCATAATAAAATACTTCAATAAATACTTGTTCAACAAAATCTCCAAGATAAAAGGTTTCACAAGAACTTGATGAATTTCCAACACTATCAACTAAACTATTACATAAATTCTCAAAGTATGAATCGTGCAACAATATAACTATGTTCGAATATGAAAGTATTGGACTAACAACTCCCCCTAAAACATGTTATGAAAGGGTATTTATAATAGTAGATCCAGCCTTCATTGTTCCTTCTTGGATTTAAATTGGGGTTTGTAGCTCCTTTTCCTAGTTGAAGTAGGAATCAACTGTTGGATGCTAGACTGGCATGGTGCTCCGCGCCTAGCATCGTGCCAGATGGATTTGCGTTGTGCCTTCTGGTGCACAGGTTGGGCTGCGCGTCATGCTTCTTGGTGCACTGGTATGGCCTGTGAGTTGTGTAGGCCTTGACCGCAGCGTGCTGGTGCGGTGCCAAGTGCTATCAACTCAATCCGTCAACCCCATTTTTCCATTCTTGCACTTTTAAGCTACATTTAAGCCCAAAATACATCTTTTAAGCCCTGAAAGTATCTAATCATGTGTGTTATCTCTTTTTTACAAATATATCATAAATCGTATGAAAGCGCACATAATTTGTTCTCAAAACATAGTAACGTATGAGCAAAATATGGCTAAGAAACACGTAAATTCACCGTTCACCAACTTCATCAAGGTATATCTCCTCTAACAGTTTTAACTCCCCAGGATTGCCGAAATAATGCTTCATCTCTGTCCATTTACTTTGAATCTCTTTCCATCCTTAGTTTCAAGCTCTATTGCTCCATGTGAGAATACTTGAACTGCCTTGAATGGTCCCAACCACTTTGAGATCAATTTTCCTGGACATAGGCGGAGTTTGGAGTTGTTAGCAACACTAAGACCCCTGGCGTGAATTCCCTTTTTTAAATTTTTCGATCATGTAAAGCTTCATTCTCTCTTTTTGTATTGCAGCATTCTCATAAGCCGTCAATCTAAACTCATCCATCTCATTGTGTTGAGTGAGTCTAAGGTTTGCGACTTCTTTCTAATTCAGATTTAGCTTCTTTAGTGCCCGTAAAGCCTTGTGCTCAAGCTCTACATGTAAGTGACATGCTTTTCTGTAGGCAAGATATTATCATGACATGCCTATGGGCATTTTGAATGCTGTGTGATATGCCCATAAAGCATCATCTAGTCTTCTTGACTAGTTTGTCCTATTAGCATTGACTTTTTTGGCCAGAATTGTTTTGATCTCTCGATTTGAGACTTCTACTTGTCACTTGTTTGTGGGTGGTAAGGTGTTTCCACGTTATGCTTGTCTCCATATTTCTCAATTAGACCATGAAATAACCTATTGCAGAAGTGTGATTCGCCATCACTGATAATTTCCCTAGGAGTGCCAAATCTAAAGAAGATGTTCCTTTGCAAGAATGTAGTGATCGACTTTATTTCATTATTTAGAAGTGCTGCAGCTTCCACCCATTTGGAGACATAGTCAACTGCCACCAATATGTACTTCATCCCAAAGGAACTCACAAATTGGCCCATGAAATCCATGATCCACACATCAAACAACTCTACTTCAAGAATGGGCGTCAAAAGTAACTCATGTCTTTGAGATACTCCTCCCCCCTTGTTGACATTTATCACAGGCCTTTGCAAAGTGATGAGCATCTTGATGAATAGTAGGCCAGTAGTAACCACACTGTAATATCTTCTGATCTATGCAAATACCATTGTGATGACCTCCAGTGGGAGATGAGTGGCATGCCTCAAGAATGTAAATCATCTCAACCTCGGGAACACGCCTCCTTATTATGTTGTCAGCACATAATCTAAATATATATGGTTCATCCCAATAAAATTCCTTAACATCACGGAGAAATTTCCTCCTTTGATAAAACTTCATATTTTCAGGCATTATATCACTTCCCAAGTAGTTTGTGAAGTCTAAAAACAATGGAATCAAGTCACGTGAGGCGGCCAAAACCTGTTCGTCTGGGAAGGAAACATTTATCTCCAATTCGTTCTTAAAACCAGCGTTCTTAAGACCAAAGAGTCGGTATTGGTCATGGACTAAAAGATATTTTTAGTCAAGAATTCTTGACGGTATCGAGCTGGAACAACCTGGGCGTTCTAGTGCGTTGTAGATTCTTATCCAAGACTAACCCAAAAATTTGACTTGAGAATCAATGATATTCTCACTTTTCCTTCTTTATCCAACCTAGATATATGGTCTGCAACTTAGTTTTTGGTGCCTTTTCTGTCTTTCACTTCAAAGTCAAATTCTTGTAGTAGCAATACCCAATGAATAAGTCGAGGTTTTGTATCGTTTGTAGCTATGAGATACCAAATAGCTACATGGTCAGTGCGCACCACCACATTTGTTCCAAGGAGGTAGGTAGAAATTTTTCAAAAGCATATACTACTGCTAACAATTCCTATTATGTGACAATGTAATTCTTTTGATCTGCATTTAGAGCTTTGCTAGCATAGTAGATAGGATGAAATATTTTATCATGTCTTTGTCTAAGAACAACTCCCAAAGCTACACCACTAGCGTCACACATGATTTCGAATGGCTTGCTCCAATCGGGAGCCTCTATGATGGGTGCAGTGACAAGTTTCTCCTTTAAGCTCTCAAATGCCAAACTTTGCATCCTTCTCCATTGACCTGCATAAAGGGTTAGCAATTTTTGAAAAGTCTTTAATAAACTGCCGGTAAAAACCAACATGTCCTAGAAATCTGTTAATTTTCTTTATAGAGATAGGAGGTAAGAGTTTTGAAATAACTTTAATTTTTTCTTTATCCGCCTCAATACCCTTTTCAGAAATCTTATATCCCAACACTATTCCTTCTGTGACCATGAATTGATATTTCTCCCAATTTAGCACCAAATACGTCTCTTCATACCATTCCAATACTACTACCAGATGAGCCATGAAATCTTTAAATGAGTCGCCCACCACCAAAAAGTCATCCATAAATACCTCTGTAGTGTCTTCCACCATATCTTAAAATATAGACATCATGCATATCTGAAATATGGCCGGTGTATTGCATAAACCAAAAGGCATATGTTTGAAAGTGAATGTACCATAAGGATAGGTGACTGTCATCTTTTTCCTGATTCTCTAGTGCAATAGAGATCTGGTTGTATCCTTAGTATCCATCAAGAAAGCAGTATTATGCTCTCCCTGCAAGCCTGTCTATCATTCGATCCATAAAGGGCAGTGGGAAGTGATCTTTCTCAGTGTAACTGTTTAACTTCCGATAGTCCATGCATACATTCGGTCACCTCTAGTTGGTACATGCTCATTCTTCTTATTTTGGACTATCATCATACCTCCTTTTTTTGGTACACACCGCATTGGGCTAACCCATTGGCTGTTAGAGATTGGGTACACCCCTGCATCTAACCACTTGATAATTTCTTTCTTTACCACTTCTTGCATTATTGGATTTACCCTTCTCTGATGTTCAATACTGGGTACAAACCTGATGTTGGGCATATTCTTATGCCCATTTGCCATTTTCCCCATATTTTGCCTTGTTTTGAGTTCATAATCTTTATGAAATTTATGAATTCATGTTTTCGTGTGTCTTGTGAGCTAATGAATGTTTCTAGATGTTTAGAGTAGGAAACTAAGGAAAAAGGACTAAAAAATGACTCAAGGTGTGAAGAAGATGAGTTTGCAAAAGTCGACCTGGGGCTATGGCTGGCATGGCGCACCCAACACTTGTGTTTTAGAGAAAATGCACCAAAATTGGTGCTAAAGATGGCATGGGGTGCTAGGTACCTTAGCTTCATAGATGAAACTTTGACTAACACCTTGGCGACATGGATAGTGTGGAGCCCCAGAAGCATTCTAGACTTAGGAAATTTTTCTAACATTCTGGTGCTATGGTGAGAGTGGGGCACCAGAAGGGTCTTCAGGCTGAAGAACTTGACTAACACTCTAGTGCTATGGTGAGAGTGGGGCGCCAAAATCTATTCTTCAGAGGAAATTTGACCAACTCTGTGGTGCTATACATGAGGTGGTGCACCAGACCTTGCTGGATGAGATTTTGCTAATTTTTAAGACAAATACTTGAGGGCGAAAGTGTCATTTAAAGTCTCTCCCTATCACACACACACATATATATAAAACATCTAAGGCGTTTCTAGCATATCAATCATCATATCATTTATCATTTTGAAGGTTGTAAATGCTGCTTTTGGAGGAGAGACAAGTTCTACTTAGGTTTCTTCTATTCTTTCTTGTTTTACTAACAATGATGATGCTATCTTTGTTTTTCCACTTGTTTATGAGTGATTAAACACCCATTCTAAGCTTTTGGCCATAGTTGATGGTTGAAGTTTGAAAGACTGTTGATTGCTAGTTTTGATTCTTTCATAAAGGTTGTGTTATATTTGTTTTAATTGCTTATTCACTAGCCTGATCAACTTGTGAGTAAATCTGTTGGCTTTTGTTTGAACTTGGGAAAGGAAATTGAAAGGGTTAAAAGTAAATATAAAACAGGAACTCAAATATACTTTGGCCTATTAGTTGAAGGTTAGAAGTTGTTGTTGAGGATAGGGATGTACCCTTCAACCCTATTTAGTTGAAATACAAGTAGGCTAACCATCGTTTCATGTATCTCCTGCGACCATAGGGATATAGGCGTTAGGTCATGAGATAGTTCTTGGATTCTCGGGATAGTGACAAGAAATGGGATAGTAACTTACAACTAGTAGCTTTAGGAGGAATCGATCTAGCGTAATCATGTCTTAAGAACTCAACCTGATACGAAAGTGCCAATTCCCTAGATTTTCATCGTCATTTGAAGTACAAACAAGTCTGCAACAATCTTAGTTTTAATTAATTCTACATTTCAAGTTTTAGTAGTTTAATTCTTCAAACCATTCTTCGTTTTATCTGTTTTGTTAGAAAAATAAAAGAAAGTAATAACCTTATAACAATTGATCTAACAAGTCTCTGAGGGATCGATAATCAGGACTTCTAGTCCTATATTACTTGACAACCATGTGCGCTTGCGTGCGCTTCGGCGACATCAAGTTACTGTTGCTGGGGACTTGAAGAGTGATTGATCATTTCTAGGTTAGGATTTTTATTATGCTATTCTTTATTTTACATTTTTGTTTGTTTGTTTGTGAAGTTACAGGTGTTGTCTACTCAGTGTATGCAAAATAAGAGAAGTCAAGAATCACTTTTGACTTCTCTTTATCCTGAAATTGAGAGAACCTTTCGAAGGTTAATCATGCAGAATAACGAGTAGGCACAGGGAAACAACCAGGAGAGGGTTCCAGTGTTGAATTTTTCTAGGCCAAACTTGGAGAATGCTTCTAAAGCGATCGTTAAGCCGACAATCACTTGAAACTTTGAGATGAAGGAAGGGACCATGTGGTTGGTCCAAAACACTTGCCAATATTAGGGCAAGCTGCACGAGGATCCCACAGGCATCTGATGAAGTTCGTGGAGCTGAGTGAGAACTTTCACTACCAGAACATGTCAGATGAGTATGTAAATCTCATGTTGTTTCTGTTCTCGTTGATTGGTGAGGTCAAGGAGTGGCTCCAAAACGAGCCAGTAGGTTCCATCACCACTTAGGATGTTCTTTCCAACAAGTTCATCAACAGATTCTTCTCTTCAAGGAGGATGAAAGAGATAAGAGGGAAGATCTCTGGTTTTGTGCAAAGCGATGGTGAGACCTTGGCTCAGTCATGGGAATGATACAAGGGCTACTTGAGAGATTACCGATACCACATACAACCGAAGGAGATTATTGGGCACAACTTTATAGAAGGGCTGAAGCCAGAGTCAAAATTCTTGCTTAACTCTACTACATAGGGACAATTCTTGTCCAAGAGATATGATGAAATTGAAGTTCTTTTGAATCTTATGTCAATGGGGAGTCAAGACTATCAGGACTCAGGTAGAGGATTCACAGTAGCCAAAGTGCAAGGGAAGATCGAAGTGTTATACCCTGAAATTATTTTTGATGATTATTTGATGTTTATATGTCATATTAAGGGAATTATGTATTGTATGTTGGCGGTAGGTGAGGAGGGAAACATGTGCAAAGGGAAAATCGAAGAGTATGTGAAGTTTGTAAGTAAGGGTCAACTTAAAATGGACATATCTCCAAATATATAATGATTCAGAAGTCCTATAACTTATAAAATGAAAGATATTTGAGTCTAGTTTATAGTGAAAAAAAATTGCTCATCAATCGGAGTTCGGAGTATAAGGTTATGCTTGTTTGAAGACAGCACTGTCTGCTGGGAAAGAGCCCATGCGCGCAGACACCGAGACAGGCAGGCAGCAGGCATCTGTCACGCGCACGCGGGCACCACCTAGGCCTTGGCTAGCGCACCTATGTGAAGTAAATTTGAGCTAGAAAGCTCATTTCTACTCTGTTTTACTATATTTTTTTTGAAAATTCAGAGAATTCAGAGCTCTATCCAATGGTGAAAACAAATCCCAGGTAAGAAGTTGTATGGATATGTCAAATTTCCATATAGTCAAAGCTTGGAAAGGGTTTCTTATGTCGTGAGCTTCTAATCGTCTAGTTGCTGCGTTTTTGGCTGTCAAGCTGCTGCGTTTTTGGGCAGTAGGGAGGTGAAGTTCTACCTCTATCTTGGTGAGAGTTGAGTACAAAAGGAGGTAGGTGTTTTTACTCCTTAAGTTCTCATGAATTAACAAGTTATGTTGCAAGTGAAGTTGGAACTTATGTGTTGCTTTGGGGTGTGTTGTTGCTGCGTTTTTGGCAGCATGGTTGCCACGTTTTTGGAATAGTATCTTGCTGAAGAGGAACTCCATATGGTCAGGTATACACAAGTGAAAAGTAAGTTTTCCTACTTGGTTTATCCGCTAAAATTCGCAAGCTAAAGTAAGGAAATGAAATAAAGTTGATATGTGTTTAATATGATATTTGACTGAGGTTTGCTGCCCATTTTTTGGAGGTTGTTACAGCTATATAGATGCTGGAATTATCCAAAATTTGGAAGGAATACACCACACCTTTGTGGAAGTTAAACACCAAAATTAGGTAAGCAAAACTCTCTTGAATTGCCTCAAGTTTAAGACGCCTATGGTATGTAGAATTGCTGAAAATTATTTTGTGATGTGGCTGTTTGGTTGTACATTTTGGGACATGAATTGAGACTAGGAACTTGGCATAAAACAGTTCTGATTCCATGAAGTGTAAGTAAGGAAGTTGATGGTGTCAGAGTTTCTATCAAGCGGAAGAAATTGGCTAAAAAGACACGACGAAGAGAGGTATCTAAAGGCGTCCCTATTTTTATTTTCCAAGCACGAAATCCTGTTGTTGATGGGGCCAATGTTCCTTAGTTTTTAGTTCCTATTAAGGCATACATGATTTTGCCCAAAGTATTAGAAATACTTCATAGAAAGCTTGAAGAGTTAAACGTGCTTGAAGTGATCGAACGTGAAGTGAAAGGCGTATTGTTTTTGATTATTGTCGTAGTTGTAAATCGAGTCTCAAGTCTCCTCAGCGTGGGAACCATGAGCTGGTCCTTTATATTAAGTCACGCATGTGATATCAAATGTGTTCAAAATTTTGATTTCTAGGTGAAATTGGAAAAAAGGGCATGACAACGATACGTGAATGAACTTAACGCTAGAAAACAATTTTAAGCTAGATAATGGTAAATGAGAATAACAAAATGGAAATTCCTTAAAATAGTTATCCACCATATTGTGAACATGTTCTAAGGTATATAAGTCCAAGAGGAGATTCCTTGTTTTCTCTCCCTTTAGCTAACCAACTAGTTAACGAGCTTTCAAACCAACCGATACGTTGAACTTGAAAGATAGAACTCGAATGTGTAAATTATTGATATTTCTATGAAACCATATTTATGGGCAGGTTATATGCAGTATTTTGATGTTATAAGGTTATACAAAAATAAGTATATATTTACGCTAATGATTACATTCAAGTTACATGCTAGGGAAACAAGAATTGTCTTTAGAATGTCACCGTAAATTTACTAGAACTCTTGTGTTATTTGAACCTCCTGAGAGTCGCCAAGGAATTAAGTTAAATAAGTGATATAAGTATGTTATGTGTTAATGATTTAATGAATATTATGTGACAACCTTCCGTGAATCAGTTAGAGTTGAACGTTTGTAAAATAGTAACTTAAGTTAAAGAGAAGCTCTCTGCTATACACCTAAATGATTATGTTAAGTTATTGATTCTAAGTGTTAAAATTATCTTCCATGTATGAAAAGGGTATTCCTAGGAGCTTCTAAGTCGTTTATAATGATCTAAGCTTTCTTAAGCTCCTCGTTTAATCACAAAGTTGTGTAAGTCAATCCAGCGTCACTGAATTATGGTTATAAGTCTTTAATTGCCTATAAGGCAACACTTGGAGAGTTGCTTATGAATTCCAAAATTTAACAAATAAAAATCTCATTTTCTTAAGTAATGTCTTCCAGTCGCTAAGTTATGTTGAAGTGTGTTATGCTAATCTAAGAAGTTTTCAAGAAACCATATTCCAAGAATCATGCTAGTGTCTCGGTCAAGTATTTGAAGTTGCCTAAAAGTCTAAGAACTCAAGTCTTTATAAGTATTTCCAGTAAGAAGTCTTAATATATATGGTTTTCATCTCATAACATACAGTTGAATTCCTTCAGTTATATTCAAGTCATACATCTATATGTTTAGCTCTCGTTGATTTACCATTTGAATTTCCAAAATTCAGAGTAGAGATTCTCCCACGTACCAACGTTCCTAATATATAAGTAAGTATAAGCACAAGCTATGATAATGATCAGTTAAGCTTAGGACTTCTAATCTTAGGGAGTCTCCTGGAGGTCACTCAATTAACTAAATACGAGTTTGTACGTTATACAGAAGTCTCATACGTTGTATGTCTGTAATTCATCTCTCAACTCTATGTATATGTTTAGAGTTATGACAAATAATCCTAGCTCCAAGTTATAAGTACCTTGTTTTGCTGCAAATAAGACAAATGAATTGAGAACTGTATGTGCTTATTGACGTGATAAGTTTGGTAATGAAATTCCAATTTATAGTTGTCGATACATATGTAGGAGCCACCCTGTGGGCAGTATATATATGTAATTCCCAGATGTCAAAGGATTGTCTGAAATGAGAACCTATGTGCTTCTAATCTAGCGATACGTTAAATTGGTAAGACTATCTATAGGACATTTCTTGTAAGCCTACTAAAGTTCTTATGTTGTCTAAATCTCCTGAAGGTCCGTCGAGTCATTGAGTTGACGTAGTTGTATATAATTTGGTAGCTTTATGTGGTATATGTTCATATTTGCTAATCTTACATGGTATATGTGCTCACTTGCATTTATATGTTATGAAAGAGACCTATTACGACCACAAATTAAGGATTTGTCATTTCAATGCTACATGTGTTAAATTGACTCAGTATAAGCTTTATCATCTCCATTCATGATTATGATTGGGAATATTTTTATTTCAGCCCGATATGGCACACCGGTTGGAGATGTTTTTATTTTACCCCGGTATGGCACACCGGCTGGAGATATTTGTATATTTTACCCTGATATGATACACCAGCTAGAGATATATTTAGTTTTACCCCGATATGATACACCGACTGGAGTTATTTTTATTTTTTAACCCAGTACAGGACACTCACTGGAGATATTTTTATTTTTATCCCTGTATGGTATATCGGTTGGAGATATTTTTATTTTTACCCCGGTATGGTACATCAGCTGGAGATATTTTATTTTACCCCAATATGGTACACCGACTGGAAGCATCTTTATATGGTTTTTATGGTCGGCTGGCCGCTGACAATACAGTTATAGTTTTTGTTATGTATTACTTGGTTCCATTTGCACTTCAGTGTTTACTTATTGTCAGGTTTCAGTTTCAAGGATTCCAAGTTGTTACTATTCCTTATTTCTGGCTCAGTTATCATAACTATCTTATATGTTTATAGTTTTCAGCCTTACATACCAATACATTTCATTCGTACTGATGTCCCTTCGCCGGGGACCTGCATTCGTTCCGCAAGTACTGGTAGAGGTCGGGATTGCCAATTGCAGTAGTAGTTCGTGAGATCATCGGATGTGTTGGTATGCTCCTTTCTTTGTGGAGCTAGGATCTGGTTTTGTTTTAGTTAGAGTTTTTAGATGCAGTTATGGGTATGTCGGCGCCCTGTTCCGACCCTCAGTCAGTTTACTCTTTAGGGGATTCATGGACTTAGTGTGTATAATGTTATTTAGTTTGTGGCCTTGTTGGCTTTTTGTTGTTTGGTTTAGCATACTCATAGCCTTGTTTGCATTTCAGTTGTTTACCTTGTATTATTGAGATATTATGGGTCCAGTTTGTTCTCCAGTTGATTGTGATAGGTGGCTTTGACGACCTTAGTGTTACAGTTACAGATGTCATATAGCCGGTGTCCCGATCAGTCAGGTATCAGGAGCCAGTCGTGTCCTCCCCCAATTTTGGGGCGTGACAAACTTGGATGAGAGCGAAGTAGTATCCCAGGGAGTCCACAAGCTGTCTAGTAGAGTCATGCTTATGGGTATGTTGTGCACCATACTTATAATCAGGAGGCTACAGGGCATTTAGGAGTTGTTTCACTTTGTTCATTAATAGATCGTGTTATAGAGCAAAGATGTAAGAGATGTTTGAAATCTAAATTATGCCTATGTTTCAGAATTCGCATGTAGTGAGGTAGATGGCTATGAGATGGAAGAGGCTCAAGGTGAGTCATTTTTTACTCCTCGTGTTACAGTTCTCTAGTTCCAGTCTTAGCTACCATGGGGAGGGATACGACCCCTCATGTTGTCCTAGTTCTGGTAGAGTCAGGAGGGGAGGTAGAGTTGTTTATCCTCCAGCACCTTCAGATATATCAAAGGGACGAGATTTTGAGAAATAATTTCAGAGGTTAACCTGATTAGTGACATTTCAAAATCAATAGTTGAAATTAATGGCAGGGTCCAGGGGAGCTTTTGAGAGCTCTAGTGCCTATGGGTTTTGAGCCTAAATCCCCTAGCCTTTATGGATCAGTATCTACCATGGGAAATCCAACGGGTTCAAGTTAGTAAGTTTTTGTATCTAAAGCAGGGTAGCATGAGTATTCACAAATATAGTCTCAGGTTTAATTCTTTGGCCCAATTTTCTTTAGATAGGGTGTGGAATACGAGGGATAGAGTATATCGATTGTAGTAGATTTGGGAACCCATTTAGTCTGAGAGTGTTTGGGAATGTCTACCCAGACAGAAATGACTACTGCTCGGATTTTAGTATTTGCTCAAAACACAGACGATATAATTCACCGTCTCCCAAGTACTGACAATGAAGTAGAACAGAGAAAAAAACCAGGCTGATGAAACTATTTAAGGACCCTCGCAGTGCTTGGAGACCCTGGCCAGCCAGACATTCAGTTTCTCCTTGAGATTCACTCTCTACTTTGTCCCTAGATTAGACTACAATTTCTTTTAGCCCCCGTTTTCCAAGATAGGCAGCGGCAGGCCGTGGTAAAAGCAAAGGTAAAAGAGCAACTTCAGGTTTGACACTGATTCTATGTGTTAAGTGGTTAAGTTGTGATTTTCAGCTCTCTTTTTTTTCGTGATATTTCCAAAAGATATGAATGGAAAGGTGGTATTTGATTAAATCAGAACTCCCATGGTAGTGTATAAATTTGCTTAAGGTTAGAAAAGTTACCGATTATATGGTACTAAAGCATGCCTATCTTATGTTAGATAAATAGATGGAGTTGAGTAAGTACGGTCTGATATGAAGTGGCAGTAGAAAGAGGATGTGTTTACAAAAAATGGAATGTATGTTTATGACACAAGATAAGGAAAAGTTAAAGATGTTATGGCTAAAGTTACGGCTATTGAGGTATAACCCTCATTCGAGGACGAATGATTTTAAGAGGGGGAGGATGTTACACCCCAATTTTTTTTGATGATTATTTGATGTTTATATGTCATATTAAGGGAATTATGTATTGTATGTTAGCCGTAGGTGAGGAGGGAAACATGTGCAAAGGGAAAAGCGAAGAGTATGTGAAGTTTGTAAGTAAGGGTCAATTTTAAATGGACATATCTCCAAATATATAATGATTCAGAAGTTCTATAACCTATAAAATGAATTATATTTGAGTCTAGTTTATAGTGAAAAAACCCCTCGTCAATTGGAATTCAGAGTAAAAAGTTATGCTTTTTTGAAGATAGCACTGTCGGCTGGGGAAAGAGCCCATGTGCGCCGGTGCCAAGACAAGCAGGAAGCAGGCATCCATCGCGTGCACGCGGGCACCACCCAGGCCGTGGCCAGCCCACCTATATGAAGTAAATTTGAGCTAGAAAGCTCATTTACTTTGACCACAGGGAGATATATACAGACTGCAAGCCTCTAAGAATAGCAATAGAAGTGATCGGGACAGGGCCCCGACCTACCCGTACTATACAACAAAAAAAAAGAGAACTGACATACACCTCAGAAATTCAGTCTCCGGATGACAGGAGTTGAATACTCGATCGCTGATAGGAATCACGTAGTATCGCCTGCTTGTCTACGAGTACCTGCAGGCAAGTAATGCAGCGCCCCACCGGGCGTCAGTACCGCTGGTAATGTAAAGCAAGAACTGAAAGAAATATCTGAAAACAATAATATAACTGATGAGACTGAAATAGAGGGAATAGATTAACTGTCTGGTAATGTAAATCATACCTTCTCTCAATCTTTATTGGATGAAAATAGGAGTCATACCTGGAGATATATCTCTCTACTGCTGATCTACTCGTATCTAACGTAACATGGCATAACATGAAATAGCATAACATGGCATACACAAACCTTACCCGGCCCCCAAAAGCCGGGAGGTACAACCAGCACAGAATCTACACCCCTACCCCGGTCATCCCATCTCCTATAATGGCTGTAAGCATCCCGCCGGTCCCCTGGGTATGCACTTGGGCTCGCTGAGCCCCCGACTATAACTGTACCTGAGTCCGAAGGACTCCTGAATCAACACCCCGGGCGTACCCGCTCGACGGGGGTGTATAAGGGCCGACCAAGGCACAATATGGGGAAAACTGGCATCCCATCTTCGTCCCCTTGCGGGACGGCATGCCACTCCGTAGAGTGACGTATCCTCGTCCTCTAGCGGACGAGTCCATACAGCTATTAACCCTGGGCGGTCATGGATGCTAGGTAATCCAACCCCAAATAATACAACGGTCTCAACTAACAATACTGTGTGCATATTCTCACATGTTGAGGCTAATAGGGGTAAAGTATCGTGTACATGACATGCTGAACTAATGATAGTAATCTGTACGTATTTAATACGTGGTGAGCTGCCAAATGTGTATATATGAATATAGTCTCCTGCCCGACTGTACTGGGGCAAATGCTATACGAAATATAGTATTTCTGCTGCAACCTATGCTGTATGCTGAGTTTCTGTATTAACGTGATTTACTATTCCTAACCTGCATTCTAAACTTTATTTTAGCCTGCCATTCTATGTCTGAGATGCTTTACGGATATTGCATCGCTTTGCGGGGTTCAACTGAATACAATAATATCTTAACATTTCGTATTACATCTAGTGAGCATGCTGGCCAGTTTCTAACACTTGTGTTAGAATCTATGTCGTACTAGTAAGTTTCACGCAAGTTACAACCTGATGCTTCTAATACTGTATCAACATTCACAATAAACGTAACACTTGACTTCTGAACATTCTACTGGTCGGTGATCTTGGGTAGATTTATATGCCCAAGTGATACTCAAACGTATTATTTTCGCCTTGTTTGGGTGCAATATGTATATATTCTCATGTAATTGGTAATAAAATGTGAATTTATACTAACCAACATGATTAGCATTTGTTTTGAAGGAAAATATGATTTTTAGGAGCTAAAATGCATGTTGGAACTATATCGGAGTTGGACTTGGATACGAGCGTGGAAAAGACATTGGAATGCGCAAAGTATAGGGGCTCCGCGATGGAGCCGTACCACGCTACCATCGCGGAGGCACACTGCCTGGAGAGGAAATTAAATGGCAAATTCCAGTGAGGCCTCGCGACATCTCCGTGGCACGGAGATAGGCCTCCGTGTTGGCCTCCGTGCCACGTTGAGGCTAATTTACCGGACCCTGGATTTCCAGTGAAGGTCCGCGTCCACGCCGTGTCATGGAGGCAGTGCTCCGCGTTGACCTCCGTGACACGTTGCTTGTTATTCCGGGAAAAATTTCCCTCTAGTATAAATAGCACACTTAGGTTTATTTTAATTAGTTCAAACTTGGTGGAGCTAGGACGTGGGTTAGCAGCAGTTGAGGGACGAAAAAGCTAAGGGATTTCTTCTCTTCCTTTCTTCTTTCAATCAATTGTATGTATGATTTACACTTGTTTTAGGATGATCAATCCACAAATGAGTGGCTAATTCTCTTCCTTGCTAAGGTTTTGAACATGTGTAGTGAATTTTGATTGTAAATGATATGGTTTTCTTCTTCTTCTTTCATGTTGTTCTATTAATTCTTGTTCTTACTGCATTAGTGCTTGGCCGACATTAATGTACATCTAAAAAGTCCAATTTCACTCGAGAGAGCAAGAAATTGGAAAGTTGTGAATTAATAGGGTATTGTTCTTAACTTGATTTGAGAAAATTGGGTTTTGATGTGCTTTCCTGATAGAAATATACTTGAAAGCCGTATTAGTCAATTTAGGAACCGGAATTGTATTGCTAGGTCGTAAATTGCATTTGATCACATAAATGTAGATGAATGGTTTATGATTCTTAAGTGAAATTAAATACGAGAGTTTTAATTTCTAGGCTACTGTCCTTGGCTAGCAACATGAAGAAGAGATTAACCGAATTATTATTATAATCGAATTCATTACTTGTTCTTAACCTTGGCATGCTCATATCCATAGTTTAAATTCACAGTAAATAATTGTTAATAGTTTTAGTATATATTTTATAAACAAAAACTCATTTAACTGTTGGTTACGTTGTTGTTAGCATAATTAGAAGTAAGATAAGAATATAGTATACTTAGGCAAATTTTACATATCCTGAGCCTCCTTGGATCGATACTTGGCTTACTTAGCCACTTTATTACTTGTTTGACCACGTGCACTTGCGTGTCGGTTTATAATATATAATACCAACCGAAACAGCCGAACAGTCGGTAAATTACTATACTGCACCGACATTACTTAACTTGCCGAGGGAACTAGCTTTACATACCTTATCCTTGAATTATTCGTCTGTCGGACGAGGCTCGGCCGGTACTTCAACTGTTTTCTCCCAACTACATTCATAAATATGTCAATCAATACTAAATACAACTTTATTTCAAAAGGCAACGTCACTTTCGATATAGTTTATAGCCTAAACTTAGGCTTATCGAAAGACGGACAGGAACTCGCTATTTTTCAGAGGTCCAGAAGGGAGAAATATTCACTTCACAGCTAGAAACAAATAGACACTAATTTAGAGCAATTCCACTTACCTTAGCTCAGTGGCTCGACGATTCGTCGGCCGTATTTTACGAAACTGAATCCGTAGGAATGCTCTCTGCTGCTAAATACCTCAGTATCTGGAGTTAATTTGAGTTTGGACAACGTTTAGCAGCGTAATCGGTCGAAAATTATAATCCCTCCTTCGTTCTTCCTCTTTCTCTGATTTCTCTCTCTGTTTCCTGGAAATTTCTTAAGTGATTAAATGATTTAAACCCGAAATAGGCTTTATATACTTGGACTTGGACAAGGCCAACGTGTCACGGAGCCAACACGGAGGCCTCTCCTCCGTGACACGCTGCCATCGCGGAGGGGTTCTGCCTCGGCTCCTTCCGCGATGGTTCGACAGGTTTCTCGTCCGATCTTTTCCCGAGCCTTTCTCCAGCACGTATGGCCTTCAAATATGCTTAACCAACGTGCGAATAGGTCGTCTAGGTGCCGGGAATTCTACGGGGTATAACATTCTCCCCCCTTTAAGAACATTTGTCCTCGAATGTACACTGTTATTTAGAGGACTATTTATTTTATTTTCTAGAAAAATTTCGGCAGAGTTTCCCCTGTAATATGGACTATACCAAAAAACCTGAAATGCAGAAAAGTCCAATACAGGTACTGTACACAATACTGTAGGATTCACTGGATGGTTACGTATCAATTTTCCTCATTTATACCTATACAATCATAAGATATTACATAAGCAATAATACAGACATACCTGTCGCCTGACTAGGCCTGAAATAGGTGAGGATATCTGGTCCTCATACCTTCCTCCGCTTCCCAAGTAATCTCCTCTCAGTTCTTGTTACGCCTCAATACCTTGATAGACGTAATATCTTTAGTCCTCAATCTGCGAATCTATCTGTTTAAGATAGTTATTGGAACCTCTTCATAGGCCAGCTTTTTCGTAACCTGGATATTCTGGACTGGGACTGCTCTGGACGAGTCTCCTATGCATTTCCTCAGCATAGATACATGAAAGACCAGACGAACGGATTCTAATTCTGGAGGCAAATTCAACTCATATGCTACTCGACCTGTCCTTCAACGAATCCGACAAGGCCCAACAAACCTCGGGCTGAGCTTACCTTTCTTGGCGGACCTCATTACCTCTTTCATTGGGGATACTTCAGAAATACCCAGTTATAAACATCAAACTCCAATTTTCTGCGCCGCACATCTGCATATGATTTCTGGCGGCTCTATGCAGTCAGTAAGCATTCTTCGGATAAGCTTTACCTTTGCCTTTGACTGCTGAACAATGTCTGGACCAACCAACACTGATTCTGCGATTTCAACACCATTCGGCGAGCTGAATTTTCGCTCGTATAATGCCTCAAAAGGCGCCATCTGGATGGCTGAATGATAGTTATTATTGTAGGCAAATTCGATTAACGGTAAATGCTCACTTTGGCTACTATCGAAATCTAGCACACACGCTCGCAACATATCTTTGAGCGTCTGAATTGTGCGCTCAGCCTGCTCTTCTGTCTGAGGGTAGAATACTATGCTTAAATTAATCTGCGTTTCCAGACCCCTCTGGAACGACTGCCAAAATCTAGCTGTAAACTATGCTCCCCTATCTGAAATAATGGATACTGGCACTCCACGCAATCTAACTATTTCTCTGATATATAATTCGGCATAATCCTCAACCAAGAAGGTAGCCTTCACTGACAGGAAATGAGCTAATTTTGTCAACCTGTCAACTATTACCCAAATGGAACCATTTCTACGTCCAGTACGGGGTAACCTTGCTACAGAATCCATGTTTATCGCTTTCCATTTCCACATAGGCACCGTTATATCTTGCATCAAACCGCCCGGTTTCTGGTGCTCTGCTTTCACCTGCTGACAATTAGAACATCTGGATACAAATTCAGCTATCTCAGCTTTCATACCTGGCCACTAGTAGATGTCTCTGATGTCGTGGTACAGTTTGGTCGCTCCTGGATGAAGGGAATAGCGAGCGTAATGTACCTCATGCATGATCCGCCCGCGAAGCCCTGAAACATTCAGGACACAGAGGCGGCCCTTACAGCGTAGCACATCATCCTCGGTTATCTGAAAATCTGACTCCTTACCTCTCTAAATTCTATTTCTGAGTTGGACTAAATCAGAATCCTCGTACTGTCGTTCTTTTACCTCTGTAACTAATGATGACACAACAGAATTTTGAATTACTGCTCTATTATTTTGCTTAAACCACTGTAATGCTGGACTTAATCAAACTTACTCCCAGGCGATCAATCTCTGGATCTTCACGGGGAGTCTACTGATCCCCTGGTCTTAATAAACACTATGCTAGCAGGGTACTATCAATTTCTTACTCCTTGTGTGTATCCACTTGGATTTATACTGCTATTCTGGGGGATTCTCGGTCTTATGAGCTATTCTGTAAATACTGGCCTTTTGCTAGGGCTCTGTATCTAAATATCTTACGAGAACCAGCTGAAGTACTAGTCTGTCGCTGACTACTAATGGGGACCCTTCCTTGGGGTACCCACGGGTATTCTGACTGGGGCAGCCGACTGACTTATGGGGTGTTTCACATAATGACTGCTAAGTTGACTAAGGCCGACTCTCACCTACAAGACTGGGAAAATGACGTACGACCACTTGACATACTAGAACAATTCTGGTATTGCTAATCTCTGAAATTTGCCTATTTGGCCTCTAATCCTGGTTTTAGCACACACACTACTGTTAACGATCTTCATGGACACTTCTCTGCTAATGCAGGCGCCAGCTGGTCGGTAGACCATCTAACTGCGCCCTTATCATCTGGCCATCTGTTTTAGGCCATTAACTCTGGTAAGCTCCTAAAGCCTAGATCTGACAACAAGACATAAGTTTATTAACTTAATAACTGAGAACTGATATAGTTTCTATGACTTCATACATAATTCACACTTAATCTGCCCCTTTCCCTTCTCCTCTTCTTTCTTTCTTCTCCCTCTTTCTTTTTCTTTTTTTTGCAAGGGGACCCTGCAATGCAATTTGTACATGCTTTCTATTACTAATCAGTATTGGTGATTATACCCCTTAGGCAGCTACTCACATCATACCTATTATCTGTATATATATATATATCGCTAGCTACGTACAATATATACTGAATTCTGCGGTAATACATAACCTCTGACATGCTCTGTTGAGTCTCAAACTGTACATGATACACCGCTTCTACGGCCTAATACTATCTCTTGCCCTGACTTATCATTTCATTGTATTGTCTCCCCATTCTGAAAGTAACAAACATAAACACCTTAGTTATTGTCTGCTGTTTGAAATTCCGCTACTCCTGCGATGTGGGGTCAACGTTCGAATCTTGTGGCCTTACTTGGCTTATATTAAGAGCCCATAACTATCTGCTGGGCCTTATCTCTAGGCCACACTAGATTAGAATTGCTGTATCAGTAATTTCTTAACTTCTCCATGAACAGGCATACTGCGGTATTCCAAACCGCAATCTTACTGTCAGCCCAAGGCTTAATCCTTAAAATGATACTCTATCAAACTGGGGGGGGGGGGGTAACCTTGATTTCCCCACAAAATCTGGCATTCCTGCTTCTTCCTCTTATCTCTCTTAAGCTGAACTCTGGGGTTCAAGGTACCTGCCTTTCGTTGCTAATGAGATTACTGATCAAGCCTCGGCCTATACTTCTTCTGGCTTATATTCAAGCCCATCTGATTCACATGACCTCTATATCTTTCGATGTCACAACTGGATCATAACTATAATCTTATAGGTATGTCTTGCTATCTGTTAGCATATATGGCGGACTTGGCCTTTTTCTGACTCCAACTTGACTATTATTAGGCATTCATCACTAACAGGTCTTTTTACCCCTGCTTCGGGTAAGCTAACGGTCTTACTTTCTCTACTGGCTTATTATCATAAGGGTCTGCACAACTTACGGAATCATAGGGGCTCTTTATACTTTCTAATACTTACTAGGATCAATCAACCCATCTTTACTTACTGCTTGATTTGACAACCCCATCTCAAGTCTTATGCCCCTTTACTATACTGGCATCAAAATCAAGAGGTGGGAATAGCCCTTTTCCTATTGCAACAAGTAAAAGCATTTAACTGTACCATATCCAAAAAGATGTACTTGGGATTCCTGCATTTCCCTCTCTTTCTTATACTTACCTGATAGTCTAACCTTGTCTGTAATCTTAATCAGATCTTATACAGCTAATAAATAAATCAACTCGTATGCACATTATAATTCTGACTTCCTATTCTGACGTTATCAACGTATACTGGGAATAGTGCCAATAAAGGTATCACGCTGGGAGGTCTCTGATACCTCCTCCTGCTGCTGTAGTTATCATGTAACTGGCTGATGCTCTCTTCTGTTGCTATCTCTGATCTTCTGCCTGTGATAGGGTAATGCTGATCTGCCTTTGTATCTGTAATCAAAGAATACGGTAAGTTTTTAGGGACTCAACCCTATACTGTACCGCTCTAAAGCACGACTGATTGAGAAGGAAGGGTAACCATCCTATCATGCCTCGCAGCCTCCTGCCTATAGTATGTGGTGCACAACACATCCATAGACAAGACTCTACTTAGCACGGCTTGTAGACTCCCTGGGATACGACCTGCTCTGATACCAAGTTTGTCACACCCCACCTTGGGGGGGTATGACGGGCACCTGGTGCCCTACTGGGACCTGAACTGCTGGACTGCTAAGCCTGGGCACATCTGGTACTTGGCTGGCTCTAACTCATATTTCTGGACACAAAGGGCTATATAACAGCTGTAAACACAGCCCCGGCCCATTGGCCTATAGCCTCCTGTACCTGTACTAACAGCTGACCAGAAACATATTAATTTAGGGAAACCTATGCGGGCCGACAAGGCCACCATGCTGTCTAGTTATCTATAACTTAATCATGAAGTACTAGAAAGCTACGTGACCGGCAAGGTCACCACTACTGGCAAACTGTGGCCCCACACGTCCAACATAAAAGAAAGAAAGAGTACTGACAGCTATACAACTGGACGGCCTCACACGACCGGCTCATCTAACCACAGGGAGATATATACAGACTGCAAGCCTCTAAGAATAGCAATACAAGTGATCGGGACAGGGCCCCGACCTACCCGTACTATACAACAAAAAAAAAGAGAACTGAAATACACCTCAGAAATTTAGTCTCCGGATGACAGGAGCTGAATACTCGATCGCTGACAGGAATCACGTAGTATCGCCTGCTCGTCTACGAGTACCTGCAGGCAAGTAATGCAGCGCCCCACCAGACGTTAGTACCGCTGGTACTGAGTATGCAAAGCAATAACTGAAAGAAATATCTGAAAACAATAATATAACTGATGAGACTGAAATAGAGGTAATAGATTAACTGTCTGGTAATGTAAATCATACCTTCTCTCAATCTTTATTGGAAGAAAATAGGAGTCATACCTGGAGACATATCCCTCTACTGCTGATCTACTCGTATCTAACGTAACATGGCATAACATGAAATAGCATAACATGGCATACACAAACCTTACCCGGCCCCCATAAGATGGGAGGTACAACTGGCACAGAATCTACACCCCTACCCTGGTCATCCCATCTCCTATAATGGCTGTAAGCATCCTGCCGGTCCCCTGGGTATGCACTTGGGCTCGCTGAGCCCCTGACTATAACTGTACCTGAGTCCGAAGGACTCCTGAATCAACACCCCGGGCGTACCCGCTCGACGGGGGTGTATAAGGGCCGACCAAGGCACAATATGGGGAAAACTGGCATCCCATCTTCGTCCCCTTGCGGGACGGCATGCCACTCCGTAGAGCGACGTATCCTCATCCTTTGGCGGACGAGTCGATACAGCTATTAACCCTGGGCGGTCATGGATGCTAGGTAATCCAACCCCAAACAATACAACGGTCTCAACTAACAATACTGTGTGCATATTTTCACATGTTGAGGCTAATAGGGGTAAAGTATCGTGTACATGACATGCTGAACTAATGATAGTAATCTGTACGTATTTAATATGTGCTGAGGCTGGCAAATGTGTATATATGAATATAGTCTCCTGCCCGACTGTACTGGGGCAAATGCTATATGAAATATAGTATTTCTGCTGCAACCTATGCTGTATACTGAGTTTCTGTATTAACGTGATTTACTATTCCTAACCTACGTTCTAAACTTTATTTTAGCCTGCCATTCTATGTCTAAGATGCTTTACGGATATTGCATCGCTTTGCGGGGTTCAACTGAATACAATAATATCTTAACATTTCGTATTACATCTAGTGAGCATGCTGGCCAGTTTCTAACACTTGTGTTAGAATCTATGTCGTACTAGTAAGTTTCACGCAAGTTACAACCTGATGCTTCTAATACTGTATCAACATTCACAATAAACATAAAACTTGACTTCTGAACATTCTACTGGTCGGTAAATTACTATACTGCACCGACATAACTTAACTTGCCGAGGGAACTAGCTTTACATACCTTATCCTTGAATTATTCGTCTGTCGGACGAGGCTCGGCCGGTACTTCAACTGTTTTATCCCAACTGCATTCATAAATATGTCAATCAATACTAAATACAACTTTATTTCAAAAGGCAACGTCACTTTCGATATAGTTTATTGCCTAAACTTAGGCTTATCAAAAGACGGCCAGAAACTCGCTATTTTTCAGAGGTCTAGAAGGGAGAAATATTCACTTCACAGCTAGAAACACATAGACACTAATTTAGAGCAATTCCACTTACCTTAGCTCGGTGGATCGATGATTCGTCGGCCGTATTTTACGAAACTGAATCCGTAGGAATGCTCTCTGCTGCTAAATATCTCAGTATCTGGAGTTAATTTGAGTTTGGACAACGTTTAGCAGCGTAATCGGTCGAAAATTATAATCCCTCCTTCGTTCTTCCTCTTTCTCTAATTTCTCTCTCTGTTTCCTGGAAATTTCTTAAGTGATTAAAGGATTTAAACCCGAGATGGGCTTTATATACTTGGACTTGGACAAGGCCAACGTGTCACAGAGCCAATGCGGAGGCCTCTCCACCGTGACACGCTGCCATCGCAGAGGGGTTCTGCCTCGGCTCCTTCCGCGGTGGTTCGACAGGTTTCTCGTCCGATCTTTTCCCGGGCCTTTCTCCAGCACGTATGGCCTTCAAATATGCTTAACCAACGTGTGAATAGGTCGTCTAGGTGCCGGGAATTCTACGGGGTATAACAGAAATTGTATGTATATGTCAAATTTTTGTTTTTAAGTCCAAGCTTGGAAAGGTTTTCTTATGTCGTGATCTTCTAATTGTCTACTTGCTGCGTTTTTGGCTGCCAAGATGCTGCGTTTTGGGGCAGTAGGGAGGTGAAGTTATACCTCCATCTTGGTGAGAGTTAAGTACAAAAGGAGGTAGGTGATTTTACTCCTTAAATTCTCATGAATTTACAAATTATGGTGGAAGTGAAGTTGGAACTTATGTGTTGCTTGGGGGTGTGTTGTTGCTGCGTTTTTGGCAGCATGGTTGCCACGTTTTTGGAATAGTATCTTGCTGAAGAGGAACTCCATATGGGCAGGTATACACAAGTGAAAGGTAAGTGTTCCTACTTGGTTTATCCGCTAAAATTCGCAAGCTAAAGTAAGGAAATGAAATGAAGTCGATATGTGTTTAATATGATATTTGACTGAGGTTGCTGCCCATTTTTTGGAGGTTGTTACAGCTATATAGATGCTGGAATTTATCCAAAATTTGGAAGGAATACACCACACCTTTGTGTAAGTGAAACACCAAAATTAGGTAAGCAAAACTCTCTTGAATTGCCTCAAGTTTAAGACGCCTAAGGTATGTAGAATTGCTGAAAATTATTTTGTGATGTGGTTGTTTGGTTGTACGTTTTGGGAAATGAATTGTGACTGGAAACTTGGTATAAGCCAGTCCTCATTCCAGGAAATGTAGGTAAGGAAGTTGAAGGTGTCGGAGTTGCTATCAAGCAGAAGAAATTGGCTAAAAAGACGCGACTAAGCGAGGTATGTAAAGGTGTCCCTATTCTTATTTTCCAAGCACAAAATCTTGTTGTTGATCGGGCCAATGTTCCTTAGTTTTGAGTTCCTATTGAGGCATACATGATTCTGCCCAAAGTATTATAAATACTTCATATAAATCTTGAAGAGTTAATCATTCTTGAAGTGAACGAACGTGAAGTGAAAGGCGTATTGCTTACGATTATTGTTGTAGTTGTAAATCCAGTCTCAAGTCCCCTTAGCGTGGGCACTGTGAGCTGGTCCTTTATATTATGTCATGCATGTGATAACAAATGTGTTCAAAATTCTGGTTGCTAAGTGAAATTGGTAAAAACGGAAAGACGACGATACCCGAATGAACTTAATGCTAGAAAATAATTTTAAGCTAGATAAGGGTAAATGATAATAACGAAATGTAAATTACTTACAATAGTTATCCACCCTATTATGAACATGTTATAAGGTATATAAGGAAAAAAGGAGATTCCTTGATTTCTATCCCTTTAGCTAACCGACTAGTTAACGAGTTTTCGAACCAACAGATATGTTGAACTTGAAAGATAGAACTCGAATGTGTAAATTATTGATATTTCTATGAAACCATATTTATGGGAAGGTTATACGTAGTATTTTAATGTTAGCAAGTTATACTAAAATAAGTATATATTTATGCTTATGATTACATTCAAGTTACACGCTAGGGCAACAAAAATTGTCTTTAGAATGTCATCGTAAATTTACTGAAACTCTTGTGCTATCTGAACCTCCTGAGAATCGCCAAAGCATTAAGTTAAATAAGTTTTATAAACACGTTATGTGGTAATGATATAATGAATATCATGTGACAACCTTCTATGAATCAGTTAGAGTTGAACGTTTGTAAAATAGTAACTTAAGTTAAAGCGAAGCTCTCTGCTATACCCGTAAATGATTATGTTAAGTTTTTGATTCTAAGTGTTGAAATTATCTTCCATGTCTGGAAAGGGTAATCCTAGGATCTTCTAAGCCATTTATAATGATGTAAGCTTTCTTAAGCTCCTCGGTTAATTACAAAGTTGTGTAAGTCAATCCAGCATCGTCCGAATTACGGTTGTAAGTCTTTATTTGCATCTAAGGCAACACTTGGAGAGTTGCTTATGAATTCTCAAATTGAAAAAATCCAAATCTCATTTTCTTAAGTAATGTCTTTCAGTCGCTAAGTTATGTTGACGTGTGTTAGCTAATCTAAGAAGTTTTCAAGAGATCATATTCCAAGAATCATGCTAGTGTCTTGGTCAAGTATTTGAAGTTGCCTAAAAGTCTAAGAACTCAAGTCTTTATAAGTCTTTCCAGTAAGAAGTCTTAATATATATGTTTTTCATCTCATAACATACAATTGAATTCTTTCAGTTATATTCAAGTCATACATCTATATGTTTAGCTCTCGTTGAGTTACCATTTGAATTTCCTAAATTTAGAGGAGAGATTCTCCCACATACCAACGTTGCTAATGTATAAGTAAGTATAAGCACAATATATGATAATGATCAGTTAAGCTTAGAACTTCTAATCCCAGGAAGTCTCCTGGAGGTCACTCAGTTAACGAAATACGAGTTTATACGTTATACAGAAGTCTCATACATTGTATGTCTGTAATTCAGCTCTCATCTCTATGTATATGTTGAGCATTATGACAAATAACTCCAAGCTCCAAGTTATAAGTCCCATGCTTTCCTGCAAATAAGACAAATGAATTGAGAACTGTATGTACTCATTGACGTGATAAGTTTGGCAATGAAATTCTAATGTATAGTTGTCGATACATGTAAAGGAACCACCATGTGGGCAGTATATATATGTAGGTCCCAAATGTAAAAGGATTGTATAGAAATGAGAATCTATGTGCTTTTACTCAAGCGATACGTTGAATTAGTAAGACTATCTATAAGACATTGCTTGTAAGCCTACTAAAGTTCTTATGTTGTCTAAATCTCCTGAAGGTCCGTAGAGTCACTGAGTTGACATATTTGTATGTAATTTGATATATTTACATGGTATATGTGCATATTTGCTAATTTTACATGGTATATGTGCATATTTGCTAATTTTACATGGTATATGTGCTCACATGCATTTATATGTTATGAAAGAGACCTATTACAGCCACAAATTAAGGATTTGTCATTTCAATGCTACATGTGTTAAATTGACTCAGTATAAGCTTTATCATCTCCATTCATGATTATGATTGGGAATATTTTTATTTCATCCTGGTATGGCACACCGGCTGGAGATATTTTTATTTTACCCCGGTATGGCACACAGGCTAGAGATATTTTTATATTTTACCCTGATACGATACACCGGCCGGAGATATATTTATTTTTACCCCGATATGATACACCGACTGGAGTTATTTTTATTTTTTTACCCAGTATGGGACACCCGCTGGAGATATTTTTATTTTTATCCCTGTATGGTATATCAGTTGGAGATATTTTTATTTTTACCCCGGTATGGTACATCGGCTGGAGATATTTTATTTCACCCCGATATGGTACACCGACTGGAAACATCTTTATATGGTTTTTATGGTCGGATGGCTGCCGACAATACAGTTATAGTTTTTTTTATGCATTACTTGGTTCCATTTGTAGTTTACTATTGACTTATTGTCAGGTTTCAGTTTCAAGGATTACAAGTTGTTACTATTCCTTATTTCTGGCTCAGTTATCATTGCTATCTTATATGTTTTATAGTTTTCAGCCTTACATACCAGTACATTTCATTCGTACTGATGTCCCTTCGCCTGGGGACCTGCTTTCGTGCCTCAGGTGCAGGTAGAGGTCGAGATTGCCAATTACAGTAGTAGTTCATGAGATCAGCGGATGTGTTGGTATGCTCCTTTCTTTCTATAGATAAGATCTGGTTTTGTTTCAGTTAGAGTTTTGCGATGCAGTTATGGGTAGGTCAGAGCCCTGTTCCGACCCTCAGTCAGTTTACTCTTTACAGGCTTTGTGGACTTAGTGTGTACAGTGTTATTCAGTTTGTGGCCTAGTCGACTTTTTGTTGTTTGGTTTAGCATACTCATAGCGTTGTTTGCATTTCAGTTGTTTACGCTGAATTGGTTGGAAATTATGGGTCCAGTTTGTACTCCAGTTGATTGTGACAGGTGGCATGGATGGCCTAAGTGTTATAGTTACAGATGTCATAGAGCCGGCATCCCGATTAGTCAGGTATCGGGAGCCAATCGTGCCCTCCCCCAGTTTTGGGGCGTGACGCAAAGTATGGTGTGGCGAAAATTAGAGAAGGTATAAGTCATTTGGTGAATTTGATTAGCAAGCTTGTGACCATACTAGTAGGAAGTCAGGTTCAGTAGGTCCATCAGGTCCAGACTCCACCACCTTCACGTGAAGTGTATGGAGAAGGCCACGCTTATTCAGGTTGTCTACTTAACCTCGAATCCATATTTTTTGTGGGATAACAAGTTCGTGGTGGAGGTTTTACAGGTAACTACTATAACCAGGGGTATAGGAATGTAGCCAATCCCTCATGGGGAGGGAATCAGAATTTTTGAAGGCCCCAGAATACCTATCTGAGACCTCAGGGCCAGCAGTTAAGTAGTTTATTTGAGGAAACAATGAAACAATGGATGGTGAAGCGGGCCTAGGTGGTGAATGAGATATAGAATTCCATCCATGAGTTGGAGAGACAGATGAGGCAACTGGCCCTGCAACAGATTAATAGACCACAAGGGGCACTTCTAAGTAACAACAGAGAAGAACCCCAAGGAAAATGTGAGTGCAATCACTTTGCGCAACGGTAAAAAGCTAGGTGAGGTGATCCACAAGAAAAAAAATTGATGAAGAGAAGGTTGTGATATCCAAACCGGAGGTTGGTGAGTCAAGAAACGCAAAGCCAAAGTTGGTAGAAACCAAGCCACCCCCTCTATTTCCTCAAAGATTTAAGCAGCAGAAGGAGGACTCAACCTGCCAGAAATTTCTTGAGGTGTTGAAGCAGGTATATATTAACTTACCATTGGTGGAGCTTTTTCAGGAAGTTCCAAAGTATGCTAAGTATTTGAAGAACATTGTGGCCAATAAGAGAAGGTTAACAAAGTTTGAAACTGTGGGTTTCATAGAAGAGTGTAGTTCTCGGGTTCAAAACAAAATTCCCAAAAAGTTGAAGGACCCCGAGAGCTTCACCTTCCAAGTGGTGATTGGGAAAAAGTAAGTAGGTTCGGCATTGTGTGACTTTGGTGCAAGCATTACTCTGATGCCTACATCCTTGTTTAGAACCTTGGGTTTAGGTGAACCACATACCTATAGAAGATTCCTTGGGAAGAAGCAAAATCCCTAGTTCTTGGCTTGAGAGGTCTGCCTGAGTTCTGCATATAGTTATTGAGAGGAATAAGGAAAAATACTCAGCTAATTCCCTGAATTCCCTTCCCAAATACCACAAATTGACGTAGTTTAGGAATTAAAAAGAGTGGGGAGTTATGAAAATACCCTTGGGAAAACACACTTAAACATGCTGCTAGTCGTCACGGGCCACACCACGAGTCATTGGTTGTTACCATGACTCGTGGTGACAAGTCATGACATGCTGGACCAAATTTTCATCCTCTGATCTTCTTACCCCGGGTGTTAGTCCCAACCCGATATTACATACCACGAATCATCCCATGTCTCGTGGTATGTCAATAGTCTAGCACCTTTCATGAACATTCACCCAATGATTCCATACCATGACCCTCACCAGGCTACCATGAGTCTTCCTTTGACTCGTGGTCACTGAAATAGTCCAGTATAGTTCTCTGAAGTTTATGCAATCCATTACTACAACTCATGGTATGGTATAATGAGTCTTTATATGACTTTTGGGTTTCGGGAAACTAGAACATGAAACTCAGACTGCTCACCATGAGTCTGACCATGACTCGTGGTACCTTCTAATGAGTCGTACTTTGACTCATTCTAAGAAAAAAATTCACTCCTTGCCGGTTTCATGCTCCATATCTAGGGTATAGTTATAGGGACTTTTGGGGTATCACAATATCTCTCCCTTGGGATATGATCAATTGCATGGAGTGCCCTTGTCCATCATATCAGACAGAGGTACCCAATTTACCTCTCAATTTTGGAGGTCGTTTCAAAAAGGACTACGTACTCAGGTTAAGCTAAGCACAACATTTCACCCACAAATGGATGGTCAAGTGGAGCAGACAATTCAGACTCTCGAGGACATGTTGAGAGCATGCGTGATTGACTTAAAAGGTGGTTGGGATGATCATTTGCCTCTTATTGAGTTTGCGTACAATAATAGCTACCATTCCCGTATTCAAATGGCTCCGTTTGAGGCTCTCTATGGGTGGAGATGTAGATTACCTATTGGTTGGTTCAAAGTTGGTGAAGCTGCAACGATAGGACTAGATTCAGTCAATGAGGCCATGGAGAAAGTTTAGCTCATACAGGACAGGTTGAAAATAGCTCGAAGTTGCCAAAATTCCTATGTCGATATGAGAATGAGAGGAATTGAGTTTGAAGTGGGTGATTGGGTGTTTTTAAAGGTGTCTCCCATTAAGGGAGTGATGAGCTTTGGAAAGAAAGAAAACTTAGTCCTCGTTATGTTGGCCCCTACCGAATTGTGAAGCGGGTTGGTAAGGTGGCATATAAATTGGAGTTTCCCTCAGAATTAGCTTCTATTCATCCTATTTTTCACGTATTGCTTTTAAAGAAGTGATTGGGTGATTGTCCCGGTGGAAAGTGACGGTGTGAAAGACAGCCTTAGCAATGAGTAGGTTCTGGTGAAAATACTGGATCATCAGGTTCGAAGGCTAAGAAACAAGGAAGTATCTTCAGTCAAGGTTTTATGGAGAAATCAACATGTTGAGGGAGCTACGGGGGAAGCCGAAGCAGACATGATGGCCAGATACCCACATTTGTTCTCTACCGGCTCAGTTCCTATTTGAGGTATCAGTTTTTCCCTAAAACTCTATTCAGTTTCATGTTCAGTTCATGTGCCCCAGGTTATTTCATGTATATGGATGTATGTATGACTCATGGATTTGGTTCAGCCATGTAGTTTAAATCGGAGTTAGCCATTCCGTCAGTTTTTTGGTGGTATGATCAGTAATTGAGTATGATGGTTGCAATTTCTCTATTTTCTATATGCTTTCCCATATTCGATGACGAATGGTCCCAAGTGGGAGATATTGTCATGCCCCAAAACTAGGGTAGGGCGCAATTGAAACTCGATTCATGGTCGATCGAGAAGCCGGCTATATAACATCTTAAATGTAACATTAAGGCTGACCAAGCCACCTGTCACAACCAACCAGGATAAATACTGGGACAATAATGCCTTGACAATTATAAATATGCAACCTGGAAAGCCGACAAGGCTACAATAAAGCTAAACAAAGTAATGAAAAATCAATACGACTACATAACCCATACAACTAAACAAACTAGTCAACATCAGCCTCTACAGAGTAAACAAACTGAAATGCACAGGACAGGGCCCCGGTCTACCCATGCTGTACACAAAACTGAAAATAGTCCACACCAGGACATGGCTCCTGGAAGAGAGGAGCATACCACTATTCTGCAGAAATTTGGCTCCTACTACGTTCGATGATATGAGCCTCGGCCTATACCTATAACACGATTGCGGGAAGGATCCCAAGATGAAGGGACGTCAGTATGAATAAAATGTACTGGTATGTAAGACTGAAAACTGTAAACATGTAAGATAAAAATGATAATTAGGCCTTAGTAACAACCTGAAATTCTGAAAACAGAAACCTGACAATAACTCATTATTGAAGTATAAATGCAACCATCTAATGCACAACAAAGACTATAACTAAAATGCCAGCAGAAAGCCGACCATAAGATCTATACAATCCGTCCAGCCAGTGTACCACACCAGGGTAAAGATAAAAATGCCTCCAGCCGGTGTACTATACCGGGGTAAAAATAAAAATGCCTCCAGCCGGCATACCATACAGGGGTAAACTCCGCCCAGCCGGTGTACCACACCGGGGTAAAATCAATAAGACCTCAATCCGGTGTAACACACCGAGGTAAAATCAATAAAGCTTAGACAAAATCATAAATGGAGCCGATATGGCTTAATACTGGACCAACTCAATACATACAACATAGAAATGACGAATACTAAACATGTGTCCTGCATAAGCCTCCTTCGTAATGCATAACTGGAACTGAGTACATATAACATGCAAAGCTAAAAAATAGAACTTAAATGCATGTAGTAAAAACTTGTATGAATCATAAGGAACTACGGATAACCTAAGAGTTTCAACAAAATTTGTAGATCGTCTCCACGGGACATAGGAGCTCAGAAACCCGCTAGCTTGTCGTTCGGCTTAAGGGAAAGGGATTATGAAATCTCCCCTTGGCCTGAAATATTTCATAACATACACATAAGATAAGGGACAACCATAACCAGGTAATCCTAATTCGGTAAGCTCGTTTACCCTCATAGCTTGCGACGTCTTTACGTGGCTTAAAATCGTTTACATGTCCTCATCTCGGCTCTTTCACCAATTTAAGATAGAAACCATACCTTTAAACACACTTAAAATGACATATATATACAAATGAATACAGTAAGGACAAGCTAACAATGCCCATGCTGAGGGGTCTCCAACTCAATGTACAACTGCGACAACAATCAACACAATATCACACTTTAGGTATCTCCCTTCGGCTAGGCATAATCTTAACATTTATCCTCAATAAAACATGGGACTTTAAATCTTAAATGAAGCTTAACATACTGCCTCAAGACTTTTAAAAAGGTTGTTGTCTCATTCGGTTCACATCACACGAATCGTTCTTGAAAGAATGATAGACGGGGCGCCTTACATACCTTGTTACGACGAGCTTTCCTTAGTCTCTTCTGTCCTCCAACAACCCATGTTTAGTATTATTCAATTACTTGAAGTTATACTCATGTAACAAGCCTGGTTTGAGCCAATTTCCTAGACAAAATGTCATCCCAACAGAAGCCATAACAACAATACAAAAAAACATTTCATTACTTTGTTTTAACTTGTTTCCGCAGTCTTTAAGGGAGAAATAAAATGGTGAACTTACCTAGATTTTTCTTGTTATTATTCCCCATAATAAAAGGAGTATATTCCCAGCAAAACACAGATGTATCAACCTCTAAAAAGGGGCAAAAACGTCACCCAAAAACACACAAAAAATGAGCCACAAAACCAAATTCAACCTCTAGCTTTAGCTCAGAAAATACTTGCAAGTTTAATAGCTAGAAATGGTAACCCTTTTCTTGTCTTGCACTCCTACTAATATGGAATATATAGGAAGCTTAAAATGATTGCAAACACAACAGCTTCACAGCCCAAAGAATGGCAGAAACTTCAGCTAAACACACATGAAAAAAACAACCTAGCCTAGCTTTGAATTTTCAAGATTTTAGCTAAGATTTTTGGTAAGTTTAAAGGATAGAATCCTTACCTCCTCCCTTGAATCCAACCATTAACAAAAGGTAGTATATATTCATCTAAGTATACCTCCGAAAATGAAGAAAAAACATCATAAACATGCTTCAAAAACGCAGCAACAAGACTCACCGATGCCTCTCTTCAACTTTGCAATGATCTTCTTCACTTGGCTTAAATTTTTTGTTGATGATTTGCCTTGATTTGTCTTAGTTTTTGGCTGTAAAATACCGAGAGAAGTTTCCCCTAAGCAGGCAGTTCGAATTTGGATAGGAATGATATGATTTGAGCAGCAAACAACTTAAATAAATAGGGGTAGGGCGGTGGAGGCAGTAGGGCGTCATGCCCGCGTCATCGCTCGCGATGGTTCAGTTAAATGCCCATAACTTTTTATTCCGAACTCCGATTGATAAGTGGTTTGATGTTATGAAAGCTAGACTCAAAGAACTTTAATTTGATAGATAGTGGGGCTCCTAATTAATTATATATTGGGAGATATGGTCGTTTAAATTTGATCCTTACTTATGAACTTCACATACTCTTTGGTTTTTTGATCGTACACATTTCCCTTGACACCTAGGAACAATATACAACCCATACTTTCCCTAACCTAGCATAAAACATCAAATAATTACCAATAAAAATTTCGGGGTGTTATATTCTCCCCCCTTTAGGAACATTCGTCCCCGAATGGAAATTAATTTCACTTAATATGCATCAAAATAAGTATCAAACACATACCTTAACATCACGTCGACATCGTAAATAGGTGAGGATATTTATTCTTCATTTCCTCATCTGCCTCCCAAATCACTTCCTCGATGTTATTACTTTGTCGTAATATCTTAACTAAGGCTACTTCTTTGGTTCGAAGTTTCCTGACTTGCCGGTCAAGAATAGCAACTAGAACCTCGGTGTAGGTCATCTCCTTAGAAATTCGGACATCATCGATAAGCATAACATGAGTTGGGTCTCCTATACACTTCTGCAACATCGATACATGAAATACTGGGTGGAATGCCACTAATTCTGGTGGCAACTCCAACTCATAGGCCACTTTTCCTATCCTGCACATAACTCTATAAGGCCCAACATATCTAGGACTCAACTTTCCTTTTCGGCCAAATCGCATGACGCCTTTCATAGGTGACACTTTCAAGAAGACCCAATCATTATCAACAAACTCCAGTGCTCGACGGTGTACATCTTCATAAGACTTTTGCCTGCTCTGGGCTGTCTGAAGTCGATCTCTAATAAGTTTAACCTTGACAATAGCTTGTTGCACTAAGTCTGGCCCCAATAACTCTGCCTCACTGAGTTCAAACCAGCCCACTGGTGACCTGCATTTTAGCCCATATAAAGCTTCATATGGAGCCATCTGAATACTTGCCTGGTAGCTGTTATTATAGGTGAACTCAATCAAGGAAACATGATCATCCCAGCTTCCACCAAAATCTAAAACATAGGCACGCAACATGTCTTCAAGTGTTTGAATGGTGAGTTTAGCCTGTCCGTCTGTCTGAGGATGAAATGCGGTACTGAGGCTTACCTGAATGCCCAAGCCTTTCTGGAAAGACTTCTAGAAGTTTGTTGTGAACTGAGCACCTCTGTCAGAAATAATGGACAAGGGGACACCATGTAGGCGAACTATCTCTCGTATATAAAGCCTAGCATAATCCTCTGCAGCATATGAGTTCTTAACTGGCAAGAAGTGAGCTGATGTAGTTAATCTATCAACTATTACCCAGATAGAATCATGCTCCCACTTCCAGGATGGAATTTCTATATCCTGCACCAAATCTCCAGGCCTCTCGTGCTCAACCTTTACCTGTTGGCAATTGGAACATTGAGTCACAAGACTGGTGATGTCCTTTTTCATGCCATTCCACCAATATAGTTGCCTCAGGTCATGATACATCTTTGTGGCACCTGGGTGTACTGAATATACAGAATAATGAGCTTCATTCATAATTTTTTCCCGTAGTTCACTAGGTACACATAGATGGCCCTAGTATCTAAGAACTCCATCGGGTCCACAATCAAATAGGATCTTCTTCTGTTGCGGTATATTATCTCTCAGTAAGACTAACTCTGCATCATCATATTGCCGTTGCTTAACTTCCTCTACCAAAGACGATTCTGCTGTGTTTTTAACAATAACACCTCCATCTTCGGCATCCCGTAACCGAATTTGTAACTCATCCAACTGGCGTAGAGCCTTCATCATTTCAATCCTGTCGACCTGAATATGAATCAAGCTACCCATAGACTTGCGACATAGCGCATCAGCTACAACATTTGCCTTGCCCAGATGATACAGAATGCTAACATCATAATCTTTCAGCAATTCTAACCACCTTCTCTGGCGTAAATTCAACTCCTTCTGTTGAAACAAATACTGGAGGCTCTTATGATCTATGAAGATATCAACATGTACTCTGTATAAGTAATGGCGCCAAATCTTCAATCCAAATACCACTGCGGCCAACTCAAGATCATGGGTAGGATAATTTTGCTCGTGCTTCCTCAACTGTCTAGAGGCATAAGCAATGACCTTGCCTGTTGCATCAGAACACAACCTAGCCCAACTCTAGAAGCATCACAATAGACCACATAACCCTCAACACCCTCTAGAAGGGTCAGGACAGGTCCTGAAGTCAGCCTATCCTTCAATTCCTGAAAACTTCGCTCACATGCCTCTATCCACTGAAACTTAGCTGCTTTATGAGTCAACTTTGTCAATGGTGCAGCGCTAGTAGAGAAACCTTCCACAAATCGGCGATAATAACCTACTAACCCCAGAAAGCTGCGAACCTCTGTAGGATTCAAGGGTCTGGGCCAAGTCTTTACTACCTCTATCTTCAGACCATCCACTCTTATACCTTCAGCTGTAATTACATGACTAAGGAAAGCCATAGATGTTAGCCAAAACTCACATTTAGAAAATTTAGCATATAACTTGTGCTCCTGTAGAGTCTATAATACTTCTCTCAAATGACCTGCATGATCGGCCTCGGATCGTGAGTAAATCAGAATATCATCAATGAAGACAATCACTAATACATCAATAAAGGCCTAAACACCCGATTCTTCAGGTCCATAAAAGCTGTTGGGGCATTAGTAAGACCAAATGACATCACTAAGAACTCACAATGGCAATATCTAGTCCTGAAGGCAGCCTTGGGGATATCAACTTCCCTAACCCGTAACTGATGGTACCCGGATCTCAAATCAATCTTTGAGAAGCATCTAGCACCCTATAACTGGTCAAATAGGTCATCAATCCTGGGAAGTGGGTACTTATTCTTAATCATAACCTTATTTAGCTGCCTATAGTCGATACACATTCTTAACGACCCATCTTTCTTTCGCACAAAGAGCACTGGTGCACCCCAAGGCGATACACTAGGTCGAATGAATCCCTTCTCGAGCAGATCTCTCAGCTTCTCCTTTAATTCCTTTAGCTCTGCTGGAGCCATTCTGTAAGGAGGGATCAATATAGGCTGAGTACCTGGAAGTAGATCAATAGAAAAATCTATCTCCCTTTCGGGAGGAATTCCAGGAAAATCCTCTGGAAAGACCTCAGGGAACTCATTTACAATTAGAATTGACTGGAGAGTCGTAGGCTCACATTCCCAATACCCGAACCAAGTGAGAAATACAACCCTTAGATATCAACTTCTGAGCCTTAAGATATGAAATAAACTTACCTTTAGGCATAGCGGCATCACCTTGCCATTCCCGGACTGGCTCGCCGGGAAAATTGAATCTGACAACTTTAGCTCTACAATCAACATTAGAATAACATGACGCCAACCAATCCATACCCAAACTGACTTCAAAATCAACCATTTCAAGCTCAACTAGATTAGCTAAGATTGATTTATCATATACGAATACTATGCAGTTCCGGTAAACTCGTCTAGCTAACACAGATTCGCCAATTAGAAACAACAAACGGTATAGATAATAACTCAGGGACTGTCTCAAACTGACTCGCAACCAATGGAGTGACATAAGAGAGTGTAGAACCAGTAGCAAGTAAGACATATACTGGACAAGAAAAAAATAATCAAAGCACCTATAACGACATCAGGTGAGGCCTCCTGGTCCTGTCGACCGCCCAAAGCATAAAATCGATTTCGGGTTTCCCCAGAACTAGAAGCCTCTCTCCCTCTGCCTCTGCAATGGCCTGTTGCTAGCTGAGGATCAGGTTTGGGAGGTCAAACGGAGGATGAAGAAGCAATCGCTGATCGCGCCTGATCCGCCTCGAACCTATCTGAACAATCCCTCATAAAGTGCCCTGGCTTCACAAAACGATAACATACATTCTACCCCTGACGACACTGATCTGAATGAGATTTCCCACACTGGGTCAAGGCGGCAATGGTGGTCGCCTCTACCCCGCCCACTCCTATCGTCGAGAGCTAGATGGAGCTGGGCCTTGGTCCCTTCTCTGTCCCTGAAACTAAGGTGGGGCACTCCCTATTGGCCTAACTGACTGCCTGGATGGCTGAGCCCATGGGTCACCCTATGGCCCTCTGTAAGGACCCACAGTCCTAGCTCTTTTCTGTTGCTCATGCTATCTCCGATTATCCCATAAGTGATGATCCAAATCCTCTACCCTATGGGTGAAATCTTGAATTCATGAAATGTCCATGTGCTCCTGAGTAGATACCCCCAAGCAATCTCAAGCTATATGAAGCCCCAACCCTAACACGAACCGATGAACTCTATCCTCCATCGTCTGAACCATGTGAGGAGCATACCTGGCAAGAGAATTAAACCGAAGACAATACTCACGCACACTCAAACTTCCTTGATCTAGGTGAAAGAACTTCTCAGCTTGAGCCTGTCGAAGCTCCCGGGGTAGATAGTGGTGCATAAAGGCCTTAGAAAAATCTTCCCACTTAGCTGGTGGTGCATCGACTCCTTTGGATTGAGCCCAAACCTCATACCATAATATGGCCACATCACATAGTCTGAAGGCCGCCAACTCTATTTCCTCAGTCGTTGTAGCTCGCATCACCTTTAACACCCTATAAGTCTGATCGATAAAGTCCTGAGGATCCTTGCTCTGGTCTGATCCGGTGAATATAGGAGGGCTCAAACTCAAGAACTCGCAGGCCCTGGAACTCTCAATTGTTTGGCCTCTATGTCTCTCCATCTCCTCCAACCGTCGCTCTTGACCTGCGGCTATACGAGCCATCAGCTGAACAGCTTCCTCAAGACCCTGTCCTTTCGAAACCATTGGAGGTACCACAGGCGTGGGAGGGTCTGCCACTCTACTACCCTCAAGTATTTCTTGTACGGGAGGAGCTGGAGGTCTATCTGCCATTTCTCTGGTTGGAGCGGGAGGAACTATAATACTTGGGGCAGGAGATTCACTCTGAGCCTCTGACCTGTCTCTCTGATCCACTGGAGGGAGAGTAGTACCCTCCCCAACAGTTGTGCCAATGAACCTTGTAGTTGTTCGTGCCCGATTCACGCGTCCGCAAGTGTACGGGTCGTGCAGGCAATATAGTGGCTCTTTTTAAGAATCGGATTGTCGAACCCACAGGGACTGGACCCATTCCTCTAGTGTGATCTTAAATACTTCAAGTGTTGGTTATAGACATTTTTGATTGAGATTAATTAAGTCTAAGTTTGGGTCAACGATGTATTCTAAAATTACTCTAGGAGCAACATAGAGTTAAAACCAATTAATCATGCGATACTACGATTTGCAATGGGTTAAGAATGGAACTATCAATTGTTATTTCACATAATTAGAATTGCATGTTTATGGTCTTTCGAGCCTCTAAACATGGCAATCTAGCCTCACTGCATCATTGTGAGCGAGGAGTTTAATTTTCTAGTCGCGGGCAATCAATTATGTTGTGGTTTACGGGGAAACGATTAGGGACTTTCGTGCGTCTAACCATTTAACTCAACTTATCCTCACAACTACTTCTTCGAGTGGTGATGTGACATCCCAAGTTGGTCTTTCATAACCCCCGTGTCTCAACCAAGCACGGTGTTAGGTATATTTCTATCCTGACACAAAAATCTTTCCCGAGATACAAACATGCTCCTCACATTCTCATGTCCTGACCTAGGTAATGCTTTCTCAAGCTATTACTCAAGCTAACAAATATGCTTTCATGGTGATCAATCATAAAAAACAACCAACAATCCAGAATGCAAGACGAAAACAACAATCAATAACTTAATTCCAAAACAATTTCATAAAATCACAATCATAATTCATGGCTTCAACCCTAGAGGAAGGGTTCTTGCTATTCATGTTCGTAAAACTACAATTAACTAATACTAAACTAACATACTTACATGAATTTGGTAGATGATAAGGGAATTTGATAAACCCTAGATGAGTTCTCCCACTTCTCCATTCACTCCTAGGTGGTTTTTCAGAATAAAATCGTGACCCCCTGATTTTAGGAGCTAAGGGACCTATTTATAGTAAATGGAAAACGTGCATAATTTAGCCTGCCATGGAACGACTCCATGTCACGGAGTGTATCTCGGAGCACTGCCTCCGTAACACGGAGGTAATGCGAAGGCACACTGGAAATCACCCCGAAGTTTGGCCTCGGCAGCACCTTGCCGCGTTGGCAGCGTGTCACGCTGCTTGGGCAGCGCGTTGGCATGCTGCTGGCGCGCAGTTGGCCTGGCGTGGCATAGCTGTGGCGCTCAGCTCGCCTGCCTGCTTGCTGTCTACACTCGTGCGCCTGGCATAGGCGTGGCACGGCGCTGGGCGCGGCACACGCACAGCGTGGCACGCTGCCTGGCACAGCCAGCCTTGCCAAGACATGCTTTTCTGCCGACTTTCGCCATTTGCTCCCGACTCCATTCCTCTACTTCACCAACTTATGAATTAGTTCCTCAAAAATCCTTGAAACCTACAAAACAAGGACTAATCATGTTGGTTAGCACATATATTCACATTTATATAAAATCACATGAAAGTATGTAAAATAACTTAGATAAACAAGACTAAATTAAGGTATAAAGCGTATCTTGGGCATGCTATTTTTGCCCGTGATCACAACCCCACACTTAAAGCCTTGTTCGTCCTCGAACAACCTTTTACATATCATGCATATGGAGACTCCCACATAACTAATTTGGCAAGATAATTCAAGCTACGGCTATAATGATTACGTGAGATAACAAGCTAAAGATAGAGCATACACAATTTAATCACCGAGATGAAATACCACAACGTTAAGACTTCTTAACCTCAAGAATCGACTCTCAATCTTAGCAAACTTGTGCAGATCAACTACTTAAGAAATCCCACATGAATTATATCCTTCATTCAACATGTGCCCCTCACGGAAAGAGAGTTACCCAATCACATGCAAAAATCATTTTTACATCACAACCTGTGTGGGTAAATAAATAGAATTACACTCACTCTCACAAAGAATTCACATGCATCATGTAATGACCCATAAGCTTGCCCTTAGTGTTTTATTCCACTAATTTTAGGATGTGTGAATGTAAGATCAAGTAGGACTTAATGGGTTGTACTGTAGGCTAAGGGACAGGTAGGTACTATTATGGCCAGTAATAGTGACTATCTTTCCTAAGCGCTTTTAATACATTACGCCCTCCTTACAAACTTCCCTTCCCTTACTTTACCTTTCTCTCCTTTCATCTTTCTTGTTCCTCTTATGTTCCCCCATTTCTTTAGGCATTTTTAGCTTATTAGTAAGGAGTTCTATAAATAATTTTTCATTAATTTGTTTTCTTGCTCCTTACTAATAATCAACCATTTTCACGCATGTGCACCTTTGTCCTTTTCTCACTTCTGCAACTTGCTACTTTTCCTTTCTTTTCACTCCTTTACTCTTTCATATTTTTCCACTCAAGCGCTTAGGAGTTTTGGATCAAACACAAGGCTACTGAAAGAAAAAGGATTAAGCTTATGTTGCAGCTGTCAAAGAATAGGCTGAAGGTTCAACGGGGCTAACTAGGATTAATCTTTCCAAGGTAGGTAAAATGAGGGATAAAAATTTGGTTCATTCAAAGAAATGCCTAAATCATTTCCTCCTATTCACATCCTTCATTTCGTTTTATAAACACACCAGGCAAGTTCTAGACATTCCACAATGGCACAGAATACTCAAAAACCTTACACTCATGGCACATGCTCAAAGCAAGACATATTCATCAGACTCTTACTCAGCTAATCACAAGAATTCAGAATTAAGCTTCAATCGTATTGAGTCAAATTCAAGAGCTTAAGTGTCTCAAACAAAGTTATACAATTGCATGCTTCACACTGAACATACTTGCATCTTCCAATCACGTATAGCACATAACAAGAACATCAAGCACCAATTAGTTATGGTTTCAAAACCCAACACCTACCGACTAATTTTTCCTCAAGACGGTCGTCATCCATCCATCGTCGGAAACAATCCCTAAGTATGACTAAAAACAGTATATACAGACGAAGCAAAAAAAAAAAAATTTTATTCTTCGATTCAAAGACCCCCCGTCGGAAAAGAACCGAAAAGAAAAACCAACGGGTGATGAAGTCATGCTTACTTCACAAAAATTTTCAAAATTTTAAAATTTTTCAAATTTCTCAAGCATTAGCATTACACTCACCACAAATTTGTTAAGCACAAAAATTTAGAAATTTAAAATTTCCCTCACCCCACACTTAAATCATGCTATGTCCTCATAGCATCAAATTAAAATTTAAAAAGGGTGAGAAATACTCCCTGAGGCCTTTAGCCTAGAAAATAGCATGCTTTTCTTCAGTTTTGCACAAGTGTGTGTCGACCCCACACTTTTTATCGTCCATACTTTTTAGCTTCCTCCTCCACGGGTACTCAGACTTCCCCTCCATCCGTGCTTAACTTTCCACCAAAAACAACACAAGATGAAAAATAAATAAAATCAACACACATGCAATAACTTAAAATGGTACCTGTGGTACCCTTGGGTTGCCTCCCAAGCAGCGCCTTATTTTACGTCATGGCCCGACGTGGACTGTCCTTTTCAGGACATCCTCATACCTGGGTTCTCTTTCGAGAACCATCTCCTTTTCTTTTGCAGTTTAGAGTAAACAACCTTCACTCTGTTCCTCTCTTTCTCCAACTTCTTCTCAATTTGAAGCACTTTATCAGACTCGGGCTGAACACTTGTAATTGCCTTTGGCCCTGCACCTGTGGAATCCTCCACCCAACACTTATCCTCTGCCAACACACTAACGTGACAAAGGTTTCTATAGTGTGCAGATGGGTTCATTTCTTGGTAAACGCGGAAGATTTCTTCTTCATCCTCAACCCTCATTTTCAGGGTCCCTGCTTTCAAATCAATCACCGCTCCTCCAGTGGCCAAGAATGGCCGTCCCAAGATCAGGGGTACCTGGTCATCAACCTGAAAATCCAAGACAATAAAATCAGCAGGTATAATGAACTTACCTACTTTGATGAGAAGGTCCTCTATTATTCCATCAGGTGTCACTCGCGACTTGTCAGCCAACTGCAGCATCAACCTTGTCGGCCTCGGTTTTCCTAACCCCAGGGTGTTGAATAAGGATAGGGGCATTAGATTAGCTGCTGCCCCTAAGTCACACAAAGCTCATAGCACCTCAGCTTTACCAATTTGTATGGGGAGGGTAAAACTCCCTGGGTCTTTGAGCTTCTTTGGAATTTTGCTCAATACCCTATGACTGCACTCCTCAGTCAGTGCTACAGTATGGACATCCACCAATCTCACTTTGTTCTCCATCACGTCCTTCAAGTATTAAGCATACTTGGGCATTCCCTGCAAAGCATCAAGAAGAGGCAAATTTATGTGAAGTTCTCTGAAGCTCTCAAAGAACTTTTTGAAGCATTCCTCCTCCTTGCTCTTTCTGAATTTCTGAGGGAATGGTGGTGGTGGTCTTTGTGCTGGCTGCAATGAAAGTTGCGCATTTTGTTGCACAGCACTCTGATTATCTCCCATGTTGATGGATGGTCCTGGTCTAACCAACTCCGGCTGCACCCCCTTTCTCAGCTCTTTTGGCACTGCATCAGCTAATTGCTTACCGTTTCTCAGACTGATGGCATTGATCTGCCGGGGGTTAGGATCTGTGTCACTAGGTAATCCCCCTTGTGATCTCCTATTTTGAGCAGCTGCTATCTGACCCACTTGTTTTTCAAGATTGCGGGTGGCTACTTGCTGATTCATTAAGTCTGCTGCCATCCTCGCCTGATTTTCCGCTAACTGATTCTGGGTCTCCATAATTTTATGCAGTGTTTCCTCAATGCTGCTACTCAATTGCCCATCATCTTGCCTATTCTGCCGATACTTCTGTTGTTGAGGTTGCATATAATTCTGCTTTTGGTTTCCACCCCAAGAAAAATTCGGGTGGCCCTGCCAATTTCTGTTGTAACTGGTTTCAAAATTTTGATTGTTGCGCTGCACATTACTAACAAAATTGACTGACTCCGGATTGGCTCCACAAGATTCTGCATAGTGCCCATTATTACCACAAATTCCACACCAACTCGGAGCTTGCTGAACTGCATTAACCTGGCCCTGGTGTTGGTTCATACTCAGTTTATTGAACTGTGTCATCATTTGATGCTGGAACGAAGCTAACTGTGCTGCCAAGGCATTCAAACCATCTACTCCTATCAACCCCGATCTCTTTCCTGCCCCTCTCGATGACTCGCTGTGCCACTCAGGATTTCCTTGTGCAAATCTATTCAACTTTCCCAAGCCATATACAAGTTCTCATCAGGTATGAGCCAGCACTTCATTTGATTGCTGGTGATGGGGGCAGTCTCTCAACAATGACTTGAATCTTTCCCAAGCCATATACAAGTTCTCATCAGACCTCTGCTTGAAACTGAGTATTTCACTTCTCAACTTTGCAGTTTTGCCTGAGGGGAAGAATCTGATAAGGAACTTCTTAGCCAAGTCATTCCATGAAGTTATGGAGTTCGGTGGCTCAGCCTTCAGCCACTTTTTCGCCTCTCCCAACAGTGAAAATGGGAAGAGGGTTATTCGGACATAATTTGTGGACATGCCGGTGGGGACGAACCTGTCACTAATCTCTAAAAAGCTCTGTAGGTACTTCTGCGGGTCCTCATGTGCCATCCCAGTGAATTGACCACTAGAATGTAACAGCTGCACCACGTTCTGTTTAAGCTCAAAGTGCCCTCCAGGCTCCGGTTTACGGATGCTAGAGGTCACATTCGTCGCTAGTGGGATTGCCACTTTGCGAACTGGTCTAGCTGCCATTGCTTCCGATGACAATTGTGCTTGTCCCGCGGGTGGTTGTTGTTGTACCTTTTCTTGAAGTCTCTTCAGCTTTTGCTCTAGAGCTACTCTCCTTCGCGAATGGATTTGACGTTCAGGTTCTAGCAACGGTTCCACAAGCTCTCTATTTCTAGCCAGCTAGGCAGGACAACCTGTCACCTGCAAATAAACAGACTCAGACCAAGTTTTTCAACACTTAAGGAAATTTCAAAAATCACACAAAAATAGATAAATTATCAAAACTTCGCCGAGTCCCCGACAACGGTGCCAAAAACTTGTTCGTGCCCGATTCGTGCGTTCGCAAGTGTACGGGTCGTGCAAGTAATATAGTGGCTCTTTTTAAGAACCGCATTGTCGAACCCACAGGGACTGGACCCATTCCTCTAACTATCCATTTCTAGTGTGATATTAAATACCTCAAGTGTTGGTTATAGACATTTTCGATTGAGATTAATTAAGTCTAAGTTTGGGTCAACGAAGTATTCTAAAATTACTCTAGGAGCAACATAGAGTTAAAACCAATTAATCATGCGATACTACGATTTGCAATGGGTTAAGCATGGAACTATCAATTGTTATTTCACATAATTAGAATTGCATATTTATGGTCTTTCGAGCCTCTAAACACGGCAATCTAGCCTCACTGCATCATTGTGAGCGAGGAGTTTAATTTTCTAGTCGCGGGCAATCAATTATGTTGTGGTTTACGGGGAAACGATTAGGGACTTTCGTGCGTCTAACCATTTAACTCAACTTATCCTCACAACTACTTCTTCGAGTGGTGATGTGACATCCCAAGTTGGTCTTTCATAACCCCCGTGTCTCAACCAAGCACGGTGTTAGGTATATTTCTATCTTGACACAAAAATCTCTCCCGAGATACAAACATGCTCCTCACATTCTCATGTCCTGACCTAGGTAATGCTTTATCAAGCTATTACTCAAGCTAACAAATATGCTTTCATGGTGATCAATCATAAAAACAACGAACAATCCAGAATGCAAGACGAAAACAACAATCAATAACTTAATTCCAAAACAATTTCATAAAATCACAATCATAATTCATGGCTTCAACCCTAGAGGAAGGGTTCTTGCTATTCATGTTCGTAAAACTACAATTAACTAATACTAAACTAACATACTTACATGAATTTGGTAGATGATAAGGGAATTTGATAAACCCTAGATGAGTTCTCCCACTTCTCCCTTCACTCCTAGGTGGTTTTTCAGAATAAAATCGTGCCCCCTGATTTTAGGAGCTAAGGGACCTATTTATAGTAAATGGAAAATGTGCATAATTTACCCTGTCATGGAATGGCTCCGTGTCACGGAGTGTATCGCGGAGCACTGCCTCCGTGACACGGAGGTAACGCGAAGGCACACTGGAAATCACCCCGAAGTTTGGCCTCGGCAGCACCTTGCCGCGTTGGCATGCTGCTGGCGCGCAGTTGGCCTGGCGTGGCATAGTTGTGGTGCTCAGCTCGCCTGCCTGCTTGCTGTCTACACTCGTGCGCCTGGCATAGGCGTGGCACGGCGCTGGGCGCGGCACACGCACAGCGTGGCACGCTGCCTGGCACAGCCAGCCTTGCCAAGACATGCTTTTCTGCCGACTTTCGCCATTTGCTCCCGACTCCATTCCTCTACTTCACCAACTTATGAATTAGTTCCTCAAAAATCCTTGAAACCTACAAAACAAGGACTAATCATGTTGGTTATCACATATATTCACATTTATATAAAATCACAAGAAAGTATGTAAAATAACTTAGATAAACAAGACTAAATTAAGGTATAAAGCGTATCTCAGGCATGCTATTTTTGCCCGTGATCAGTAGTCACCTTCCTTGTCACAAGCATACTCTTAAACAATGACATGATTTAGATATCATGGTACTTATGATCTCGACCTATAGAAGGAACTATTAGTAAAAGAAGTGAAACAATTCCTAAATGTCCTGTAGCCTCCTAATTATAAGTATGGTGTACAACATACCCATATGAAAGACTCTACGAGACACGGCTCTGTGGACTCCCTAGGACACGACTTCGTTCTGATAACAAGTCTGTCATGCCCCAGAACTAGGGTAGGGCGCAACTGGCACTCGATTCGTGGTCGATCTAGAAGGCAGCTATATAACATCTGTAAATGTAACACTAAGGCTGACCAAGCCACCTGTCACAACCAACCAGGATAAATACTGGGCCAATAATGCCTTGACATTTATAAGTATGCAACCTGTAAAGCCAACAAGGCTACAATAAAGCTAAAAAAAGCAATGAAAAATCAATCCGACTACATAACCTGTACTACTAAATAAACTAGTCCACATCAGCCTCTACAGAGTAAACAAACTGAAATGATCAGGACAGGGCCCCGGCCTACCCATGCTGTACACAAAACTGAAAATAGTCCACACCAGGACATGGCTCCTAGAAGAGAGGAGCATACCACTATTCTGCAGAAATCTGGCTCCTAATACGTTCGATGATCTGAGCCTCGGCTTGTACCTGTAGCACATTTGCGGGAAGGATCCCAAGATGAAGGGACATCAGTATGAATAAAATGTACTGGTATGTAAGACTGAAAACTGTAAACATGTATGATAAAAATGATAACTAGGCCTGAAATAAGGAGCAGTAACAACCTAAAATTCTGAAAACAGAAACCTAACAATAACTCATTATTGAAGTATAAATGTAATCATCTAATGCACAACAAAGACTATAACTGAAATGCCAGCAGAGAGCCGACCATAAAATCTATACAATCCATTCAGCCAGTGTACCGCACCAGGGTAAAGATAAAAATGCCTCCAGCCAGTGTACTATACTGGGGTAAAAATAAAAATGCCTCCAGCCGGCGTACCATATCGGGGTAAACTCCATCCAGCTGGTGTACCACACCGGTGTAAAATCAATAAGACCTCCAGCCAATGTAACACACCAGGGTAAAATCAATAGATCTTAGAAAAAATCATAATTGGAGCCGATATGGTTTAATACTGGACCAACTCAATACATACAACGTAGAAATGACGAATACTAAACATGTGGCCTACATAAGCCTCCTTCGTAATACATAACTTTAACTGAGTACATATAACATGCAAAGCTAAAAAATAGAACTTAAATGCATGTAGTAAAAACTTGTATGAATCATAAGGAACTATGGATAACCTAAGAGTTTCAACAAAATTTGTAGATCGTCTCCACGGGACATTAGAGCTCAGAAACCCGCTAGCTTGTCGTTCGGCTTAAGGGAAAGGGATTATGAAATCTCCCATTGGCCTGACATATTTCATAACATACACATAAGATAAGGGACAACCATAACCAGTTAATCCCAATTCGGTAAGCTCATTTACCCTCAATAGCTTGCGACGTCGTTACGTGGCTTAAAATCGTTTACACGTCCTCTTTCACCAATTTCATATAGCAACCAGACCTTTAAACACATTTAACATCACATATATATACACATGACATACATTAAGGACCAGATAACAATGCCCACACTGAGGGGTCTCCAACTCAATGTACAACTACGACAACAATCAACACAATATCACACTTTAGGTATCTCCCTTTGGCTAGGCATAATCTTAACAGTTATCCTCAATAAAACATGGGACTTTAAATATTAAATAAAGCTTAACATACTGCCTCAAGACTTTTAAAAAGGTTGTTGTCTCATTCGATTCACATCACACGAATCGTGCTTGAAAGAATGTTAGACGGGGCGCCTTACATACCTTGTTACGACGAGCTTTTCTTAGTCGCTTCTGTCCTTCAACAACCCATGTTTAGTATTCTTCAATTCATTGAAGTTATACTCATGTAACAAGCCTGGTTTGAGCCAATTTCCTAGACAAAATGTCATCTGAACAGAAGCCATAACGACAATACAAAACAACATTTCATTACTTTGTTTTAACTTGTTTCCGCAGTCTTTAAGGGAAAAATAAAATGGTGAACTTACCTAAATTTTTCTTGTGATTATTCCCCAGAATAAAAGGAGTATATTCCCAGCAAAACACATCTGTATCAACCTATAAAAAGGGGCAAAAACTTCACCCAAAAACATACAAAATATGAGCCACAAAACCAACTTCAACTTCTAGCCTTAGCTAAGAAAATTCTTGCAAGTTTAATAGCTAGAAATGGTAACCCTTTTCTTGTATTCCACTCCTACTAAGATGAAATATCTAGGAAGCTTAACATGATTTCAAACACAGCAGCTTCACAGCCCAAAGAATGGCAGAAACTTCAGCTAAACACACATGAAAAAAACAACCTAGCCTAGCTTTGAATTTTCAAGCTTTTAGCTAAGATTTTTGGTAAGTTTAAAGGATAGAATCCTTACCTCCTCCCTTGAATCCAACCATTAACAAAAGGTAGTATATATTCATCTAAGTACTCCTCCTAAAACGAAGAAAAAACGTCTTAAACATGCTTCAAAAACGCAGCAACAAGACTCACCGATGCCTCTCTTCAACTTTGCAATGATCTTCTTCACTTGGCTTCAATTTTTGGTTGACGATTTGCCTTGATTTATCTTAGTTTTTGGATGTAAAATACAGAGAGAAGTGTCCCCCAAGCAGGAAGCTCGAATTTGGATAGGAATGATAAGATTTTAGCAGCAAACAACTTAAATAAATAGGGGTAGGGCGGTGGAGGCTCTAGCGCGTCATGCCCTCATCACCACTCACGATGGTTCGGTAAAATGTCCATAACTTTTTATTCTGAATTCCGATTAACAAGAGGTTTGATGTTCTAAAAACTAGACTCAAAGACCTTTAATTTGATAGGTTGTGGGGCTCCTAATTTATTATATATTGGGAGATATGGTCGTTTAAATTTGATCCTTACTTATGAATTTCACTTACTCTTTGGTTTTTTGATCGTACATATTTCCCTTGACACCTACGAACAATATACAACTCATACTTTCCCTAACCTAGCATAAAACATCAAATAATTAAAAAAAGAAATTTTGGGGTATTATATTTGTAATACCCCGAAAGTGCCCAAGACTAGGCCTGGAAATTTTAAAATGGAAGTTGGCAGAAATCTGGAAAATTATCATAGAACGGGTAATGTAACGAATCGTTTGTTCCACCAAAAATCCATAGGAGGTGATCATGGTAAGGTACAATAGGGTCGAAGTTGGGAGTAATGGGTCAAGGAATGACTCGTGGTTTGATGTCACGAGTCCTTGTTTGTGGGTGTGGTGAGACTGGTCCTTAGTCTAGGAGGAAGTAACGGGTCGTAGGATGATTCATCGTGAGTAACAACAGATTGTGGTAAGTAACCGAGGGAAGGAGTAGGAAAATCTCCAGTCGAGGTGACGGATGGCACGAGTCGTAGTGTGGCTCGTGGGAAGGCCTAGGTGCAGGTCGTCACGGGGAAGTAACGGGAGGATCCAACGGACTGTCATCTGATATAACAACTTGTTTTGTCGAGTCATGGTGTTAGAATCTGAGAAGGTAAGATTTGGGAGTGGATGTAACAGACGGATACCATGAGTCATGGTATCGTCTTATCCTGGTATGACCTGTAGGATTGCTCGTGGTCACTGATAGTATAGAATTTTTAGGAAATTTATTAAGGGTATTTTCATCATTCCTAAGTCCTAGGGTCCTAAACTACGTCATTTGAAGCTCGAAGTGCAGTATTTTATGAGGGGAAAATCTATCCTAGGCTCATTCACATCCATGCATGCATATTGAAGGGGTTTAGGAGGTGATCAAGTTAGATTTCTTCAAGCTTTCCTTCAGTCCTTTTTGGGTAAGATTTCTTCAAGCTTTCCTTCAGTCCTTTTTGGGTAATCAAGGAGTGGTAAAATCATATCTTCCCTAGGTATGTAGCTTTATGAATGGGTGAATCCGTTCACACCCATGCCCAATCTCCCTCTAAATCATGGAAATTCCTATGTTGATTCTATGGGGTTTTAATCCAATGCTTGAATTTCCTAATTCTCTACATGGGTATGATCTAAATGAGTTTTTATTGTCGAATTATGAATCATGGGAAAGTTTTACGTCGTTTTCCATTAAAACCATGTTTTATAAATTCAAATGCCCATTTATGAGAAGTTTATGAAAGTTGAGATTTATGATAAATGTTCATGTATGATGAGATATTATTGATGAAAAGCATGTTTTCAAGTTACCCATGTTTCTAATCATGTTTTAAAGGGAATTGAGTATTTTCAAGCATGTTAAAGTATTGGGCAATGCCCACATGTACAAGTATGATTTATGATTTATGACATGGATTTCATGATTGATCGATTTATGACGTTGGCCGATTCATGGACCCTTGATTCATGGATAAAAATGTATGTAAATGGGGATCAATGATGTTAATTTTTATTTGTCCATGAATCTCATGAATGATGTTTATGATTTACATACGAGTCTAATGTACATGTTTTTGGGAGTAGTGTCTGCTATCAGTAGCCCAGTGTTCAAAGGACTACGCCGATGTCTCATAACTACGTGCCACCATATGTTCATATTGATACATTACAATGTTAATGGATCCCCTCTTTTGTGATATCACATACTGCACGTCCCTTACCCGGCAAGCCTGGGATGACTCTGCCCACTTGAGTGAGGTAGTTGGGGAATCATGTAAGGTTCTACCATGATGGTGTCGGTTATGATGAGTCCTCCCATTGTTCCTCATGATTTATGCATGGTTATATTCATTTTATTTTGGGCTTAAGTCACGTTTAATGAAGCTTTTCTCCTATTATTATGATTATGATTGATTTACAGATGTTTTGAAAATCTTGAGCCTTATGTTACATTATAATATTTATGTTATGAGCATATAGTCCTACTCTTATGAACTTTTATGTATTTTAAATGTCTGTTTTACTTACCTTGCATAGTACATTCCATGTACTGATTGCATACTTTATGCTGTATCATTTCATGATACAAGCTCTAATCTTCATACCCAACACTGTTACTAGCTCTTCCCGGAGTTAGCATCCAGTTCATTGGTGAGTCCTCATCTCCCTAGGACCAATTGATATCAGTTATCCTTTATATTCAGTTCTCTAGACTTGTCGGGGTAGTTGAGGGTGTTGTCTCATCAACCATCGGATATGTTAGAGACTTTAAGACTATATGTAGTATCTAGCTATCATGTATGAAGTGCATTTTTCTTTCTATGTTATGTCATGATTATGCTTCCTCTATGTTATTATGTTGAGTATCCCACTTTATTTGATTGAGTTAGATGTATGTTCATTGATATGTCATGAATTTACGGCACTAGCGATGCTTAAAACTCTATGAATGTGCATGACTTTTGGTACATTAATGTGGATATGACGCGTTTTGGTAGTTTTGTAGGTAAAACAGGTCGTAGGAATAAAAGTTGAGAAGAAGTACTGAATACAGAAAAAGTTGCCTCAGACGAGCTGCACTACAATCATTGATCCTTACAACGGGTCATTCTGATTGATCATAGGAAGATATAGAAAAGTTGGCAAACTGAAGTCTCATACAACGGATGGCTCCTACGGGTTGTACAAACTTTCAACAGATCATCTTGTGTGGTTGTGGAAAGAATTAGAGAAATTGACCAAAATCTGGCTGGGTACAATGGACAAACAGGACAGGCCATACTTTCTAAGGATGGGTCGTTCTGAGGGCTCGTACCTTTAAGTTCAGAAATAATGATCAAGCGGATAGGAAACAACGAACAGGATCAACGACTCGTGGGATCTTACAACAAGTCGTTGTTTGGGGCATATTTTGAAAGGAGTCAAGTTAAGGGAAGCAACGTCTGGAACAATGGGACACTCTAACAATCCACTGAATTTACCAACGGACCGTGGTACCTACCTACACTAGAATCCAAACTGATTTTTGAAAGGATTTGTTTCATGTCTATAAATAATTTGTTTAGGTTTATTTTACACATTACGAAATTTTACATATTCCCCGTGGGATCGACCTAAACCTTCATTGGTTTCTATATTTGACATCAACCGCTTTATATCTCAATCACGAGGTGTAATTTGGGAGACATCAAATTTTGGCGTTGTTGCCGGGGAATACGGCTAAGACTTTTGTTAATTGTGTTTGCTTTACTATTGATTCTTATTTCCTTTTTATTTTTCTTTTGTTGTTTTGTTTTTAATTGGTCCTACGTTCATGCATGCCCAGTACTAGGAGCCAAGGAAAATCCCTGGTTCAAATCGATCACGAACTTGAGCAGACACTGAGAAACTTGAGAAGAATGGCCAACATCCAAGAGCAAGAAACAGTGGAACAAGATACAGAGAGAATGTTGGCTGAGGAACAAGCTAGGGCTAGAGATTGTGAGTTGGCTAGGATTGCTGAAGGGCAACATCTAGTTGCTGAAGAAGCGGGACCTAGAAGGCATAGAGGTCCAGAACAACAGAGACACTGGTATTCCGATGAGGAGGATGATGCTAATATAGAAGAAGCTGGCGGCACTGGAGCTATAGTCCCTCCCCCTTTGCCTGCTTGGGCAAAGTTTGATATTACCTATGCTATTATCCAACTGCTTAACATGAAGGGAATATTTGTGGGTCATGCAACTGATCATGCCCATACTCACTTGACAAATTTCATGGGTATCTGTAAGGCATACAAATAGCCGGGCATGAGCCAAGATACAATCAGACTGAGGTTATTTCCCTTTTCACTAGGGAGTGAGGCAAGGATGTGGTTGGATGAGTTGCCAAATGATTCCATCACTACTTGGGGGGAGCTTAAGAGAGATTTTCTTGAAATATTCTTCTCACCTTCCAAAGTATTGCAGTTGAAAGATAAAATATATAACTTCAGGCAATTAAATTCAAAGGTACTTCACTAGACATGGCTGCGTTTCAACAAGAAGCTCAAAAGGGTGCCCAGATGATACATTATTAAAGATCTTCTATAGGTCTCTAAATGCTAACACCAAGGCGGTGGCTGATACCTTCTCTGGTGGAACCTTTATAAGTCACACCTATGCACAAGCTGCTGAGTTACTTGATAGAATCACCAAAACAAACCGCGCATGGCACACAAGAGAGTAAGAGATTCTGGCTGGTTCCTCTGCGGTAGGTATGTCTGCAGAACAGATAAGGAAGGATGAAGAAAGAGATCAAGATATTGCTGAGATAAAGACCACTATGGGGTTGCTTGCTAAGCATCTGATGGGAGCCGGAGCTAAGAAAGTTAATGTTGTGGGTTCTCAGGGCAAGGCCCCGAGAAATGATGGAGGTGAATCTGAATTTGAGGAGGAAGCTAATTACCTGAATGATCAAAGGGCGGGTTTTGGGACCAACACCCAAGGGTCTAACCAAGACTTGTGGTGTCAAGGTCAAGGGAACCAATGTCAGAACTTTTACAAGGATAACAATTACAATCGAGAGTCAATACATAGACAATGGAGACTGGAACAAGCGCGAGGAGTACAAGAATGACAGGAGAAGTTTGTATGTTCCTCCAAGGAACTGTGAGCCAGAGTCTAGTTGTTCAAGGGTTGAAGACATGTTGTCCAAGGTACTTAAGCAGATGGAGACAACAGATAGCCACTTTAAGGATCTCTGTGCGGATATTTCTGGTATGAATCAAAAGGTGGAATCACATGCCATGGCCATCAAGCAGATTTTGAGCAGCAGCTGAGTCTGATGTCTATTACAATTGATTAGAGGTAGAAAGGCGCACTTCCCAGCAACACAATACAAAATCTGAAAAATGAAATTCATTGCACGACAATCACTACTAGGAGTGGGAAGGCGACAGTTGATCCTCCGAGGCCGATTGTGATTGATGAAACATAAGAGCCCTAAGCGATTAATGATGACAGGATAGCAGATTCTGAGGATTCATCTTTGGTTGGAGATTTAGTAGCAAAGACGACTCATAGTAATGCAAAGGAGCATGGATTTGGCAATGAGAAGGAGAAGGAGATATAAAAAAAGTTCACACTAATTCCTCGACCTCCTCCTCCTTTTCCACTGCAGTTGAAGAAAAAGGTCGAAGATGGGAAGTATCACAAGTTCATCTCCATGTTGAAGCAATTTTCCGTGAACATCCCATTAGTTGAGGCACTTGAGCAGATGTCTGGCTATGCCAAATTTATGAAGGACCTTGTCACTAGAAAGAGGACTGTGAGTTTCAAACCTACAGACAATTTGCACCATTGTAGTGCAATAGCATCTCATTCTCTTGTTCAGAAAAAGGAGGACCCTAGGGCATTCACCATATCATGCACTACTGGAGCCATTAATTTTTCTAAGGCATTATTAGATCTGGGTACTAGTATTAATTTGATGCCATTAGCAGTTTTTAGACAATTAGGCTTGGGAACCCCCAAACCGACTACAATGCAACTTTTAATGGCAGATCATATGGTGAAGAATTCGGTGGGAATTATATATGATGTTCTAGTGAAAGTGGAGCCTTTTATATTTCCGGCTGATTTTTGTCATCCTTAACTGTGAAATTGATTTTTAGGTCCCCATTATCTTGTGGCGACCATTCCTCGCCACCGAACATTCTCTTGTAGATATGGAGTCTGGACAACTTAAATTTTGATTGAAAAATGATGAAGTGACGTTCAATGTATGCAGATCCATGAAGCAACCAAATAATATGAGGGTGGTCTCTGTAATTGATGTAGTGGAACCTGAGTTCCCAATTCTGCCTATGGATGAGTTATTGATTCTTGATGACCTAACAACAATTTTGATGGATATTGGTGCTAAGGAGATCCATGGGGGGATGAGGAGATTGTTAATGCATTTTCTGGTATGGGGTCATATACTTATGCTCCTAAGAAGATTGATCTAGACTTGAAGAATTGGGTGACCCCACCAGCCAAGTCATCTATTGAGAAGCCTCAGGTATTGGAGCTCAAAGCATTCCCTCCTCATTTGCAGTATCTATTTTTGGGAGCCAGTAACACTTTACCGGTCATTGTTTCAGCTGACTTGGTGGAATGGCAAGTGGAGGCTTTAGTCTCCATATTGAAGAAATATAAAAAAGCTATTGGGTGGACCATTGTAGATATTATTGGAATCCCAGCCGGAATTGGCACTCACAGGATCCAACTAGAGCTAGATTGTATTTCGAGTATTGAGCATCATCGTAGGTTGAACCCACCTATGCAAGAGGTGGTCAAGATGGAAATAATCAAGTGGTTAGATGCAGGTGCGGTTTATCCTATTGCAGACAACAAATGGGTGAGCCCAGTACAATGTGTACCAAAAAAGGGAGGAATCACGGTGGTCCCAAACGCTAACAATGAGCTCATTCCTCTAAGACCAGTCACCGGTTGGAGAGTATGCATGGATTAAAGGCAGCTGAACTGCTGGATGCAAAAAGATTACTTTCTGATACCATTCATAGACCAAATGTTAGACAGACTTGCAGGCAGAGGATGGTACTATCTCATTGATGGTTATTCGGGGTACGATCAAATTTCTATAGCCTCCGAAGACCAAGAGACGACCATATTCACTTGTCCTTATGGTACATTTGCTTTTAAGAGGATGTCGTTCGGGTTATGTAATGCACTCGCCTCTTTTCAGCGTTGCATGATGTCCATATTTTTTGACATGGTGGAAGACATCATTGAAGTCTTTATGGATGATTTTTCAGTGGTGGGTGATTCATTCAAATATTGTTTGGATCATTTGAGCAAGGTGCTACATAGATGTGAAGAGACCAACCTGGTGCTTAATTGGGAAAAGTGTCATTTCATGGTCAAGGAAGGTATAGTACTTGACCACAGGATTGTTGAAAAGGGTATTGAGGTGGATAGAGCTAAGATTGATGTTATTTCCAGTTTACCACCCCCAATTTATGTAACAGGTGTTCGAAGTTTTCTAGGTCATCTAGGGTTTTATAGAAGATTCATCGAGGATGATCTTGGGCAGAATTATATGCCCAAGTGATGCTCAAATGCTCTATTTCATCTTGTTTATCTATCGTTATTTGTACATTCTCATGCGATTTGTAGTTAAAATGTGAATTTATACTAACCAACATGATTAGTGTTGTTTTGCAGGAAAAATGTAATTTTATGAAGCTAAGTTGCATGTTGGTGAAAATCGGGAATGGACTCGGAACCGAACAGTGGAAAAGGTCAAGGACAAGAAGCAAATAAAGGGGCTCCGCGATGGAGCCGTGTCACGCTGCCATCGCGGAGGTAGTCTGCCTCGGGTGGGTTACTTGGACAAATTCCAGTGAAGGTCCGCGTCGGGGCCGTGGCACGTTGGAGAAGCCCCGCGTTACATGCCGTGGCACGTTGCCCATATTCACCTGGAACATAAAATTCCAGTGAGGGTCCGCGTTTGCACCATGTCACGGAGGCAGTGCTCCGCGATGCACTCCGTGACACGTTGCTTGTTATTCCGGGAAAAATTCCCACTAGTATAAATCGCACACTTAGGTTTATTTTTAATTATTCTGACTTAGTTGAGCAAGAACATGGGTTATAGGCAGTTGAGTAGACGAAATTCTTAGGGTTCTTCTCTAATTCTTTCTCCTTTATTTCAATTGTTTGTATGTTTATACTCATTTGATGATGTTTAATCCACAAATGAGTGGCTAAATTCACTTCTTGCTGAGGTTAAGAACATTTGTAGTGGAATGTAATTGTTGATCATTTTGGTTTTTCATCTTTTCTTCTATGGTTGTTCTATCAATTCTTGTTCTTCCTGCATTAATGTCTGGCCAATGTTAATGTATATCTAAAAAATACAATTTTATCTTGAAAGAGAAAGAAATTGGAAAGTTGTGAATTGGTAGGATATGATCTCTTCTTAGTTTGGGAAAATTGAGAATTGATTTACCTTTAGAATAGAAATATATCTGAAAGTCGTATTAGTCAATTAAGGAATCGGTTTCGTATGGCTACAACATGAATTTTTTTTTATCACAGAAATATAGGTAGAAGGTTCATGATTCTTAAGTTGGGTAGAGTACGAAAGTTTCTCTCCATAGGCAATAATTCTTGACTAGCAACCGAAGGAAAGATTAACCGAATTGTATCGATAAATTACTTCCCTGCATGTTCGCTTTAGCCTCAGCTTGCTCCTTACTATAGTTCAGACTCACTTTATAATTTTGTTTTAGATTAGTATAAATTAGGAAACAAATTCTCAAAATCTTCTTTAAATTGTTGTCTGCATTTTTAGAGTTAGAGTTCATTAAACTTAATTCGATTATTACCTTGGTTCAGTCCCTGTGGGATCGATACTTGGCTTACTTAAGCCATTTTACTTATTGTTCGACCACGTGCACTTGCGTGTAGTTGTGAAACAGACCGAACAAGTTTTTTATCACCGTTGCCGGGGACTGGCAATTGGTAAAATTGTTTTCTTAAGTGTTAGTTTACGGTTTCTATATTGTGCTGACAACTTGATCTTAGCCTATCTTTTGCAGATATTGAATTCTGTTGAACACTGGCAAGAGACAAGGAGCTGGTGGACTCATACTTTGAGCCGAAAAGACAATTTCATCGTCAAAGTAGAGAATCTCTAGAAAAGAAGCTGCAGTTGGTTAGACAAACAATCCTGGAGCAAAAACAGAATCCACCACTTGTAAGGGCAGTGTTAGTGCCCGACGAAATGGCAGCTAGGCCGGTTCGCGAAGTGGCAATCCCACATGCTAACAATGTTACATCAAGCATTTGCAAACCCGAGCCAGGAGGGAGGTTTTAGCAGTAAAAGAATATGGTGCAATTGCTGCACACCAGCGAGCAATTCACAGGTCTCCCTCACGAGGATCCACAACATCTCCAAAACTTTTTGGAGATAAGTGACACTTACATCCCCGCTGGAGTATCATCTGATTACGTAAGGCTTACATTGTTCCCATTTTCACTATTGGGAGAAGCAAAGAGGTGGTTGAAAGCTGAGCCACCTAACTCCATCACCATTTGGGATGATCTTGCAAGGAAATTCTTGATACGGTTCTTTCCATCCGAGAAAATTGCAAGACTTAGAAGTCAGATTCTAAGTTTTAAACAAAGAGAGGGGGAGAATCTGTATCAAGCTTGGGAAAGATTCAAATCCATGTTATGGGATTGTCCTCACCATCACCAGTCCAATGATGTGCTGGTGCATACTTTCATAGAGGGTTTGGAACCCCACACAAAAATTTTGCTAGACTCAGCAGCTGGGGGACAAGCATTAGAAAAGACTTATGAGGAGCTGTATACTTTGTTAAATTGTATTTCGCAGGGAAATCTAGAGAGGAATGCGGACTCTTCTAGAGGAGGAACAAGGAAAGCCGCAGGAGTCTTAGAAGTGGATGGGTTTACAACTATTGCTGCACAGATAGCTGCGTTGGAAAATCAACTCAACACCCACTTCAGCAACATGAGCTTAAATCAATCTCAAGCCCCAGTTAATGCAGTGCAACAGATTTGGTGTGAAGTATGCGGTAGTAATGAACACTCAGCTGAGTGTTGTGGTGCAAATCCAGATTTAGTGAACTTTGTTGGTAATGTACAGATAAATAATCAACAACAGTATGGAAACAACTACAACTCTAATTGGAGGAATCATCCGAATTTCTCCTGGGTAGTAACAGCCATCAAAGGCAGAGTTCGGATCAGGGTGCACAGAGAAATCAAGGAGGGCAACAGAACTATCAGACTCAATACAGAAGCAACAATGCACCTCCTCCACCACCCTCACCCAGCATTGAGGAAATGTTTAAAACAATGATGACTAACCAAGCTCAATTGCAGGCTGACTATGTGAAGTTGGTGGAAGATGTAAAGAACAATCAGTTAGCTACAAAGGCGTTGGAGTACCAGTTTGGGAAACTAGCTGGAGCTCAAAACACTAGGCCAAGAGGAGGGCTACCGAGTGACACTGACCCGAATCCCTAGCAAGTAAATGCAGTGACCACAAGGAGTGATTTACAACTCAAGGAGGTGGAACCAGAATGACCACCTCAGTAGCCAGGAGTAGTGGAGAAAGAAAGGGAACACGATGATAAGAGGGGGAAGAAGAAGGAAGCTGAACCAGAAAGACCACCACCCCCGTCCCCTCAAAGATTAAAGAAACACAAGGAGGAAGTGTGTTTCAAAAAGTTCATGGAGGTGATTAAACAGGTACACATTAATTTACCTCTTGTTGATGTTTTGCAGGGAGTGCCGAAGTATGCAAAATATATCAAGGACATCATGGCAAGCAAAAGCAGATTGACAGAGTATGCTACGGTGGCGCTTACAGAGGAGTGCACTTCCCGAATACAGAACAGGTTTCCAACAAAGCTCAAGGACCCTGGGAGCTTTACAATTCAAATCACAATTGGGCAAAGTATCCGAGCTCGCGGACTATGCGATTTGGGAGCGACCATTAACTTGATGCCGACATTGATATTTAAGAAGTTGGGGCTGGGCAGTCCTAGACCAACTACAGTGATCTTGCAGTTAGCAGATCGTTCTTTGGCTAGACCGGATGGCATTGTGGAGGACGTGTTGGTGCAAGTGGGCTCCCTTATCTTCCCGGTAGATTTTGTTATGCTGGATTTTGAGCCAGATGCGGAAGTCCCATTTATTTTGGGACGTCCTTTCTTGGCAACCGGTAAAGCGTTGATTGATGTAGCCGCAGGGCATCTAACCATGTGGGCGCATGACAAGGTGGAGGTATTTGACGTGTACAAGGCCATGAAGCTTCCGGCCGTATATGAGGAGATGTCAGCAATCAACGTGCTTGATAAAGCAGATATTGTTCAGATTGTTGATTCTCGAGATCCACTGGGAAAACCACAGATTGAGGACACCCCACACGGGGCAGTGGAGTTGTGGCAAGAAGATCAAAGTGCCACGTTTTTGGTTAATGGGCAGCGGTGTAAGCATTATTGGGGTGAGGACGTTATTCGAGAGAAAACGTCCGTCACTCTAGTGGATGATTGAGCTTTAATGACGTTGAGCCACGATGGTAAACCAGGCGCTGCACGGGAGGCAACCCGTGAAATTGTTGTAATAGATGAGTAGAAGTAGTTAAAAAGAAAAAGAAAAAGAAAAAGAAAATAAAAATAAAAATAAAAATAAAAACAAAATTTTTTTTTTGGTGGTTGTGTTTGGAACTTATGAATTCTAACCAATTTCTTGTTATGAGATGATTTTCAGGTTGAACGGACGGCAAAAATGCAAGGATCCCAAAGGAAAAAATCGAGGTGAGAAAAAATTAATAAGTGGCAAAACAGTGAGCCTGCGCGATGGCTCCGTGTTACGGAGGAGGGCCTCTGTGTTACCCTTCGTGACACGTTGAAGGTGTTTTGGAATTTTTTACAAATTCCAGAACCCCTGCGCGATGGCTCCGTGTCACGGAGGGGGTGCTCCGCGTTACCTTCTGTGAAACGTTGAAGTGTTATTCGCGACGGGTCATACCAGGTCGCCGGGTGACCCGCGCGAAAAACCTTCTTTTAACCCCGAAAACACCCAATTTTTCCCATTTCTCACTCCCCTCCGTGACAAACTCCCCAAAATCCCCCCTCCCCCAACGTGACACGGACTTAGGATCAAATTTTCTTCAACTTTTCTTCAAGTTCATTGAATTAAAGGTACGTTCTTGAACTTAACCTCAATATTTGCCGAATTTGCAATTTTTGAGCATGTGAGGTAGCTAAAGCTTGCCCTAAGTGTAAATTGAGCATGAATTAATTTAAGTTATTGTTGATTAATGTTCGTAGTATCGTTATGATTATATGAACTCGATAAATACATGTTTGATTGAATTTGTGCGAAATTTGTAGCTAGGGTTGGAATTTGAATAGGAAGAAACTAAATTTGGTTGAAAATTTGAAAATGATTGGGCTGTGCGTGTTGGGTGATGTAAATGATGTTGTGAATATGGATGAATATGCTAAATAAACAAGGGAATTTTCGGGAAAATGAAATTGGTGAATTGTATAGGTTGTTGTTGTTGTTGAGAAAATTTTTGGTTAAGTGCTATGTGATGTAATGAAATTGATGGTGAAATTGTGATTAGTTCTCCGAAGTCTGAGTAGTACTTAGTCATTAGTCCATCGACTTATCTGAATGCAAGAGGCATGTTGATTGATAAAAATTGGAAAAAAATGATTGTTTTGCCGAATTGTTTTTATTGTGGCTAAAGAATTAAGTGTGGGGTGGCCTCACGCAACCCAACCTTAATCAAAGAAAATTTTTGACTTGAATAACATTGGGACTGTCTGTGTGATTTGACAGGAATGATGACAAGCAGGAAAAATAAAGGAAAGGGCGCATCTATATCAGGCGCTGGGAGAAAAAGGATCAGACTGGGAACGACAGTTCCAGCAGCACCAGCGGTTCCACGCGGCCAACGCCGTCAATACGGAACCTGATGGGTGACGGACGAAGGAAAGAAATGGTATGACAAACACAAGGAGACCAAATACTTCCCTGAGGAGCACATTGCAAGGGAGCCACTTGCACAGGAATTCCCCAAAATTGTACACAGTATTGACGCTGCAGGGCTGAACTTCATCTTCGAAGAGACCAAGGAGTGCAATCTCCACTTGATTTGGGAGTTCTACGCAAACTGGAGCCCGACACTCCGCAGTCACACCGTCAAGATAAGGGGGCAGGTTGTCACCTTTGAGCCCCACCACCTAAATGCCATATTGGGGGCGCGGGACACAGACGCCCATGTACTTCGGCAGCTGAACATAACTCCACCCTATGCGGATATCAGACGCACTCTGTGTGTCGCCCGTTCGACAGCACGGTGGAGCAAGCACAAGGAGAGGGGCTATCATCAGATGCTGCCCTACTCTCAAATGAACAGGGAAGCCAGGATTTGGCTTAAGATCATGTGTTCTTGCCTGATCCCGAGGGTGCACATGACAGATGTCACCCAAGATCGTGTGTGCTTGGTTTATGCCCTGATGAAAGGGCTGGAGATTAATGTTGGGGCGGTGATCATCTCCGCCATGAAGAGAGCCCGTTTGCATCAAAGGAAAAGGTACGGGTTTGGTGGTTTGCTGACCATATTTCTGAGGGGCCTTGACGTCGAGGAGGAGGCCCTAGACTACATCCCACAGATGGATAGGCGTGCTTTGGATGTCACCAAAACCAAGGCACCCGACACCACTCACGGGCCAGTTCTCACACTAGCCGAGTGACATGCTCGGGATGATCAATATATGGCCCGCATGTATGGGATGTAGATGCTGCAGTTGCGCATAGGCGGGAAGCCAGCAACAGAAGATGAGCTATGGCAGCTCGAGCTAGATTACCCCTTTGGCGAAAATGCCAGGGCTCTATGCCGAGTGGGGCCTGCTTTTGTGGAGCCTGTTGATGATGATGTCCCCACGGATGAGGAGACACGCCGCGATGACTCAGATGTTGAGTCAGATGAGGATAGCAGGGGCGATTTAGGTATGGGGGACGAGGCAGCGGCACCTGACAAAGAAGTTGAATACTTCGATTGATCATTAGTTTCACCACCTACTTCTGTGCTATGTGAATTTGATGAACACTGGGGACAATGTTTGATTTAAGTGTGGGGTGGGAGTAGTTAGATGTCGGTTGTTTTGTTGTTGTTTATGTTCATGTCTTGTTGTTGTGCCTGTGAAAAAATTGTGACCCTGTGATTTTGTGAGTATGTTTTGTATTGTAATTCGGTGTGTAATGAATGTTAAGCTGTTGTGTGCTGTGTTTAATTGTTGTTAGCTGGTTGTGTAAATATTTTTTTCCCTATCGAAATTATTGATATTTTTAATTTTTTTTAAAATTTTTGTTGAATTTTTTTTATGATTGGGTTTCTCGGCCTTTGTTTTTGGTGCTTTTACCGAGAATAGTCCCATTGAACCGAAGTCGTAAATAGTGACCATTCCCTATGATGGATGGATGAAGACCGTCTTAAGGGAAATGTAGTCGATAAGAGTAGCTTTTACCTTTCTTTTATTTTCTTTCTTTTGGTTGTTTTCCAAACGTGTCGCTACTTCATGGTTTGGAATTCTTGTTGCGTGTTGTACATGATATTAAAGATGCAAAACTGATTCGTATGAAAGAATGCAATTGTGAAACATGTTGAGATACCTAGGCCATAGAGTTCGATTTAGTGTGATTGAGGCTTAATATTGAATTCTTGTAATTAGCTGATTGAAGAGTCTGTGAATAAGTCTTGAGTTGAGCATGTGCAATGAGTGTGAGGTGAGGTTTCGATTCTTCCATGCTATTGTGAAGTGTCTAGAACTTGCCTAGTGTGTGTACGAAACGAAATGAAGGATGTGTAGTGTAGGAAAGGATGTAGACATTTCTTTGATTAAACCAAAAGTTTTTTTTTCTTATCATACCTACCTTGCATGTACATCCTAGTTAGCCCCATTGAGCCTTTAGCCTATTTTTTTCTTTCACTGAAGAGGTAGAAACCAAGCTTAATCCCTTCTTTTTATTATCCGTGAATTTGATCCAAAACTCTTAAGCGCTCAAGAAAAAAATAATTTTCCCACAGTGTCAAGGAGTGAAAAGTGTGAAAAGAAAGGAAAAGCAGAAGTGGTGAAAGTAAAGATAAGGTCAAGGGCGCACTTGCCGAATATAAATAAAATGAAGATGTATAACTAATCTTTGTTAGTAAGTCGAGTGTGCTTAAAGAAATGGGAACAAAAATAAAGAAAGAATTTAAGAATGGGAGGATGAAGGAAGAAACAATGCTTATAATGATGGTGGGATGTATTGAAAAGCACTTAAGGAGGCTAGTTGCTATTATTGGTTAGCCCAGTATTTACTAGTTCCTTAGCTTACATTACAACCCGTTAAGTCCTACGTGATCTTACATCACGCTTCCTTATATTAGTGGAGTAATACACTAGAGGCAAGCCTATGGTTCATGACATGATGCATGTGAATTTTCTGGGAGAGAGAGCGAAATCGTGTTTATATACCCCTACATCTAATGCTTTGGAAATCATATGATTGGAAAAGGGGTAATTCTCTTGTGTTGTGAGGGCACATGCTTGACGAGAGATTGAATTTCGTGTCGGATGTCTTGATTAGCTGATTTGCATGAGTTTGCCGAGATTGAGAGTCGATTCTTGAGTCTAGGAAGTCTTAATGTGGTGAATATCAGTGTGTTTATGAGACTATGCATGTTTTCTTGATGATTTGCTATATTAAATAATCGGTATAACCGTAGCTTGAATTATCGAGCCAAAGTAGCTATATGTGGGTGTCAATTGCATGAGATATGAGATTATTGTTCGAGGACGAACAAGGTTTTTAAGTGTGGGGTAAGGGATCTTGGGCAGAATTATATGCCCAAGTGATGCTCAAATGCTCTATTTCGTCTTGTTTATATATCTTTATTTGTACATTCTCATGTGATTTGTAGTTAAAATGTGAATTTATACTAACCAACATGATTAGTGTTGTTTTGCAGGAAAAATGTAATTTTATGAAGCTAAGTTGCATGTTGGTGAAAATCGGGAATGGACTCGGAAGAGAGCAGTGGAAAAGGTCAAGGACAAGCAGCAAATAAAGGGGCTCCGCGATGGAGCCGTGTCACGCTGCCATCGTGGAGGTAGTCTGCCTCGGGTGGGTTACTTGGAAAAATTCCAGTGAAGGTCCGCGTCGGGGCCGTGGCACGTTGGACAAGCCCCGGTTTACATGCCGTGGCACGTTGCCCATATTCACCTGGAACATAAAATTCCAATGAGGGTCCGCGTTTGCACCATGTCACGGAGGCAGTGCTCTGCAATGCACTCCATGACACGTTGCTTGTTATTCCGGGAAAAATTTCCACTAGTATAAATAGCACACTTAGGTTTATTTTTAATTATTCTGACTTAGTTGAGCAAGAACGTGGGTTACAGGCAGTTGAGGAGACGAAATTCTTAGGGTTCTTCTCTAACTCTTTCTCCTTTATTTCAATTGTTTGTATGATTTATACTCATTTGATGATGTTTAATCCACAAATGAGTGGCTAAATTCACTTCTTGCTGAGGTTAAGAACATTTGTAGTGGAATGTAATTGTTGATCATTTTGGTTTTTCATCTTTTCTTCCATGGTTGTTCTATCAATTCTTGTTCTTATTGCATTAATGTCTGGACAATGTTAATGTATATCTAAAAAATACAATTTTATCTTGAAAGATAAAGAAATTGGAAAGTTGTGAATTAGTAGGATATGATCTATTCTTAGTTTGGGAAAATTGAGAATTGATTTACCTTCAGAATAGAAATATATCTGAAAGTCGTATTAGTCAATTAAGGAATCAGTTTTGTATGGTTAGAACATGAATTTCTTTTTATCACAGAAATGTAGGTGGAAGTTTCATGATTCTTAAGTTGGGTAGAAAAAAGTTTCTCTCCATAGGCAATAATTCTTGACTAGCAACCGAAGGAAAGATTAACCGAATTATATCGATAAATTACTTCCCTGCATGATCGTTTTAGCCTCAGCTTGCTCATTACTATAGTTCAGACTCACTTTATAATTTTGTTCTAGATTAGTATAAATTAGGAAACAAATTCTAAAATTCTTCTTTAAATTGTTGTCTGCATTTTTAGAGTTAGAGTTCATTAACACTTAATTCGATTATTACCTTGGTTCAGTCCCCGTGGGATCGATACTTGGCTTACTTTAGCCATGTTACTACTTGTTCGACCACGTGCACTTGCATGTAGTTGTGAAATAGACCTAACAGAGGACTTCTCGAAGATTGCACATTCTTTGTGTAAACGTCTTGAGAAAGAGGTGAAATTTGTCTTTGATGAAGCATGTCTGAAGGCTTTTGAATGCCTTAAAGAGAGATTGACCTCTGCCCCCAATATAGTGGCACCTGACTGGTCTTTGCCTATTGAGGTTATGTGTGATGCTAATGATGTGGCCCTAGGAGCTGTGTTGGGTCAAGGCGTGAAAAGATTTTTTTATCCGATTTATTATGCTAGCAAGGCTCCAAATGCAGCTCAAAAAAATTATACCGTGATAGAACAAGAGCTGTTGGCTGTAGTTTTTGCATTTGAGAAGTTTCGGGCATACTTACTTGGAACTAAGGTGAATCCACACAGACCATGCATCTTTGAGATATCTGATGGCAAAGAAGGATGCCAAGCCAAGGTAGATTTGATGGGTTCTGCTGCTACAAGAGTTTGAGTTTGAGGTAAAAGACCGGAAAGGGACTAAAAATCAGGTGTTGGATCACTTATCAAGATTGGAACCTGATGCTCCACTTAGAGATGAGCATGACATAGATGATGCATTCCCAGACGAGTAGGTTCTAGCAGCCTCACAAGATCTAATCCCATGGTTTGCAGACTTTGCTAATTATCTAGTGAGTGATGTTGTACCGGAGTACTTATCTTTTCACCAGAGGAAGAAGTTTATGTCTGATGTGCAGATATTTTTCTAGGAAGAGCCCTACTTTTTTCGCATATGTGCTGATGGGGTTATTCAAAGATATGTTCCCGAGGTGGAGATGTTGAGTATATTGGAGGCCTACCACTTATGCCACAACGGGATTCGCTAAGCCTACAGATTCTGCAATATGGGTATTTGGCTAACCATTCACCAGGATGCGCATGATTTCGCAAAGGCATGTGATGCATGTCAAAGGCAAGGAGGCATATCACGGAGGAATGAGCTAACTCTTACTCCCATCCTGGTCTTTGAGCTATTTGATGTATGGGGCATTGATTTCATGGGCCCATTTGTGAGCTCAAATGGGATGAAGTGCATACTTGTTGCTGTTGACTATGTTTTGAAATGGGTGGAAGCAGTTGCACTTCCAAATAATAAAGGGAAGAGTGTCACAACATTCTTGAAGCAGAATATATTTGCTAGATTCGGGACTCCCAGATCCATTATTAGTGATGGGGGTTCGCACTTCTGTAACTGGTTTTTCGCTCTTTATTGGAGAAATATGGGGTAAAACACAGGGTGGCAACACCCTATCATCCGCAGTCTAGTGGGCTGGTTGAAGTCACAAATCGGGAAATAAAGAATATCTTGGTGAAGACTGTGAATGCAAACCGGACAGATTATGCAAGAAAGCTAGATGATGCTTTATGGGCTTATCGGACCGCATTCAAGACTCCTATAGGTATGTCTCCCTATCAGCTTGTATATGGAAAAGCGTGTCATCTTCCAGTCGAACTTGAGCACAACTCTATGTGGGCGCTCAAGAAACTGAATTTGGATTGGAACGAAGTTGCAAACTTGAGGCTTAATCAGTTAAATGAACTTGATGAATTTCGGTTGAAAGCCTATGAGAGTTATAAAATTTACAAACTAAGGATGCAAATTCAACATGACCGGAAGATTGAGAGGAGAGAATTCAGTCCGGGTGATATGGTGCTACTATTAACTACACTTCGGTTGTTTCCTAGCAAGTTTAAATCTAAATGGCTGGGACCTTTTCGAGTGGTTCAAGTATTCTCCCATGGATCAATTAAACTAGAAAATCATGATGGAAAGCATTTTAAAGTTAACGGTCAACGGGTAAAAGCATATCTTGGGAGAAGTGAAGAACTAAAGCTGGTAGATCTCTGGGCTCTTGGGAAATATGAGTAACCAAAGGACTTGAGTCGTGCCGCAACATTAAATCAGAGGCGCTGCATGGGAGGCAACCCATGGAGGTGTTTTCCTGAAGTTTGAGTAGCCAAAATACCCGTGTCATGTCGCGATGTTAAATCAGGTGCTGCTTGGGAGGCAACCCAATTAGTAAATTTTAATGTAAATATAGTGTTCACAGTTATTGAAGTGTGCAGGTATAAAGGAAAGGAAAACATGAATGATTTAGCTGAAAATTGAAACCACGACTCTCAGAACGGACCGTTGCAAAGATGAATAGTCCTTGGTTCATGGCCGTGTTACTTATCTGGAGTGCCCTATTTTTGAGTCTAACCAATGGGCACCCAGAACGGGTCGTCTTCTGCTTAGAAGGGTCGTGGTATCTTGCTGTTCTAACAAAACTTGCGGGCTTGACAATCAATGAATGAACCTACGGATAAATAGAACGGGTCATTATTCTAAGCAACGACTCGTGCTATTAGTCCGTGGGTTCCACAGGTAAGTTCTCACAATTGTAAAACCACGATACATAGGTATGGGTCGTTGTGTCTTTATACGACCCGTTGGATGAGTCGTTGCTAGAATGAAATAATTCCCAGACCCGACCCGAGTCGCCCAACCCTAACCTATTTAAACCTCAAAACTTGATTTGCCTTCGCACTTCTCGTTCAAGAGCAACTGAAACTCGAAAAAAAATCATACCCTTCCTCAGCTTAAACTAAGAAACCAACATTGCTGCACCATATTCTCCAATCATCAGCACATAAATTCAAGCATTACTTGTCCACTAAGGTAAGTATCTATTTGATGTGAAAAGCTTGAAATTTTTTCCCCTTACCCCGGTTGTGCGTCAACATGATAGCCATTCAAATTGTAGTTGCTTTGTGGCAAAATCACTCACTGGACACTAATGCATAAGGAGTTCATGCTATGTGAAATTACTTAGATAGGGTAGCTCTGTGCAATCGGGGATATTACTTTGTCTTAGTGAGTAGAATAAAATTCACCTAAAATGGAGGTTAAGAAATTTTTATGGGGGTGGAGGGTTAGTAAATCCTCCCATGATCAATCAAATGATTAAACTACTACTTGTTGGGTCGATTTCAGCTTGAAAAGTGAGGTTAGATCGCACGACTAAATCAACACCCTGTTGTTCTTCACAATGGCTCGTTGATCGAGTCGTTGGACTTCCCACAGAAATAAAACCTGAACCCTCCCATAGACCAATCAAACGGACCGTTGTATCTCATAACGGACCATTGGATTGGCTCGTGGGTATAAACAGAAGACCCCACTTTCAGGTGTTCATTCAATGACCACAGCAACGGGCCGTTGTTACCTACAACGACCCATACTGACGGTCGTTTGTTGTGAGTAAACAATGTGCTAACTGGGTTCATTTTTTTTGTGAATGTAACAATATGTCTCACAAGTACAATAACATCACCAGTAAACAAGAACCAACAGGAAGCTGCCGCACGAAAGGAAATTGCAAAAAGGTGGCAGCTTCGTGATAAGTCGGAATTGGATAGCTCTAGTTGTTCAGAGGTGCACTACAACATTACAAACTCTGATGAATCCCTAGTGGTGGCCACTAGGGCAAAGTACAAAGCCCAAGAAGCTGTCGCGGCTACTACCTCACCTCCTAGTCTGATGACGGAAGTGATGAGGCTGAATCTGATGGTGACAACCCTCCTGCGGATAATGCAGGGAAGGGCAACGATGATGCTGAGGAGTTAGGGATGATGATACTATGTTATACCCAGAGAATTCAAAGATCGGACCTGGAAGTTGAAACAGAGAAAAACTGGAAAATGACCCTGCAGTTGCAGGACGAGTCGTTGGGCGACTCATCAGGAGACCCCATGAGTCGTCATGTGACTCATGCGGAGGCCTGGGGTAAAAAAAGAATCGAGGTCCCCACAAGCGAGAGAACGACTCGTGGTCAGCCACCACGAGTCATCATGTCACTCATGGGGTGATGTTGGAATTAAATTGGAAGAAGTAACCAATGTACCTAACAAATGGGACCCCACGAGTTAGGGCCAGTCCCAATGATTCGTGAGGTGAGTCGTGATCAAGAAAAATGATTTTTCATGAATGTTAAGGCAGTGTACATAATGGGAGGTGACAATGATTCGTGGTCACTGGTGATGAGTCGTTAAGTCCCCCATTACGAGCCCCAGAAGTCCAATTAACCAGTGCCCTTGATGAGCAACTCATCGAGTCGTTGCCGATCCTGACAAATCGTCAAGTCACCCGTTAGGGTAACCTGGAAATTATTTTCCGCAAAATAGTAAGGGACTTCTCGTAATTTTCTAAGTTCCTAAGGCCTATACTACATCATTTAAGGCTCGTTTTAGTGGGTTTTAAGCAGGGGAAAACCTATTCTAAGCCATTCTTCCCATGCTTGCAAGTTTGAAGGTTTTGAAGAGGAGATTCAAGGCAAAATCTCAAGATTTCCATTGGAATCTCAGCTTGGGGCCATTAGAGGGTGTTAGAATTCACCATTTCCAGGTATTTAAGGCTATGAGGGGGTATCTTCTTCCACACCCATGCCTAATTTCTATCAAATGTGATGAATTGTCTATGACCTAGTATGGGGTTTTACCCAATTGCATAATTCTTCAATCTCTACACATGGTTATGATTAAATTATATTTATATTAATGAATTCTGAAGCTTGGGAAGATTTTAAATTGTTTTCAATCAAAATTGTAATTTCTAACTTATGAAATTGAATGCCCATGGATGGGGAGTTCAAGAAAAAGGAGATTGATGTTGAATATATGATGATGATGAGATTTAATGATGAAAAGCATGTTTCTAAAGCTATCCACAATTATGATGTTGTTTTCAAAATAAAATGTGTAGATCCTAATATGATAAAGCTTTGGGCAATGCCACATGATGATTTATAGTGATGATTTTCCCGACATAAGCTTACCACATTGTTTGAAGTGAAGTTTTTCCAAATTTTTCATAAATTCTAGCTTGTGGTATGTTGAGTAAAATATTTCTACATGTAGCCTACCACATGATTTGGAGTAGATGCTCCCACCTATGATTGAGCTTGTGTTATGTTTTGAAATAAAGTTTCTCATATGCATGAATATATAAGTGAGATGTATGTCATTATCGAGCTTTGTCAAAGGACAATGTTGAGCTTCATTTTCACATGATTTCGAGTCTACGCATGATTTCATCATTTAACTTTGTCAATAGACAATGTTGAGCTTCGCTCCTTATGATGTTGATTCATGCATGATTTCATAAAGAGCTTCGTCATTAGACGATATTGAGCATCATTTTATACGATGGAGAACATTGCATCTTTTTGGAAGAAGAGTCTAGCACCAAGCAGCTTAAGGGTCGATCACCCTATGGCCCAGAACTACGTGCCAATGTAGGTTGATACTATTAAATTATTGGGACCTCCCTTGTGAGATATCCCCGGACCAATTGGCCCTAAAGCTTGATATTGATATCATGGTATCGTCCATCGCCCTGACAAGGTTATGGATGGCTCTACCCACTTGAGTCTGATAGTTGGAACCACGTAAGCTCTATCGTGCTATGTTGGTTAAGTGACGAGTCTCCCACTGTCTATATCATTGATATTTGCAGATTCATTACTCATGATGATTACTTATGCATGCATGTTCAAAAAGCAAGGTTTAACTCATTGTTCAGCTTTTGATATAAATGTTATGTTTTAGCTTTGAGTCATTCGAGTCAATCATGATGTTCTAAAGCTATGCATGGTCATGTTATGATAAGAGTACAATTTAGGACTGAATGCATGTAGCCTTCTACCTACACTTAAAAGCTCATGATATGTTATGGAATGTTTTAGATGATTTTTTTACTTACCTTGCATAATAGGTACATTTCACGTACTGACTGCATACTTTCTATGTTGCATCTTTTCATGATGCAGGACCCTGTTCTCAGGTTTAGCCCCATTCATAGTCACTGTTCAGAGTTAGCACCTGCTTATTTGGTGAGTCCTCATCTTTGGAGAACTAGACCCTCAGTTGTTTTAGATGTTCTTTTAGTTTCGGTATTTTTGAGCTAGTTAGGGGTGTTGTCCCATCAGCTCATCCAGATTAGAGGCTTATCAGACTTAGACGTGTATTCAACTTCAGATATTTATTCTGCTGTTATATTAAGTTTGACTTCCGCTGAGTTATAATTAATTTTTTCTTCAGTTCATTAAATGAGTTAGTTGTATGCTTATTCCATGGCTCGACTTGGAGTCTCTCGAGGTCCCTTATCCCGTGTCTATGATTCGGGTCTATGCTCGGGTCGTGAAAAACTTGGTATCAGAGCCATAGGTTTGATGTGTCCTAGGGAGTCTGAAAGCCATGTTAGGTAGAGTCTTTTTCACGAGTGTGAAGTGCGCCACACTTATGACGAAGAGGCTACTAGATGTTTTAGGAAATGTTCCCTTCCTTCATAATCTATGTCGTGCGATGAAAAGCCTTTCTATCCTTCTAATTCATGCTATTCGCGATTGAAGAATCATGGCTCCTCAGAGGATGAATGAAAAGAGGAATGGAGGTGGTAAGGGCCACGAGGATGGAAACGGTCATGAGCATTAGCCAGCCCCACCAGTTCAAGAGCCTCAAGCACCGGAGCCAGCCGCTCATGATGAGTTCCAAGCTGCCATTCAGATGCTTGCGCAGGCCTTGACCACTCAGGTCAATCAGTATGCCGTGGCGCATGTTCTGCAAAATGGAAATGCAGCGGCAGCTCGAGTCAGGAACTTCTTGAGGATGAACTCGCCGGAGTTTTGGGGTCCAAGGTAGATGAGACCCGCATTATTTCATTGATGAGATTGTCAAGATCACCCAGGTTATGAGGGTGAGTAGTGTTGAGCGCATAGAGTTGGCCTCCTACCAGTTGAAGGGGGTTGCACATATTTGGCTCCGCCAGTGGAAGGTCCCTGGAGCAGGTACGGTCGCATGGGAGGAGTTTTAGGCTGCATTCCTCGATCGATTCTTCCCTTGAGAGATGAGGGAGTTGAAAGCAGCTAAATTTGTGAATTTGAAGTAAGGAAGGATGACTGTTAGGAGTACGCCCTTGAGTTCACCTGCCTATCTAAGTATGCCTCGGAGTTAGCGGCCGACCAACAGGCACGGTGATCAGATTTGTGCATGGTATAGCAAGATATTTGGACAAGGGCTGCAGGACAGCTATGCTCCATCAGGACATGGACTTCCCTCGCATTGTGTTGTACCCTTAGCAGATAGAGCCAGCACTTTCAAGGGAGAGGGAGGCCAAGAGGGCCAGGACTGAGGACTACAGATTCTCTCAATAGAGGTCCGGTGGTGGGCATCAACAACAGACCCACTAGAGATCATCAGTCCCAGCATCTTCAGCGCTGAGTGTGCCATCTAGGCCCATACATGATCAGAGAGGGTGAGCGTCAGACTCGAGGAGTCATAACAGTAAGGATACAAACTCCAGTGTTCTAGCTTGTCACAAGTACGACCGAGGACACATAGACCAGTTCTTGGTGGGGTCAGGAGCTTGTTTTGGATGTGGGAAGCCAGAAAATATGCTCATAGATTGTCCCATTGCGAGATAGGACCAGGTTGGGGGCTGAGGCCCAACTTCTAGTTCAGAAGCCCCTCCCCCACGCACAGCATATCAGGGGGCATCTACTAGCACAGCTGGCGGGCAGCGCCAGAATAGATACTATGCCTTAGCCACTCGTCAGGAGCAGGAGGCTTCACTAGGTGTAGTCACTAGTTTGTTGAGAGTCTTTCCTGTTGATGTTTATGCTTTGTTAGATCCGGAAGCTACCTTCTCTTTTGTGACACCTTATGTGGCCAGTAGCTTCGGAGTCAGTCCCGATGTATTATTAGAGCCCTTCTTAGTTTCTACTCCAGTAGGTGACTCAGTTATAGCTAGATGGGTGTATAGAGATTGCCCGGTCTCAGTTCTTCATAAGGTCACCTCAGCAGACTTGATATAGTTAGCCATGACCAATTTTGATGTTATTCTTGGCATGGATTGGCTATTTGCATGCTATGCTTAAGTTGTAGGGCCCTATTAGTAGAGTTCAAATTTTTGGGTGAGCCTGTCTTAGAATGGGAGGGTAGTTCAACTGTGTCTGTAGGTCGATTTATTTCCTACCTTAAGGCCAGGAAGATGATTTCTAATGGTTGTTTGTACCATCTAGTTAGGGCTAAGGACGTGGAGTCTAAAACCTCGACTATCCAGTCCATACCAGTAGTACATGAGTATCAAGAGGTCTTCCCTAATGATTTGCCAGGTGTCCCTCCCAAGCGAGAGATTGATTTCGGTGTAGATCTCCTTCCCGACACGCAACATATGTCCATTCCGTCTTACAAAATGACTCCAACCGAGATGAAAGAGTTGAAGGACCTGTTAGATAAGGGCTTTATTAGGCTGAGTAAGTCTCCAAGGGGTGCACCAGTGTTGTTTGTTCGGAAGATGGATGGTTCGCTTCAGATGTGTATTGACTATCAACAGTTGAACAAGGTCACCATAAAGAACGAGAATCTTTTACCCAAGATAGATGATTTGTTTGATCATCTTCAGGGTGCCAAGTGTTTCTCCAAGATTGATCTCAGGTCCCGGTATCACCAGCTTAGGGTTTGGGAGGGTGACATCCCAAAAACCGCTTTCAGAAACTCGATATGGTCACTACGAATTTGTTGTTATGTCTTTTGGACTAACCAATGCCCTGCAGCTTTTATGGATCTAATGAATAGGGTGTTCAAGGAATATTTGTACATGTTCGTGATTGTGTTCATTGATGACTGATCACGGGCAAAAATATATGCCCGAGATACGCTTTACGACTTAAATTAGTCTTGTTTATCTAAGATTATTGTATACATTTTCATGTAATTTTAGATAAAGTAAAGATATGTGCTAACCAACATGATTAGCCTTTGTTTTGTAGGTTTTGATGAATTTTGAGCAACTAATCCATGAGTTGGTGAGGTAGAGGCTTGGAAACAGAATCAACACGCGAACGTCGGCAAAGAGGAGGCACAAAACAGCCCATCGGCGCGTCGACAAGGTGCCATGGCAGGCAGGCTGCTCACAACAGCCCACCTGTGCATTGGCAACGTGCCACGGCAGGTGGCCTCCGCAACCAAGGGCTGCCAACGTGCTGCCCAAGCAGCGTGACACGCTGCCAACGCGACAGGGGGCTGCCCGGGCCAATTTTGGGTGATTTCCAGAGGGCTTCCGCGTCCGTAGCGTGTCACGGTGTCCGTGCTCCGCGATGCACTCCGTGACACGTTGCTTGTTATTCCGGGAAAGAGTCCTACTACTATAAATAGCACACTTAGGTTTATTTTTCAGAATTCAGACTTGGTGGAGCAAGGACGTGGGTTACAGGCAGTTGAGGGACGAAATGTTCAGGGTTTTTTCTCTCCTTCTTTCTTCTTTAACTCAATTGTTTGTATAATTAACACTTGTTTTAGGATGATTAATCCACAAATGAGTGGCTAATTCCCTTCCTTGCTGAGGTTATGAACATTTGTGATGAATTTTGATTATTGAATTATATGGTTTTTCATCTTCTTCTTCCATGTTGTTCTATTAATTGTTGTTTCTACTGCATTGGTGTGTGGCCGACATTTGTGTACATAAAAAGTCCGATTTCACTCGAGAGAGCACGAAATTGGAAAGTTGTGAATTAATAGGGTATTGTTCTTAACTTGATTTGGGAAAATTGGGTTTTGATGTGCTTTCCTGGTAGAAATATACTTGAAAGCCGTATTAGTCGATTTAGGAACCGAAATTGTATTGCTAGGTCATGAATTGCATTTGATCACAGAAATGTAGACGGATGGTTTATGATTCTTAAGTGAGATTAAATACGAGAGTTTTAATCTCTTGGCTAATGTTCTTGGCTAGCAAAAAGAAGAAAAGATTAACCAATTTATGATGATAATCAGTTTCATTACATGTTCTTTAACCTCAGCATGCTCTTATTCATAGTCCAAATTCAAAGTAGATAATTGTTTGTAGTTTAGTATAAAATTTATAAAACAAATTATTCACTTTTTGGTTATGTTGTTGTCAGCATATTTAGAAGTTAAATATAGTATAGTATACTTAAGCAAACTTCACTTAATCCGAGTCTCTGAGGGATCGATACTTGGCTTACTAAAGCCACTTACTACTTGTTCGACCACGTGCACTTGCGTGTCGGTTTATAACCCCAACAAAAACAACTGAACAAGTTTTTGGTGCCGTTGCCGGGGAGACTTTGCAATAGGTGAATTTGTTTTAAGTGTAATTTACTGTATTTTTATTTTTCTCGAGTGCTGACAACTTAGTCTTAGTGTTTGTTTTAATTCTTTTGCATTTTACTTTTTCTTTTTCGAATACCCTTACTTACATGACATCGTGGAATATAAATGGTTTCAATGGTGGATACTTATGTTTTAGTGAATCTTGTCTGAATTGCGGAGGACACCACTCGTGGCAACACTATACCACGTGCAATATATGTGGGGTCAAGATGGTCATTGGGATGGCTGTCCGAATGCATATTCCCCTCCCCCAAGCCCCTACTATGATCCTTCTATTGTTTTTTCTGAATATAGGCATGCTGATAATGAGGACTTGGGACGCCAAGCTTGAATAGAAGACTTGCTGAAACAACTCTTGGAGCAATCAGAAGCAATGAAGGAGGCGATGGCAGTATTGAGAATTCAGCAAGAAGAGAATGCAGAGGCTCTAGAAAGGATGAGCATCAAATTCACGGAGATGATCGGTGAAGCTGAAGCTTGTGATAAATTGCAGGTAACAACTTTAGCCGATATTCAAGAGGAACTACAAGAGGACGGCAAGGGTGAATTTTTGGATGAAGCCCAACAATTAGAATCTCTTGAGTGTCCCCGTGACGGGCTCACACTTATTGAAAATCCATTCATGGAAGAAGAGATAGAGTACCCCCCATTTGACATTAATGAAGAGATAGATGTCGATGCTGAGAAGGAGTATACAAGTAAGGAGGTCAAGCAAAATGCAGTTTCAGAGTTGAGGTGTATTGCACCACACTCTACGCATTTTTCGACGTTAAATTTGGTTGACAACATAGAAAGAGAGTCTTCCAAGCTTATAGAGAAATGTCTAGAGGAGGACCAAACACCATATATTTTGAAATTTGCCAACGCGGAGAGACAAAATGACTTCGCTTACTTGAGGGCCAATAAAGTAAAAAGGCAACACCTACTGCTTGGTCCTTACAATTTTTCATCACCACCCCTGGAGCATAAGAGGAAATTAGAGAAGAAATTAGGGGTGAGATTCATATCCTCTAGGTGGAGGAAAAAGTGGTAAAACTTGGTACGTCGTGCCGCGGCGTAAAATTAGGCACTGCTTGGGAGGCAACCCAAGGGTACCACAGGTACCATTTTAATTTCTTGCAATTGAGTTAATTTTTGTTTATTTTCATCTTGTGTTGTTTTGGTGGAAAGTTAAGCGCAGATGGAGGGAAAGTCTGAGTACCCTTGGAGGAAAAAACTAGCAAGCATGGAAGAGAAAAAGTGTGGGGTCGAACACCCACGTGTGCAAAGTTGAAGAAAGGCATGTTGTTAGCTAGGCCTAAAGGCCTCAGGGAGTATTTCTCACCCTTTTTAAATTTTAATTTGATGCTATGAGGACATAGCATGATTTAAGTGTGGGGTGAGGGAAATTTCAAGGGAAATTTCAAATTTTTGTGCTTAACGATTTTTGGTGAATGTAATGCTTGTGAGAAAATTGAAAAAATTGAAAATTTTTTTGTGAGTTAAGCATGAATTCATCACCTGTTGGTTTTTCTTTTCGGTTCTTTTCCGACGGGGAGTCTTTGAACCGAAGAATGAAAATTTTCTTTTTCTTTCCTTGGTGTGTATATAAAGTTTTTAGTCATAGCTAGGGACTATTTCCGATGATGGATGGATGACGACCGTCTTGAGGAAAATTAGTCAGTAGGATGGTTTTTGAACCCGTAGCTAATTGATGGCTTGATATTCTTGTTGTGTGCTATAAATGTTTGTAAGAGGCAAGTATGTTCAGTGTGAAGCATGCAAGTGTATAACTTTGTTTGAGACACTTAGGCTCTTGAATTTGACTCAATATGATGGAAGCTTAATTCTAAATTGTTGTGATTAGCTGAGTAAGAGTCTACTGAATGTGTCGTGATTTGAGCATGTGCCATGAGTGTAAGGTTTTTGAGTATTCTGTGCTATTATGAAATGTCTAGAACTTGCCTGGTGTGTATATAAAACGAAATGAAGGATGTGAATTGTAGGAGATGATTTAGGCATTTCTTTGAATGAACCTAAATGTTATCCCTCATTATACCTACCTTGAAAAATTAATCCTAGTTAACCCCATTGAGCCTTGAGCCTATTCTTTGACAGCTGCAACATAAGCTTAATCCTTTTTCTTTCATTAGCCTTGAATTTGATCCAAAACTCCGAAGCGCTTAAAGGAAAAATCCGAAAGAGTAAAGGAGTGAGAAGAATGAAAAAGAAGGGAAAGTAGCAATTGTAAGTGTTGAGAAAGGTCGAGGGTGCACTTGTTTGAATATGGGTGAGTATTAGTAGGGAGTAAGAAAATAAATAAATGAAAAGTTACTTATAGAACTCCTTACTAATAAGCTAAAAGTGCCTAAAGAAAGGGGGGAACAAAAGAGGATAAAGAAAGATGAAAAGAGAAAAAAGTGAAGTGAGGGAAGGGAAGTTTGTAATGAAGGCGTGATGTATTAAAAGTGCTTAGGAAAGATAGTCACTATTACTGATCATAATAGTACTTACCCGCACCTGAGTTACATTACAACCTAAAAAGTCCTATTTGATCTTACATTCATACATCCTTAAGTTAGTGGAATAAAATACTAAGGGCAAGCTTATGGGTCATTACATGATGCATGTGAATTCTTTGTGAGAGTGAGTGTAATTCTATGCATGTACCCACACATGTTGTGATATTTAAATTGTTTTTGCATGTGAAAATGGGTAACTCTCTTTCCGTGAGGGGCACATGTTGAATGAAGGATATAAATCATGTGGGATTTCTTAGTCAGTTGATTTGCATGAGTTTGCTAAAATTGAGAGTCGATTCTTGAGGTTAAGAAGTCTTAACATAGTTGTACTTCATTTCAATGAACAAATCAGGCATGCTCTATTTTTAGCTTGTATCTTACGTAATCATTATAGCCGTAACTTGAATTCTCTTGCTAAATTAGTTATGTGGGAGTCTCCATATGCATGATATGTAGAAGGTTGTTCGAGGACGAACAAGGCTTTAAGTGTGGGGTTGTGATCACGGGCAAAAATATATGCCCGAGATACGCTTTACGACTTAAATTAGTCTTGTTTATCTAAGATTATAGTATACATTTTCATGTAATTTTAGATAAAGTAACGATATGTGCTAACCAACATGATTAGCCTTTGTTTTGTAGGTTTTGATGACTTTTGAGCAACTAATCCATGAGTTGGTGAGGTAGAGGCTTGGAGACGGAATCAACACGCGAACGTCGGCAAAGAGGAGGCACAAAACAGCCCATCGGCGCGTCGACAAGGTGCCATGGCAGGCAGGCCGCTCACAACAGCCCATCTGCGCATTGGCAACGTGCCACGGCAGGTGGCCTCCACGACCAAGGGCTGCCAACGCGCTGCCCAAGCAGCATGACACGCTGCCAACGCGACAGGGGGCTGCCCGGGCCAATTTCGGGTGATTTCCAGAGGGCTTCCGCGTCCGTAGCGTGTCATGGAGTCCATGCTCCGCGATGCACTCTGTGACACGTTGCTTGTTATTCCGGGAAAGAGTCCTACTACTATAAATAGCACACTTAGGTTTATTTTTTTCAGAATTCAGACTTGGTGGAGCAAGGACGTGGGTTACAGGCAGTTGAGGGACGAAAAGTTCAGGGTTTTTTCTCTCCTTCTTTCTTCTTTAACTCAATTGTTTGTATAATTAACACTTGTTTTAGGATGATTAATCCACAAATGAGTGGCTAATTCCCTTCCTTGCTAAGGTTATGAACATTTGTGATGAATTTTGATTATTGAATTATATGGTTTTTCATCTTCTTCTTCCATGTTGTTCTATTAATTGTTGTTTCTACTGCATTGGTGTGTGGTCGACATTAATGTACATCTAAAAAGTCCGATTTCACTCGAGAGAACACGAAATTGGAAAGTTGTCAATTAATAGGGTATTGTTCTTAACTTGATTTGGGAAAATTGGGTTTTGATGTGCTTTCCTGATAGAAATATACTTGAAAGCCGTATTAGTCGATTTAGGAACCGGAATTGTATTGCTAGGTCATGAATTGCATTTGATCACAGAAATGTAGACGGATGGTTTATGATTCTTAAGTGAGATTAAATACTAGAGTTTTAATCTCTTTGCTAATGTTCTTGGCTAGCAACAGGAAGAAAAGATTAACCAATTTATGATGATAATCAGTTTCATTACATGTTCTTTAACCTCAGCATGCTCTTATTCATAGTCCAAATTCAAAGTAGATAATTGTTTGTAGTTTAGTATAAAATTTATAAAACAAATTATTCACTTTTTGGTTACGTTGTTGTCAGCATATTTAGAAGTTAAATATAGTATTGTATACTTAAGCAAACTTCACTTAATCCGAGTTTCTGAGGGATCGATACTTGGCTTACTAAAGCCACTTACTACTTGTTCGACCACGTGCACTTGCGTGTCGGTTTATAACCCCAACCAAAGCACCAAACAATGACATCCTCATATACTCTCAGAACGAGGAGGAGTGTTCGATGGTTTGCTATAGGGTTAAAAACCGACACGCAAGTGCACGTGGTCAAACAAGTAATAAAGTGGCTAAGTAAGCCAAGTATCGAACCAGGAGACTCTGGATAAGTAAAATTGCTCAAGTATACTATATTCTATCTTATTTCTATATATGCTGACAACAACGTAACCAAAAGTTAAATAATTTTTTTGCTTATAAATTATATACTAAAACTATTAACAAATATCTACTTTGGATTGAAACTATGGATATGAGCATGCCAAGGTTAAGAACAAGTAATGAACTTGATTATAATCATAATTTGGTTATTCTTCTCTTCCTAGTTGCTAGCCAAGAACATTAGCCAAGAGATTAAAACTCTCGTATTTAATCTCACTTAAGAATCATAAACCATCCGTCTACATTTCTGTGATCAAATGCAATTTACGACCTCGCAATACAATTCCGGTTCCTAAATTGACTAATACGGCTTTCAAGTATATTTCTATCAGGAAAGCACATCAAAACCCGATTTTTCCAAAATCAAGTTAAGAACAATACCCTATTAATTCACAACTTTCCAATTTCTTGCTCTCTCGAGTGAAATCGGACTTTTTACATGTACATTAATGTCGGCCACACACTAATGCAGTAGAAACAAGAATTAATAGAACAACATAGAAGAAGAAGATGAAAAACCATACAATTCAATAATCAAAATTCATCACCATTGTTCATAACCCCAGCAAGAAAGAGAATTAGCCACTCATTTGTGGATTAATCATCCTAAAACAAGTGTTAATCATACAAACAATTGATTGAAAGAAGAAAGAAAGAGAGAAAAACCCTTAGCTTTTTCGTCCCTCAACTGCCTGTAACCCACGTCCTTGCTCCACCAAGTCTGAATTCTGAAAAATAAACCTAAGTGTGCTATTTATATTAGTAGGATTCTTTCCAGAAATAACAAGCAACGTGTCACGGAGTGCATCGCGGAGCACGGCCTCCGTGACACGCTACGGACGCGGAGGCCCTCTGGAAATCACCCGAAATCGGCCCGGGCAGCACCCTGCCGCGTTAGCAGCGTGTCACGCTGCTTGGGCAGCACGTTGGCAGCCCTTGGTCGCGGAGGCCACCTCCCGTGGCACATTTCCAACGTGCAGGTGGGCTGTTGTGAGCGGCCTGCCTGCCGTGGCACCTTGTCGACGCGTCGGTGGGCTGTTTTGTGCCTCCTCTTTGCCGACGTTCGCGTGTTGATGTCGTTTCCAAGCCTCTACTTCACCAACTCATGGATTAGTTACTCAAAAGTCATCAAAACCTACAAAACAAAGGCTAATCATGTTGGTTAACACATATCCTTACTTTATCTAAAATTACATGAAAATGTATACAATAATCTTAGATAAACAAGACTAATTTAAGTCGTAAAGCGTATCTCAGGCATATATTTTTGCTCGTGATCACAACCCCACACTTAAAGCCTTGTTCGTCCTCGAACAACCTTCTACATATCATGCATATGGAGACTCCCACATAACTAATTTAGCAAGATAATTCAAGTTATGGCTATAATGATTATGTAAGATACAAGCTAAAAATAAAGCATGCCTGATTTGATCATTGAAATGAAGTACAACTATGTTAAGACTTCTTAACCTCAAGAATCGACTCTCAATTTTAGCAAACTCATGCAAATCAACTGACTAAGAAATCCCACATGATTTATATCCTTCATTCAACATGTGCCCCTCACGGAAAGAGAGTTACCCAATCACATGCAAAAACAATTTTTATATCACAACATGTGTGGGTACATGCATAGAATTACACTCACTCTCACAAAGAATTCACATGCATCATGTAATGACCCATAAGCTTGCCCTTAGTGTTTTATTCCACTAATTTAAGGATGGGTGAATGTAAGATCAAGTAGGACTTTTTAGGTTGTAATGTAACTCATGTGCGGGTAAGTACTATTATGATCAGTAATAGTGACTATCTTTCCTAAGCGGTTTTAATACATCACGCCTTCATTACAAACTTCCCTTCCCTCACTTCACCTTTTTCTATTTTCATCTTTCTTTTTCCTCTTCTGTTCCCCCCTTTCTTTAGGCACTTTTAGCTTATTAGTAAGGAGTTCTATAAGTAACTTTTCATTTATTTATTTTCTTACTCCCTACTAATACGCACCCATATTCAAACAAGTGCACCCTCGCCCTTTCTCAACTTTTGCAATTGCTACTCTCCCTCCTTTTTCATTCTTCTCAGTCCTTTACTCTTTCGGAGTTTTCCTTTAAGCGCTTCGGAGTTTTGGATCAAATTCAAGGCTAATAAAAGAAAAAGGATTAAGCTTATGTTGCAGCTGTCAAATAATAGGCTCAAGGCTCAATGGGGTTAACTAGGATTAATTTTTCAAGGTAGGTATAATGAGGGATAACATTTAGGTTCATTCAAAGAAATGCCTAAATCATCTCCTACAATTCACATCCTTCATTTCGTTTTATATACACACCAGGCAAGTTCTAGACATTTCATAATAGCACAGAATACTCAAAAACCTTACACTCATGGCACATGCTCAAATCAAGACACAATCAGTAGACTCTTACTCAGCTAATCACAAGAATTCAGAATTAAGCTTCCATCATATTGAGTCAAATTCAAGAGCCTAAGTGTCTCAAACAAAGTTGTACACTTGCATGCTTCACACTGAACATACTTGCCTCTTACCACCATGTATAACACATAACAAGAACATCAAGCACCAATTAGTTATGGTTTCAAAAACCCAAAACCTATCGACCAATTTTCCTCAAGACGGTCGTCATCCATCCATAGCCGGAAACAGTCCTTAGCTATGACAAAAAACTTTATATACAGACAAAGGAAAGAAAAAGAAAAATTTTATTCTTCGGTTCACATACCCCCCGTCGGAAAAGAACCGAAAAGAAAAACCAACGGGTGATGAAGTCATGCTTAATTCGAAAATTTTTCAAATATTTTTCAAATTTCTCGCAAGCATTACATTCACAAAAAATCGTTAAGCCCAACAAATATTTTTGAAATTTCCCTTGAAATTTCCCTCACCCCACACTTAAATCATGCTATGTCCTCATAGCATCAAATTAAAATTTAAAAAGGGTGAGAAATACTCCCTGAGGCCTTTAAGCCTAGCTAACAACATGCCTTTCTTCAACTTTGCACAAGTGGGTGTTCAACCCCACACTTTTTCTCTTCCATGCTTGTTAGCTTCCTCCTCCACGGGTACTCAGACTTCCCCTCCATCTGTGCTTAACTTTCCACCGAAACAAAACAAGATGAAAAAAAAATAAAATCAACTTAAATGCAAGAATTTAAAATGGTACCCATGGTACCCTTGGGTTGCCTCCCAAGCAACGTCTAATTTTACGTCGCGGCATGACGTACCAAGTTTCACCACTTTTTCCTCCACCTTGAGGATATGAATCTCACCTCTAATTTCTTTTCTAATTTCCTCTTATGTTCTAGGGGTGGTGGTGAAAAATTGTAAGGACCAAGCAGTAGATGGTGCCGTTTGCATTTATTGGTCCTTAAGTAAGCGAAGTCATTTTGGCTCCCTGAGTTAGCAAATTTCAAAATATACGGGGCTTGGTCCTCCTCTAGACATTTCTCTATAAGCTTGGAAGACTCTACTTCTATGTTGTCAACCAAACTTAATGTCAAAAAATGCGTCGAGTGTGGTCCAATACACCTCAACTCTGAAACTGCATTATGCTTGACCTCCTTACTTGGATACACCTTCTCAGCATCGACATCTATCTATTCATTAATGTCAAATGGGGGGTACTCTATCTCTTCTTCCATGAATGGATTTTCTATAAGTGTGAGCCCGTCACGGGGACACTCAAGAGATTCTAATTGTTGGGCTTCATCCAAAAATTCACCCATGTCTTCCTCTTGTAGTTCCTCTTGAATATCGGCTAAAACTGTTGCCTGCGATTTATCACACGCTTCAGCTTCAGCGATCATCTCCGTGAATTTGATGCTCATTCTTTCTAGAGCCTCTGCATTCTCTTCTTGCTGAATTCTCAATACTGCCATCGCCTCCTTCATTGCTTCTGATTGCTCCAAGAGTTGTTTCATCATGTCTTCTATTCGAGCTTGGCGTCCCAAGTCCTCATTTTCAGCATGCCTATATTCAGGAAAAACAACAGAAGGATCATAGTAGGGGCTTGGGGGAGGGGAATATGGATTCGGACAGCCATCCCAATGGCCATCTTGACCACCACATATATTACACGTGTTACAGTGTTGCCATGAGTGGTGTCCTCCGTAATTCAGACAAGATTCACCAAAATATGAGTATCCACCATTTAAACCATTTGTATTCCACGATGTCATGTCAATCAGGGTATACGAACAAGCAGAAAAATAAAATAAAATAAAATGAAAAAAAAAGAATTAAAACAAACACTAAGACCAAATTGTCAACACTTAAGAAAAAAATATAGTAAATTTACACTTAAAACAATTTCACCAATTGCCAAGTCTCCCCGGCAACGGCGCCAAAAACTTGTCCGGTGGTTTGCTATAGGGTTAAAAACCGACACGCAAGTGCACGTGGTCAAAGAAGTAATAAAGTGGCTAAGTAAGCCAAGTATCGAACCAAGGAGACTCTGGATAAGTAAAATTGCTCAAGTATACTATATTCTATCTTATTTCTATATATGCTGACAACAACGTAACCAAAAGTTAAATAATTTTTTTGTTTATAAATTATATACTAAAACTATTAACAAATATCTACTTTGAATTGAAACTATGGATATGAGCAATCCAAGGTTAAGAACAAGTAATGAACTTGATTATAATCATAATTTGGTTATTCTTCTCTTCCTAGTTGCTAGCCAAGAACATTAGCCAAGAGATTAAAACTCTCGTATTTAATCTCACTTAAGAATCATAAACCATCCGTCTACATTTCTGTGATCAAATGCAATTTATGACCTCGCAATACAATCCCGGTTCCTAAATTGACTAATACGGCTTTCAAGTATATTTCTATCAGGAAAGCACATCAAAACCCAATTTTCCCAAATCAAGTTAAGAACAATACCCTATTAATTCACAACTTTCCAATTTCTTGCTCTCTCACTGAAATCGAACTTTTTAGATGTACAATAATGTCGGCCACACACTAATGCAGTAGAAACAAGAATTAATAGAACAACATGGAAGAAGAAGATGAAAAACCATACAATTCAATAATCAAAATTCATCACCATTGTTCATAACCCCAGCAAGGAAGAGAATTAACCACTCATTTGTGGATTAATCATCCTAAAACAAGTGTTAATCATACAAACAATCGATTGAAAGAAGAAAGAAAGAGAGAAAAACCCTTAGCTTTTTCGTCCCTCAACTGCCTGCAACCCACGTCCTTGCTCCCCCAAGTCTGAATTCTGAAAAATAAACCTAAGTGTGCTATTTATATTAGTAGGATTCTTTCCCGAAATAACAAGCAACGTGTCACGAAGTGCATCGCGGAGCACGACCTCCGTGACACGCTACGGACGCGGAGGCCCTCTGGAAATCACTCGAAATCGGCCCGGGCAGCACCCTGCCGCGTTGGCAGCGTGTCACGCTGCTTGGGCAGCGCGTTGGCAGCCCTTGGTCGCGGAGGCCACCTGCCGTGGCACATTCCCAACGCGCAGGTGGGCTGTTGTGAGCGGCCTGCCTGCCGTGGCACCTTGTCGACGCGCCGGTGGGCTGTTTTGTGCCTCCTCTTTGCCGACGTTCGCGTGTTGATTCCTTTTCCAAGCCTCTACTTCACCAACTCATGGATTAGTTACTCAAAAGTCATCAAAACCTACAAAACAAAGGCTAATCATGTTGGTTAACACATATCTTTACTTTATCTAAAATTACATGAAAATGTATACAATAATCTTAGATAAACAAGACTAATTTAAGTCGTAAAGCGTATCTCGGGCATATATTTTTTCCCGTGATCAAGGAGCATGCCACTCACTTGAGAATAGTGCTTCAGACCCTCAAGGATTATCAGCTGTATGCATAGTTCAGCAAATGTGAGTTTTAGTTGGACTTGGTGGAATTTCTAGGCCATGTGGTATCAGGAGAGGGCATAAAAGTAGACTCTTTGAAGATCGATGCGGTAAAGAACTGGCCTAGATCGGTGAACCCATCGGATATCTGGAGCTTTTTGGGCTTAGCGGGTTAGCATCGGAGATTCGTGGAGGGTTTTTCATCTATTGCTGCACCATTGACTAAGTTGATTCAGAAGAGGTGAAGTTTGAATGGTCAAATGCTTGTGATAAAAGCTTCCAAGAGTTGAAGACCTGACTCACTTCAGCACTCGTGTTGACCTTGCCTGAGGGTACCGATGGTTTTGTGGTGTAGTGTGATGCTTCGCGAGTCGGACTCGGGTGTGTGTTGATGTAGCATGGGAAGTGATAGCATATGCCTCGAGACAGTTGAAAGTTCATGAAAAAAATTACCCAACACATGATCTTGAAATGGTCGCGGTGGTGTTTGCATTGAAGTTATGGCAGAATTACTTGCATGGGGTCCACGTGGATTTATTCACAGATCACTAGAGCTTGCAATATGTGTTCCTGTAGAAAGATCTAAATCTTCAGCAAAAGAGGTGGTTGGAGCTACTAAAACGCTACGACATGAGTGTCCTTTACCACCCGGGCAAGGCTAATGTGGTGCGGATGCACTTAATAGACTCTCTGTGGAGAGTGTGTCCCACGTGGATGAGGGAAAAAATAAGTTGGTGAAGGAGGTCCATCGACTCGCAAGGTTGGAAGTTAGATTGGTCGACTCGACCAATGGAGGTGTTGTCATGCAAAAAAGGATAAGAATCGTCCATGGTGGTTGATGGTAAATCTAGACAAGATAAGGATCCTATTTTAGTAAAGCTAAAGGAATCCGTTCGAAGTTAAAAGATGGAGGTCTTCTCCCAAGGGGGAGATAGGGTACTGCGGTACCAGGGTCGTCTATGTGTTCCAGATATTGATAATTTGAGGGAACGAATATTGTATGAGGCATATGGATCCAAGTATTCTATCCATCCGGGTACCACAAAGATGTATCATGTCTTGCGGGAAATATATTGGTGGAACGCCATGAAGAAGGATATTGCAGAATTCGTAGCCAAGTGCCAGAACTGTCAGCAAGTGAAAGTTGAGCATCAAAGGTCGGGAGCCGTATTGCAGGATACTAGCATTCCCTCTTGGAAGTGGGAAGAGATTAATATGGACTTCATTACCGGTTTACCTCGTACTCGCCGATAGTATGGTTCCATTTGGGTGGTGGTGGACAGGTTGATCGAGGCTGCACACTTTCTACCAGTCAAAACCACGAATTCAGCGGATGATTATGCCAAATTGTATATTCAGGAGTTGGTCCAGCTTCATGGAGTGCCATTGTCTATTATCTCAGAATGAGGTACTCCATTTACCTCTCAGTTTTGGATGTCTTTCCACAAAGGGATTGGAACTCAGGTTAGGCCCTGCACAACATTTCATCCGCAAACAGATGGCAAGGCGGAGTGGAAAATTCGAACTCTCAAGGACATGTTGAGGGCTTGTTTGATGGACTTTAACGGTAGTTGGGATGATCACTTGCCTTTAATCGAGTTTTCTTACAATAACAACTATCACTCCAGTATCCAAATGGCACAGTTCGAGGCTCTTTACGGGAAGAGGTGTAGATCGCACATCGGATGGTTTGAGGTTGGTGAGGCAGCTATAATAGGGACATACTCGGTACACTAGGCTATGGTGAAGGTTTATTTGATAAGGGACAGGCTGAAAACTGCTCAGATTTGTCAAAAGTCATATGTGGATGTGAGGAGAAGGGATTTGGAGTATGAGGTGGACGATTGGGTATTTTTAAAGGTATCTCCCATGAAGGGAGTCATGCGGTTTGGAAAGAAAGGAAAACTCAGTTCGTGCTATATTGGTCCCTACCAGGTTATGAGAAGAGTTGGTAAGGTGGCGTATGAGTTGGACTTGCCATTAGAGTTATCTTCAGTTCATCCTTTCTTTCATGAATCGCTCTTGAAAAAGTGCTTGGGTGCCCAGCTTTAGTAGTCTCGGTGGAAAGTGTTGGTGTGGGAGATAGCCTCAGTTACGAGGAAATTCCAGTTGCAATCTTGGATCGTCAGGTTCGAAAGCTGAGGAACAAAGAAGTAGCTTCGGTGAAGGTGTTGTGGAGGAACCAGCATGTTGAGGGAGCTACATGGGAAGCCAAAGCGGCTATTATGGCTAAATACCCCCACATGTTCCCTACCGACTCAGTTTCAGTTTGAGGTATCAGTTTTTTTCCTAATTATCTAATCAGTTTCCATGTTTAGTTCATGTGCACAAGTTTGAATTATGTTATGATACATGTATGTGGCGTCTAAATTCAGTTCAGCTGTGTAGTTCTTTTGGAAGATAGTCATTCCGTCAGTTTTCGATTTAAATGATCAGTATTTGCATATGAAAATTTCATGTTTCTGTTTTCTTATTTTTTCTAACATTCGAGGACGAATGTTCCTAAGGGGGAGATATTGTTATACCCCGAGAATTCAAAGATCGGACCCGAAAGTTGAAACGGAGAAAAACTGGAAAATGGCCCTGCAGTTGCAGAACGAGTCATTGGACGACTTGGCAGGAGACCCCACGAGTTGTCATGTGACTCGTGGGGAGGCCTGGGGGAAAATAAGAATCGAGGTCCCCACGAGGGAGAGAACGACTAGTGGTCAGCCACCACGAGTCGTCATGTCACTCATGGGGTGATGTTGGAATTAAATTGGAAGAAGTAATCGGTGTACCTAACGGATGGGACCCCACGAGTCATGGCCAGTCCCAATGAATTGTGAGGTTTGTCATGATCAAGCAAAATGGTTTTTCGTGAATGTTAAGGTAGTGTACATAACGGGAGGTGACCACAATTTGTGGTCACTGGGGACAAGTCGTTAAGTCCCCCGTTACGAGCCCCAGTAGTACAGTTAACTAGTGCACTTGATGGGCAACTCGACGAGTTGTTGCCCATCCTTTCGAACCGTCAGGTCACCCATTAGGGTCACCTAGCAGTTATTTTTTGCGAAATAGTAAGGGCCTTCTCGTAATTTTCTAAGTTCCTAAGACCTATACTACGTCGTTTAAGGCTCATTTTAGTGGGTTTTAAGCAGGGGAAAACCTATTCTAAGCTATTCTTCCCATGCATGCAAGTTTGAAGGTTTGAAGAGGAGATTCAAGGCAAAATCTCAAGGTTTCCATTGGAATATCAGCTTGGGGCCATTAGAGGGTTTTAGAATTCACCATTCCCAGGTATGTAAGGCTATGAGTGGGTGTCTTCTTCCACACCCATGCCCAATTTCTACCAAATGTGATGTATTGTCTATGACCAAGTATGGGGTTTTACCCAATTGCATAATTCTTAATACATATGGGTATGATTAAATTATAATTATATTGATGAATTGTGAAGCTTGGGCAAATTTTAAATTGTTTTCAATCCAAATTGTGATTTCTAACTTATGAAATTGAATGCTCATGGATGAGGAGTTCATGAAAGAGGAGATTGATGTTGAATGTACAATGATGATGAGATTTAATGATGAAAAGCATGTTTCTAATGCTACCCATGATTATGATATTGTTTTCAAAATAAAATGTGTAGTACCTAATATGATAAAGCTTGGGGCAATGCTACATGATGATTTAAAGTGATGATTTTCCCAACATAAGCTTACCACATTGTTTGAAGTGAAGTTTTTCCCAATTTTTTCATAAATTCTATCTTGTGGTATGTTGAGTTAAATATTTCTACATATAGCCTACCACATGATTTGGAGTAGATGCTCCCACCTATGATTGAGCTTGTGGTATATTTCGAAATAAAGTTTCTCATATTCATGAAGTATAATTAAGTTGTATGTCATTATCAAGCTTTGTGAAAGGATAATGTTTAGCTTAATTTTATATGATGTCGAGTCTATGCATGATTCCATCATTTAGCTTTTTTATAAGCAATGTTGAGCTTCGTTCCATACGATGTTGAGTCATGCCTGATTTTATAATGAGCTTCGTCATTAGACGATGTTGAGCTTCGTCATTAGACGATGTTGAGCTTCTTTATATACGATAGAGAGCATTGCATGTTTTTTTGGGAAGAGTCTAGCACCGAGCGGGTTAAGGGTCGATCGCCCTATGGCCCAGAACTACGGGCCAACGTAGGTTGATACTATTATATTTTTAGGACTCCCTTGTGAGCTATCCCCGGCCTGATTGGCCCTTAAGATTGATATTGATATCATTGTTTTGTCCATCGCCCTGGAAAGGTTATGGATGGCTCTACTCACTTGAGTGTGATAGGTTGGACCATGTAAGCTCTATCGTGGTATGTCGGTTAAGTGACGTGTCTCCCACTGTCTATATCATTGATATTTGCAGATTCATTACTCATGATGATTACTTATGCATGCATGTTCAAAAAGCAAGGTTTGACTCATTGTTCAACTTTTGATATAAATGTTATGCTTTAGCTTTGAGTTATTCGAGTCAATCATGATGTTCTAAAGTTATGCATGGTCATGTTATGATAACAATACGATTTCAGAATGAATGCATGTATCCTTCTACTTACACTTGAAAGCTCATGATTATGGAATGTTTTAAATGATTTATTTTACTTAAGTGGTTTTACTTACCTTGCATACTCGATACATTCGACGTATTGACTGCATACTTTCTATGTTGCATTGTTTCATGATGCAGGACCCGGTTCTCAGGTTCAGCCCCGTTCGTACTCGTTGTTCAGAGTTAGCACCTGCTTATTTGGTGAGTCCTCATCTTTAGAGGACTAGACCTTTAGTTGGTTTAGATGTTCTTTCAGTTCCAGTATTGTTGAGCTAGTTAAGGGTGTTTTCCCATTAGCTCGTCCAGATTAGAGGCTTATCAGACCTAGACGTGTATTCAACATCAAATATTTATTCTGTTGTTATATTAAGTTTGACTTCTGCTGAGTTATAATTAAGTTTTTCTTCAGTTCGTTGAATGCGATAGTTGTATGCATATGCCCTGGGTCAACTTGGGGTCTCTAGAGGTCCCTTGTCCCGTGTCTATGATACGGATCTACACTCGGGTCGTGACATATTAATGCAGAGGAGTCCGATGATAGTGCTGCTGTTCGGTGCTTTGGTTGGGGTTAAAAGCCGACACGCAAGTGCACGTGGTCAAACAAGTAATAAAGTGGCTAAGTAAGCCAAGTATCGAACCAAGGAGACTCTGGGTAAGTAATAATTGCTCAAGTATACTATATTCTATCTTACTTCTATATATGCTGACAACAACGTAACCAAAAGTTAAATAATTTTTGTTTATAACTTATATACTAAAACTATTAACAAATATCTACTTTGAATTGAAACTATGGATATGAGAATGCCAAGGTTAAGAACAAGTAATGAACTTGATTATAATCATAGTTTGGTTAGTCTTCTCTTCCAGTTGCTAGCCAAGAACATTATCCTAGAGATTAAAACTCTCGTATTTAATCTCACTTAAGAATCATAAACCATCCGTCTACATTTCTGTGATCAAATGCAATTTATGACCTAGCAATACAATTCCGGTTCCTAAATTGACTAATACGACTTTCAAGTATATTTCTATCAGGAAAGCACATCAAAACCCAATTTTCCCAAATCAAGTTAAGAACAATACCCTATTAATTCACAACTTTCCAATTTCATGCTCTTTCGAGTGAAATCGGACTTTTTAGATATACATTAATGTCGGCCACACACCAATGCAGTAGAAACAAGAATTAATAGAACAACATGGAAGTAGAAGATGAAAAACCATATAATTTAATAATCACAATTCATCACAAGTGTTCATATCCTCAGCAAGGAAGGGAATTAGCCACTCATTTGTGGATTAATCATCCTAAAACAAGTGTTAATCATACACACAATTGATTGAAAGAAGAAAGAAAGAGAGAAAAACCCTGAGCTTTTTCGTCCCTCAACTGCCTGTAACCCACGTCCTTGCTCCACCAAGTCTGAATTCATTAAAAATAAGCCTAAGTGTTCTATTTATACTAGTGAGAATTTTTCCCGGAATAACAAGCACACGGCGTGGACGCGGACCCTCACTAGAAATCTGGGGTCCGGGAATAAAGCCTCAACGTGGCACGGCATGCAACGCGGTGGCTTGCCTCCGTGCCACGGAGCTGTCGCGAGGCTTCACTGGAAATTGACAAATTAATCACCCTCTAGGCAGTGTGCCTTCGCGATGGTAGCGTGGCACGGCTCCATCGCGGAGCCCCTTTACATTGTGCAGTCCAATGTCTTTTTCGTGCTCGCATCCAAGTCCAACTCCGATATTGTTCCAACATGCATTTTAGCTCCTCAAAATCATATTTTACCTGCAAAACAATGCTAATCATGTTGGTTAGTATAATTTCACACTTTATTACCAATTAGATGAAAATGTATACACATTGCACAATAAACAAGGCGAAAATGATACGTTTGAGTATCACTTGGGCATATAAATATGCCCAAGATCACTTACCCCACACTTAAATCCTTGTTCGTCCTCGAACAACACATACACAACTCATGCAAATTACATCCCAACCTTCGCCACTATGGTGCGACAATTTGAGCTACGGTCATACCGATCATTCAATATTGTAAATCATCAAGAAAACATGCATGGTCTTAACAATGCAATGACCTTTAATACATCAAGACTTCCTAGACTTTAAGAATCGACCCTCGATATCGGCAAACTCATGCAAATCAGCTAATCAAGATATCCGACACGAAAATCAATATTTCATCAAGCATGTGCCCTCACAACTCAAGAGAAGCTTCCCCTTTTTGTTCATGTGACACACAAACATTCAAGTAGGGGCATGTAGAAATTAATTTCACTCTCTCTCCCAAAAGAATTCACATGCCTCATGTCATGACCCATAGGCTTGCCCTTAGTGTATTACTCCACTAATACAAAGAAATGCAATGTAAGATCACGTAGGACTTTAATGGGTTGTAATGGAAGCTATGGAACTAGTATGTATTGGATTAGCCAATAATAGACACTAGCATCCTTAAGCGCCTTTTCAACACATTCCCATCAACTCATGAACATTGTTTCTCTCTTTTCTTTTTTTCATCATCCCATTCATGCTGGTTTACTTTCGTATGGACCATTTCATCAAACACACTTGACATGACACAAAGGTTTTTCATGCACCTTCATTATCATTTCATTATAACAAGTGCCTCTTCAACCTTTTCTTTTCTTTCCTCACTCTGCTTTTCTTTTTCTTTCCACTATTCTCACTCTTTGACACTTTGGGAAAAAATTTTCTGTTCTTCTTAAGCGCTTAAGAGTTTTGTATAGACTTTACGGCTAATGAAAAGAAAGAATTAAGCTTAGTTTATACATTTTTGGACAAAAGAAAGAAATAATCGGCTAAAGGCTCAACGGCTGACTAGGGTATACAATCACATAAAAAGGTAGAGTATGACAAGAAAAAAAATAGAAACTCTCGGTTATGACAAAGAAATGCCTACATCCTTTCCAACACTACACCTCCTTCATTTCGTTTTGTACACACACCAGGCAAGTTCTAGACACTTCAAAACAGCATGGAATAACAATACCTCACTTCACACTTCATGCACATGCTCGATTCAAGATGCATTCACAGACTCTTTAATTAACCAATTACATGAATTCAATATTAAGCCTCAATCACACCGAATCGAATTCTACAACCTAGGTATCTCAACATATTTACAAAATTGCATGCTTTCATACGAATCACTTTTGCATTTTGAATATCAGTTACAACACGCAACCAAAATTTCACAACCATATAGTAACTACAGGTTCCGTGATGCAATCCACCTAAGAAAAAAACTGAAAACAATTTAAAATCATTACTCCTACCGACTACATTTCCCTTAAGATGGTCGTCATCCATCCATCATAGGGAACGGTCACTAACTATGACTTCGGTTCAATGGGACTATTCTTGGTAAAAGAACCGAAAACAAACTCCGAGAAACCCAAAAATAAAAATTGAAAAATTTTGCAAAACATCGATCATTTGATGGAAAAATATTTACAAAGTATTTTAATATGTACAAACTATTTTCGCAAAATTTTAAAAATATCGATCATTTCGATAGAGAAAAAACATAAGAAAATATTTACAATTTTTTTTTTACAGACTTAGCTGGCAAACCACAACATTTCACAACACACATCATAAATTACCACAAATATATATAGATACAAACCAGTTTGCACTTCACAAACACAGGGAAACATAAACATACAGAACAAAACAAAGGAAGAACATACAGCAAATCAGCCCATCCCCCAGCACCTAACTACTTCCCACCCCACACTTAAATCGAACACTGTCCCCAGTGTTCACAAAAATTAAAAATCACAAAATTTTGGGTGGTGGAACTCCCTGATCAGTCGAAATATTCGACTTCTTCATCCGGTGCTGCTGCCTCATCGCCCATGTCCGAGTCACCTCCGTCGTCGTCATCGAACTCCATATCGGAGTCATCCCGAAGTGTCTCCTCTTCCGTGGGGGCATCATCGTCAGTGGGCTCTACAAAGGCTAGCCCCACTAGGCATAAAGCCCTGGCATTTTCGCCAAATGGGTAATCCAGCTCCAGCTGCCATAGCTCCTCCTTCGTGGCTGGTCTCCCACCAATCCGAAGCTGAAGCATTTGCATACCAAACATCTGTGCTATGTACTGGTCGTCGCGAGCATGTCGCTCGCCAAGTGTCAGCACTGGCCCGTGTGTGGTGTCGGGGGCCTTAGTTTTGGTCACATCAAGGGCCCTCCGCTCCAACTGCGGGATGTAGTCCAAAGCCTCTTCCTCGACGTCGAGGCCCCGGAGGAAGGTGGTGATAAGTCCTCCGAACCCATACCTGTGGCCCTGGTGTAATCGGGCTCTCTTCATGGCGGATATGATGACCGCCCCAACATTAATCTCCAGCCCTTTCATTAGGGCATACACCAGGCAGACACGGTCCCGGGTCACATCAGTCATGTGCACCCCCGGGATTAGGCACGAACAGACTATCTTCAGCCATATTCTGGCCTCCCTGTTCATTTGAGAATACGGCAAAGTCTGGTGGTAACCCCTTTCTTTATGTCTGCTCCATCTGGCTGTGGATCGAGCCCACACAAAGTGCGTCTAATATCGGCATATGGTGGGGTGATGTTCAGCTGGCGGAGAACGTGGGCGTCTGTGTCCCGCGCTCCAATGATGGCATTTAATTGCTGGGGTTCCAGAGTGACAATCTGCCCTCTGATCTTTATTGTGTGGCTTCTGATTGCCGGGTTCCAATTTGCATAGAACTCCCGGACTAGATGTAAGTTGCACTCCTTGGGCTCCTGAAATATGAAGCTGAGCCCAGCTGCCTCGATCCTTTGCACTATGCGGGGGAACTCCTGTGCTAGTGGTTCCCATGCAATATGCTCCTCAGGGAAGTATTTGTTTTCCTTGTGTTTAGCATACCACTTTTTCCCTTCATCGGTTACCCACCTCGTTCCGTACTGGCGGCATTGGCCGTGTGGAACAGCTGGTGCAGCTGGGACTGCTGTGCCCAGTCTAAGTCGTTTTCTCCCGGTGCCTGAAGTAGATGCACCTTTACCCTTATCCTGCCTACTTGCCATTGTACCTGTCAATACAAATAAACAAGCACAATGTCAAGCTAAATGCATATTAGCTTCGGCTAAGGTCGGGTTAAACTAAGTTTACCCCACACTTAGTCCTTAGCTACGGTTACGATACTACGGCAAGGATCACTTTATTTACACCAAAAACAAACAACTATACAATTTATGCTTAGTGCGTTCGCAAAGAAAATTTCGACAGTATAACTTTAGCGTACTACTCAGACTTCATACAGCTAATCCCAATCCTACCATCGCTATCAATTCAACCATCGCACTTAGCAAAGAAAACAACAAAACAAAAACAACAACCCAAATTCTATATACACATTAATCTATATAATCAACCAATTCGAACAATTTTCACATTTTTCCCAAAATCCCGAGAATTCATCGTCTATTACATTCAAACAATATTTACGACGACTTATCTCAATTCACGAACATACCCCGGCATATAATTCACAAATTTACCAAGTTAACCATTTCAATTTCAACAACCCAAGCCCTAGAATTGAATTTCACAATCAAATTCAAATCATTCATGCAATCGACAAGTTCAAACGCTCATTACAACATTCCGAACATTTATCAATCAAAGAATAACTCAATTTCATGCTAAATTTCTACTTAGGGTGATTTATCTCACCTCCCATGCTCAAATTCGACTAAAATCGACAAAAACTTGAGAGGGAATAGGAAAACATACCTTTAAGTTGAATAATCGAAGAAAACTCGATAAATTCTTAGCTTAATACCGTGGCACGTTGATGGGAGAGGGAAATTTGGGTGTTTGGTTGCGGAGAAGTGAGAAAATGAGGGAAAAGGGAATAAAATCATGGTTTAAAATGAAGGGAAACACGCGGGTCACCCGGCAACCCGGTGTGACCCGTCACAAAATATAGGGAAACGTGTCACGGAAGGTAACGCGGAGCCCCTCCTCCGTGACACGGAGCTATTATGATGGCTTACTGGAATTTTTAAAAATTTCAGATTTAACCTCAACGTGTCACGGAGGGTAATGCGGAGGTCCTCCTCCGTGACACGGAGCCATCGCCCCAGCTCACTGTCTCTCCATTTTATTCATTTTTTCATACCTTGCCTTTTTCTTCACGATTCCGTGCACATTTTTCTCCGGTTGACCTGAAAATCACCTCACTAAACAAAATTGGTTAGATTAATAGATTTCCCTAATTAAAATGAAAAATACTAACTAAAACGAAAAATTTGTACTAAATCAAGAAAAAGAAAAATAAAATAAAATCTATTTACACTTTACAAAACAAAAGAAAAAAATATTTTTCACGGGTTGCCTCCCATGCAGCGCCTGGTTTACCGTCGCGGCTCGACGTCCTTTATGCTCACTTATCCACTAGGGTGATGGACGATTTTTCACGATCATTGTCCTCCCCCCAGTAGTGCTTACATCTCTGCCCATTTACCAAGAACGTAGCACTCCGATCTTCTTGCCACAGTTCTACGGCCCCGTGAGGGGTCATTCTTACCACTTCAAATGGTCCCGACCATTTAGACCTTAGCTTACCAGGAAACAACTTCAACCTCAAATTAAAGAGCAAAACTTTCTGTCCCGGCTCGAAAATGTGATGCACCACATGCTTATCATGCCATCTTTTGGTTCTTTCCTTGTAGTACTTAGCACTCTCATAGGCATGCCAGCGGAACTCATCAAGTTCACTGAGCTGCATTAGTCTCTTTTTGCCCGCCAGCTCTGAGTCCATATTTAGTTTTCTGACAGCCTAGAAAGCTCAGTGCTCTAATTCCACCGGGAGATGACATGCTTTGCCATAGACCATCGGTATGGTGAGGTTCCAATCGGTGTCTTATAAGCAGTTCGGTAAGCCCACAACGCATCATCGAGTTTGCTTGACCAATCATTTCGTTGTGTATTCACCGTTTTCTGAAGAATCTGCTTCACTTCTCTATTTGACACCTCTACTTGCCCACTAGTTTGGGGGTGGTATGTTGTTGCCACTTTATGGCGCACCCCATACTTGGCTAGTAATTTCTTGAAACTTGCATTGACAAAATGAGCCCCTCCATCACTGATAATTGCTCGGGGTGTCCCGAACCTTGTGAGAATGTGTTTTTTCACAAACTTCGTTACTACGTTGTTGTCATTTCTGGGGCAAGCTATTGCTTCCACCCATTTTGATACATAATCTACAGCCACCAAGATGTAACGATTACGAAATGACGGTGGGAATGGACCCATGAAGTCAATGCCCCATACATCAAAGGGCTCAACTTCCAGTATATTCTGCAAAGGCATCTCTTGTCTTCTGCCTATTGATCCTGTACGCTAACATCTATCACACATTTTGACATACGCCATAGAGTCTCTGAACAGTATTGGCCAAAAGAAACCTGACTGTAGAACCTTGTGCACTGTTCTCTCGCCTCCGTGATGCCCTCCATACAACGAAGAATGGCAGCCCCTCAACACTTCTGCTATCTGACTCTCTGGGATGCATCTTCTCATCACCTGATCTGGTCCCTGTTTGAACAAATATGGCTCATCCCAAACATAGTGCCGATTATCATGCCGCAATTTCCTTCTTTGTTGTTCTGTTGCCTCAAGTGGATATACTCCGCTCACTAGTAAGTTGACTATGTCTGCATACCAGGGAACTTCAGCTTCTCCAACTGCCAAGAGCTCATCGGGGAATTCTTCATTTATGTTATCACTTTCCATCACATGCGATCGACTTTCCAGTCGTGATAGGTGATCTGCTACTTGGTTCTCGCTCCCCTTTCTGTCTCTGATCTCAAGGTCGAACTTCTGCAACAATAAGATCCATCTAATCAATCTGGGCTTAGCATCCTTCTTGTTGAATAGGTATCGAATAGCTGCATGATCAGTGTACACCACAACTTTCGACCCCACCAAATAAGACCTAAATTTGTCAAATGCAAACACCAAGGCTAGCATCTCTTTCTCTGTGACTGTGTAATTGCTTTGGGCCGTATTCAGTGTTTTGCTTGCATAATAAATAGAATGGAAAATTTTATTTTTTCTTTGTCCCAATACGACTCCCACAGCCACATCACTGGCATTACACATCAGCTCAAATGGTTGTTCCCAATCAGGAGAAGTAAGTATAGGTGCTTCTATCAATTTCTTCTTCAACTTTTCAAATGCTGTAACACACTCATCATTCAACTCAAACTTTACCTCCTTTTCTAGCAGTCTGCATAGTGGTCTAGAAATGTTGGAAAAGTTTTTGATGAATCGTCTGTAGAATCCTGCATGCCCCAAAAAACTGTGCACACCTTTCACTGACACTGGTGGTGGCAATTTTTCAATAACCTCGATCTTAGCACGATCGACTTCCAACCCCTTTTTAGATACTTTGTGGCCAAGGACAATCCCCTCCTTCACTAAGAAGTGGCATTTCTCCCAGTTTAATACAAGGTTGGATTCTTCACATCGAGCCAGCACCCTGTCAAGATTCTGCAAACAAGTAGCAAACCAATTACCGAAAACAGAAAAGTCATCCATAAATACCTCAACAAAATCCTCAACCATGTCATGGAAAATAGACATCATGCATCTCTGGAATGTGGCGGGTGCGTTGCATAACCCAAATGGCATCCGCCTGAAAGCATATGTCCCATAAGGACAGGTGAAAATAGTCTTCTCTTGATCCTCCGGAGCTATGGCTATTTGGTTATAACCAGAGTACTCATCAAGGAAGCAATAATACTCCTGTCCTGCCAACCTATCAAGTATTTGATCAATAAAAGGGATGGGGTAATGATCTTTCCTCGTGGCTTCGTTTAGCTTTCTGTAGTCCATACAAATCCGCTAGCCTGTGACGGTTCGAGTAGGGATCAACTCATTTTTCTCGTTGGGGACTACAGTCATCCCCCCTTTCTTAGGAACACATTGAACGGGGCTGACCCACTCACTGTCTGAAATTGGGTAGACCACACCTGCATCAAGCCACTTGATTATTTCTTTCCTTACCACATCCTTCATTGCTAGATTAAGTCTCCGTTGCGGCTGAACGGTTGGTTTGTCTCCTTGCTCCATGAATATCCTGTGTGTGCAAAAAGCTGGATTAATACCCTGAATGTCAGACATTTGCCAACCCATTGCTTTCTTCCTCTTTCTAAGGACACCCAATGCTGCCTTTTCCTGTGCCTCCGTCAAGTCTGCAGAGATGATAACTGGTAACGTCTCCCCCTCCCCCAAAAAGATATATTTTAGATGGGGAGGCAATTCTTTCAGCTCCAGCTTCGGTGCCTCCTCAACGGATGGTTTCGGCAACGGCTCTAGAGATCTCATCAATGACTGGAATTCCTGTCTCCTTATATGATTAGGTGCTCCATTCAACAATTGGACCATTCCACACGCCTCTCTATCCCCAAAATGATCAGAATGCGTTAACTCTCTTTCCAATGGGTCTTGAGATTCAACAACCTGCCTAATTTCTCCATGTTCAACCACATTAATTTCCGAAAGCTCCTCATTTATAGCTGGCAGCTTCATGGATTTTAACACGTCAAATACCTCTACCTTGTCATGTGCTCGCATAGTAAGTTGACCGGCAGCCACGTCGATTAATGCTTTCCCGGTTGCCAAGAAGGGTCGTCCCAAAATAAATGGGACTTCAGCGTCTGGTCCAAAATCCAGAACAATAAAATCAACTGGAAAAATAAGGGATCCCACTTGCACAAGCACATCCTCAACAATGCCATCCGGCCTAGCTAAGGATCTGTGTTCTAACTGCAAGATTACAGTTGTAGGTCTAGGACTCCCTAGACCTAACTTTCTGAATACCGAAGATGGCATCAGATTTATGCTCGCCCCCAAGTCACACAATCCACGAGCTCAGATACTCTGCCCAATAGTAAGCTGGATAGTAAAACTTCCAGGGTCTTTTAGCTTCGTAGGCAGTCTATTTTGGATTCGGGAAGTGCATTCCTCTGTCAAAGCTACCGTGGCATACTCAGTCAGACGACTTTTGTTGGCCACGATGTCTTTAATATATTTGGCATATTTTGGCACTCCCTGCAAGACATCAACAAGAGGTAAATTAACATGTACCTGTTTAAGCACCTCCATAAATTTCTTGAAACATGCCTCCTACTTGTGTTTCTTGAGTCGTTGAGGGAACGGGGGTGGAGGTATTTCTGATTCTGCTTCTTTGGTCTTCCCCCTATCCGAACTTTGTTCTTCCTCAACATCTGCTGCTCTTGACTTTTGAGGTGGTCTCTCCGGTTCCACCTCCTTCAGCTGCAAACCACTCCTTGTGGTCACTGCATTTACCTGCTTCGGATTAGGATCCATGTCGCTAGGCAGTCCTCCTCTGTGCCTTGTGTTTTGGGCACTAGCAAATTGCCCAAATTGATACTCAAGAGTCACTTCGGCTGCCAATTTAAAATAGTCAGCCTGCAATTGCGCCTGATTAGTGATCATGGTCTTGAACATTTCCTCAATGGTAGGTGATGGTGGTGGAGGAGGGGCATTGTGATTTCTGAATTGAGATTGGTAGTTCTGTTTCCCTCCTTGATTCCTGTGCATACCCTGACCCGAACTTTGGCCTTGTTGGTTGTTGCTACCCCACGAAAAATTTGGATGGTTCCTCCAATTTGAGTTGTAGCCACTACCAAACTGCTGTTGATTTCTTTGTGCATTGCCCACAAAGTTAACCGAATCTGGGTTTGCTCCACAGCACTCAGCTGAGTGCTCACTGCTTCCACACACTTCACACCACATTTGCTGGACCGCATTGACTGAAGCTGAAGGCTGGTTCAAATTCATGTTGTTGAAGTGGTTGTTCAACTGATTCTGCAAGGCAGCTATCTGTGCAGCGATAGCTGTAAATCCATCCACTTCAAGCACTCCTGCTTCTTTCCTTGCTCCACCTTGAGATGAGTCACCATTCCATTCTAGATTGCCCTGTGAAATTTAGTTGAGCAAAGTGTACAGCTCCTCATAAGTCTTTTCCAGCGCTTGCCCTCCAGCTGCTGAGTCTAACAAACTTTTATTATGGGGTTCCAAACCCTCAATAAATGTGTGTACCAACACCTCATTGGACTGATGATGATGAGGACAGTCACGCAACATGGATTTAAATCTTTCCGAGGCTTGATATAAATTTTCTCCCTCCCTCTGTTTGAAACTTAGAATTTGACTTCTAAGTCTGGCTGTTTTACCAGAGGGAAAAAATCTTATCAAGAACTTTCGTGTAAGATCATCCCACGTTGATATAGAATTTGGTGGTTCAGCTTTTAACCACCTCTTGGCTTCACCAAGTAATGAAAACGGAAATAGTGTGAGCCCAACATAATCAGGTGACACTCCAGCGGGTATATAAGTGTCACTTATCTCCAAAAAATTCTGGAGATGTTGTTGTGGGTCTTCATGAGGGAGACCGGTAAATTGCCCGCTTGTGTGCAACAGTTGCACCATGTTCTACTTAAGTTCAAATCTCCCTCCAGGCTCTGGTTTGCGGATACTTGAATGTACATTATTGGCATGTGGGATTGCCACCTCGCGAACCGGCCTTGCTGCTGCTTCGTCGGGCACTAACACTGCCCTCACAACTGGTGGATTTTGTTGCTCCATAATAGTCTGTCTGAGCAACTGCAGCTTCTTTTGTAGAGCTTCTCTGCGTTTACTATGAAATTCACGTTCAGGTTCTATATAAGATTCCACCAACTCCTTGTCCTTTGCCAGTGTTCACAGAAATCAAGACTGCAAAATATAGGCTAAGACCAAATTGTCAACACTTAAGAAAACAAAATAAAAAATACAGTAAATTTACACTTAACACAACTCACCAATTGCCTAGTCTCCCCAGCAACGGCGCCAAAAACTTGTTCGGTACTTTGGTTGGGGTTAAAAACCGACACGCAAGTGCACGTGGTCAAACAAGTAATAAAGTGGCTAAGTAAGCCAAGTATCGAACCAAGGAGACTCTGGGTAAGTAAAAATTGCTCAAGTATACTATATTCTATCTTACTTCTATATATGCTAACAACAACGTAACCAAAAGTTAAATAATTTTTGCATATAACTTATATACTAAAACTATTACCAAATATCTACTTTGAATTGAAACTATGGATATGAGCATGCCAAGGTTAAGAACAAGTAATGAACTTGATTATAATCATAGTTTGGTTAATCTTCTCTTCCAGTTGCTAGCCAAGAACATTAGCCTAGAGATTAAAACTCTCGTATTTAATCTCACTTAAGAATCATAAACCATCCATCTACTTTTCTGTGATCAAATGCAATTTATGACCTAGCAATACAATTTCGGTTCCTAAATTGACTAATACGACTTTCAAGTATATTTCTATCAGGAAAGCACATCAAAACCCAATTTTTCCCAAATCAAGTTAAGAACAATACCCTATTAATTCACAACTTTCCAATTTTGTGCTCTCTCGAGTGAAATCGGACTTTTTAGATATACATTAATGTCGGCCACACACCAATGCAGTAGAAACAAGAATTAATAGAACAACATGGAAGAAGAAGATGAAAAACCATATAATTTAATAATCACAATTCATCACAAGTGTTCATAACCTCAGCAAGGAAGGGAATTAGCCACTCATTTGTGGATTAATCATCCTAAAACAAGTGTTAATCATACAAACAATTGATTGAAAGAAGAAAGAAAGAGAGAAAAACCCTGAGCTTTTTCGTCCCTCAACTGCCTGTAACCCACGTCCTTGCTCCACCAAGTCTGAATTCATTAAAAATAAGCCTAAGTGTTCTATTTATACTAGTGGGAATTTTTTCCGGAATAACAAGCAACGTGTCACGGAGGCCAATGCGGAGCACTGCCTCTTTGACACGACGTGGACACGGACCCTCACTGGAAATCTGGGGTCCGGGAATAAAGCCTCAACGTAGCACGGCATGCAACGCGGTGTCTTGCCTCCGTGCCACGGAGCTGTCGCGAGGCTTCACTGGAAATTGACAAATTAATCACCCTCCAGGCAGAGTGCCTCCGCGATGGTAGCGTGGCACGGCTCCATCGCGGAGCTCCTTTACATTGTGCAGTCTAATGTCTTTTTCGTGCTCGCATCCAAGTCCAACTCCGATATTGTTCCCACATGCATTTTAGCTCCGCAAAATCATATTTTACCTGCAAAACAATGCTAATCATGTTGGTTAGTATAATTTCACACTTTATTACCAATTACATGAAAATGTATACACATTGCAAATAAACAAGGCGAAAATGATACGTTTGAGTATCACTTGGGCATATAAATCTGCCCAAGATCAGCTACTAAAGAGACTACTGAGCAGGTAGAGGACTCTGAACTTGGCACCACACCCGAAGCAAGGTCCAAGAGATGTTTCCTACAAGGCTCCAGAGATATTTATTTTGTAGGGCTAAATCTCAACGAAAAAGGAAATCCCAGGCGTAGTATTTAAGAGGAGCCAAAGATCCAGATCAATGCCCTAAATGAAGTTCTAGAGCTTAAAAGGCTTTTCGAGGGCTACAACATGTATTTTATGGAAACGACTCCGGGTAAATACATGATGGAGATGGTGCATGAGTTCTACGCAAATTACTACTGCACTGTCACGCCCCGACTTGGTAGGCATGATTGGCACCTGGTGCCCTACTAGGACCTGGATTGTTGGACTAGCTGAGCCTACGCACTTCTGGTGCCAGGCTGGCTCTAACTCCGGATTTAAGAAAACGACGGGCTATATAACGGTTGTAAATACAGCCTCCGGCCGAATAGGCCTATAGCCACCTGTAAGCAACAACATCTACCCAAAATAACTGAATTAATAGGGAACCTATGCGGGCTGACAAGGCCACCATACTATCTAGTTATTTCTGAATCAAGAAAACAAGTGCTAAACTGCTACGTGACCAGCAAGGTCACCACTACCAACTGAATAAGGCCCCACACTGCCATCATAAACAAACTAAAACATACACATGGCCTCACACGACCGGTACAGCTAACCACAGGGAATATACAATCTGCAAGCCTCTAAGAGTATTGATAAATGGTCGAGACAGGGCCCTAGCCTACCCATACTATACAACAAAAGAAAAGGGGTAAACCTCTAGCTGTCTAGCTCCGGATGACAGGAGCTGATGACTCTTTGTGCTGGCTAGAATTATGAGGGATCAGCTCCTCTTCTATAAGTACCTGCAGGCAAGTAATGCAGTTCCCCAAAACGGGCATCAATACCGCCGGTACTGAGTATGTAAAGCAACAACTGGAAAATAACTGAAGATAAGAAATATAACTGATAGAACTGAAGTAGAAAGAAATAGACTGTAACTGACTGAAAGTATGAGTTTAAGACTGTCCTCAACTATGCTAAAAGGAGTAGGAGTCGTACTTGGTAACGTGGCATTCTACTGTCGATCTACTCATAACTCACGTAACATGGCATAATGTAGCATCACATACATAACATAGCACACATAAACCTTACCTGGCCCCCATAAGCCAGAAGGTACAACCAACACGCAATCTATACCTCTACCCCGGTCATCCCAGTTCCCATAGTAACTATAAGCATCCTGCTGGTCCCCTGGGTATGCACTTGGGCCCGCTGAGCCCCTAACTATAACTGTACCTGAGTCTGAAGGACTCCTGAATCAACACCCCAGGCATACCCGCTTGACGGGGGTGTATAAAGGCTGACCAAGGTAAAATATGGGGAAACTAGCATCCCATCTTCGTCCCCTAGGGGACGGCATGCCGCTATATAGAGCGACGAATCCTCGCCCTCTAGCGGACGAGTCGATACAGATATTAACCCTGGGGCGGTCATGAATGCTAGGTAATCCAACCCAAAACAATACAGTCAAGTCTTAACTGATAATACTAACTGCATATGATACATGCTGAAGCTAATGATAGTAATGTGTATATATATAATACATGCTGAAACTGATAATGGTATATATATAATCTCTGTCGCGCTGTGCTAAATCTGATATTGGAAACGAGATGTATACTTCTGTTGAGAATCATGTTGTATAACTAAGTTTCATGGTAAACATGATTTTCTATTTCTAACATGCTTTCCAAAATTCATATTAAGCTACTATTCTATTTCTGAAATACTTTATGGGATCTTATATTGCTCTACTAAGTTTCGGCTGAACACGATAATATCATGACATACTTTACTAAATTACATACTGGGCATGCTGTACTGTTTCTGAAACTTTCTACTAGAATTTATACTATTTCGCGCTACTGGAATTACTAACTTGCCAAAAGAAAGTAGCTTCACATACCTTGTCCATTAACTTTCTGAGTATCTAGCGTAACTCGGCAAATTTTCAGCTATTTCTTCCAACTGCATTCATATTCATAGCAATTAGAACTAAATTCATCAATATTCTGGAAGAAAATGCTACTTTTGAATATATATATATATATATATAGCCCAAACTTTGACTTATCAAAAAACAACCGAAAATATTCTATTTCTCGGAAGTCCAGAAGGGAGAAATATCACTTTAGGGCTAGGAGTATATTGACACTAATTTGGAGCAATTCCACTTACCTTAGCTTGGTAGAACGACGGTTCGCTTGTCGAATTTCATGAAACTAACTTCGTAAGAATGTTCTCTGCATATTTATACTTCGGTATCCGAGGTTAATTTGAGTTTGGACTGTGTTTGACGGCGTAATCGGACGAATATTTATCCACACCCTTCGTCCCTTACTGTTTTCCTTCATTTTTACTGGAAATTATATAATGAAATGAAATAAAACCGAAGTGGAGGGGTTTATATACTTGAGCCTGGACAGCCCCTCCGTGGCACGTTGGCCATCATGGAGGGACGACCTCCATGGCACGTTGCCATCACGGAAGGGGTCTGCCCGGCCTCCTCTTGCGACGGTTCGATGTGGCGCTTGTCTGGTCTTTCCCCGGGAATTTTTCTAGCATGTGTGGCATTCTAAAACTCTTAACCAACATGCGAATAGGCCATCTAAATGTCAAGAATTTATGGGGTGTAACATGCACCTTAGAGAAAAAGGTTCCCTCAAAGAACGTAATTGAGAAAGATCCCATGCTAGACTCTGTCAGGGTAAGAGCGATCCCAGTTGACATATCAGAGAGGACCATCACTAGTGTATTGATAGGTGGTGACTTTACATTGCCGTACAGAACCACTGAATATGATTACTGCATGGAGGCAATGAAGAGGATCAAAAAGTTGAGAACTGAGGACAAGGTGTTGCACTTTCAATGGATGGCCATGGCCAATATTATTGTTGAAGACCAGGAGGGAGAAGATTGGGTCACAGGCAAAAAACCGATCTACAAGGCTTCTCTGAATTTTTTGGCCAAGTCATGGTGGTCCATCGTTAGACATCGCCTTGTGCCGACAATGAATGACAATGTTTTAAGTGCATACAGGGCAGCGTTGGTGGCATGCATTATGTTTGAGTGCTTTCTGAACATTCCCAGGATTATTGCCACAGAAATTCGGGAGTGGGTGCTCAAAGAAAACACTACACTTCCATTCCCGAGCCTAATTTATCAGCTATAAATGGAGTATGGAGGGTCTGTCTTCCTAGATATCGATCATATTATTACAAACATCAGGATGACAGACATAGCATTGATTAAAGATGATTTGAATCTGCTGGCCAGGGTCTGAGTTCCATTTGGTGGAACCAGATAGAGTGAGATCACGCCGAGAGGAGGTGAGTAGGGTGACACTTCTGGCCAGGATGAGCAGACCATGGAGCTTCCTTCCACTCAAGCAGATGATGTTGTAGTAGCCACTTCTATTCCATCAGGAAGCTCATCCCAGTCCATTCCCACTTGTTACTTGTTGGTCCCAAAGATTGTCATGAGAAAAATGCAAAAGAGACTGATAATTGCAGAGTGCAAGATTGACATGTTGATTGAGCAAGTTAAGCCATGGGTTAAAAAAGAAATAGAAGATGTAGCACGTGGGTTACATATGTGGCTGGATGGTTTTGAGGTATGCCTCAACCAATTTCGATCAGATGCTTAGACTCGGGATTGGGACACTATGGAGAGAGAGCTAGCAACATTGAGAGCCTCAGTGTTAGAATTGTCATCTATACCTACTCCACTTTTACCACCGTAGAGTTTATCAGTGATAGATGAGGATTTGGATATGGAGGTTCCTCAGTTCTTTGACCTTGAGCCAGTTCCGCGTGAAAAAGGTAAAAAGAAGCGGGCCACTGAGGGTGCAGAGGATGAGGAAAATAGAAAATGGAAGAAGGAGAAGCGGGCAATGAAAGCTTCCCTCAAGGTGAGTCGACAGACTGCCGATATGCATGTGAGAGAGATTATTGAGTGAATTAAAGGTGATGATAGTTCTAGTGCATGGGATGTGCTCGAGGAGAGTGGGCATACAGTAAATTCTCTTGTGCAGACAACTTCTAAGAACGCACAAGTCACTGTTGATGCCACTACTACACAGGATGGAGTCGTGATTGAGACTCCAGCTACTGAGGTTTCTGGGGTTGCATCTGCAGCCCTCGATGACCATACCACTGGCATATAGGATGCCTAGGTACGTCCCTATTCTCATGTTTTACTTTTTGAACACGTCGAGGATATCGCATGATTTATTTTGATGGGGGTAGGGTACTACTTGATTTTGATTTTTGTGAACATAAGTCGAGGGTTTTTCTTGCTGGATATCTTTTCCCCCGAGTGTTCTTTATCTAGTAGAACCAACATATTTAGGGATTTCTTTTTATTTTGTTTTGTTGGTTAACTGGAAGAAAATAGGAGGCATATGAGCAGTCAAACAAAGTATGTGATGAACTAATTTTGTGATGTATGTGAAAATGACACCCCTCCAAAATGCTTTAGTGTGAATATACTTGTGTTGTGAGGTGTGACCAGTATGGATCTTTGTATGGCATCATAGGTATCACTAGGATAATTAATGTCAACACTGTGCATGAACCTGGTGGTTGTAACTTAGCTGTGTAATCAAGTGCTTGTGTGAGTAAGGTTAAATAGTTGAATTCTGCTGTGTGTGTCAGTCTAGAACTTGCCTGGTCAGTCGTACCGAGGTAAAAGATGGAAATTAGGAAGCCATCATAGGCCATTTTTGATGAATGAGTCCACTTTGGCCTTAAAAACCGACCAAAAGAAAATAAATATCCCTTGATCCAAAATTTTGAGCTTAATTTGACCTTTCTTTTTGTTTACACCAATTCACCTTTTTGCTTTGATTACGAGTGAATCTGTTTTGGCCCTGGTCCCTCCTTGGACACTGTGAACCTCAAATCAGGCAAATCACTTAAGTTGAGGGTGACTATGATAGGGGTGATTAAGAAGAGTAGGGTGGAATGAGTTTGGTAATGGAAATGAAAGAGCAGGGTGCGGTGTGCGTAATGAATGAAAACAAAGAAAAAAAAATGTTGAAGAGAAAAAGAGCAAGAAAAGAAAAGAAAAATGTTAAAGCAATAAATGTTTGAAAGAAGAAGCACCGCACTCATAGTTGCAAGAGAAAGTAACAAAAAGAAGAAAGCAAAGGGAAAAAAGGGAGAGAAGTGAAAAAAAGGTTAAGTGGAGGCAAAGTTAGTGTAGTGCCAAGGAGGGTTAAGTTACTATTCCCATATTCACCATACCCAACCCGGAGCCTACATTACAAGCTGAAAAAAGTCCTATAGTGATCCTAGTTTAACCGTCTGAAAACTGAGGTATTGAAAGTAAAGGAAAGCTTATGGTATTGTATTCGCACAATTAGAATTTCTTTGTGAGCGTGAGTTCTTTCCCAGTCCTAAGATAAATATTGGCATGACCATATGAATATATGTGTGAGTGGGACTTCTTTATGGTGAGAGCATGTGATTACATGAGTTAATTTCTAGCTATCTAAGGGAAATGCTAGTTGTGTGTGCTTGGTTGTGTAGTGATAATATGATGCCATCCTTTGATCCTATTGTGCCATGCTGAGAAGTGCTGAGTTGTCACATCGTGTTTTGTTTTAACCCAGTAGGATAGAGGTTGATTGAGTGAACATTTTGTCTATTTAATGAGTTTGGACTGCTATGCATCTCCTAAGTTTCCTCTAGTTAAGTGCCGCCATGGGTTGATTTTATTTTGTTTTCCTGAGGACATGCAAACATGCTAAATTGAGGGTGTTGATGTGCCATGAATTTACAGCACTAGCGACGCTTAAAACTCTGTGAATGTGCATGACTTTAGGTACATTTATGTGGATATAATGCATTTTGGTAGTTTTGCAGGTAAAACGAGCTGTAGGAGTAAAAGTTGAGAAAAAGTACTAAATACAGAAAAAGTTGCCTCAGACGAGCTGCACTATGGGTCATTGATCCTTACAACGGGCCATTCTGATTGATCGTGGGAAGATACAGAAAAGTTGGCAAACTGAAATCTCATACAATGGATGGCTCCTACGGGTCGTACAAACTTTCAACAAATCGTCCTGTGTGGTCATAGAAAGAATCAGAGAAATTGACCAAAATCCGGCTAGGTACAACAGACAAATAGGATGGGATGTACTTTCTAAGGATGGGTCGTTCTTTGGGCTCGTACCTTTAGGTTCAGAAACAATGATCAAGCGGCCAGGAAACAATGAACAAGATCAACAACTCGTGGGAGATTACAACGAGCCGTTGTTTGGGGTCGTATGTTGAAAGGAGTCAAGTCTGAGGGAAGCAACGACTGGAACAACGGGACACTCTAATGATCCATTGAATCTACCAACGGACCGTGGTACCTATCGACACCATAAGTCAAACTGATTTAGGCTAGGATTTGTTTCATGTCTATAAATAATTTGTTTAGGTTTATTTTACACGTGATGAAATTTTACATCTTTGAACAGTAATTTTAGGTGTTATTGACTGCTATCAAGTTTCAAGAAACAAAGTTTATAATTTTGTTCTTGAATTTGGAGGATTAAAACAACCTTAGATTTTTGTTCTTTGATTTTGGAGTTATATTCAATTCACTTGGTTTTATTTTACGAATTTTTGTAAGTTACAATTATGGTTTATTTTTTATTTTGTGATTGTGATTATTCAAGCATGAGTAGCTAAACCCATAATTAGGGTTATGGGAACCATGACGTATTAACACCCATAGGTTAACTACTTAGCGATTCTTGAATGGGGTTTAATGCATATATTGTTTTTCCCTTTGTTTTAATTATTTCTTAAAGGTTGTAAACGTCAGAACTCACCTTATTCTTACTTACCGGATCATGGAGGTAGTGAATTGGAAAAGGGATTATCAACGGAGATTTGAGGCAATCAACCCTTATCTAATAGCTTGAACTTATCCGGGGATTGCTGATCTGATATGAAGGGTAAGGGTTAATTAAGCATACACCTGTGTATGGACCAACTTGCGTGGTGATAATCATCTAGATAGGGGACCAACCATTTAGGTGAACCTAACTTACCGATATTGCATGTTAAACACCAGAATAGATCACTAGTGTAAAAGCCTTGTGGTTATAAAGTCTTGGGGAACACAATCCTAGTCAATTTGATGATTGAATACAAATTGAATTTGACTTACTAAGTTAGTAGTTTTAACTCTTATTTAGTAGTTTATTTCTTTCCCCTTAGGAAATAAGTAACCCGATAGTAATAGCCATACGCATTAACTCAAGTTCTTTCCATATTCCCTGTGGGATCAACCTAAACCTTCTTTGGTTTCTGTATTTGACATCGACCGCTTTATATCTCAATTGCAAGGTTTAATAAGGGCGACATCATTCATGCCATGGGTCGACTTGGAGTCTCTTGGGGCTCTCTTGTCCCGTGTTGCGATCCATGTCTATGTTAGGGTCGTGACAACTGAATTCATCAAAATACGGTTCCTTAAATTTAGACTCAAAATCCTCAATTTTCTCCAATAAATTCATTCATAAAAATGAAAACCAAATGAAGAAATCATGGAGAAATACCAAAATAAGAAATAGATACTTACCCCCTTGTTAAATAGAGAAGGATGCCGCAAAAATAACTCAATTCTGAGCTCTAAAGCTCCAAATATACTCAAAATATCAAATAAACACAGTTTGTGCAAAAATACACTGTTCAGATATTTATATAGGGCTACACCAGCACCGCACCAGCAATTTTAATTTTTACTAAAATGGAAATAACTTCATCATACAAACTCAAAATGCGACAATTCTTTTTCCTACAATTCCTACATAATGATAAGAACCTATCCGTTCAATCAAAACTCCATTTGGTGCTCATTTTCCTAGTTAAACATCAATTTTGCTCGTTCAATAATTATTTCACCTTTTGCAATAAAAACCCGATCTTGACTTATCAAAATTGTTCCAAACCTTTCAGATAACTCCTATAATTCATGCTAAGAATTATGAAAGTCTCGAAATAATTATTCGATCTCAAAAACTAAAAATGAACATCTGAGTTGTCACATTTTATGCTTAAAATCATGCTAAACACAAAAAACGTTCAAATCCACCCAAAACTCATCTGGAATCCTCCGGTCACAAATCAAATATGCAATTCAATCATAAAACACATTCCAGACCTATTGGAATTATCAAATCACCAATATGAGGTCGTTTTTATTGAAAGTTGATCGTGGTCAAACTTAGCTTCCTTAAAGCTCATAAATTCAACCACAGGTTTAAATCACTTATGAACACCTCGAAATCCATGAAAACTACCAAACTAAGTCATAAATCACCATCCAAAACTAACAGAACTTTCAGAACCCAAATTCGAGCTCGTTAACCTAAAATGTGACTTTGGTCAAACCTCTCAAACTTCAAACCTTCCAAAAATCAAAAATCTTATCCAATCTTCATTAGATAATCTTGGAAATTGTGTCATCCATCTCCACAAGTCATAATTAACAAAATAAAGATACAAAAAGGTTAAACCTAGGGAAATGGATCAACAATCACAAAATGACCATGTGGGTTGTTACACTTTCAAGCTTAGCTAACAACTGCGATTCCTGAACTTCTACATACCTGACATCTATGGAAGGGATAGGGAGTTATCCTGAACGTACACATTTTAACCATCATTTCCATCACGGGGAAACATTCATAGGACTTAGAGTAAGGAAATTATGAGCATAAATCATTCATGAAATCTAAGTTGGGCATATACTTGATATAACACGAACTTATGAGCTGATAAGACAAATCTTATTGACTGAGTCTATAGAGCTGAGCATGCTGAGAGACATGAGTTTACATACACAATGAGGGTCATGACATGAAGCTGAGATTTATAGAATCATGGAAGAAGACTGGAATCACCACCTGAAGTAGTTACTTCTCATTCTATGAATTTGAGTACGAATACACGTAAGGAGTACTTGGAACTTAGATTCACATACGTCATGAGTAGAGTATCGCATATACTAAAGTATGGAAGGACACCTGAATAAGCGTGGATCGATCTCCCATAGTTACTAATCCTGGACCTTCACAATTGAAACTCAAGGATTGACCCGGTCCTTCACCTTATAATCTCCCCCTTAGCTTAAAGGTAATCATTCTGAGGATTTGATCCCTTCTGAAGTCTAGGCAGAAGTCACTATCTCTTGACTTCCCATTCGCCTCTAAGACTATCATGGAAGGCTTCATACTTCTCCTATGGTACTCCCCAACTCGTTTGGTTCCTTACTTCAAGTTCACAAATTCTACTGCCTTAGCTTCTCTTAACTCGGGAGAAATAATTCAGGAGCGTCTCTTATTCCACTGATTGGCATTATTCTTTGGAGTGCGTCAATACATCAGTTAGAAGGTGTAACACCCCAAAAGTTTCCATGATTTAAAAAATTGGGATTTAGAATGTGCTCAATAGAAAATTTTGCAACATTGCTTCAGTACGACTCAACCTACAAGTCGTAGGTTGGTAGTACGGGTCGTAGGAAGGCCCATGGTCCAGATAAGTTAAGTTGTTTCCCAACCACGAGTCCTCACTACCAGCCGTAGTATGTGGGTACGACCTGTGGCAAGAAGTCGTAGCAAGTCTTTGGAGTTATCATGTGATGATTGTACGGGTAACAGTATGACTCGTAGGATTGAGTTACGGGTCGTGGTACGAGTCATGATAATATTCAGAGAGTTGAAAAAAAAAGGATCATTAGTCATGGGAGGAAACCATGAGTCATAGATTGGTGGTACAAATTGTGGTACGATTCGTAATATGATGGTATTAATCATTGTTTCAGTCGTGGCTGGAGATATTGTAATGCCTCGGACATTGAGGCTAGTTCGAAACCCTTCTAGGTATGTGGATAGACCCAAACCCAATGAATTTATAGAAACAAGGTATTAAGATCAATTATTGAGTATAAGAAGTACATTAGATTCAAGTTAAGATCATAAGGAACCTTTAGCATGAGGTTGAGTTGAGGGCCTTCTTACCAATTGGGTTTTCTGTATTAGTTCATATAAGTGTCAACTTCACCTGACCATAGCTCTATTTTACAAAATGTTTTTGGGTGATTCAGCATATCAAATTGAATCCCTTTGGGTCTTCTTTCCAACACATTTGACCTTGCACCAATTGGAGTTCGGAGTAAAATGTTATGAGTTATTTAGTGAAGCTGCAGTAGGCATGGTACGACACTCAGTACAAGTCGTACAAGCAACCTACGATTCGTACTATTGGTCGTGGTAACTGCCAAATACAGGTTTTATTTCGTTAGTTTTGGGGAATTTTGGTAAACTCCTATGCTTCTAACTACTAAATTACGACATTTTGGGCTTCCTTAAGGTCAGATTAAAGGGATTAATCTAGCCTAAATCCTTACTCTCTTCAACATGCTTAGATTAGAATTTCTCTCAAGAAGGAGCTACGGTTCATTACCTCCAACTTCTGAATTCCTCTTGGATCTTCAAAATAAGGCAAGGGATCATCAACCCGGGTATGTGGGACTTCAACAAGAACTCCTTCCATCCTTGTGTCCCAAATTTTGATACTAAAATCCAACTTCCTTGATTTTGTAGAAAGCATGATCTAGGATTCGATTTGTGGATAAATTTTCATATGTCTCCTACGAATTCTAAGACCCACTATGATGGAGAGTCATGTATGCTTGTAAAATTAAGTTTAAAATCTCGAATGATCTACTTCGTGTGGGATTAGCAAGATTAATGAATTTTCACTATGAATTAGTCTAGTATTTCACTATGAATTAGTCTAGTATTTCAAATGGGCTTTCATAAATAAATCATATGCTCTTATCATGAAGTTATATCTTTATTTAAAGTAGATGTAAATCACATGGGTTCCGCAAATCTAGAACATATGTCGCATTGTATATGTTGGAACACGATTAGAACTTATGGGCTTTGACCAATGTGGAGTATGTGCATGTTTTGACTATGATTACAATGTAAATGTATTGGGTGTGAGTTGAACCTATGGTAATGGAACGATTATTGAATTTTCACTGTGATTTAGAGTAAATATCGAAATGGGGTTTTCATGAATGTTCATATGCTTCTACCATGATCTCTTGGTACGTGTTCAAGGTATGAGTTGGTTATATGCAGGGGTTTTCCGTAAATCTAGAATATATGAATCAATATATACATGTAAAGTATGAATTGACCTATGGATCCTACAAGAATCGGAGATATACATCATATGTTATGAACTCGGGATTTGAATATTGTGGATGTGTGTAAAGTATGATCTGATCCTATAGGTGTTTCATGAATGTAAAATGTGTGGATTAAATGATGAATTGGCACCATAATGATAGGAATTATGATGACAAAGCATGAGAATGATCCTTTAGACCATTGGGCTTGTTGTTAGTAGAAAGTAGCCTTAATCAATTCTAAATGATTCAGTATGATATTCGATATGATGTAAACAATTGAATGCTTATGTCTCTAATTAGCTGAAGTGACTTAGACTAAATGAATGACGTCGGACCAGCGACTTTCATGTTCTAGTTAATGGGACTCTCCATAGTTGAGAATGTTTCCCTTAGTCAGTTAGGGACTCTCCATAGCCGAGAATGTTTCCCCTTAGTCAGCTGGGGTCTCCCCATAGCTGAGATTGTTTCTCTGAGTCCTTCACGGACTATCCATAGATAAGAATATTTCCCTTAATCAGTCAGGGACTCTCCATAGCTTAGAATGTTTCCCTTAGTCAGCTAGGGACTCTCCATAGCCGAGAATGTTTCCCTTAGTCAGTCAGGGACTCTCCATAGCCGAGAATGTTTTCCTTAGTCAGTCAAACACTCTCCATAGTAGAGAATGTTTCCCTCAATTAATCAGGGACTCTCCATAGCCGAGAATGTCTCCCTTAGTATCCAATATAAGTTCAGCTCCGCTCCACAAAATTTTAGATTTCAGTTAAAAGCAGTTAAGCCGGATTCAGATTCAATTATTAGCAGATAGTCAGTACAGTGTATGATATCAGTTACAGCTCCAGTTCTTAATAAATGTACATCATATGTCCCTTATGCATCAGTTTGATTACACTTTGATAAATGTTTTGAAATAAAAGCTTAATGGCATATATATGTATCTCAGGCAGGGTTATTGTAATCCAGTGTAGTTGCATGTTGATGTATCTAGTTTATTTCCTTTTTGTATACTTTCATGTTTTAGTTTAATTATGCTTCCCGCATACTCAGTACATTCGAAGTACTGACCAAACTCATTTATGTGCTATATCCTTTCATGATATAAATTCAGGTCTCCAGACTCAGCCTCGTGGTTAGATAGACTTCATTCCCCCTCAACTGCTAGTGGTGAGTCCTCATCTCTTGCGGATGTGATTTTTGTTTATATTTTATTTATGTTTCAGTTTTCAGATATTAGTAGTTAGATAGGGGCTTGTCCCAGCAACTCCCCAGTTTAGTGGAATGCTTTCAGACTTGTCTAGATAGATTCAGCATTGTATGAAAGTGTTGTTAAAATTGTTCTTACGGATTCTATTAGACTCTTGCAGTTACCTTCCACTTATTTATGTTGTTAGTTATGGTTCTTGTTAAGTGATACGCTATGATAATGCCATGGGTCAACTTGGAGTCTTTCGGGGTTCCTTGTCCCATGTTATGGCTAGGGTGTGAACTTGGGTCGTGACAAGCTTGGTATCAGAGCAATAGGTTTAGAGTGTTCTAGGGTGTTGGAAAGTCTCGTTAAGTAGAGTCTTCTTCATGGTGTGAAGCGTGTCACACTTATGACAAAGAGGCTATGAGACGTTTAGGAATGTTTCCTTTTCTTCATGATTCTTATCGTGCATAGAGTATGAAACTCTAACAGATCCTCCCCTGACTTGTGCTTTACGCACTCGCAGATAATCCCTCCCTGACGAGCGAATGGAAGAAGACATGGTAATGGTGACCAGAGGTACCACCAGCCCAGGCGAACCTAATGGATGATCATGTTACTCATATCGAGTTCTAGGCAGCCTTTCATATGTTGGTGCAGGTCCTGACCACCCAGATTAACAAGTAGGCGATAGCTCGTGTTCCCCAGAATGGAAATGTAGTGATGGCAAGGATAAGAGATTTTCTTCAGATGAACCCACCCGAATTCTTAGGGTCAAAGGTGGATGAGGACCCGTATGAGTTCTTGGAAGATATTCAGAAGATCACCCAAATCATGAGGGTGACGGGAACGGAGAGTGCATACTTAGCCTCTTACCAACTGAAAGGAGTCACTTATATCTGGTTTTGTTAGTGGAGAGATAGTCAGGGAATTGGAGCGGGTGCCGTAGGTTGGGATGAATTTATGAAAGCATTCTGCGATAGATTTTTCCCTCGGGAGTTGAGGGAGGCAAAGGCTGTAGATTTCATTCACTTGAAGCAGAACGACATGATTGTCCAGGAGTACCCGTTATAGTTTACCTAGTTATCCAAGTATACAGCGGAGATGGTAGCCGACCAGAGAGCCCGAGTGAGCAGGTTCATGAATGGAGTGTCAGACTCCTTGGTTAAAGGGTGCAGGACTGCCATATTGCACAGGGACATATACTTTCCACGCTTGGTGATCTTCGCTCAACAAATAGAGCGGAACAGGTGAAGGAAAAAGAGAGAGAGGCCAAGAGGTCTAGAATTGGAGATTTAGAGTTCTCCCAACAGAGGTCGAATGATTTACCCCCGCTCACGCTACTAGCGAAAATCATCGGCCCCAGCACCTTCGACAATCAGTGTTCAGTATAAACCCAGGGTAAGGGAGATTACGTACCCTTTGTGTATGAGCTGTGGGAAACACCATTTGGGAGAATGCATGGCCGGCTCAGATGCTTGTTTCTGGTGTGGCAAGTTGGGTCATAACCACCAGGACTGCACAACAGCTAAGCGAGGCAAGAGTAGAGCCTCGGCCACCTCTTCAGTAGCCCGATAACCCATCCATTTTAGCAGGGTGCATCATCTAGGTTGGGTGGAGGATGTCGTCAAAATAGCTCCTATGCCATAGCAGCACACTAGGATAAGGGCAAGTCGCCAGTAGTGACCACAGGTATGTTGTGAATTTTGTGTTACTCTTTGTATGTGTCTAACCCGAGTACCCTAGTATTGAATAAGAAGCTTTGTAGTGGTTGTTTAGAAGAGATTGTTGATGTGTGATGTGAATAGCTGTTAGTATGAGGCTTGTAGTGAAGGTTAGAGGTGAAAGAGAAGCTAGGAGTTAGTGAATTAGCCCCGATCTCAAGAAAGATTCAGGAGCCTTTAAATGGCGACTTTAAGTTGAGGGGGAGATGGTAAGTGTGTGTGACTAGCCGAATTTGAGAATGAAGACTCAGTCTGCATCAGCTTAGTACCGGTTAAAGGGATAGAATCCTTCTCAGTGCTCTATCTAATTCCATGTTAGTTTCATGTATTCCAATCCTTCTTATTCCCTAGAATGTATGTATGATTTATATGTTCAGTTAAGATATGTAAAATCAGCCTAGAGTCAAATACTCCATTCGTTTCAGCTGCAATTGATCAATTTTCAGATTTTAGTACCATCCCTTTCCTTTCAGTATATTTAGCCAACATCCGAGGAAGAATGTTCCCAACGGGGAGATATTGTAACACCCCAAAAGTTTTCAAGATTTAAAAAATCAGGATTTGGAATGTGCTCAGCAGAAAAATTTGCAACATTGCTACAGTACGACTCAACCTACAAGTCATAGGTTGGGAGCACGTGTTGTAGGAAGACACATGGTTAAGATCAGTTAAGTTGTTTCCCAACCAAGAGTCCCCACTACGAGCCATAGCATGTGGGTATGACCCATGGCCAGAAGTCGTAGCAAGTCTTTGGAGTTATCATGTGAATGATTCTACGGGTAATAGTATGACTCGTAGGATGGGGTTACGGGTCATGAGTCATGGAAATATTAAGAGAATAGGAAAAAAAAGGATCATTAGTCATGGGAGGAAACCATGAGTCGTAGGTTGGTGGTACGACTTGTGGTACGATTTGTAATTTGATGGTATGAATCGTTGTTTCAGTCGTGGGTGGAGATATTGTAATGCCTCGGACTTTTAGGCTAAGTTCAAAACCCTTCTAGGTATGTGGATAGACCTGAACCCAATGAATTTATAGAAACAAGGTGTTAAGATCAATTATTGAGTGTAATAAGTACATTAGATGCAAGTTAAGGTCATAAGGAACCTCTAGAATGAAGTTGAGTTGAGGGCCTTCTTACCGATTGGGTTTATTGTATTAGTTTGTATAAGGGTCAACTTCAAATCACCATAGATCTATTTTTACAAATAATTTTGGGTGTTTCAGCATATCAAATAGAATTCCTTTTAGTCTTCTTTCAAACGCATCCATCCTTGCGCCAATCGGATTTCGTAGTAAAAAGTTATGAGTGATTTAGTGAAGTGGCAGCAGGCATGGTACGACTCTCAGTACGAGTTGTACAAGCAACCAACGACTCGTACTGTTAGTCGTGGTAACAACCTGTTAAATGTTTTATTTCGTTAGTTTTAGGGCATTTTGGTGAACTCCTATGCTTCTAAATCCTAAATGATGACATTTTGGGCTTCCTTAAGGTCAGATTAAAGGGATAAACCTAGCCTAGATCCTTACTCTCTTCAACATGCTTAGATTAGAATTTCTCTCAAGAAGGAGCTAGGGTTCATCACCTCCAACTTCTCAATTGCTCTTGGATCTTCAAGATAAGGCAAGGGATCATCAACTCAGGTATGTTGGACTTCCACAAGGATCTCCTTCCATCCCTATGTCCCAAAATTTGATACTAAAATCCAATTTCCTTGATTTTCTGGAAAGCATGATCTAGGATTCGATTTGTGGATAATTCTCATATGACTCCTATGAATTCTAAGACCCATTATGATGGATAGTCATGTATTCTTGTAAATTTACGTTCAAAATCTCGAATGATGTACTTGATGTGGGATTAGCATGATTAAGGAATTTTCACTATGAACTAGTCTAGTATTTCAAATGGGCTTTCATAAATAAATTATATGCTCTTATCATTAAGTTATATCTTTGTTTAAAGTATATGTAAATCACATGGTTTCTGCAAATCTAGAACATATGTCGCATTGTACATATTGGAACACGATTAGAAATTATGGGCTTTCACCAATGTGGAGTATGTGCAGGTTTTCACTATGATTATGAGGTAAATGTATTGGGTGTGAGTTGAACCTATGGTAATGGCATGATTATCGAATTTCCACCGTGATTTACAGTAAATATCGAAATGGGGTTTTTATCAATATTCATATACTTCCACCATGATCTCTTGGTACGTGTTCAACGTATGAGTTGATTATATACATGGGCTTTCCATAAATCTAGAATATATGAATCAATGTATGCTTGTAAAGTATGAATTAACCTATGGATCCTACATGAATCGGAGATATACGTTATATGTTATGAACTCGGGATTTGAATGTTGTGGATGTGTGTAAACTATGATCTGATCCTATAGGTGTTTCATGAATGTAAAATATGTGTATTAATGATGAATTGGCACCATGATGATATGAATTATGATGAAAAAGCATGAGAATGATCCTTTAGACCATTGAGCTTGTTGTTAGTAGAAAGTATCCTTAATCAATTCTAGATGATCCAATATGATGTTCGATATGATGTAAACAGTTGAATAATTATGTCTCTAATTAGCTGAAGTGACTTAAACTAAACGAATCACGTCAGACCAGTGACCTTCATGTTCTAGTTAACGAGACTCTCCATAGCTGAGAATGTTTCCCTTAGTCGGTCAGGGACTCTCCATAGAAGAGAATGTTTCCCTTAGTAAGCCGGGGACTCTCCATAGATGAGAATGTTTCTCTTACTCCATAGCCGAGAATGTTTCCCTTAATCAGTTAGGGACTCTCCATAGCCAAGAATGTTTCCCTTGGTAAGTCAGGGACTCTCCATAGCCGAGAATGTTTTCCTTAGTCAATCAGGGAATCTCCATAGTGGAGAATGTTTCCCTCAGTCAGTCAGGGACTCTCCATAGCCGAGAATGTCTCTCTTAGTCTCTAATATCAATTCAGCTCAGCTTCACATAATTTTAGATTTCAGTTAAAAGTAGTTAAGCCGAATTCAGATTCAATTATCAGCAGATAATCAGTACATTGTAAGATATTAGTTACAACTTCAGTTGTCAATAAATGTACATCATATGACCCTTATGCATCAGTTTGATTACAGTTCAATAAATGTTTTCAAATAAAATCTTAATGGCATATATATGTATCTCAGGCAGGGTTGTTATAATCCAATGTAGTTGCATATCGATGTATTTGGTTTCCTTCCTTCTTGTATACTTGCATGTTTTAGTTTATTTACGCTTCCGCATACTCAGTACATTTCAAGTACTGACCACACTCCTTTATGTGCAATATCGTTTCATGATATAGATTCAAGTCTCCAGACTCAGCCTCATGGTTAGATACACTTCATTCCCTCTCAGCTGCTAGTGGTGAGTCCTTATCTCCCGAGGACATGATTGTGTTTATATTTTATTTATGTTTCAGTTTTCAGATATTAGGAGTTAGCTGTGATCTTGTCCCAGCAACTCGCCAGTTTAGTTGAAGGCTTTCAGACTTGTGTAGATAGATTCAGCATTGTATTAAAGTGTTGTTACAATTGTTCTTATGGATTCTATTAGACTATTGCAGTTAGCTTCCGCTTGTTTATGTTGTTAGTTGTGGTTATTGTTAAGTGATATGCTATGATAATTCCATGGGTCAACTTGGAGTCTTTCAGGGTTTCTTGTCCCGTGTTACGGCTAGGGTTTGAACTTGGGTCGTGACAGAAGGATAAAAGATATTTCATCGCACAGCATAGATAATGAAAAAATGGAAATTTCCTAAAACTTTTTGTAGCCTTTTTATCATAAGTGTGGCGCACTTCACACCCATGAAAAAGACTCTACTCAACGCAACTTTAGACACCCTAGGACACTTCAAAACCTAATATTCTGGTACCAAGTTTGTCTCGACCCTAACATAGGCCCGGATAGAGACACAGGACGAAGAACCCCGAGAGGTTCCAAGTTGACCCATCACATGAATATGACATCTAAAACTCAACACGATAAAGCGGAAGTCTAACATATATATAACAGTGGAAGTCTGAAAATGGTAACATCAATTATCTAAATACATAACAATGACCTGAAACTACAAACATACTATGTCGAATTGCCTCTACATACTGATGAGTTGATGAGAAAATACCCCAACTAACTCACTAAAACTGAAATTGAAAATACTGAGTACAAACTGATAAAGGGTCCTCGAAGGATGAGGACTCACAAACTCAGGCTGAGTAAGGCTAACTGGAGGATCTGGCTAATGGCAGAATTGAGCCTGAATATCCAAGCCAATATCATGAAATGATACAACATAGAGTATGTGGTCAATACGTGGAATATACCAAGTATGCAAGGTAATTAAAACCACTTAAATATGTAAAATCATTTAAAACATGTAAAATATAAAACACAATTAAGATAAGAATTTGAGAGTATGGCTTGCATGCTATTTTCTGAAATCATGATCTGAACATAACTAAACATCATAACTAAATTGAATGACCCAAAGATGAAATATGATTATCATAAATAAAACTAAACATTGGGTCAAACCTGCTATAGAAATATAAAGATATCATGAATGATAAACATGCATAACTGAAATCATGAGGAACAATGGGAGACTCGTCATATAACTGACATTACCATGATAGAGCTTACGTGGTCCCGACTATTACACTCAAGTGGGCAGAGCCATCCAAAGCCTTTCCAGGGCTAAGGGCGCTACCATGTTATCGATATCAAGCTCAAGGCTCATTCAAGGCAAGGGATAGCTCACAAGGGAGGTCCCAAAGTATATATAGACACCTACATTGGCGCGTAATTCTGAGGCATAGGGTTGACTGACCCTTATCTTACTCGGTGCTAGAGATGACTCCCAAAAACATGCATATGCTCTTCATCAATTTTCAACGAAGCTGACCATCGTCTATTGACGAATCTAAAACCATACCATAAGATGAAAGTGGGAGTATAAACTCCAAAACCATATGGTAAGCTGATTTTATAGAATTGTGTTGGATCATAAAAACATACTTAATTTGTGTGGACTTGCCCAAAACATAAAATCAAGCATTATTGAAATAGACTCATAAGTCAAAATCATGGAATCATAGGTAGAGAGTTCATAAACATTTATGCATGCTAAATATTTAATCATGCTTGAAATCATGGATCATAAGCTTGAATTTTCATAAAACATGATATTAGGGCATACTTTTCTAATAGCTTGAAAACATGAATTTATAATAAAATTGAGGATGAAGTCTTCCCATTAATCTTAAAACATGCTTTGGAACATGAGGGAATTGGACTCATAGACATATCGTAGAAAATTTCATAAAATTGGGTTAAAACCCTAGAAGTTCTTAAAATCATACTTGAAACTTGGAATTCATAGATTCATGAGAGATTTGATAAAGGACAAGCATTCATAATCATATGAACATAAATTTAATCATGAGAAAACTTATTTGATGGAAGAACATGAAAGAATTCACCCGCGAGAAGCTTAATCCTAAAACTCCAAAAATTAAAGCATGGGAAGTGAGAATCATGAATACAACTTGAAAAGGGCATGAGGGTGGAAGAAACCCCTCACTCATAACCCTACATAACTTGGTTGATGATCCATTGACTTTTTTTGAAGATACAAGAGGAACTGAGAAGATGGAGGTGATGAGCCCTAGCTTCTTCTTGAGAGAAAGATCAATCTACAGATGTTTGAAGAGGGTGAGGATTTAGGCTAGGCTAATCCCTTTAATCTGGCCTTAAGAAAGCCCAAAACAATGTCATTTAGGAGTTAGAAGCAAAAGAATTTAACAAAACAACCCAAAACATCCAAAAAAATACCTGAAACTGGCAGTTCCAACGACCAATAGGACGGGTCATTGGTTTCTACAACAGCCTGTTCTGAGGCTCGTTGTTGCCTGCTGCTGCTTCACTAAACTGCTCATAACTTTTTACTCCGAACTCTGATTGATGCAAGGTTTGATGCGTTGTAAAGAATAATTTAAGAGATTCAATTTGAGGAGCTGAATCATCCAAAAACATTTTGCAAAGTGGGGGCTATGCTCGTTTGAAGTTTACCATTGTAAGAACTTATACAAACACTCACTCGGTAAGGAGGATCTCAACTCAACTTTGTGCTAGAGGTTCCTTATTACCTTAATTTTCATCCAATGCACTTCTTATACTTAGTAATTGATTTTAACACCTTATTTCCATAAATTCACTAGCATCGGGTCTATTCATGCACCTAGAAGGGTTCCAAACATAGCCCGAGATTTTAAACAAACTAGCAGAACCAGCAACCCATCCAATGGTCCTTGGTATCAAACAACGGGCCGTTGGTCCATCCATTGGTTTTCCCCATTCTTCCTTAAAATTCTCTTAATCTTCTTTCACGACCACATACAAAGACATGTTCAATTAAGCCACGGTCCGTACAATCCCCTTGTGAATTTTGGGGAAATTTTTGACAGCTCTCTGGTCATGAAACAACAGCACTTCTTATGACCCGTTGGACCCTAAAACGAACCGTACCAAGGTTTGTTGTTTGGTTCTGGTATTATTTTTCTGCTACAAGCCTCGGGTCTGACCTAAAGAACTTTTAGGGTGTTACATTATCTCTCCCTTGGGAACATTCATCCTCGAATGTAGATCAAACATACTAAAAGGCTAGGGAAAGAACTGCAATCCCAAAACTAAATAATTAGAGCTTAAAACTGATGGAATGACTAACTCCAGACTGAGATTCCTGACTGAATTGAATTCATAAAACATATGTGCATGCTAAGACATGAAAGGAACTGAGAGACATTAACTTGACATGAAACTGAATAGAGGACTAAGGATGAAACTGATACCTCAAGTAGGAACTGAGCTGGAAGGGAAAAGATATGGGTTCTTAGCCATTATATCTACTTCGGCCTCGCACGTAGCTCCCTCAATAAGATTATTTCTCCATAGAACCTTCACCAAGGCTACTTCTTTTTTTCTCAACTTACAAACCTGACAATCAAGGACCTCACCTGGTACTTCCTCATAGGTAATGTTGTCCTTCACTCCAATGTCTTCTACTAAAACATCTAGAGTTGGATCTCCGATGCATATCTTCAACAAGGACACATGTAACACCGGAGGAACCGAAGCTAACTCTGCTGGTAGCTCCAACTCATAAGCCACCTTGACAACAAGTCTCACAATCCTATAGGGCCTAACATACTGGGGACTAGTTTCCCCTTCTTTCCGAACCTCAAAGAATCAAGAAATCTCTACTTGCCTCAAAATAAAGCTCAAGCATCAAATTATGAATTTATCCTTCCATAACCCTTCTGAACGATCAAAATCTAGTCAAATACGTATTCTACATAAGAAAATAAAATGATGGACACCCATATTGATATACTTCTATCCCGGGCCCAAAAAGTCAATCCAAAATTCAATCCTGAGTCCAAAAGGGCAAAACTAGAATTTTATTTGAAAATCATGTTACCCATAATGTAAAGAACTCAAATATAAAATTTCATCCAAAACGGAGCTCAAATCGACTTTGAATTCATCAAAATACAGTTTCTTAACTTTAGACTCAAAATCCTCAATTTTCTCCAATAAATTCACGGATAAAAAAAAATCAACTAAAGAAATTATGGAGAAATATCAAAATAAGGAATAGATACTTGGCCCCTAATTAAATAGAGAAGGTTGCCGCAAAAATCACTCACTTCCAAGCTCTAGAACTCCAAATATATTCAAAATACCAAATAAACACAGTTTGTGCAAAAATACACTGTTCAGGTATTTATATAGGGCTGCACCAGCACCGCACCAGAAACTTTAATCCTTACTAAAATGGCCATAACTTCATCATACGAACTCAAAATGCGACGATTCTTTTCCTACAATTCCTAGATAATGATAAGGACCTACTCGTTCAATCAAAACTCCATTTGGTGCTCGTTTGCCCAGTCAAACATTATTTTTGCTTGTTCAATAATTATTTCACCTTTTTCAATAAAAACCCTATTTTGACTTATCAAAATTGCACCAAAACTTTTAGATAACTCCTATAATACATGCTAAGAATTATGAAAGTCTCGAAATAATTTTTCAATCTCAAAAACTAAAAACGAACCTCTGAGTTGTCACATTTTATGCTTAAAATCATGCTAAACACACAAAACTTTCAAATCCACCTAAAACTTATCCGAAATCCTCTGGTCAAAAATCAAATATACAATTCAATCACAAAACACATTCCGTACCTGTTGGAAAAATCAAATCACCGATATGAAGTCGTTTTAATCGAATGTTGACCTTGCTCAAACTTAGCTTCCTTAAAGCCCATAAATTCAACTAGAGGTTCAAATCACCCCCAAACACCTCGGAATCCATCAAAACTATCCAACTAAGTCATAAATCACCATCCAAAACAAACAAAACTTTTAGAATCCATATTCAAGCTCGTTAACCTAAAATGTTGTCTTTGGTAAAACCTCTCAAACTTCAAACCTTCCAAAAACTGAAAATCTTATCCAATCTTCATTGGATCATCTTGGAAATTGTGTCATCCATCTCTACAACTCATAAGTAGAAAATTAAGGATACAGAAAGTTTCAACCCAGGGAAATGGATCAACAATCACAAAATGATCTTGTGGGTTGTTACACTTCTAGGCTTGGCTAATAACTATGCTTCCTCAACTTCTACATACTCGGCATCTATGGCAAGGATAGAGAGTTATTCTAAACGTACACATTTTAACCATAATTTCCATGATGGGGTAACATTCATAAGGCTTATAGTAAAGAAATTATGAGCAAGAATAATTCAAGAAATATAAGTTGTGCATATACTTGATATAACACGAACTTGTGAGCTGATAAGGCAAATCTTAATGACTGAGTCTATAGAAATGAGGACGCTGAGAGACATGAGTTTACATACACAATGAGGGTCATGACATGAAGCTGAGATTTATGGAATCATGGAAGAAGAGTGGAATCACCACCTGAAGTAGTTACTTCTCATTCTATGAATCTGAGTATGAATACACGTAAGGAGTACTTGGAACTTAGACATGGGCATAACATGTTCACATACGACAGGACACCTGAATAAGCGTGGATTGATCTCCCATAGTTACTGATCCTGGACCTTCACAATTGAAACTCAATGATTGATCTGGTCCTTCACCTTATAATCTCCCCCTTAGCTTAAAGGTAATCATTCTGAGGATTTGATCCCTTCTTAAGTCTAGGCAGAAATCACTATCTCTTGACTTCCCGTTCGCCTCTAAGACTATCATGGAAGGCTTCATACTTATCCTATCATATTCCCCCATTCTTTTGGTTCCTTACTTCAAGTTCATGAATTCTCCTGCCTTAGCTTCTCTTAACTCCTTCAGGGAGAAATAATTTGAGAGCGTCTCTTCTTCCACTGACTGGCATTATGCTTTGGAGTGTGTGAATACACGATCTAGAAGGATAGACAAATATTTCATCACACAACATAGATCGTGAAAGAAGGGAAATTTTCCAAAACATTTCGTAGGCTCTTCGTCATAAGTGTAATGCGCTTCACACCCATGGAAAAGACTCTACTCAACACGGCTTTCAGACACCCTAGGATACTTCAAAACCTAATGATCTGATACCAAGTTTGTCACTACCCGAACATAGGCCCGAATCGAGACACGGGACAAAGAAACCCAAGAGGCTCAAAGTCGACCCATGAAATGAACATGGAATCTAAAACTCAACATGTTAAAGTGAAATTCTAACATATATATAATAGCAGAAGTTTGAAAATGATTACATAAATTATCTAAATACATAACAATGACCTGAAACTAAAAACATACTATGTATGAATAGCCTTTATATACTCACGAGTTGATAGGATAAGACCCCAACTAACTCACTAAAATTGAAACTAAAAATACTGTCTACAAACTAATAAAGGGTCCTCAAAGGATGAGGACTCACAAACTCTAGCTCAGTAAGGCTAACTGGAGGATCTGGCTAATGGCAGAATAGAGCCTGAATATCTAAGCCTGTATCATGAAATGATACAACATAGAGTATGCAGTCAGTACATGAATGTACCAAGTATGCAAGATAAGTAAAACTGCTTAAATAAGTAAAATCATTTAAAACATATATAATATAAAACACAATTAAGATAAGAATCTGAGAGTAGGTCTTGCATGCTATTTTATGAAATCTTAATATGAATATAACTGAACATCATAACTAAATCGAATAACCCAAAGTTGAAATCTGATAATCATAAGTAAAATTGAACATTAGGTCAAACCTGATTTATAATATATATAGATATCATGAATAATAAACATGCATAACTGAAATCATGAGGAACAATGGGAGACTCATCATATAACTGACATTACCACGATAGAGCTTACGTGGTCCCGACTATTACACTCTAGTGGGCGGAGCCATCCAAAGCCTTTCCAGGGATAAGGGCGCTACCATGATATCGATATCTAGCTCAAGGCCCTTTCGAGGCAGGGGATAGCTCACATGGGATGTCCAAAAGTATATATGTAAACCTATGTTGGCGCGTAGTTCTGAGGCATAGGGCTGACTAATCCTTAGCCTACTCGGTGCTATACACTACTCCAAAAAACATGCATATGCTCTCCATCATTTTTCAATGAAGTTGACCATCATCTATTGATGAAGCTGAAAGTGGGAGTACAGACTCCAAAACCATATAGTAAGCTAATTTTATAGAACTGAGCTAGATCATAAAAACATACTTAACTTGTGTGAACTTTCCCAAAACTTAAAATCATGCATTATTGAAATAGACTCATAAGTCAAAATCATGATATCATAAGTTGAGAGTTCATAAACATTCATCATGCTTGAAATCATGGACCATAAGCTTGAATTTCCATAAAACATACATATTAGGGAATACTTTTCTAATAGCTTGAAAACATGAATTTATAATAAAATTGACAATGAGATCTTCCCATTAAACTTAAAAAACATGCTTTGGAACATGAGGGAATTGGACTCATAGACATATCATAGAAAATTTCATAAAATTGGGTTAAAACCTTACAAGTTCTTAAAATCATACTTGAAACATGGAATTAATAGATTCATGAGAGATTTGATAAGGGAAAAGCATTCATAATCATAGGAACATAAATTTAATTATGAGGAAACTGATTTCATGGAAGAACACGAAAGAATTCACCCACAAGAAGCTTAATCCTAAAACTCCAAAAATTAAAGCATGGGAAGTGAGAATCATGAATACAACTTGAAAAGGGCGTGAGGGTGGAAGAAACCCCTCACTCATAACCCTACATACCTGGGTTGATGATCCCTTGACTTGTTTTGAAGATCCAAGAGGAATTGAGAGGTTGGAGGTGATGAGCCTTAGCTTATTCTTGAGAGAAAGATCAATCAACGGATGTTTGAAGAGGGTGAGGATTTAGGCTAGGTTAATCTCTTTAATCTGACCTTAAGAAAGCCAAAAACGATGTCATTTTGGAGTTACAAGCATAGGATTTTACCAAAATACCCCCAAACAAACAAAAAAAGACCTGGAAATGGCAGTTCCATCGACCAACAGGATGGGTCATTGGTTGCTACAATGGCCCGTTCTGAGGTTCCTTGTTGCCTGCTGTTGATTCACTAAACTGCTCATAACTTTTTACTCTGAACTCTGATTGATGCAAGGTCAGATGCATTGGAAAGAAGACTTCAAGGGATTTAATTTGTGGAATTGAATCATCTAAAAACATTTTGCAAAGTGGGGTATATGCTCATTTTAAAACTTATACGAACACTCAATCGATAAGGAGGCTCTCAACTCAACTTTGTGCTAGAGGTTCCTTACGAATTTAATTTTCATCCAATGCACTTATTATACTTAGGAATTGATTTTAACACCTTATTTTCATAAATTCACCAGCATCGGGTCTATCCATTTACCTAGAAGGGTTCTAAACATATCCCGAGATTTTCAACAAACTAGCAGAACCAACGACCCATCCAATAGGTCATGGTAACAACGGACCGTTGGTTTTCCCCATTCTTCCTTCAAAATTCTCCTAATCTGCTTCCACGACCACAAACAAAAACTTGTTCAATTAAGCCACGGTCCGTAGAATCCCCTTGTGGGTTCTGGGAAAATTTCTGGTAGTTCTCTGGTCATGAAACAATGAGCACTTCCAACAACCTGTTAGACCCTCCAACAAACCGTATTGAGGTTCATTGTTTTGTTCTGGTATTATTTTCTTGCTGCAAGCCTCAGGTCTGACCTAAAGAACATTTAGGGTGTTACAACTTGAAGATGAATTCTCCGAAGAAGAAGCTTTAATTTTGAGGAGAAAGTGTAATCTCAGTTCTTTACTTGAGACAGAGAAGTTTAGAGTTCCTACGGTCCTCTTAAGATCTGATTCTGAGTTGATTAGGAAAGAATGAGAGGTTAGACTAGGAAAATCCCTTTAATTCATCCCTTACGAGTCCCAAAATGATGTAGTTTAGGAATTAAAAATAGTGAGAAGTTATGAAAATTCCCCTGGAGAATATGTATGAAAAACTGTCGTCAGGATCCAACGGGTCACACAATGAGTCATTGGTTGTTACCACGACTCATTGGGACCATTCGTTTTTCCTGGGACTGGAAACCCAGCTTTTGTATTTCAACCAAAAGACGGAAAGGACGACCCATTAGATGGAACAAAGGGTTGTTGAATCTAGTCATGGTTACTGAGAGAATTTTGGACAAACTCTGAACTTCTCCCAACGGACAGACAGAACGACTCGTTAGATGAATAAATGGGTCATTTTTCCACCTATTGTCACTAGAGGTATTTTAACACTTCTTGGATCTAATTCATCAGCTTAATAGGATGAGTCATTTCATATTCCAACGACTCGTCATTTGGCTCATTGTTAAGGGGGAGGATTTGACAAGTTATTGTACTTGGCCAATGGGAGACATGAAGACTCATTACTTCGTATAATGAGTTGTTCTATGTCTTATTAGTTCTTGAGGGAGAATTTAAAAAACTTAAAAATGACTCTTTTGATTGGTCATTGGTCTTGACATTGACTCATCCAAGAACAACGACCCATTGGAAGAGTCATTTTGAGGTAAAATTTTCTGCTCCTCTACTGGTTTTCATTCTAAGTCTGGGGGTTTAGTCTTAGGAACTTTTAGTGTGTTACAATATCTCCCCCTTGGGAACATTCATCCTTGAATGAAGACTAAGTAAGATGGAAGAATAGGGAAAGAGTTGCAATCCTTGGATGAAAAATATAAACTAAATACTAAAGGAGCGACTAACTCCAAAATGAGATATACATACTAACTGAATTCATGCCACAAGGGTGCACACTACGACGTGAGTAGAGCTGATGAGCATGAAACTGGATAAAGTGTTGAGGAGGAATTTAGTACCTGATACTGAAGCTAAGCTGGAAGGGAAGAGGTGAAGGTATCTAGCAATCATATCTACTTCAGCTTCCCATATAGCTCCCTCAACCAGCTAATTTCTCCATAAAACTTTTACTTAAGAGACCTCCTTGTTCGTTAACTTACGAACTTGACAGTTTAGAATCTGAACTGGAACCTCTTTGTAAGAGAGACTATCCTTTATGCCAGCACTCTCTAAGGGCACAACTGAAGTTGGATCACTGATTCATTTCTTCAATAGAGGCACATGGAAGACTGGATGCACCGATGCTAACTCCGCAGGCAAATCCAAATCATAGGCCACATTGCCAATGCGTCTAGGATTCTATAAGGGCCAACATATCTAGAACTGAGCTTTCTATTCTTCATGGACCTCATCACTCCTTTCATAGGTGAAATTTTTAGATATACCCAATCATCCATAGAAAATTCATGCTCCCTTCTTCTTACATCTGCATATAATTTCTATCGACTATGAGCTATGTTTAGTCATTCTCTAATAAGATGAACCTTCTGCATGGCTTCATGTACTGAATCAGGCCCTATTAGGGTAGCTTCACCAAACTCAAACCATCCAATATGTGACCTACACCTCCTACCATATAATTCTTAGAACGGGGTTATCTAAATACTGGAGTTGTAGTTGTTGTTGCATGCAAACTCAATGAGAGGTAGGCGATCATCCCAACTGCCCTTGAAATCAATCACATAAGTCCTCAACATATCCTCTAGATTTTGAATAGTCTTCTTACCCTAGCCATCTTTCTATGGGTGGAAAGTTGTGCTGAGCTTAACCTGAATACCAAGTCCCTTCTTAAATGACTTCCAAAAATGGTTAGTAAAAATTTCCAGATGAATAGTACCTCCAAATCTTCAAGGAAAATACTATTGCAGCCAACTCGAGATCTTGAGTCGGATAGTTCTTCTCATGGGCCTTGAGTTGTCTGAAAGCATAAGTTATAACTTTACCATGCTACATTAGAACACATCCAAGGCCAATTATGGAGGCATCACAATAGATCACGAACCCATTTGAACCTTTTGGAAGAGTCAAAATTGGGGTTGTAGTCAGTCAACTTTTCAACTCTGGAAAACTCTTCTCACATGCATTAGACCACTGAAACTTCACCTTCTTTTGAGTTAGTTTGGTCAAAGGACAGGAAATAGAGTAGAAACCTTCTACAAACCACATATAGTAACTGAATAGGAACAAGAAACTCCCGATGTCTGATAGAGAAGTGGGTCTTTCCAGTCCTTGAATGCCACTATCTTTTGAGAATCTACTTTAATACCCGCACTGAAGACCACATGACTGAGGAATGTCATTGATTTTAGCCAAAAACACTTGCTAAATTTAGCAAATAACTGGTGATCCCTGAGAGTCTGCAAAACTATCCTTAGGTGGTTTGCATATTCCTCCTCTTTTCTAGAGTAGACCAAATTATCATCTACGAAGATAATAATGAACATGTACAGGTACGACTTGAATACCCTATTCATCAAATCCATAAAAGTTGCAGAAGCATTTGTTAGTCTAAAAGACATAACTATGAATTCACAGTGACCATATCGAGCTCTGAAGGCTGTTTTTAGAATGTCTCATTCTCTAACCCTAAGCTGATGGTATCTTGATCTAAGATCTACCTTGGAAAAACAACTAGCTCCCAGGAGTTGGTTGAACAAGTCATCAATCCTAGGTAAAGGATATTTTTTATTAACTGTGACCTTATTCAGGTAATGGTAGTCGATGCACATTCAGAGCGTACCATCCTTCTTTGCATGAATATGACTAGTGCACCCCATGGAGAGATGTTGGATTTGATGAAACTGTTATCTAAGAGGTCCTTAAGCTAATCTTTTAACTCTTTAAGCTCATATAGAGCCATTCTGTAAGGAGGAATTGAGATAGACTGGGTATCTATGAGAAGGTCTATGCCGAAGTCTATTTTTCTCTCGGGAGAGATTCCGAGAAGATCTTCGGGAAACACATCTAGGAACTCATTTATAACTGGAACTGACTTAAGAGATGGGGCTTCAAAACTAGAATCCTTGAACCTAGCAAAGTGATAAATATGCCCCTTAGAGATCATTTTCCTAGCCTTAAGGTAAGAATAAACCGATCCTTAAGCACTAAAGTACTATCCTTCCACTCTATGATTTGTTCATTAGGAAACTTGAATCTAATTACTCTAGTTTTGTAGTCAACTGAGTCATAGAAAGAGTGTAGCTAGTACATGCCATAAATGAGTTCAAAATCAACCATATCTAACTCTACTAGATAAACTATGGTGACTTTATATAACACTGTGACCGGACAATTCTTGTATACCTGATTGGCTCTAACTGACTCACCAACCAGAGTAGAGACTGAAGATGGCTTCCGAGAGAATTTTGGGACTAATATCAAACTGGACTATAATGTAACGAGTCAAAAAAGATGGTGTGGCTCCTGGATCTAGTAAAGAAAACACATTTATTTGAAAAAGGTATAACATACCAGTGGCTACGTCAGGTGAGTTCTCCTGGTCCTGACTGGAGGACAGGGCATAGAATCGTTTCTGGCGCTGACCGCCACCTGTACCTGAGGTAGTACCCTATTGAGATGAGTGATCTGGTGAAGCTGCTGATGTAGTGGACTAGGCCTTCCCCCGCCGTACTGATAGGTTATCCCTCAATCTGTGAACCTAGCTGGCAATAACCAAAACAACCCTCCTTGCCTGGACGACACTCACCAAGATGGTTCTTACAACACTTTGGACATACTGAGAAGGCGACTGCTGGAGACATGGCTCTAAGACTGGGAGCATGATGCTCTACACTTCCAATCTTTATGGGGCCTGGAAGAATGAGCACTGGCTAAATAGGGTGTTGGAGGTCTTTGTTGTTGCTGTGGGAGACTACCACTACCGGACCTTTGTTCTGAATACTTGAACTAACTTGTCCTTGCCTGCTTACTTTCCCTTTCTATCTCCTTCAGTTTTTCCGCTTCTATATGTTGCGCACGGATGATAAGCTTGGAGATGTCCATATCATCTATAAGCATGGCAGTCCTGCCGTCTTAACCACCAAGTATGAGACCCCATTTACAATTTTGAGCATGCGATCCCTCGGCTCAGCAACCATCTCCAGCGCATCTGGTTTAGAGTGTCCTAGCATGTCTGAAAGCCGCGTTAAATAGAGTCCTTTTCATGGGTGTGAAGCGCGCCAGACTTATGAGGAGGAGGCTATGAGGCATTTTAGGAAAATTTCCTTTTCTTCATGATTCTTATCGTGCCTAGAATTTGAATCTCTAAAAATGTCCTTCTAACACATGCTCTATAATTTTCAGTTGATGATGCCTCCTAGAAGAGGAAATGGAAGGAGGATTGGTAATGACAACTAGCAAGCCCCAGCAGCTCCAATAGCCCCTCAGGATGATCAGGTGATGCCTGCTTAATTTAGGGCTGCTATTCAGATGCTAGCTCAGGCGATGAGCAATCAAGTCAACCATCGTACCTACCAATGTCAGTGAACCTATAGCTACTACTAAAGTCTGGGACTTCACTCGAATGAATACCAAGTTTGTCACGACTTGAGTCTATACCTTGGACGCGACACAACACTTAGAGTCACAAGTGACCCCAAGCAAACCCATGACATCGCATATTATGTACATACTAAAATTTTAAATAGAAATTGAGTGGAAGATACTAAAGAGCATAACAGTCTCCTATGAAAAAAGATAAAGTCTGGCAAACACTGGATGTTTGTAAACAACATTGAAAACGAAATATAAGCTAAAACTAATACTATACTACTCTGAAAGCCTCTACTAACTGATGAGTTGCTAGGACAAGGCCTCAACCAACTCTAAGTCTGGAAACTGAAGTTATACTACTAAAATAGAAAGAACATCTATGGTCCTCAGAAGATGAGAACTCACCAGTAGAACATTGCTGAATATAATAGGGGAAGCTAACTGCGATGTTGAGGCTGGGTACCTGAGCCTATATCATAAAAAGATATAACATAGAAAGTATGCATTAGTACTTGGAATGTACTGAGTATATGAGATATCAAATAAAAAAGAAAAGTGTTGATAATATATAAATTAGACTTATAGGACATACAACAACCATGACAAAATCATAAATATTGAAATAGTCTAAAGATCATAAAAAATACTATAAGAACTAATATTCTAAAATTAAAGTCATAAGCATATCTGAAATATATAAGACTGGAATGTGAACTATGACTGTACTATATTATGGGAGTGCCTGTTAAACGATATATGACCATGTGAACTAGACGTGAAGTTTTATGTTTACTCCTATCGATAGGGCCCACAATACCTTTCCAGGGTACAGTGACTGGATTGTGTGATCACTAAGTTTAAAACTCGTTCGGGTTAAATTCTACGGTGGCACATATTTTTGGGCCTGGGTGTGCTGAACCCCAGCCCCCTCAGTGCTAAGTACTAATCCTAAATGAAGACACAAAACAGATATACATATATAAATATTGGCCTGTACTAATAACTCAAAATGGTGTCCTAAGGCTAGGTCAGAACTACTTATTTGAAAGTGTCTTGAGAGCCTAAAGGACCTGATAAGTGAGGGTACTGAACATACTTATAAGTTGATACTGTTAGTATTACTAGGTATATTAAAAATAGTAGAAACACTATAAAGCAACATTTCACAATTTTAAGAAAATTAGGAAAAATTCAATATCATGTGAATCATATTGTAGTACTGAAGATGATAACATGAGTACATGATATTTCTAAACATAAAAGTCTAATATCATAGAAAGTAGGGAATTTTAATAGTTGGTAGGAAAATCATAGGTCATGACTTCTAAAATTTCAAGGTTAGAGTTATTGAAATCTTAGGAAAAGGGTGAAAGGAGACCCTTGTTGAAGTCCCACATACCTAAAGAAGAAATCTCTTAAGAAGAAGCTTGAATTCTGAGGACAAAGTAGAATCTCAGTTCTTGACTTGAGAGAGAGAAGTCTGGAGTTCCTACGGTCTGCTCATGATCTGATTCTAACTTGATTAGGAAAAACTAAGAAGTTAGACTAGGAAAAACCGTTTAATTCGTCCCTTAGGAGTCTCAAAACAATGTAGGTTAGGAATTAAAAATAGTGAAAAGTAATGAAAATGCCCCAGGAGAAAATGTTTGAAAAACTACCGTCATGATCCAACGGGTCAGACAACGAATCGTTGGTTGTTACCACTGTTCGGGCTTTGGCGACTACACGCAAGTGCACGTGGTCGAACAAGTAGTAAAATGGCTAAAGTAAACCATGTATCGTTCCCATAGGGACTGAACCAAGGTAATAATCGAATTAAGTACTAATGAACTCTAACTCTAAAAATGCAGACAACAATGTAAAGAAGATTTTGAGAGTTTGTTTCCTAATTTATACTAATCTAAGACAAAATGATAAAGTGAGTCTGAACTATAGCAATGAGAAAGCTGAGGCCAAAACGAACATGCAGGGAAGTAATTTATCAATACAATTCGGTTAATCTTTCCTGCGGTTGCTAGTCAAGAATTATTGCCTATGGAGAGAAACTTTCGTATTCTACCCAACTTAAGAATCATGATCCTTCAACCTACATTTATGTGATAAAAGAATTTCATGTTCTAGCGATACGAAACTGATTCCTTAATTGACTAATACGATTTTCAAATATATTTCTATTCTGAAGGTAAATCAATTCTCAATTTTTCCAAACTAAGAAGAGATCATATCCTACCAATTCACAACTTTCCAATTTCTTTCCTTTTCAAGATAAAACTGGATTTTTTAGATATACATTAACATTGGCCAGACATTAATGCAGTAAGAGCAAGAATTGATAGAACAACCATGGAAGAAAAGATGAATAACCAAAATGATCAACAATTACATTCCGCTACAAATGTTCTTAACCTCAGCAGGAAGTGAATTTAGCCACTTATTTGTGGATTAAACATCATCAAATGAGTATAAATCATAAAAACAATTGAAATAAAGGAGAAAGAGTTAGAGAAGAACCCTAAGAATTTCGTCCCCTCAACTGCCTGTAACCCACGTTCTTGCTCAACCAAGTCAGAATCATTAAAAATAAACCTAAGTGTGCTATTCATACTAGTGGGAATTTTTCCCGGAATAACAAGCAACGTGTCATGGAGTGCATCGCGGAGCACTGCCTCTGTGACACGGAGCTAACGCAGACCCTCTTTGGAATCAGGTCCCTCAGCATTTTACACCTCAGCGTGCCACGGCATGCAACGCGAGGCTTGGCCAAAGTGCCACGGTGCCGTCGCGAACCCTTACTGGAATTTGATGTTCCAGGTAAATACCCCCAACGTGCCACAACTTGTATCGCGTGGCATTGCCTCCGTGTCACGGAGGCAACGCAGACCATCATTGGAAATTTGCCAAAATAAATCATCCGAGGCAGAATGCCTCCGCGATGGCAGCGTGACACGGCTCCATCGTGGAGCCCCTATATTTGCTGCTTTTCCTTGACCCTTTCCACTGCCCGCTTCCGAGTCCTTTCCCTATTTTCACCAACATGCAACTTAGCTTCCTAAAATTACATTTTTCCTGCAAAACAACACTGATCATGTTGGTTAGTACAAATTCACATTTTAACTACAAATCACATGAGAATGCACACATAACGATAGATAAACTAGACGAAATGAAGCAATTGAGTATCACTTGGGCATATAATTTTTCCCAAGATCACTTACCCCACACTTAAAACCTTGTTCGTCCTCTAACAATACTCTCACATCTCATGCAATTGACACCTACGTATAGCTAATTTGGCTCGACAATTCAAGCTACGGTTATACTGATTATTTAATATAGCAAATCATCAAGAAAACATGCATAGTTCCATCAATACCATGACATTCACCACATCAAGACTTCCTAAACTCAAGAATCGACTCTCGATCTCTGCAAACTCATGCAAATCAACTGATGAAGACATCCGACACGAAATTCAATCTCTCGTCAAGCATGTGCCCTCACAACACAAGAGAATTTCCCCCTTTTCAATAATATGATCACAAAGCATTACACTTAGGGGTATATGAACACAATTTCGCTCTCTCTCCCAAAGAATTCGCATGCATCATGTCATGAACCATAGACCTGCCTCTAGTGTATTACTCCCCTAATATAACGAAGCGTGATGTAAGATCACGTAGGACTTAACGGGTTGTAATGTAAGCTAAGGAACTAGTAAATACTGGGCTAACCAATAATATCAACTAGCCTCCTTAAGCACTTTTCAATATATCCCACCATCATTATGGGCATTGTTTCTTCCTTCCTCCTCTCATTCTTGACTTTTTTCTTTATTTTTATTCCCATTTCTTTAAGCACACTCGACTTAATAACAAAGATTAGTTATAGATCTTTATTTTCTTTAATTTCAGCAAGTGCACCCTTGACCTTTTCTTTACTTTCACCACTTGTGCTTTTCCTTCCTTTTCACAATTCTCACTCCTTGACACTGTAGGAAAATTATTTTTCTTGAGCACTTAAGAGTTTTGGATCAAATTCACGGCTAATGAAAAGAAGGGATTAAGCTCAGTTTCTACCTCTTCAACAAAGGAAAAAAATAGGCTAAAGGCTCAATGGGGCTAACTAGGATGTCAATTCAAGGTAGGTATGATAAGAAAAAAACTTTCGGTTTAATCAAAGAAATGCCTATATCCTTTCCTACAATACACATCCTTCATTTCGTTTCGCACACACACTAGGCAAGTTCTAGACACTTCAAAATACCATGGAATAATCTAAACCTCACCTCACACTCATTGCACATGCTCAACTCAAGACTTATTCACAGACTCTTCAATCAACTAATTACAAGAATTCAATATTAAGCCTCAATCACACCTAATCGAACTCTATGGCCTAGGTATCTCATCATGTTTACCCATTTGCATGCTTTCATACGAATCATCTTTGCATCTCAATATCATATACAACACGCAACAAGAATTCCGAACCATGAAGCAACGACACGTTTGGGAAAAAAACAAAAGAAAGAAAATAAAAGACAAGAACAAAACTACTCCTATCGACTACATTTTCCTTAAGACGGTCGTCATCCATCCATCATAGGGAACGTTCACTATTTACGACTTTGGTTCAATGGGACTATTCTCGGTAAAAGCACCAAAAACAAAGGCCGAGAAACCCAATCATAAAAAAAATCAACAATTTTTTTTTAAAATATCGATATTTTCGATAGAAAAAAAAATATTTACACAACCAACCATCCAACAACTCAACATAGCACATAACAGCTTAACATTCACTACAACACCGAATTACAATATAGAACATACGCACAAAATCAAAGGGTCACATTTTTCACAGGTACAACAACACAAAACATAAACAAAAACAAAAACAACACCGACACATCCAACACCTAACAACTCCCACCCCACACTTAAACCGAACACTGTCCCCAGTGTTCACAAAATTCAATTTATCACAAAGGTGGGTTGTGAAACTCCCTGATCAATCGAAGTATTCCACTTTTTCATCAGGTGCCGTTGCCTCGTCTCCCATATCCAAATCGCCCCCGCTGTCCTCATCTGACTCAACATCTGAGTCATCACGGTGTGTCTCCTCATCAGTGGGGACATCATCATCTACAGGCTCCACAAAAGCTGGTCCCACTCAGCATAGAGCCCGGGCATTTTCGCCAAAGGGGTAATCTAGCTCGAGCTGCCATAGCTCATCTTCTATTGTTGGCCTCCGCCTATGCGCAACTGCAACATTTGCATCCCGTACATACGGGCTATATACTGATCATCCCGAGCATGGCGCTCGGCTTATGTGAGAACTGGCCCGTGAGTGGTGTCGGGTGCCTTGGTTTTGGTGACGTCCAAGGCACGCCTATCCATTTGTGGGATGTATTCCAGGGCCTCTTCCTTGATATCAAGGCCCCTTAGAAACGTGGTGAGCAAACCACCAAACCCGTACCTGTGCCCTTGATGCAAACAGGCCCTCTTCATGGCGGAGATGATCACCGCCCCAACATTTATCTCAAGCCCTTTCATCAGGGCATAAACCAAGCACACGCGATCCCGAGTGACATCTGTCATGTGCTCCCCCGGGATTAGGCAGGAACACACAATTTAAAGCCAAATCCTGGCTTCCCTGTTCATTTGAGAGTACGATAGTGTCTGATGGTAGCCCCTCCCCTTGTGCCTGCCCTACCGTGCTGCCGAACGGGCTCCACACAGAGTGCGTCTGATATCCGCATAGGGTAGAGTTATGTTCAGCTGCCGGAGTACATGGGCGTTTGTGTCCCGCGCCCCCAATATGGCATTCAGGTGATGGGGCTCAAAGGTGACAACCTGCCCCCTTATCTTGATGGTGTGACTGCGGAGGGTCGGGTTCCAAATAGCATAGAACTCCCGAATCAAATGGAGATTGCACTCCTTGGGCTCTTCGAAGATGAAGTTCAGCCCAGCAGTGTCAATCCGGTGTACGATTATAGGGAATTCTTGTGCAAGTGGCTCCCTTGCAATGTGCTCCTCAGGGAAGTATTTGGTCTCCTTGTGTTTTGCATACCATTTATTCCCTTCGTCAGTCACCCATCGGGTTCTGTATTGATGGCGTTGTCCGCGTGGAACCGTTGGTGCTGCTGGAACTACTATTCCCAATCTAATCCTCTTTCTACCGGCGCCTGATGTAGATGCGCCCTTTCCTTTGTCTTGCCTGCTTGACATTGTTCCCATGAAATCAAACAGATAGTCCCAATGTTATTCAAGTCAAAAATTAACTTCGACTAAGGTTGGGTTGAGTTAGGCCACCGCACACTTAGTCTTTAGCCCCAATTAAAACTATTCGGCAAGACACTCATGCTTTCCCAATTTTTACAATCAACAAGCCTCGTGCATTCAGATAAGTCAACGAAATAATTATTAAGTACTACTCAGACTTTGTACAACACATAACAATATCACCATCGATTCCATTTCATCACATAGCACTTAGCCAAGAATTGTTTCAACACAACAACCTATGCAATTCACCAATTTCATTTTCTCGAAAATTCCCTTGTTTATTTAGCATATTCATCTATATTCACAACATAATTCGCATCAACCAACATGCACAAACCAATTATTTTCACATTTTCAACCAAATTTCATTTCTTCCTATTCAAATTCCAAACCTAGCTACCTATTTCGCAAAAATTCAATCAAACATGTATTCATTGAGTTCATATACTCACAACGATACTATGAACATCAATTAATCATACTTTAAACGAATTCAAGCTTAATTTATACTTAGGGCAAGCTTTACTCACCTCACACGCTCAAAAATTGAAAATTTAGGCAAAAATTGAGGTTAAGTTCAAGAACATACCTTTAATTCGGTGAACTCAAAGAAAAGTTGAAGAAACTTTGATCCTAGGTCCGTGTCGCATTGGGGGAGGGGGGGGGTTTAGGGAGTTTTGGCACGGAGGGGAGTGGGAAATGGGAAAAATGAGGGGATTACGGGGTTAAAAAGAGGTTTTTTTGCGCGGGTTACCCAGCGACCCGGTGTAACCCGACGCGAATTACACCTCAACGTGTCACGGAGGGTAACGCGGAGTACCCCTTCCGTGACACGGAGCCGTCGCGCCAGCCTTCTGTAATTTGTAAAAATTCCAGAATTGGCTTCAATGTGTCACAGAGGGTAACGCGGAGGCCCTTCTCCGTGACACGGAGCCAACGCATAGGCTCATTGTAATGCCACTTTTTTATTTTTCTCACCTTGATTTTTTTTCCTTTGTGATTCTTTGCATTTTTGCCCTCCGTTCCACCTAAAATTCATCTCACAAAAAGAAAGTGGATAGAATTCATAGGTTTCAAACACAACCACAATTTCTTTTTATTTTTATTTTATTTTTTTCTTTTTCTTTTTAACTCATTCTACTCATCTATTACAACAATTTCACGGGTTGCCTCTCGTGCAGCGCCTGGTTTACGGTTGCGGATCGACGTCATTAACACTCAATCATCCTCTAGAGTGATGGACGCTTTCTCTAGAATAACGTCCTCACTCGAGTAATGCTTACATCGCTACCCATTAACAAAGAACGTGGCACTTCGATCTTCTTTCCACCACTCTACTCCCCGTGCGGGGTCATTCTCACTACCTCAAACGGCCCTGACCATTTGGACGGCAATTTCCCTAGAAACAACTTTAATCTTGAATTGAAAAGCAACACTTTCTGCCCCGTCTCGAAAATACGATGCACCATATGCTTATCGTGCCACCTCTTTTTTTTCTCTTTGTAGCCCTTGGCACTTTCATAAGCATGCCAACGAAACTCATCAAGTTCGCTGAGTTGCATCAGCCTCTTCTTTCCCGCTAGCTCTAGGTCCATATTCAATTTCCTCATAGCCCAGAAAGTTCGGTGTTCTTGCTCCACCGGCAGATGACACGCTTTTCCATAGATCAATTGGTATGGAGAAGTCCCAATTGGTGTCTTGTATGCAGTTCTATATGCCCACAACGCATCGTCGAGTTTGCTTGACCAATCACTACGTTGTGCATTCACTTTTTTCTGGAGAATCTGCTTCACTTCTTTGTTCGACACCTCCACTTGCCCACTAGTTTGGGGATGATATGTTGTTGCCACCTTGTGGCGCACCCCATACTTAGCTAGCAACTTCTTGAAACTTGCATTGACAAAATGAGCCCCTCCATCACTGATAATGGCTCGGGGTGTCCCGAACCTGGTGAAAATGTTTTTTTTCACAAATTTTGTTACCACCTTGTTGTCATTCCTGGGGAAAGCTAGTGCTTCAACCCACTTTGATACATAATCAACGGCCACCAAGATGTAACAATTACCAAATGAAGGTAGGAACAGGCCCATCAAATCAATACCCCATACATCAAAGATCTCCACTTCTAGTATATGCTGCAGCGGCATCTCTTGCCTCCTACCAATTGTGCCTGTCCTTTGATATCTATCACACATTTTGACATATGCCATAGAGTCTCTGAACAGTGTAGGCAAAAAGAAACCTGACTGTAGCACTTTGTGCGCTGTCCGCTCGCCTCCGTGGTGCCCTCCATACAATGAAGAGTGACAACTCCTCAAAACTTCTGCAATCTGGCTCTCCGGGATGCATCTTCTCATAACCTGATCCGGTCCCTATTTATAAAAGTATGGCTCATCCCAAATAAAATACCTGCAATCATGCCTCAATTTTTTTCTCTGCTGAGCCATAGCCTCAGGTGGATAGACTCCACTCACTAGAAAATTCAGTATGTCTGCATACCACAGGATCTCAGCTTCCCCTATTGCCAAGAGCTGCCTATTTGGGAACTCCTCTTTGATGTTGTCACCTTCCTTCACATGCGACCGGCTTTCCAATCGCGATAGGTGATCTGCCACTTGATTCTCGCTCCCCTTTCTATCTTTAATTTCTAAGTCAAACTCTTACAACAACAAGATCCATCTGATCAGCCTGGGCTTTGCATCCTTCTTGTTAAGCAGATACCGAATCGCTGCATGATCAGTATACACCACTACTCTCGAACCCACCAAATAGGACCTGAATTTATCAAACGCAAAAACCAATGCTAGCATCTCCTTTTCTGTGACTGTATAATTACTTTGGGCAGTGTTCAGTGTTTTGCTTGCATAATGAATAGAATGAAAGATTCTATTCCTCCGCTGCCCCAATACAACTCCCACAGCCACATCGCTTGCATCATACATCAGTTCAAATGGTTGTTCCTAATCCGAAGAAATAAGGATAGGTGCTTCTATAAATTTCTGCTTCAACTCCTTGAATGCTTTGACACACTCATCATCAAACTTGAACTTCACCTCTTTTTCTAGCAATCTGCATAATGGTCTAGAAATTTTGGAGAAGTTTTTGATGAACCATCTATAGAACCCTGCATGCCCGAGAAAACTGCGAACACCCTTCACCGACATAGGTGGTGGTAGCTTCTCAATAACTTCGATCTTAGCACGATCGACCTCCAACCCCTTGAAAGACACTTTATGGCCAAGGACGATACCCTCCTTGACTAAGAAATGACATTTCTCCCAGTTGAGTACAAAGTTGGATTCTTCACAGTGAGCTAGCACCCTGTCAAGATTCAGCAAACAAGTAGCAAACGAATTACCGAAAACAGAAAAATCATCCATAAATACCTCAACGAAATCCTCCAGCTTGTCGTGAAAGATAACTATCATGCATCTCTAGAATGTGGTGGGTGCATTGCATAACCCAAATGGCATCCGCCTAAAAGCATATGTCCCATAAGGACATGTGAAAGTAGTCTTCTCCTGATCCTCCGGTGCTATGGCTATTTGGTTATAGCCAGAGTACCCATCAAGGAAATAATAAAATTCTTGTCCGGCCAATCTGTCCAATATCTGATCAATGAATGGGATAGGATAGTGATCTTTCCTTGTGGCTTCATTGAGCTTTTTGTAGTCCATGCAAATCCGCCAGCCTGTGACGGTGCGAGTAGGGATCAACTCATTCTTCTCATTGTTGACCACGGTCATCCCTCCTTTCTTTGGGACACACTGAACGGGTTGACCCATTCGCTGTCCGAAATAGGATAGACCACACCTGCATCAAGCCACTTAATTACTTCTTTCCTAACCACGTCCTTCATCCCCGGATTCAACCTTCGCTGAGGCCGAACAGTTGACTTTGCTCTATCTCCATGAAAATTCTGTGTGTGCAAAAAGATGAGTTGATACCCTGAATATCTGACATTTGCCAGCCCACTGCTTTCTTCCTTCTTCTTAGGACAACCAATGCTTCCTTTTCCTGTGCCTCCGTCAATTCTTCGGAGAGGATGACTGGCAAAGTATCCTCTTCCCCCAAAAAGACATATTTTAAATGGGGAGGAAAAGTTTTCAATTCCAGCTTTGGTGCTTCCTCAATAGATGGTTTCGGCAATGGTTCCAGGGACCTCATTAAAGGCTGAAAGTTCTGCTTCCTTGGATACCTTTGTGGTTCATTCAGCATTTGCACCACCTCATAAGTATCTCTCTCTCCGAAATGATTGGAGCTAAGCAATGCTCTTTCCAATGAATCTCGAGATTCAACAATCTGAAGAATTTCTGCTTGATCAAGCATACTGATTGCTGAAAGCTCCTCATGTATGGCCGAAAGCTTCATGGCCTTAAATACATCGAATACCTCCACTTTGTCATGCGCCCGCATAGTTAGCTGCCCTGCAGCTACATCAATCAAAGCTTTCCCGGTTGCCAAGAAAGGATGTCCCAAAATAAATAGGACTTCCACATCCGGCTCAAATTCCAGAACAATAAAATCTACCAGGAAGATAAGGGAGCCCACTTGCACCAACACGTCCTCCAGAATGCGATTTGGTCTGGCTAAAGAACGGTCCACTAACTACAAGATCACTGTCGTTGGTCTAGGACTGCCCAGCCCCAACTTCTTAAACACCGATGTCGGCATCAAGTTAATACTCGCTCCCAAATCACATAGTCCACGAGCTCGGATACTTTGCCCAATTGTGATTTGAATTGTAAAGCTCCCAGGGTCCTTGAGCTTTGTTGGCAACCTGTTTTGTATTCGAGAAGTGCACTCCTCAGTAAGCGCCACTGTAGCATACTCCGTCAATCTACTTTTGTTCACTACAATGTCCTTGATATATTTTGTATACTTCGGCACTCCCTACAAAACATCAACAAGAGGTAAATTAATGTGTACCTGTTTAAGCACCTCCATGAACTTTTTGAAACACGCTTCCTCCTTGTATTTCTTTAGTCTTTGAGGGAATGGGGGTGGTGGTCTTTCTGCTTCAGCTGCCTTCTCCTTCCCCCTCTCATCATTCTGTTCCCTTTCTTTCTCCACTGCTCCTGACTGCTGAGGTGGTCTTTCTGGTTCCACTTCCTTGAGTTGTAAACCACTCATTGTGGTCACTACATTCATTTTCTTGGGATTCGGGTCAGTGTCACTCGGTAGTCCTCCTCTTGGCCTGGTGTTTTGAGCTCGAGCTAGTTGCCCAAACTGGTACTCCAACGCTTTTGTAGCTAACCGATTGTTCTTTACATCTGTCGCCAATTTCACATAGTCAGCCTGCAATTGAGCTTGGTTAGCTATCATTGTTTTAAACATTTCCTCAATGCTGGGTGGGGGTGGTGGAGGAGGTGCATTGTTGCTTCTGTATTTAGTCTGATAGTTCTGCTGCCCTCCTTGATTTCTCTGTGCACCCTGATCTGAACTCTGCCCTTGATGGCTATTACTACCCCAGGAGAAATTCGGATGATTCCTCAAATTAGAGTTGTAGTTGTTGCCATACTGTTGGTGATTATTTCTTTGTACATTACCAACAAAGTTCACTAAATCAGGATTTGCACCACAACACTCAGTTGAGTGTTCATTACTACCGCATACTTCACACCAAATTTGCTGCACTACATTAACTGGGGCTTGAGATTGATTCAAGCTCATGTTGTTGAAGTGGGTGTTGAATTGATTTTGTAACGCAGCTATCTGTGCAGCGATAGCTGTAAAACCATCCACTTCCAAGACTCCTGCCGCTTTCCTTGTTCCTCCTCTAAAAGAGTCCGCATTACACTCTGGATTTCCCTGCGAAATACGATTTAACAAATTGTACAGCTCCTCATAAGTCTTTTCTAATGCTTGTCCCCCAGCTGCTGAATCTAGCAAAATTTTTGTGTGGGGTTCCAAACCCTCTATGAAAGTATGCACCAGCACATCATTGGACTGGTGATGGTGAGGACAATCCCTTAACATGGATTTGAATCTTTCCCAAGCTTGATACAGATTCTCCCCCTCTCTTTGTTTAAAACTTAGAATCTGACTTCTAAGTCTTGCTATTTTCCCGGATGGAAAGAACCGTATAAAAAATTTTCTTGCAAGATCATCCCAAGTGGTGATGGAATTAGGTGGCTCAGCTTTCAACCACCTCTTTGCTTCTCCCAATAGTGAAAATAGGAACAATGTAAGCCTTACGTAATCAGATGACACTCAAGCGGGGATATAAGTATCACTTATCTCCAAAAAGTTTTGGAGATGTTGTTGTGGATCTTCGTGAGGGAGACTTGTGAATTGCCCGCTGGTGTGCAGCAATTGCACCATATTCTGTTTCAGCTCAAACGTCACTCCTGGCTCGGGTTTTCGAATGCTCGATGTAACATTATTAACATGTGTGATTGCCACTCCTAGCTGCCATTTCCTCGGGCACTAACACTGCCCTTACAAGTGGTAGATTCTGTTGTTGCTCCAGGATTGTTTGTCTGAGCAACTACATCTTCTTCTCTAGAGCTTCTCTTCTTTGACGGTGAAATTGTCTTTCCGGCTCTAAGTATGAATCCAACAGCTCCTTGTCTCTTGCCAGTGTTCAACAGAATTCAATATCTGCAAAAGAGAGGCTAAGATCAAGTTGTCAGCACTAATATAGAAATCGTAAACTAACACTTAAGAAAATAATTTTACCAAATACCAGTCCCCAGCAACGGCGCCAAAAACTTGTTCGGGCTTTGGCGACTACACGCAAGTGCACGTGGTCGAACAAGTAGTAAAATGGCTAAAGTAATCCAAGTATCGATCCAACAGGGACTGAACCAAGGTAATAATCGAATTAAGTACTAATGAACTCTAACTCTAAAAATGCATACAACAATGTAAAGAAGATTTTGAGAGTTTGTTTCCTAATTTATACTAATCTAAGACAAAATGATAAAGTGAGTCTGAACTATAGTAATGAGCAAGCTGAGGCCAAAACGAACATGCAGGGAAGTAATTTATCGATACAATTCGGTTAACCTTTCCTTCTGTTGCTAGTCAAGAATTATTGCCTATGGAGAGAATCTTTTGTATTCTACCCAACTTAAGAATCATGAACCTTCAACCTACATTTCTGTGAGAAAAGAATTTCATGTTCTAGCGAAACGAAACCAATTCCTTAATTGACTAATACGACTTTCAGATATATTTCTATGTTGAAGGTGAATCAATTCTCAATTTTCCCAAACTAAGAAGAGATCATATCCTACCAATTCAAAACTTTCCAATTTCTTTCCTTTTCAAGATAAAACTGGATTTTTTAGATATACATTAACATTGGCCAGACATTAATGCAGTAAGAACAAGAATTGATAGAACAACCATGAAAGAAAAGATGAAAAACCAAAATGATCAACGATTACATTCCACTACAAATGTTTTTAACCTCATCAAGAAGTGAATTTAGCCAGTCATTTGTGGATTAAACATCATCAAATGAGTATAAATCATACATACAATTGAAATAAAGGAGAAAGAGTTAGAGAAGAACCCTAAGAATTTCGTTCCCTCAACTACCTGTAACCCATGTTCTTGCTCAACCAAGTCAGAATCATTAAAAATAAACCTAAGTGTGCTATTCATACTAGTGGGAATTTTTCCCGAAATAACAAGCAACGTGTCACGGAGTGCATAGCGGAGCACTGCCTCCGTGACACGGAGCTAATGCAGACCCTCTCTGGAATCAGGTCCCTCAGCATTTTACTCCTCAGCATGCCACGACATGCAACGCGGGGCTTGGCCAACGTGCCACGGCGCCGTCGCGAACCCTTACTGGAATTTGATGTTCCAGGTAAATACCCCCAATGTGCCACGACTTGTATCGCGTGGCATTGCCTCCCAGTCAAGGAGGCAACGCGGACCTTCACTGGAAATTTGCCAAAATAAATCATCCTAGGCAGAATGCCTCCTCGATGGCAGCGTGACACGGCTCCATCGCGAAGCCCCTATATTTGCTGCTTTTCCTTGACCTTTTCCACTGCTCGCTTCCGAGTCCATTCCCGATTTTCACCAACATGCAACTTAGCTTCCTAAAATAACATTTTTCCTGCAAAACAACACTAATCATGTTGATTATTATAAATCCACATTTTAACTACAAATCACATGGGAATGCACACATAACGATAGATAAACAAGACGAAATCAAGCAATTGAGTATCACTTGGGCATATAATTCGGCCCAAGATCAACCACGACTGATTGTGACCAGTCATTGGTACTGGTCTTGGAAATCCAGCTTCTATACTTCAACAAACGAACAAAAAGGATGACTTGTTAGATAGAACAATAGGTCACTGAGAGGATTTTGGACAAATTCTGAACTTCTCCCAATGGATGGACAGAATGACCCATTAGATGGAAAAATGAATCATTGTTTCCACCCGTTATCACTGGAGGGATTTTAACACTTTCTAGATCTCATTCAATTGCTTTATAAGATGATTCATTACATCTTCCAATGACTGGTCATTTGGCTCATTGTTAAGGGGGTGGATTTGACAAGTTTATGGATTGGTCACAATGGGCGACATGATTACTCATTACTTCATCCAACAAGTCGTTCTATGTCTCGTTAGTTCTTGAGGGAGAATTTACAAAACCCAACAATGACTCTTCTAATGGATCATTGGTCCTGACTATGACTCATTGGACGAGTCATTCTGAGGTAAAATTTTCTGGTCCTCTTCTATTTTTCATTTTAAGTCTGGGGTTTTAATCTTAGAAACTTTTGGGGTGTTACATTAACGACCTGTCAAGTGACTTAACGGGTAACTTGCCGGTTCATCTTGTGACCTAGTGCATGTTTTCCTATTTTCTTCGTTCCATGCTTCGGGTCTGATCTTAGGGACTTTTGGGATGTTACAGTAATCCATTGAGTTTCAAGTGTCCAAGCTCAATTTGAGGTCAAGAATGGATTCTTGTTGACTCAATGAAAAGGCTCAAGCTAACAGGATGGAATCAAGAAGGTTCAATGAGAAAAAGGAAGAAAAAAAAGTAGAAGAAGAAGCACAGAAATAATTGGACCTAAAAGACTAAGTAACAAAAAGTATGTGAATTACTTGATGTTTGTAGCTTTTGGGAATTAATGAGATGAAAAATGAAAAAGAACTAATTAAAAGTGCTAATTAGATGTTAATAAGTGTAGACATTGGAAGAAATTTGAGTTTGGAAGAAGAACTATCAAGTTTGGATACTTAGAAAAATTGTGGGATCAAAAAATGTCCCAAACCATAGAAAAATTATTGGCCAAAAGGCCAAAATCTGCAAGATTTGCTCTCTGAAACTGCACCACACGTGCGGTGCATGTGTGTGGGGGAGGGACAGCTGGCGGCTGCTATGTTGGCTGATTGTTGTCGCCTGCATGGTGTTGACTGGAAAAATATGTTGATATGGCATCTACATGGATCTTTTTTGCAAATTTGATTTTGTTATTTTTTCAACTAATAATTCTTGCAAGTGGATCCACTAACATATTTTACCAAAAATTTTAAACAGAAGGTGGATCAAATATACCTTTGGGTCTTCTTCTTCACCTTGAAGATATGAAGATCTTCAAGAACATGAAGAACAAACCCTTGTCTAAACCTTCTCCAAAGCACTTTAAAATTTAGGATTATGTTCTCCTTGAAGTAGCAAACAAACCTCAATCAAAATTATGCTACAAAGCAATCTCAATCAACAAGACCCAAATGCAATTTTCTTCAGATGTTCAAGCTCCAATATCTTCAATGGTAGATTGATGTCCAAAACTAAAATTTCAAGAAAAACCTAAGATCTAGACTTAAAAATACTAGGGAACAAGAATCTAGTATCAAAAAAAGAAATTAAGCAAAAAAATTCTAGTTTTTTTTTTTGAATTCTTTTGACGAATTTCAATTTTGTCTATTTATAATTTAATACCTAAACCCCAAGAATAGAGTTGTAAGACAACACTAATCCTAGCTCTAGATACTAATGTGTTGTGATTTTATAGTACTTTCAACGCTTAAAACTGGGAAAAAACATGGATTTAGGTGTGTTTATATGGATATGAGGCACTTTTACTTTGTTTTCAGGGAAAATAGATGTTGGAGTTGAATTGTGCAAAAGATGGAGAAAAATATAGAAAAGTAGCTAAGTACGAGTCATACCATCCTGGTACAGCCGTACTGAGAGTCGTGGAAAGGTACAGGTCTAAATCATGAGGCAAAGGCAACTTATTGCTCCTGGTACGAGCCATATTATAGCAGTCGTAGTAAATTCCAGAAGGTTTTGCATAGGCCAACTATCCCGATATAGGTAGAACCCATGAGTTGTAAGACCTACCTAAGACCCATACTAAGAAACCATGGAAAAGCCTAGAAAAAGAGAAGACTGGCATAACTCAAGGTACGAAAAGAAGTCACTGATCATGGAACTGAGATACAAGTTGTACCAAGCCATCAGTGGAATTTAACAGAGGATGACAGCAAGTGCAAGTTCAAGCCATGAAAAGATTGAACAACTCGTAGTTTCTTGGTACGAGTCATACCAGAAGTCAACACTTAGCCAAATTTGGCAAAACATAGCCAATGTACGAGTCAAGGTACGACTCGTACAATCCTGTTATGGTTCGTACGTGAAGGCGACGACAGTTTTTGGTAGTTTCCCTGTTTACTTAGGAAAAGATTCCAATTGTTTATATAAATACTTTTTAGGTTATTTTCAGTAGGGGGCAGTGGATTAGAGAGTGGAACACTAAGTTTCTTTCATTGAGAGACATGTTGTTGTTAACTCTAATTCAAGTCTTGGAGATTTTCTTGCTTTGATCTCTTTCTTATTCTTGAATTATTCAACATCAATTCTTGCAATAATCAAGCAAGTTCTTTTCAATAATCTTTGTAAAGTATTCAATTATGTGTTTGTCTATGAATGCTAATAAAAATCTTACAATCATGAGAGGCGAAAACCTCCACAACTAGGGTTGTAGGAAACATGGTGAATTAATGAACTAGGGTTACACAAAGTGAATCTAAACCAATTCTAAACACTAGTATTGTATTCTCTTCATCTTTAATATTTCTTAACCAAGTGCAATGTTAATACCTGCCCGAATTCTTTACTTTCTTGTACCTAGAGAAGTAGAGATTAGAAAAAGAGTATCACAATAAAGCCTTGATCTTTATGTGTCGTATGATTCGAGTTGTGGTCATAGGATAGTTAATTTGGAACAAATTGATAATGGTTGAAGTGAAATTGCTCATGAGACCTAACCGGTGATTGAGTATAGTAATCCAATAGGGACAAACCAGTCGTTTGGATGAACCCTAGTTATCAGTTGTACAAGTAAGCATTGGGATAGATCACAAGTGTAAACCCAAAGTAGTTATGAACCCATGGGGAACACTTACCCTATTTAATTGCAAATCTTGGTAAACAACAACCAATTATCAAACTTGTATTATAATTGCTTTGGTAAACCCATGTCACACCCCACCTTGGGGGGTATGATGGGCACCTGGTGCCTGCTAGACTCTAGACTACTAAATGGTCCAGCTTGAGCACATCTGGTGCTTTGGCTGGCTTTGGCTCTATTTCAAGAAACAAATCGGCTATATAACGGCTGTATACAGCCTCCGGCCAACTGGCCTGTAGCCATCAGTACCTGCAACAACAGCTAACCAGAAACAGACTTATAACAAGGAACCTATGCGGGCCGACAAGGCCACCATGCTGTCTAGTTATCTGTAACTCAACACAAGACTGCTGTAAAACTACGTGACCGGCAAGGTCACCACTACTGTCAAATTAAGGCCCCACACGGCCAACATAAACTGACATACTAAACAGCTACAGCAGACCACACGGCCTCACATGACCGGCTCAACTAACCACAGGGAATATATACAGACTGCAAGCCTCTACGAATACAGTAAGAAACTAATAGAAATGATCGGGACAGGGCCCCGACCTACCCATACTGCACAACAAAAGAAAAGGAGCTACACCTCTAGGAATCAGACTCCGGATGACAGGAGCTGATGACTCACTGGCTGGCTGGAATCACGAGGGATCGGCTCCTCGTCCGTGAGTACCTGTAGGCAAGCAATACAGCGCCCCGCTGGGTGTCAGTACCACAGGTACTGAGTATGTAAAGCAAACTGAAATATGCAACTAAAACGAATAGCGCAATAACATGACATTTAAGCAAGAAGTAGCTGAGTCTTTCTAGCTGAGGATAACTGGGGAGAGTTTATACATTCTGTAACTAACTGAGCATACCTGAAGACGTGTCGTCCTTCTGTCTATCAGTATCTACTAGCACATATCAATATATATAATAATACACACAATACCTGACCGACCCCCATAAGCCGGAAGGTGCCAACCAAGCAAGCAATCTATTCACCCCTACCCGGGTCTAAACCAACCAAAAACAAGTCACTCCACTCATCTGATAACTGTGAGCTCCTCCTACCGGCCCCCTTGGGTACGTAGCTCAGGCCTTGGCCTCTGACAATAAACTGTATCTGAGTCCGAAGACTCCTGCCTCTGGGCACAGGTGTGCACACAGAGTGGTCTGCCCCTGTAAAGAGGGTGTGCTAGCTTTGCGCAGAGTAAACTGAACTACCCCTGCAAGCAGGGTGGTCTGGACCGTATTATCATGGTGGTCGGCCATCATCGTCCTTTAGTCGGACGGCATAGCCCAGCTGGTGGCGGTATCTGAATCTAGTATCGACACAGCTATAACCCAGGGGCGGTGGGGATGCTAAAGGGTGCCCACATGCCACAACAAGTCTCAACATACAAAACACATACACAGCAAGCATGCTCAACGCAAAATACTAACCATATTCTCTTCTTGTATCTCAAGGCCAGTTTGTATTAAATAACTGAACTATATTCTGTGTTTCACTATTCCTGATTGCTGGACTAACTGCTACCTGGCCTTTATCTGTCTATCTAATTATATCTGGATATAGCTCAATAACATAAAATGTACCACCTACTACTGGATACAATCTCAACAGATGTAATACGTATTGCCTGATTATCTACTATTCTGGTTATCGCATGATACGTAATTAATATACTAGCATGCTTGCTGGAAATTATACTAAAATCATTCCTGTACGCTGGGTATCTGTTAATAGCATTTATTCTATTTATTTTCTACCCTGTACTTCCTGGCTTGCCGAAGGAATAACTTTACATACCTGGTTTCTGAGTACCCGACTGACCGGTGTGATTTCCGTCGGTACTTCTGCTGTTTCTCCCAACTACATTCATATACACGTCAATTAGAACTAAATACATTAATATTCGAGAGAAATTATCACTTTTGATATATATATTTATCCAAACTTCAACCTTTCAGAAAACGATCAAAAACTCGTTATTTCTCGATAGTCCAGAAGGGATAAATGCTCACTGCAACGCTAGGAACACATTGGTACTAATTTAAAGAAATTCTATTGACTTTACCTCGGTAGCACGACGTTTCCACGGCTCTTGATGAAGGGGTCGACCCTTTTATCAATCCAATTAATTTTTTTTTTTGCTTTCTAAATCCCTTAACCAACATGACATTAGGCTATTTATTTATTTAAAATTTACGGGGTGTAACATCCTCCCCCCCTTAAGAACATTCGTCCTCGAATGACATTCTGTCTAGAGGACTTCTCAACTTACTCAACTTGTTTCTGGAAAAATTTTGGCAGAGTTTCTCCTGTATTATGAACTATCTCGAACTTCCTGAAAAGCAGAAAGGACCAATACAGGTACTCTACACGATATAATAACATCCATGTTTAAAATTATCTATAATCAACCGCCTGCTTTCATATATGAAGTATAAGCATTAATAAGGAAAAATAGTTCTAACATACCTCCCGTTTGCCTATGCCTGGAATAAGTGGGGATTTCTGGCTTTCATGTCCTCCTCAGCTTCCCAGGTAATTTCTTCTCAGTTCCTGTTACGCCACTATACTTTGACAGACGCAATATCTTTAGTTCTCAATCTATGGATCTGTCTGTCTAAGATAGCTATTGGAACCTCTTCGTATGCTAACTCTTCGGTGACCTGGACATCCTGAACTTGAACAACTGTGGAAGGGTCTCCTACAAATTTCCTCAACATAGATACATGGAATACTGGATGAACAGATGCTAACTCCGGAGGCAAGTTCAATTCGTATGCAACTCGGCCTATCCTCCGCCGAATTTGATATGTCCCAATGAATCTCAGGCTAAGCTTGCCTTTCTTACCAAATCTTATCACCCCTTTCATCGGAGACACCTTCAGGTATACCCAGTCATTTACCGCAAATTCAAGATTTCTATGCCGCATATCTGCATACGACTTCTGGCGGCTCTGAGCAGTCAGCAGGCGTTCTCTGACAAGCTTTACCTTCTCCTCTGACTGTTGAATGATGTCTGGCCCAATCAATGCTGATTCTCCCACTTCAAACCAGCCCACCGGCGATCTAAATTTTCGCCCGTATAATGCTTCAAAGGGCGCCATCTGGATAGCTGAATGATAACTGTTATTATAGGCAAATTCAATCAACGACAGTTGTTCATCCCAGCTACCCCCAAAATCTAGTACACACGCTCGTAGCATATCTTCGAGCATTTGGATAGTCCGCTCTGCCTGTCCATCTGTCTGAGGGTGGAATGCTGTGCTCAAATTAATCTGCGTTCCCAAACCCCTCTGGAACGACTGCCAGAATCTAGCTGTAAACTGTGCTCCCCTATCTGAAATAATGGATACCGGCACTCCATATAGCCTAACTATTTCTCTGATATATAACTCGGCATAATCCTCGGCTGAGAAGGTAACTTTCACGGGTAGGAAATGAGCTGATTTTGTCAGCCTGTCAACTATTACCCAAATGGAATCATTTCTGCGTCTGGTACGGGGTAATCCTATTACAAAATCCATATTTATCGCTTCCCATTTCCACATAGGCACAGCTATATCCTGCGTCAGACCGCCCGGTTTCTGGTGCTCCGCTTTCACCTACTGGCAGTTAGGACATCTAGATACAAATTCAGCTATTTCAGATTTCATACCCGGCCACCAGTAAATGTCTCTGAGATCGTGGTACATTTTCGTTGCTCCTGGATGGAGGGAATAACGAGCGTAATGTACCTCATGCATGATCTGCTGGCGAAGCCCTGGTACTTTCGGGAGACACAGACGGCCCTTACAACGTAGCACTTCATTTTCAGTCACTTGGAAATCTAACTCTTTACCTTTCTAAATTCTATCTCTGAGCTGGACTAAGTTAGGGTCCTCGTACTGCCGTTCTTTTACCTCTGTAACTAGTGATGACTCAGCAGAATTATGAATTACCGCTCTGTTATTATCTGTCTCCACTACTCGAACGGCTAAACCAGCTAGTTGATGAATTTCCTTGGCTAATTCCCGCTTCTCGGGCCGTAAATACGCCAAACTCCCCATTGACTTACGGCTCAGGGCATCTGCTACTACATTAGCTTTTCCTGGGTGATAGAGAATATTTACATCATAGTCTTTCAACAATTCAAACCAGCGACGCTGCCGCAGATTTAACTCCCTCTGTGTGAAAATGTAATGCAGACTTTTATGATCTGTAAAAATGTCTACATGGACGCCATACAGATAATGCCTCCAAATCTTCAGAGCGTGGATCACTGCGGCCAGTTCTAGGTCATGGGTCGGATAGTTCTTTTCGTGTTTCCTCAACTGTCTGGAAGCATAGGCAATCACCTTACCATGTTGCATTAACACACAACCCAGTCCCAAACCTGAAGCGTCGCAATACACCGCATACCCATCTGTTCCCTCTGGCAATGCTAGTACTGGGGTGGAGGTCAATCGGTCTTTCAACTCTTGAAAACTCTGCTCGCAGGCCTCCGTCCACTGAAATTTTGTTGCTTTCTGTGTTAGCTTTGTCAGAGGTGCTGCTATAGTGGAGAATCCTTCAACAAATCTCCGATAATATCCTGCTAAACCCAAGAAAGTACGGACCTCGGTCGGAGTGGTAGGTCTGGGCCATGTCTTGACCGCCTCTATTTTCTGTGTGTCTACCTGTATACCAACATCCGACACGATATGCCCCAAAAAGGCAACTGAGTTCAGCCAGAACTCACACTTAGAAAACTTGGCGTACAACTGACGTTCTCTAAGGATCTGGAGTACTGTTCGTAAATGGTTCTGGTGATCTGTCTCTGAACGAGAATATACCAGAATATTATCAATAAATACTATCACGAACAGATCTAAGTACGGTCTGAATATGATGTTCATCAGGTCCATAAACACTGCGGGACCATTCGTCAGTCCAAAAGACATAACTAGAAATTCAAAGTGATCATACCTGGTCCGGAAAGCAGTCTTTGGAATGTCCCTCTCCCGAACCCGGACCTGGTGGTATCCGGACCTCAGATCTATCTTAGAGAAACATTTGGCCCCCTGCAACTGGTCAAACAAATCATCTATCCTCGGGAGCGGGTATTTGTTCTTCACTGTAACTTTGTTTAGTTGCCGATAGTCCACACACATACGGAGTGAGCCATCTTTCTTTCTTACAAACAGAACTGGCGCACCCCACGGTGAAGTACTCGGCCTGATAAAGCCTTTATCTAACAAATCTTTCAACTGCTCATTTAATTCTCTGAGTTTTGCAGGAGCCATACGATAAGGAGGAATCGATATCGGCTGAGTACCTGGTAACAAGTCAATCGCAAAATCTATCTCCCTTTCGGGAGGGACACCAGGCAACTCATCCGGGAATACGTCAGGGAATTCATTGACCACTGGAACAGACTGAAGAGTCAGAGGTTCCACCCGAACGTCCTAGACTTTAACTAGGTGGCAAATACATCCCTTTGCTATTAATTTTCTTGCCTTAAGGTAGGAAATAAACCTACCTTTCGGCGTAGGTGTACTCCCTTTCCACTCTCGCACTGCTTCACCCGGAAAGTGGAATCGGACCGTCTTGGTCCAGCATTCTAAGTCGGCGTAGCATGGCACTAACCAGTCCATGCCCATAATGGCATCGAAGTCGACCATCTCAAGTTCTATTAAGTCTACCGTGGTCTGGCGATCAGCAACCTCTACCGTACACCCTCGGTAAACTCTTTTAGCTGTAATCGAGTCACCGACCGGTGTAAGCACTGAAAAGGGCTGCTGAAGCAATTCTGGTTCGATACCCAACTTTCGGGCCACAAATGGTGTGATATATGACAATGTAGACCCTCGATCAATCAATACATAAACAGGATATGAACAGATAATCAATATACCTGTGACCACGTCGGGAGATGCCTCTGAATCCTGCCTCCCTGGTAATGCATAGGTACGGCTGGGGCCTGCACCGGAGCCATAGGCTCCTGGTCTACCTCGGCCCGTATTCCCTGAACCTGAGGGTCTGCGCCCTGCTGAGGCTGCTGGAACTCGTGGCCCTGCTGACGCTCTATCCATATCATCCTGACTACCCTGTCCCCTGGCTGGACAATCTCTCATTAAAGGCCCCTCCTGTCCGCAGTAATAACACCCTGGGAAGCCCTGCCTGCAGGCTCTAGAATGTAGTCGGTGACATATAGGACAAGGGGTGGATGTAAATCTACTCTGTTCTACCCTCCGCTGCTGAGGTGAGGCTACTGTCCGTGGACTGCTACCGGACTCCGACTGACTCCGGCGAATGAACCTGCCCATCTGCTGCTGTACCGATGGTAGAGATCTGGGTGGACTATCTGAAAACCGTGGTTTCAGCCCCCTAGGAATTTCCCTCTGTATCTCAGCGGGTCTGCTCCTACGGCGCTTCTCTAAAGTCGCCTGTCTGTCACCCCGCTGTCGCTGCCTCAGGCCCTCAATTGTCTGTGCGAAGGCCTGTACCCTGGCTATGTCCATGTCTTCTCTCAAAGTAGCTGTCATGCACGTCTCTATATACTCTGGATTCAGGCCCATAATAAAGCGATCGACTCTGGACGACATGGTGTCCACAAATGCTGGAGCATAGCGGGCTAAGGAGTCGAATTGTAAGGAATATTCACGGACGCTCCTAGCCCCCTACTCTAAATGTAAGAACTGGTCCATCCGCGCCTGTCTGACCTCCTGGGGTAAGTAGTGGTCCAGGAAGGCCTCTGAAAAACTGGACCATGTAGAAGGGGATGCATCTCTTCCCCGAGACCTCTCCCAACTTTCGTACCACAAAACAGCAATATCCCTTAATCTGAACACTGCTAGCTCAACTGATTCTGCTGGGGTTACGTGCATGACTCTAAAGATCCTCTGCATCTGGTCCAAAAAGTCCTGAGGGTCCTCTGCTGAATCCGATCCAGTAAACTGAGGGGGTCCCAACGCCAAGAATTCTCTCACCCTGGAACTACCTGGCCCCCCTAGGGATTCTGCTACTGTAGGTGGTGCTGGCTGACGCTGAGCAGCTAGCATCTGAGTCAACATAACCACCGCACTACGTAGCTCCTGATCAGATGAAGTTGGTGCAGGAGTCGTGGGAGGCGGTGCTACCTCAATTGATGTCTAGCGAGGCGGAGACTGCTGGGAGGGCCGAGATGACGCCTCCGTATTGCTCTCATACCGGGCGGAATCGAGCTGTAACTGAGGCATCCTACTGGTGCCTTCGCCCGCTGTTGTATCCAATCTCCTACCTGTAGCTGGGTGCCACTGATCTGCCATAATATCTGTAAGTAAAGAGGGTGGTGAGTTTTAAAAGTCAACTCTATACTGTACCGCTCTATAGCACGACTGAATAAGAAAGAAGAGTGACAATCCTAACATGCCTCGCAGCCTCCTGCCTATAGTATGTGGTGCACAACACATCCATAGACAAGACTCTACTTAGCACGGCTTGCAGACTCCCTGGGACACGAACTGCTCTGATACCAAGTTTGTCACACCCCACCTTGGGGGGTATGACGGGCACCTGGTGCCTGCTAGACTCTAGACTACTAAATGGTCCAGCTTGAGCACATCTGGTGCTTTGGCTGGCTTTGGCTCTATTTCAAGAAACAAATCGGCTATATAACGGCTGTAAATACAGCCTCCGGCCAACTGGCCTGTAGCCATCTGTACCTGCAACAACAGCTAACCAGAAACAGACTTATAATAAGGAACCTATGCGGGCCGACAAGGCCACCATGCTGTCTAGTTATCTGTAACTCAACACAAGACTGTTGTAAAACTACGTGACCGGCAAGGTCACCACTACTGTCAAATTAAGGCCCCACACGGCCAGCATAAACTGACATACTAAACAGCTACAGCAGACCGCACGGCCTCACATGACCGGCTCAACTAACCATAGGGAATATATACAAACTGCAAGCCTCTACGAATACAGTAAGAAACTAATATAAATGATCGGGACAGGGCCCCGACCTACCCATACTGCACAACAAAAGAAAAGGAGCTACACCTCTGGGAATCAGACTCCGGATGACAAGAGCTGATGACTCACTGGCTGGCTGGAATCACGAGGGATCGGCTCCTCGTCCGTGAGTACCTGTAGGCAAGCAATACAGCGCCCCGCTGGGCGTCAGTACCACAGGTACCGATCATGTAAAGCAAACTGAAATATGCAACTAAAACGAATAGCACAATAACATGACATTTAAGCAAGAAGTAGCTGAGTCTATCTAGCTGAGGATAACTGGGGAGAGTTTATACATTCTGTAACTAACTGAGCGTACCTGAAGACGTGTCGTCCTTCTGTCTATCAGTATCTACTAGCACATATCAATATATATAATAATACACACAATACCTGACCGACCCCCATAAGCCAGAAGGTGCCAACCAAGCAAGCAATCTATTCACCCCTACCCGGGTCTAAACCAACCAAAAACAAGTCACTCCACTCATCTGATAACTGTGAGCTCCTCCTACCGTCCCCCTTGGGTACGTAGCTCAGGCCTTGGCCTCTGACAATAAACTGTGTTTGAGTCCGAAGACTCCTGCCTCTGGGCACAGGTGTGCACACAGAGTGGTCTGCCCCTGTAAAGAGGGTGTGCTAGCTTTGCGCAGAGTAAACTGAACTACCCCTGCAAGCAGGGTGGTCTGGACCGTATTATCATGGTGGTCGGCCATCATCGTCCTTTAGTCGGACGGCATAGCCCAGCTGGTGGCGGTATCTGAATCTAGTATCGACACAGCTATAACCCAGGGGCGGTGGGGATGCTAAAGGGTGCCCACATGCCACAACAAGTCTCAACATACAAAACACATACACAGCAAGCATGCTCAACGCAAAATACTAACCACATTCTCTTCTTGTATCTCAAGGCCAGTTTGTGTTAAATAACTGAACTATATTCTGTGTTACACTATCCCTGATTGCTGGACTAACTGCTACCTGGCCTTTATCTGTCTATCTGATTATATCTAGATAAAGCTCAATAACATAAAATGTACCACCTACTACTGGATACAATCTCAACAGATGTAATACGTATTGCCTGATTATCTACTATTCTGGTTATCGCATGATACGTAATTAATATACTAGCATGCTTGCTGGAAATTATACTAAAATCGTTCCTATACGCTGGGTATCTGTTAATAGCGTTTATTCTATTTATTTTCTACCCTGTACTTCCTGGCTTGCCGAAGGAATAACTTTACATACCTGGTTTCTGAGTACCCGACTGACCGGTGTGATTTCCGTCGGTACATCTGCTGTTTCTCCCAACTACATTCATATACACGTCAATTAGAACTAAATACATTAATATTTGGGAGAAATTATCACTTTTGATATATATATTTATCCCAACTTCAACCTTTCGGAAAACGATCAAAAACTCGTTATTTCTCGATAGTCCAGAAGGGATAAATGCTCACTGCAACGCTAGGAACACATTGGTACTAATTTAAAGAAATTCTATTGACTTTACCTCGGTAGCACGACGTTTCGACGGCCAAATTTCATGAAACCAACTCCGTAGGATTGCTCCCTGCAGCTTTATACACCTGTACTTAAGCTGGAACGAAGTTTAGACCGCGTTTCGTCGCGTAATTGGAAGGAAATTATATATTTTTGTCGTGGGTTTTCTATACTACTTGGTCCCCTGTTTCTTTGCTGGAAATTTGCTGCTCTTGATGAAGGGGTCGACCCTATTATCAATTCAATTAAATTTTTTTTTTTTTTTTTTTTGCTTTCTAAATCCCTTAAGCAATATGACATTAGGCTATTTATTTATTTAAAATTTACGAGGTGTAACAACCCACTTTTTGGAGATAACATACCTTAAAGCTTAAATACTTTCGTTACTCTATATCTTGACCATATTCCCTGTGGGATAGACCCCAACCTTTGTTGGGTTCTTTATTGACAACGTCCACTTCATACTTTATCAGGACTATGAGTTTGAGTGTTATCAAAAAGTGGCTTCATTGCTACGGAATATAGCTTAAGATTAGATTAATTGCTTGTGTTTAACTTTTAGTTGTTATTTCTTCATTTGCATTTTCTTTTTGTTTTTGACACCCACACGTTGTCTCTTATTGAATGCTAAGTACTCAAAAACCTTCTGATTCTTCTTGATCTTGAACTAAAGCGAACACTGCAAAGAATGAAGAACCCTGAGCAAAGAGAGGCTCATCTTGCTGAAGAAGCTACGCAAGCTGCACTTCAGGAAGTCGAGGATGCTTGGGATGAAGTCGTGAATGTTGGCCGCCATGGAAGGGGCAATAGAGGTCTAAGATATGCTCCTCAGTTCTTCGATGAGAATGAGCCAGATATTGATAAAGTCGGGTCAACTGGAGCTACCAAACCACCACCTTTACCTGTTGGGGCAAAGTTTGACATCACTAGCACCATGATACAACTGTTGAATATGAAAGGGGTGTTTAGTGGTCATGCAGTTGATGATGTCAACATGCACTTGATGAACTTTATCGAAATATGCAAGGCGTACAGGTTGCCTGATGTTAGTTAAGATGCGATAAGGTTGAGACTCTTCCCGTTCTCTCTTTCTAGAGAGGCTACTTTATGATTATCGGAGTTGCCCAATGACTCCATTAACTATTGGAGGGAACTTAAGTAGGCTTTCCTTGAGAGGTTCTTTCCACCCTCCAGGATGCTACAACTAAAGGATGAGATTTATAACTTTTGACAACTAAAAATAGAGGCACTTCATGAAACCTGGTTGAGATTCAAAAAGAAGCTGACCAAGTGCCCGAACTATAAATTTCCAAATGATAGTTTGTTGGAGATTTTATACAAGTCCTTGAATAACAACACAAAGCTGTAGCAGATACCGTGGAGAGAGGAGCACTGATGAATCACACATAAGAGCAGCTGCCATTATTCTTGATAGAGTGACTAAGACTAATAGGGAATGGAACAACAGGGAAGCGAAAGCAGCTGCAGGTACGTATACTGTTGGTATGACTGTAGATCAACGTAAAAAGGAGGAGTGTGATTAGGAACTAGCTCATATTTGAATATCATTTGACCTGCTCATGAAGCATATTATAGGTGCTGGTGCTAGAAAGGTAAATGCAGTGGGATCTTAGGGGCAGGAACATTCAGATTCCGAGGAGGAGGCAAACTTCTTGGTAATCAAGTGGCAGGTTTTTGGGCCAACGCCCAAGGGTCTAGACTGGACACGTGGTGCCAAGGTTCTAGAAATTAAGGTTGAAACAAGTATCAAGACAACTACAACCACAATGGGTATAGGGATGGGAGCTTAGGTCAAAAGTGAGAGGGAGAATGGAGAAAGAATGATGGTTATTGAACCGATAATACAGGTTTGCATGTACCTCCTAATGCATTTGAAGGTGAGACTGGAATCTTAATATTGGAGAACATAATGGCTGAGATGCTAGAAAAGGTAAAGTCCACTGATGATCAGTTGAGAGACATTTGGGCGGATATAATAGGTATGAACCGAAAAGTTAAATTGCATGCAAATGCAATCAAACAGATTGAGCAGCAGCTGGGCCAGAGGTCGGTGTCCCTAAACCAGAGGCAGAAGGGAACAATTCCTAGAAACACAGTGTAGAATCCAAAAAATGACAGTCACTATATGGCTGTGATGACTATGAGTGGAAAGAGAAAAGGAAGATGAGGTTGTTGGTCATAAGCTCGCAAGGGAGGCTGAATTGAATGGGGCTCCAGTTGGTATAAAGGAGTCCGAAGCTAATAATAGTAAGAAGCAAGGGCACACAAATTTATAAGGCGATCCCTCGACCACCGCCACCATTCCCTTAAAGGATGAAGAAGAAGGCGGAAGATGGTAAGTTTCAAAAATTCCTCTCTATGCTTAAACAGTTATCAGTGAACATACCACTGGTCCAGGCATTGGAGCAAATGCTTGGATATGCCAAGTTCATGAAGGACCTTATGACCAAGAAGAGGTCCGTGAGCTATGAGCTGGTAGGTAACTTGCATCATTGTAGTGCCATAGCTTTACGAGTCCTTGCTCAAAAGAAGGTGGATCTAGGTGTCTTCACCATTCCATGCACAATTGGAGATTTTGAGTTTGTGAAGGTGTCACAATCCGAACATAGGCCTGGATCGAAACATAGGGCAAAGAACCCTGAGAGGCTCAAAGTCAATCCATGGCATGAAAATGACATCTAAACTGAACATAATAAATGCGGAAAGTCTAACATGTGAAATAGCAGAATTCTGAAATCTAATAACATCTGAATATCTGAGTACATAACACAAATTCTTACGCTGAATACATACTATGGCTGATAAGCCTCTACATACTAATGAGTTGATGGGACATGACCCCAATTAACTCACTAAAGACTGAAACTGAAAATATTGAGTACAAGCTGATAAAAAGGGGCCCTCGAATGATGAGGACTCACCAACTCTAGATGGGAGATGCCAACTCTGAGGATCTGGCTAATAGAAAGACTGAACCTCAATGTTTGAGCCTGTATCATGAAACGATACAGCATAGAGTATGCGGTCAGTACGTGAAATGTACAAAGTATTACAGGGTTAGTAAAACCACCATGTAAGTCAAAAATTAGAAATCATGCATATCATAAAACATTTCATCATAAGATTCTGAGAGTAGCACTTGCATGCTGTTATCTGAAAACATGACTTAAACATAACTTAATATCATAACTGAATAGAATAACCCAAAGCTGACACTGATTATTCATAAATAAAATTGATCATTGGGTCAAACCTGCTGAAAACATAATATCATGACTGATGAACATGCATAACTGAAATCATGAGGAATAATGGGAGACTCATCATATAACCGACATTACAATGATAGAGCTTACGTGGTCCCGATTATCAAACTCAAGTGGGCAGAGCCATCCAAAGCCTTGCCAGGTGTAAGGGCACTATCGTGATATCGATATCAAGCTGAAGGCCCCCCTTGGGGCAGGGCAAGCTCACAAGGGAGGTCCCAATAATCTAAACATACCTATGTTGGCATGTTCTGAGGCACAGGTTGACTGAATGCTTAGCCTACTCGGTGCTAGACACTACTCCCAAAACATGCATATGCTCTCTATCGTCTTTCAACAAAGCTGAACCATAGTAATACATGCCTAATCTAAAATCATAACATGACGAGCCTTGGCTCAAACCATACCACAAGCTAAAAAGTGGGAGTGTAGACTTCAAAACCATGTGGTAAGCTAATAACATGAAATTGAAGTAAATTATGAACATACTTGATCATATAGACTTCCCCAAACTTATACATACTTTAGATAGTCAAAATCATGGATATAAATATGGGTAATTTGAAATCATACTTTCATCATATACATCTCTTCATACTTGAAAACATATATCATAATCTCAACCTTTCACGAACTTTCTTGGGCATTGAAATTGTAAGACTTTGAAAACATGGATTGTAATTGAAAATATTATAAAATATGTCCATGAATCTGAATTTGTCATTAGAAACCTGAATAGAGTATACCCATAATAGATACTTAGAGAATTCACAAGTTGGGTTAAAACCCCGTAGATTCATCAACTTAGAATTTTCCATGAATTTGAGAAGGAATTGGGCATGGGAGTGGATGAATAGACCCATTCATAACCCTACATACCTGGGTACTTCTGATTTCACGCCCTTCTTGGAAGCTCTTCTGTAGGCCTATGAACATTAAAACTTCACTTTCTTCTGGGTCAACTTAGTCAGCGGTGCTGCAATGGATGAAAATCCATCCACGAATCTCCTGTATTAACCAGCTAAGCCCAAGAAACTCCTGATATCTGAAGGTCTCACTGGTCTAGGCCAATTCTTCACAGCTTCTACCTTTTGAGAGTCCACTTGTACACCCTCACTTGACACCACATGACCTAATAATTCTACAGAGTTTAACCAAAACTTACACTTGCTGAATTTAGCATACAACTGGTAATCCTTAAGAGTTTGTAGCATCACCCTCAAATGAGCGGCATGGTCCTCTTCACTCCGAGAGTATATGAGAATGTCATCTATGAACATGATCATGAACATGTCCAAATACGACTTGAACACCTTGTTCATTAAATCTGTAAAAGCTGTGGGAGAATTCTTTAGTCCAAAAGACATAACTACAAACTCATAGTGACCATATCAAGTCCTAAAGGCTATCTTTGGAATGTCACACTCTCTAACTCTGAAAAATGATACCCGGATTTAAGGTCTATTTTTGAAAAACACTTGACACCCTGAAGTTGGTCAAACAAGTCATTTATTCTGGGGAGAGGATACCTATTCTTGATTGTGACCTTGTTCAACTGCCAGTAATCAATGCATATCCGAAGGGAACCATCCTTCTTCTAGACAAAGAGAACTAGTGCATCCCATGGGTATTTTCTTAGTCTGATGAAACCCTTGTCTAAGAGATCCTTCAATTGCTCCTTCAACTCCTTTAGCTCAGCTGGAGCCATTCTGTAAGGAGGAATAGATATAGGTTGCGTATCGGGAAGTAGTTCAATACCAAAATCGATCTTTCACTCAGGAGGAATTCCCGGTAAACCATCTAGAAACACTTTTGGATATTCACACACCACAGGAACTAACTGGATAGTCAGGGTCTCGGATGTAGCATCCTTAACCCTAACTAGGTGGTACACGCAATCCTTAAAAATTATCTTTCTGGCCTTGAGGTAGGAAATGAAGCGACCTACAGGTACAGCTGAACTACCCTTCCACTCTAGGACTGGATCACCCAGAAACAGGAACTCTACCGCATGGTTTCTACAATTTACTGAGCCATAACATGCATGTAGCCAATCCATGGCACAGATAACATCAAAATCTATCATGGCTAGCTCTACTAAATCTGTCAAGGTGACTTTCTGAAGGACTCTGACAAGGCAATTTCTATATACCCGTCGAGCTATAATTGAATCACCAACTAGAGTAGAGACAGAGAAGTGTTCTGATAGGATTTTGGGACTAACTCTAAAACTACTAGAAACATAGGGCGTCACAAAAGATAAAGTATCCCCTTGATATAGCAATACATATACATCAAGGTAGAATACTCGTAACATACCAGTGACTAGATTTGGAGAGGCCTCCTGCTTCTGACTAGATGGGGGGCATAAAACCTGCTCTAGCACTGACCAAAACCTGTACTGGTGGACACACCCTACTGAGTAGGGCGTGCTGGTGCTACTGCTGAACTGGTAGATGGGTCTTGGCCTCTACCATGGCCCTGTCTAGCTGCTAGACAATCTCTGAGCATATTTTCGGGCTTCCCACACTTGAAACAAGCACCTATACTAGCTAAGCACTGACCATTGTGCCTTCTGCTACACCTATCACAAGATGGAATACTAGGCTCCATAGATTTACTCCCCTAACCTCGAGAGCCTGATGTTCGTCCCCTCAAATCGTTCCTAGATCTGGATGGCACACTTGCTGCTGACGGCGCTGGGGCTGATGATTTCTGGTGGGACTGCTGATGGTGCCAGTCACCAGGTCTCTGTTGGGAGAATCCAAAATTATCAATCCTGGCCCTTTTGGCCTCTCTCTCCCGCTCACTCGCCTGTACTACCTCTATTTGCTAGGCATACAGAACTATCTGTGAGAAGTCAATGTCCTAATAAAGCATCACAGTCCGATAATCTTTGACCAAATAGTCTGCTATTCCATGCACGAACTGGCTCACTCGAGCCCCCTGATCTGCCACCGTCTCAGGTGTATATTTTGATAGGCGGGTGAACTCTAGGAATACTCCAGGACGTGTTGTTCTGCCTCAAGTTTACAAATTTAGTTTCTTTGATTTCCCTTATCTCTCGTGGAAAGAACCGATCCAAAAATGTAGTATGTAACTCATCCCAACCAATAGGGCCCACTCCAACTTCTTTACCATCCTTCTACTGTCTAAACCAGATATATGCAACCCTTTTTAGTTGATAAGAGGCTAAGTCTGCGCACTCCTCTCCTGTCACCCCCATGATCTAGGTGATTTTCTAAATCTTATCAATAAGATCATGTGGATCCTTGTCCACCTTCAATCTGAGAAACTCCGTAAGGTTCATCCTACGGAAGTCCCTGACCCTAGACCTAGCGGCATTCCTATTATAGGGAACATGTGCTACCACCTGGTTGTTGGCTTGGACAGTCAATGCCTGTTCTAACATCTAGATAGCAGCCCTAAACTCTACATGGGCCACCTGTTCGGGGAGATGATCCTTGGGGGCTAGTGGGGCCTGTTGGTGCCCATCTCCGTTGCCATTCTCATGGCCATTTCCATTTTCGTTCCTTCTTCTGTTAGCTCATCGAGGAGGCATGATTCTTCAAATGCGTATAGCACGAGTTAGAAGGATAGAGAGACATTTCATCGCACGACATAGATCATGAAAGAAGGGAATATTTCATAAAATGTTTCATAGCATCTTCGTCATAAGTGTGGCACGCTTCAGACCCATGAAAAAGACTCTACTTAATGCAGCTTTCAGACACCCTAGGACTCTTCAAAACCCAACGCTCTGATATCAAGTTTGTTATGACCCGAACATAGACCTGGATTGAGACATGGGACAAAGAACCCCGAGAGGCTCCAAGTCTACCCATGGCATGAACATGACATCTAAACTCAACATAATAAATGCGAAAAGTCTAACATGTGAAATAGTGGAAGTCTGAAATCTAGTAACATCTAAATGTCTGAGTACATAACGCAAATTTTGAAGCTGAATACATACTATGTCTGATAAGCCTCTAAATACTATGAGTTGATGGGACAAGACCCCAACTAACTCACTAACGATTGAAACTGAAAATATTGAGTACAAGCTGATAAAAGGGGTCCCTCGAAGGATGAGGACTCACCAACTTTGGCTGGGAGATGATACCATTGAGGATCTATCTAACGACGGGACTGAACCTGAATGTCCAAGCCTGTATCATGAAACGATATAGCATAGAGTATGCAATCAATATGTGGAATGAATCGAGTATGCAAGGTAAGTAAAACCGCCAACTAAGTAAAAATCAGAAATCATACATATCATAAAATATTTCATCGTAAGATTCATAGAGTAAGGCTTGCATGTTGGTATCTGAAAACATGACTTAAACATAACTGAATTGAATGACCTAAAGCTAAAACTGATTATTTATAACTAAAACTGAACATTGGGTCAAACCTGCTTAAAACATAATATCATGACTGATGAATATGCATAACTGAAATCATGAGGAATGATGGGAGACTCGTCATATAATCGACATTACCACGATAGAGCTTATGTGGTCCTGACTATCATACTCAAGTAGGAAGAGCCGTCCAAAGCCTTGTTAGAGCTATGGGCGCTACCATGATATCGATATCAAGCTGAAGGCCCCCCTTGGGGCAGGGAAAACTCACAACGGAGGTCTCAATAATTTGAACATACATACGTTGGCACATAGTTCTGAGGAATAGTGTTGACTGAACCCTTAGCCTACTCAGTGCTAGACACTACTCCCAAAAACATACATATTCTCTCCATCGTCTTTCAATGAAGTTGAACCATAATAACAAATGTATAATTTCAAATGATAACATGAGGAGCCTTTGCTCAAATCATACCACAAGCTGAAAGGTGGGAGTCTAGACTCCTAAACCATGTGGTAAGCTAATAACATATAATTGAAGTAAATTATGAACATACTTGATCATATGGGCTTGCCCAAACTTATATATACTTTATATAGTCAAAATCATGGATATAAAACATTGGTAATTCAAAATCATACTTTCATCATATACATCTCATCATACTTGAAAACACATATCATAATCTCAACCTTTCATGCACATTCATAATTAGGCATTAAAATTGTAAGACTTTGAAAACATGGATTTTAATTGACAATATTATAAAATATACCCATGAATCTGAATTCAACGTTAGAAACATGAATAGAGTATACCCACAGATACTTAGAGAATTCACATGTTGGGTTAAAACCCCATAGATTCATCAACTTAGAATTTTTCATGAATTTGAGAAGGAATTGGGCATGGGAGTGGATGAAGACACCTATTGATAGCCCTATATACCTGGGTACCTCTGATTTCATACCCTTCTTGAATGCCCAAAGGAATTGGGGAAGAACTTGATGAAATTCTAAGCTTGATCACCCTTAGGAAGTTCTAGGCTTGCATGCATGGAGAGGGATAGGTTTAGAATGAATTAACCCTCTTAAAAAACACCTATATGAGCTTAAAATGACATAGTTTAGGTCTTAGGATCTTAGGAATTATGGAAAAGCCCTTACTAAATTCACAGGAAAACTTACACTGCCAGTCCCAACGAGGGACTGGATGACTCGTCGCCTATGACCATGACTCATGGCCTACTTCTCATTGCCAACACTGGAAACCTTCACTCTGCTAGTCACCACGAGGGACACCATTACTTGTGGTATACCTAACAACTCGTGGTGACTAGTCATAGAGAGCACTGTTAATCGACCAATCATTCATGCCGGCTTCTTGACCACGACCAACCTAATGACTTGTTGCCTTGACCACGAGTCATTTCTTGTCTCGTGGTCAACCCCCAAACCACAAAACCTTAGCAAAACTCCTCCACCTCAAGAGTCACTTAACGACTCGTGGGGTACCTCACGGGTCACTACACGACTCGTCTTATGACCTGGTGCAGAAATTCTTATTTTCTCTGTCTCAATCCTCAGTTCTAATCTTAGGACTTTTGGGGTATTACAGAAGGGACTTTATGATTTAGGTGCAAGTATCAACCTAATGCCATTAGATGTATTCAAATAGCTAGGCTTGGGAGCCCCCCCCCCCAACCAATGTCAATGCGGCTATTAATGGCAGACCGTACAGTTAAAAAGCTTGTGGGAATCTTAGTTGATGTGCTTGTTAAGGTGGACCATTTCATCTTCGTCCCAGAAAACTTTGTATCCTATATTGCAAGGCAATTTTGAGGTCCCCATTATCTTGGGGGAGACCATTCTTGGCCACTGGGAGAACCTTGGTAGATGTGGAAGGTGGCCAACTAAAGTTCAGGCTAAATTAAGAGGAGGTCACTTTTAATGTCTTCCGGTCAATGAAGCAGCCTAATGAATTTAGGGTTGTCCCGGCAATCGATGATGATTCCAAGTTTCTTGATGAATTCTAAATAGTCAAGAGGCTTGCGTCATCTTGCAACCTTAAATCAGGTGCTTCTTGGGAGGCAACCCATTTGGTGGTTTGGTGAAGTCCGAGTAACCAGACCACTTGTGTTGTTCTGCGACGTTAAATCAAGCGCTTCTTGATGTGTTGTGGATTTATAGCACTGTTGACGCTCAAAACTAAGAAAATAGCATGGACTTAGATGTATTTATGTGGATATGAGGAACTTTTCATTTGATTTCTAGATAAATGGGTATTGGAATAATATATGGCAAAAGGAAGCTAAAAGTGTGCAAAAAAGGCAAAAAGTGCAGTCCACAATATGATCCGTAGGATGGACCTATGAGTCATACTGAGGTCCTTGATAAGAAGTTGACAGTTTAACCTGGAAGACTGATCTTATGAGACTTTTCACGGATTGTACCATGGTGGTACAAGTCATGGGAAGCCATTCCTGATGAAATCCAGAAGAATTGCACAGGAGGCTGATTCTCAGTATGAGAGCACCTTACTACCCGTGAGAAGAAGGTACTAGTCGTACCATAACTGGTTGTGGTGAAGTTCAGACAAAGTTCAAAGTATCAGGATCAAGCCACAGGTGCAATGTATGAGTCTTAGGATGTTGGTATGAATCGTACCTTGGCCCAACACTTAGCCAAAATTAAGCCAACACTTCAAGCCACGAGTAGCTATCACAGTCCGTGAGAAGCCCCTACGAGTCGTAGGTGGACCCGTGACGAGGTCGGCTACAGATATGGAAAGAAGTCCTGTTAGTTTAGGAAAAGGATTCTTGTGTCTATATAATTACTTTTAATGTCTTATTTTTCACAGAAGAGGACGACGAATAGACTTAATTCTAGTAGGAAAACATTGTAGTAAGTAATTTTACATCGTTGGAAGAGAGAATTGAGTTGGTTCAACCTTGTGATCAACCTTTTCTTGAATTCAACTTGTTCTTGATACTTGTTATTCAAGATTTCGTGGTTTAATTGAAGGAATAGGTTTTCTCAATCATCTTTGTAAGTATTATTTTATGTTTTCAATCATGAGCACAATTCACAATCTTACAACTATGAGAGGCTAAAACCGCCATAGCTAGGGTTGTGGGAACAACGGTGGAATAACAAGTTAGGGTAGTGAGTCTAAAACGAATACTAATTACTTATATTATGGTCTCTTCATCTTTAATGATTCTTAGCGGTGCGCAACTTTTGGAAGTGCCTGAATTCTTTACTTTCTTTGGTCGAAGAGGTAGAGATTAGGAAAAGAGAACTACAACAGAGACTTGATCTTGATGATCATTGTATTAAATGAGCTCTGATCGCAGGATAGTTATATCTGGAACTTAGTGATAACGGTTAGTTTGCAAAACACATGAGACTTGGTCTAGTAATTGAGGATAGTCATTCAATGGTGATCGGTCGATCGTTTCAATGAACCTAAGTTATCAGTTCTGTAAGTAAGTATTGGTAAAGCTCACGAGTGTATACCCAAAGCTGTTATGAACCCATGGGGAACACAAACCCTAGTTATCCTTTAATTATTGATTCAAAAATATAATCTTGACTACTGCTTATTTCTATTATTGATTTTTATTAGAATTCCCCCTATTGTGAAGTAATTACCATACAAGTTCATCTACCGACTGTAATCTAGATCTTCCATATTCCCTGTGGGATCGACCCCAACCTCTAAGTTTGGTTATTTATTGACAACGTCCGCTTTATACTTCATTTGGAAGTGTGGTTTGAGCGTTATCACATCGTGGGAGGCAACCCAAGTATCTTAATTTTTGTGTCTTCAGTGTGGAGGTAAAACAAAAACAAGTGGGTGAAAAACTTGCAACACAAGGCTGTACTATGAGTCTCAGTATGTCACGACCTAAGAGTAGACTCGGATTGTAGACACGAGACAAAGAACCCCGAGAGGCTCCAGGTAGACCCATGGCATAATCATCGCATGCAGCTAACATGAGAAACATCTAACATCATGAAGAAGCGAAATAACTGACCAGAAACTGATATATATATCAAAGCGACAACTCAATAACATTTACATACAACGCTGATTCTATCTAACAAGTCTGAAAGCCTTCTAATAAATTGATGAGTTGCTAGGACAAGTCCCCAGCTAACTCCACAAGTCTGAAAACTAAAATCAAGATAAAATAAGGATATAAACCACGTCCTCAGAAGATGAGAACTCACAGCTAACAGCTGGAAGAGAGAGAAGCGTATCTAGTCACGCGGCTGGAGCTGGAGACCTGGATCTATATCAAAAAATGATATAGCACAAGAGGCGTGCGTTCAGTACTATGAATGTACTAAGTATGCAGGAATGTAAACAAATAACATAAGCATCAATATACAAATAGGGAGTACTGTAAATCACCGGATTAGTAACGTAACCGAAAAGAGATACAACAATCTGTATGATATCCACATAGTCATATAAACATAATCACATTACAGGTACATGCATTATTACAACTTCAACTGGAGCACAAAGGTATTGGTCTTAACGACACAGGGATGCAAAGTCATGTATGATATCAAAGGGTCCCCGACTATCCAAGGGAAACATTCTCACTAGCGAAAATCCCCAACATCTCGAAGGGAGAGAAAAATCTGATGTAAGAAGTCACTGACTAGCTAGAGATGTTGGTCCCGAATGGCTAGGGAAATACTCTTGCAAATGAGAACTCCCAACTGACTAGGGAAATACTCTTGCTAATGAGAAATTCCAACTAACAAGGGAAATACTCTTGCTAATGAGAAATCCCAACTGACTAGGGAAATACTTGTCACGCCCTGCCTTGGGAGGCATGACTGGCACCTGGTACCCTACTAAGACCTGGGATACTCTCCGGCCGAATTTCACGAAACTAACTCCGGAGGGATGCTCTCTGCAGCTTTATAACTCAGTATCCAGGGTTAATTTGAGTTTGGACCGCGTTTGACGGCGTAATCGGATGAAATTTGTTTAATTCTCTCGTTCTCTCTATTCTATGTCCGTTTCTAGAAATTAAGAGGAAGTGAATGATTAAAAACCGAAGTGGTAGGCCCTTTTATACTTGGGACCCTTAAGTCGCATTCGTCGAATGCGATTTATAAGTCACATTTGCCTTGCGGCGCGCCGACTTGGCGCTTGTCCGATCTCTCCCCGGGCCCTTTTCTCGCACGTATGGAATTCTAAATCTCTTAAACAACATGCGAATAGGCCATCTACATGTAAAGAATTTACGGGGTGTAACATCCTCCCCCCCTTAAGAACATTCGTCCTCGAATGTGAACTTCTACTTGCAAAAATTTCAACTTATTTGAATTAGTTTAGAAAAATTTCGGCAGAGTCTCCCCTGTAACATGGACTATCTCCAAAATCCTAATGCGCAGAAAGGTCCAATACAGGTACTCCACACAACACTACTATTCATTACATAAGCCAGCTATTTCATTTATTTACATAATATAGGGAAATTAATAAGACAACAATACCAACATACCTTTAGCTGATTAAGTCTTGTAAAAAGAAATCCCAACTGACTAACATTAATCTAAATTTCAACAGCTAATCAGAGACAAGGACGACTTCTGATTTTTCATCATACAACATTCTTATCAAAAGGGTGGGGGCTACATCCTAATAACATCAATCCCAAAAGTTTCAATATCATTCTCATGCATTATCATCATAATTCGCCTCATCACGGAGTCCAATCAATAGCTATCTCAAGCATCTTACACTAACAAGCATTCTACAGAGTCACATTAAGCATTTACTATCATGACACTCTAAACTCCAAGTTTATCTCATTCACATGTAATATGAGGTCATGCGTGGTTTATAAATACAACTCATACTATATCAAGATATATGACTTCACTTATTTAGGTCTACAACATTCCACACACTTGTCACAATCACTCCTTTGTGAACTCTTTAGCCATGGGCATTTTAGATTCTGAGATTTTTATGAAAACAACTTTAGTAAGGAAAAACAATATAAAATCGGCTCAAGCTTCGTAGTTCAACAATGGAGATGAAATATTGTCATGCGCAATCAATTAAATCTAGAACATGATGATGGCACATAATATACTTCAATTACTCAAACCCACAACTTTTAATCAATCCGACATGGTAATCAACATCATAATCAATTCATTAGGGTAAGTTTAGTAACATTCCCACACTTTTATCATGATCAAGAATTTCTACGGTAGTTTACGGAGAAATGAACAATTTCCTTTCAACACTTAATTCAAGTTAGGATGAACATACTACACCCATACATACTCAACCCATACTTCTACCATTTCATCATTTTCGTACATGATTACGCAATTTAATTGAAGAATAAGAAACACCCATTCATTACTCAAGCCAATTTACGAACGACATGTCACCCTCATACATCCCCAACATATAACCTCATTCCAAAAAACCCATCACATCAACATTTGAAATGAATTCCATAATTGTAGTAATTATTAGTTTTTTAGAATAGAATGAGGAAGAAATTATCCATTATTCAAACCCTAGATCATGATATTATAGAAATTTTAAATTGAGTTCTCATTGAAAATATTTTGGGGCACAAGGATGGAAAAATACCCTTGTTGAAGTCCTGCATACCTGGTAAACAAAAATTCCACTTGAGTATCTTCCTTGAAGCTTGAAGAACACCTTGGTGAAACCCCTAGGATATTTCAGAAGAGAGGTGGAAGAAAGAGATTGAGAGAATGAGGGTTTAGGTCTAGAAGAACTCCAAAAAACATTACATTAAATCTGGGAGCATGGGATTTTACCAAACTGCCCCTGAGGAAAAAATTTGAAAATTTGCCTGAACTGATGCCATGACTCACCTGACGAGTTGTTGTCCCATTCAACAGCTCGTTAGGTCCATTCATCAGGTATACTGGAAATTATTTATCCTTCAGGCCACAACCAACGTAAAGGCTCATCACCACACCCAATGATTCGTCTTGCCCTTTTGTTAAGCACACTGGAACCTTCCTTAAAACCAAAGCTTCTCCCTCCTAACGACTAAATTGACGAGTTGTTGCAAGGCAAGACGACTCATCAGGTCATCCGTCTCCACTGGACTGGCTCACCTCCCTTGGATGTTCCCCCACGAGTCAAACCATGACTCATTGGGTCACCTAACGAGTCGTTCCCTAACTCGTCCTGCAACAAATTTCTACTGACTTTTTCTACCACACTTCTTCTAACTCTGAGGTTTGATCTCTAGGACTTCTGGGGTGTTACAATATCTCCCCCTTGGGAACATTTATCCTCAAACATTGGATGAACATGCTGAAAGGTTAGAGACGAAGCCAGTATACAAATATCCATCAATCACAGCTAATCACCAACGGAGCATCTGACTCCGGGCAAACCTTATACACCAAACCTGAAACTCACATCTAACATGCACACCATGACTCAAGGAAGACCGAAGAACATGGTACCAGCATAGAACTAGGCAAATCACCGAAAAGAACTCTTTACCCCCCATTAATCCGGCACGGAACTGATACGGACTGATTCTTCATTCTCAAATTACTTTCCGATACTAAGCTAGATTTCACAATATTTAATCTAACTAAGGGTAAGGATTTCATAAGCACGAGTCATCCTCGACATCTAGAATTGAGAACATACTTGAGATAATCTAAAGTTACAGTGTTAACAAACAACTTCCAAAGATTGAGTTCAGTCCGAACACATAAGAAAACATGGATTAACACACATAACTGATTCATAACGTGAAATTAAGCAATAAGGACCCATAGGAAAATCTGACTTCACTGACTGGGACGGTTACCTCTAAATCTCGGGAATTTGCACTTGGGAGTAAACATAACTTAACTCTAGTCGAGATACAAAGAAGGTTATCTAAACTTAGTAGAGATCGACATACTGCAACTGCTAAGGCTGAAATCCCTTTATGAGCATTTTAAAGGTCTGACTTGCTTCACGTACTCGCTATCTCCCCCTTAGCTTAAAGCTATCATTCTAACACTCCCGAACCCTTCTTCAAGTTAGGATAAGTTACTAACTCTTAAATCCTCTTCCACTTCTAACCTTCAGCACAAGCCTTATACTACAACTATTTACATTACACCCCAACAATCCTTTCCCACAATCATAACTGAACTTCTTACTCATTATAGAGGTCGGCATCACACAAAGAATAGTACAAGATTCATAACATACCTATGGCCGCTACTGGCGTTTTGCCCTTATCTTGTTGGGCTGCTACTGCATAAGAGCGGTTTTAACGATGTCCGCCTCTTGGGTTAAAGGATGCAATCTACTGAAATGGGTGGGCTGTAAGAGCTACTGAAGAGGTGGTTGAGGATCTTCTCTCACCCCGCTTAGCCGTTGTGCAATCTCGGTGCATATGGCCCCCTCGCCGCACCAAAAACAAACGTTTGTACCGGACCTGCAAACTCCCAAGTGGTGCTTTCCACAACTCATACACAATGGGTACGTGATTTTCCTTACTCTGGGCTTATACGGTGTACTGGCTGCCGAAGGTGTTGGGGCTGCTGATCTTTGATGGTGGTGTGAGTGATATTCGGTGCCTGACCTTTGATGGGAGGACTCTAAGTCTCCCCTTCTAGGCCTCTCTCTCTTTTTCTTTCGTCTGTTCTTCTTCCATTTGTTGAGAAAATATTACCAAGTGTGGGAAGTCTATGTTCCAGTGCAACATGACAGTCCTGCATTCTTTGACCAAGGAGTCTGGCACTCCGTCCAGTAACCTACTCACTCGGGCCCGCTGGTTGGCTACCATTTTCGACACATACTTAGACAACCGAGTGAACTCCAATGCATACTCCTGAACAGTCATGTCATTTTGTTTCAAGTTAATAAACTCTGCCGCCTTTGCCTCCCTCAACTCCCGAGGGAAAAACCTATCCCAAAACGTGGCCATAAATTAATCCCAACCTCTGGGACCCGCTTCGATTCCCTGACTATCTTTCCACTGACAATATTAGATGTAAGCAACTCCCTTTAACTGGTAGGAGGCTAAGTCCACACTCTCTTTCCCCGTCACTCCCATAATGCGAGTAATCTTCTGTATCTCCTCCAAGAACTCATATGGGTTTTCATCCACCTTTGACCCCAAGAATCCGGGTGGATTCATCCGAAGGAAATCTCTTATCCTTGCCACTACTTCATTTCCATGCTTTGGTGCACGAGCTACCGCCTGCTGATTGATCTGAGTTGTTAGGGCCTGCGCCAACATGTGGATGGCTGCTCGGAACTCGACATAAGCAACATGATCCTCCATTCGGTTTGCTTGGGCTGGTGATACCTGTTGGAGGTCGTTACCACGTCTCCTTCCATTCACTCGTTTGTGAGGCATTATCTGCGAGCGCGTAAAGCACGACTTAGGGGAGGAACTGTTTAGATCTTCATATTCTACGCACAATAAGAATCATAAAGAAAGGGGAACATTCTTAAAATGTCTCATAACCTCTTCGTCATAAGTGTGGCGCACTTCACACCCATGTAGAAGACTCTACGTAACGCGGCTTTCAGACACCCTAGGACACTATAAACCTTTTCTCTGGTACCAAGGTTTTCATGACCCGAGAGTAGACCCGGATCATAGAAACGGGACAAGGAACCACGAGAGGCTCCAAATTGACCCATGGAATAATCATCGCATGCAGCTAACATGAGAAACTTCTAAAATCATGAACAAGCGAAAGAACTTACCAGAAACTGATATATATCAAAACGACAACTTAATAACATTTACATACAATGTTGATTCTGTCTAACAAGTCGAAAAGCCTTCTAATAAACTGATGAGTTGCTAGGACAAGCCCTCAGCTAACTCCACAAGTCTGAAAACTGAAATCAAGATAAAATAAGGATATAAACAACGTCCTTGGAAGATGAGAACTCACAGCTAGCAGCTGGAAGAGAGAGAAGCGTATCTACTCACACGGCTGGACCTAGAGACCTGGATCTATATCATAAAACAATATAGCACAAGAGGCATGCGGTCAGTACATGGAATTTATTGAGTATGCAGGAATGTAAACAAATAACTCATAAGCATCAATACACAAATAGGGAGTATTGTAAATCACTGGATTAGTAATGTAACCGAAAAGAGATACAACAATCTGTATGATATCCACATATTCATATAAACATAATCACATTATAGGGACATGCATCATTACAAGTTTAACTGGAGCTCAAAGGTATTGGTATTAACAACACAGGGATGCAAAGTCATGTCTGATATCAAAAGGGTCCCCGACTGTCGAACGGAAAATTCTCACTAGCGAAAATCCTCGACATCTCGAAGGGAGAGAAAAATCTGATGTAAGAAGTCACTGACTAGCTAGGGATGTTGGTCCTGACTGGCTAGGGAAATACTATTGCAAATGAGAAATCCTGATTGAATAGAGAAATACTCTTGCTAACGAGAAATCCCGACTGACTAGGGAAATACTCTATCTAACAAGAAATCCTAACTAACTAGGGAAATACTCTTTCTAACGAGAAATCCCGATTGACTAACATTAATCTAAATTGCAACAACAAATCAAAGACAAGGAAGATGTCTGATTTTTCATCATACAACATTCTTATCAATAGGGTGGGGGCTACTTCCTAATAACATAAAGCCCAACAGTTACAATATCATTCTCATGAGTTATCATCATAATTCACCTCATCACGGAGTCCAATCAATAGCTATCTCAAGCATCTTACACTAATGAGCATTCTACAGAGTCATATTATACATTTACTATCATGACACTCTAAACTCCAAGTTCATCTCATTCAAATGTAATATGAGGTCATGCATGGTTTATAAATACAACTCATACTTTATCAAGATATATGACTTCGCTTATTTAGGTCTACAACATTCCATACACTTGTCACAATCACTCCATTGTGAACTCTTTAGCCATGGGCATTTTAGATTCCGAGATTTTTATGAAAACAACTTTAGTGAGGAAAAATAATATAGAATCCGCCCAAGCTTTGAAGTTCAACAATGGAGATAAAATATTGTCATGCCTAATCAATTAAATCTAGAACATGGTGATGGCACATAATATACTACAATTACTCAAACATACAACTTTTACTCAACCTGACATGGTCATCAACATCATAATCAAGTCATTAGGGTTAGTCTAGTAATATTCCCACACTTTCATCATGATCAAGAATTGGTATGGTAGTTTAGGGAGAAATGAACAATTTCCTTTCAACACTTAATTCGAGTTAGGATGAACATACTACCCCATACATACTCAAACTATACTTCTACAATTTCATCATTTTCATGCGTGAATATGCAATTTAATTGAACAATAAGTAACACTCATTCATTACTCAAGACCACTTACGAACGACATGTCACCTCATACATACCCAACATATAACCCCTTCCCAAATAACCCAACACATCAACATTTTAAATGAATTCCATAATTGCACTAATTATTAGCTTTTAAGAAAAGAATGAGGAAGAAATTATCTATTATTCAAACCCTAGATCATGATATTCTAGAAAATTTAAATTGAGTTCTCATTGAAAATATTTTTGGGCAAAAGGATGGAAAAATACCCTTCTCGAAGTCCCGCATACCTTGTAGACAAAAATTCCACTTGATTATCTTCATTGAAGCTTGAAGAACCCCTTGGTGAAACCCCTAGGATATTTGAGAAGAGGGGAGGAAGAAAGAGATTGAGAGAATGAGGGTTTAGGTCTAGAAGAACCCTTAAAAAGGTCCCTAAACATACCCAAAACGACATCACTTTAAATCTAAGAGCGTGGGATTTTACCAAACCTCCCCTGAGAAAAAAATCTGAAAAATTGCCCGAACTGATGCCACGACTCACTTGACGTGTCGTTGTACCACCCAATGACTCGTTAGGTCCATTCGTCAGGTATATTTGAAATTATTGATCCTTCAGGCCACGATCAATGTAACGACTCGTCACCACACCCAACGATTCATCCTGCCCTTTAGTTAAGTGCACTGGAACCTTCCTTAAAACCAAAGCTTCTCCCTCCTAAAGACTGACTTGACGAGTGGTTTACAAGAAAGACGACTCATTAGGTCATCCGTGTCCACTGGCCCGTCTCACCTCCCTTGGTTGTTCCCCCACAAGTCAAACCACGACTCATGGGATAACCTAACGAGTCATTCCCTGACTCGTCCTGTAGCAAATTTCTACTGACATTTTCTGCTGCACTTTTTCTAACTTCGGGGTCTGATCTTTAGGATTTCTAAGGTGTTACACAGTACCAGTCATATGACTATCGTACTACTCGCAGTACCGTCTGTAGTTCAAGGCAAAGACTGAGCTAAAGCATGAGTCCACGTTATGGTTGGATATTACGAATCGTACCTATGTTGTACGGGTCATAGTACCTATTGTAATGGTAAACCATACCAAGTGTGGATGTTTAGAAAAGTGAAGAATTATAGGTCATAGTACGGTTCGTACCACAATGGTATGACTCGTACCATGAACTCGTTGATCCCCATATAAGTTTCCTAAGTCTTCTACTATGAGTCAAAGGGACAAGTCATAGGTCAAATCTACAACTTGTGGTATGAGTCGTGACGAGCTGATTTAACGAAGTTGACTCGACCCGACCCGAATTCGTCAAAAATCTGCCCTAACCTATTTAAACTCGAATTTCATTGACATTCACTCCCACGAAAACATAGCTATTGAACCCACAACTCTCACCCATTATTTCACACCCTTAACTAAACTTCCCAAGGGATTAGAGCTCAAATTTGTGCAACTTTACTCTTACACAATCGACATTCCTACTCTAAAATCACTGAAGCAAAGAAAACACTTTAAAAATAAAGTAAAATGTTTAAATTTTCAATAAATTTCAAAAAGCTTGTTCTGTATGAACTTATAGTCGACTGTGATTCCTCAAACTCACCAATAATGGGTTGAGAAAGATGATCAATAGCTCTTGTGATTCTATTGAATGGGTAGAAAATTAAAATGCTCAAACACTAAATTGGGTTGTTGAAAAATTGCCAAAATTGAGTTGTTGGATGTGACCTAAGTTGGGAGTGAACTAGGTATGCATAAACAATGAAGATTGGTAGCCTTAAACGGGGAAGTCTGAGAACCCAAAACAAATAATGTGTTTACCTAAGCAACTAAACAAAAATAAAGAGGTGGGCAGGCTTCACGAGTCTTCCCATGACTCTTGGTTTCATACCATGACTCGTATGATCACTCGCTGGGACTCTCTCAGGTTAATAAAAGCATAAGTGTTTGTACGAAGCAAGGTACGTGATCTTGGGCATAATTAAGTGCCCAAGTGCTATTTTATAACATAGTTTAGCCATGTTTGTCTATTTATACAGTTACATTCTTATGGGATCTAATGTAAATTTGGGTATGCACTAACCAATATTATTAGTCCTTGTTTTGTAGGTGTAAAATGCATATGAGGAACTAAATAATGATGGGTGAAGTGAAGAAATGGAGTTGGAAGTGAATTGCAAAAGTTGGCAAGAAAGCATGCCATGGCAAGGCTGGCCGCGCTAGGCAGCGTGCCACGCTATGCGTGTGCCGCGCCCAGCACCGTGCCATGCCAAGGACATGCGTGCGAATATGAAGCATTCCAAGGTGCCTACGTGCCAGCGTCGTGCCACGCTAGGCATTGCTGCGCGCCACAGCCGTGTAAGGCAGGACATCACACAACACCAGCGCCGTGCCACGTTGGCCATCGCGCCATGCCTTGGCCAAGCATCATTTTAATGCAATTTCCAGTCAGCCTACGTGTTACCTCCATGGCACGGAGGCAAATTGGTGCATTCAGCTCCGTGCCATGGAGCCATTCCATGACCGGCCAAAATTTGTAAATTCCCTATTTACTATAAATTAAACCCTTAGCTTCTAAAATTATTTGTCACGAAATATTTTTTGAAAACCGTAGAGGAGCGAAGGAAGAAGTGAAGAACTCACCTAGGGTTCACCAATTTTGCATTCTCGTTTACCTACTCTTGTAAGTAAACTACTCTAAACATGTTTTTGAGTTATTATATGAACATGAGTGGCTAAAACCCTTCCTCTAGGGTTGAGGCCACGTGAGATGATTGTAATTGCATGAATTTGTCATGGTCTGAGTCGTTAATTGTAGTTTTTATGCTTGATCACCATGAAAACAAATGCGTTAAGCTTAGGTAAAAGCTTGAAAGAGTAACCCTAGGAAAGAACATAGGAATTTAGGGAGCATGTTATTATCTTTCGATATGATTCACAATTAGGATAAATAATATACCTAAATTGCCCTGCTTGGTTAATAAAATGGGATGATAGCAAGACACTGGCTTAGAATTATCACTCCACCACTCGTAGAAGTAGTTGTGAAGATAAGTTGGATTAAATGATTAGAGGTACGAAAGTCCCTAATCAAGAGCATAAACCCCGTAAACCACATCCATGTAGTTGAACTGCCCATGAACTAGGATGTCACATCCCCGCTGAATGATGTAGTTGTGAAGCTAGTTTGTCGTGTTTAGAGGCTCGAGAGACCATAAACATCGCATGTTTCAACTATGTAAGACAACAATTGATAATATCATACTTGACCCATTACAAAATGTAGCATTGCATGATTATTCGGCCTTAGCTCTAGTTTCTTCTTACATTGTTTTTAGATTATTTTGTGACCACCCTGAAATTTAATTATAATTTACCGAAACCTTCTATAACAAACACTTGTGAAGGTTAATCTAATACTCTAACTTGATAATTTCATGAATTTGTCCAGTCCCAGTGGGTTCGACATCCGACTCTTCAAAACGGCCACTGTATTACTTGTACGACCGCGTACGCTTGCATGTGCGCTGGAGCGCAACAAGTTTTTGGCGTCGTTGCCGGGGACAAGTGAAGTTTAGTAAATTTTTCTATTCTTGTGTGATTTTTTTAATTTCTTTAAGTGTTGAGAAACTTGGTTTTAGTCTGATATATTGCAAGTGACAGGTTGTCCATACAAAGCTAGCAAGGAATAGAGAGCTGGTGGAACCGTTTCTTGAACCTGAACATCAAATTCATTTACGCAGGAGGGAAGCTCTATAGAAAAAGAAAAAGACTTCAGGAGAGGTTACAACAACACCCATCAGCAAGACAAGCAATGTTTTTACCTGAAATCATGGCAGCCCGACCAGTTCGCGAAGTGGCTATCCAACTAGCGACAAATGTGACCTCTAGTATTCGCAAACCGGAACCTCGAGGGAACTTTGAATTGAAACAAAATATGGTGCAGCTGTTACATTCTACTGTCCAATTACACAGCAGCACTTACAGAACTTTCTTGAGATTAGTGACACGTTCGTCCCCACCAGAGTGTCCACAAATTATGTCCGGCTTACCCTCTTCCCATTCTCATTGTTGGGAGAGGCAAAGAGGTGGTTGAAATCTGAGCCACCAAATTCCATAACTTCTTGGATGATTTGTCAAAGAAATTCCTCATCAGATTCTTCCCTTCAGGCAAGACTGCCAAACTCAGGAATGAAATATTAAGCTTCAAGTAGAGGCCAGAGGAGAACTTGTATTTGGCTTGGGAGAGATTCAAGTAATTATTGAGAGACTGTCCCCATCATCAGCAGTCCAATGAAGTGGTAGCCCATACCTTTGTATAAAGTCTAGACCCACACACAAAAATTTTACTAGACTCTGCATCGGGTGGGCAAGCCTTAAAGAAGACTTATGATGAGTTGTACACTTTGTTGAACAGGATTGCTAAGGGAAATCCATAGTGGCACAACGAGTCATCTAGAGGGGCAGGAAAGAGAATAGCAGGGCTGATAGAGATAGATGGTGTAAATTCTTTGGCGGCACAGCTAGAATCATTTGAGCATCAGATGATGACTCAGTTCAATAAACTGAGTATGAACCAACAACAAGGACAAGTAAATGCGGTTCAGCAAGCTCCGAGTTGGTGTGAAATCTGCAGCAATAATGGGCACAATGCAGAATCATGCGAGGCAAATCCTGAATTGATCAATTTTGTTAGGAGTGTTTAGAGGAACAATCAGAATTCTGGGAACAGTTACAACAAGAATTGGCAAAGCCACCCGAATTTTTCTTGGGGTGGAAATCAAAGGCAAAGCTACCAGCAACCTCAGCAACAACAGTATCAGCAGCAGAACATGCAGAATGATGGCTGGTTGAGCAACAACATTAAGGAGACATTGCAAAAGATTATGGAGACACATACCCAATTAGTAGCGAATCAAACGAGCATGGCATTAGACTTGAAAAATCAGCAATTGGCCACCCGTAATCTAGAAAAGCAGATGGGTCAAATAGCAGTTTATCACCACATTAGACCGCAGGGAGGATTACATAGTGACACAGACACAAACCCTCGACAGGTTAATGCCATCAGTTTGAGGAGTGGCAAGCAATTGGCTGATGCAACACCGAAAGAGAGGAGAAATGAGGTGCAACCAGAGTTGGTTAGAAAGGGACCATCCACTGAAAAAGGAGAGAATCAGAGTGTTGTGCAACAAAATGCAAAATCATCATTAAAGCCATCACAAAGACTACCACCACCATTTCCGTAAAGATTCAAAAAGAGCAAGGAGGAGGAATTCTTTAGAAAGTTCTTTGATATTTTCAAAGAACTTCACATAAATTTGCCTCTGCTTGATGTTTTGCAGGGAATGCCCAAGTATGCTAAATACTTGAAAGATGTGGTGGCCAACAAAGTTAGATTGGTGGATATTCAAACAGTAGCACTGACTGAGGAGTGCAGCCACAGGGTAATGAGCAAGATACCTTAAAAGCTCAAAGACCCATGGAGTCTTACCCTCCCCATACAAATTGGTAAAGATGAGGTGATAAGAGCTCTGTGTGATTTAGGGGAAGCAATTAATCTAATGCCCCTATCTTTGTTTAACACCTTGGGGTTGGGTCCACCGAGACCGAAACGATTGATGCTATAGCTAGCAGAAAAGTCGCAAGTGGCACCAGATGGAATAATCGAGGACCTTCTCATCAAAGTGGGTAAGTTCATCATACCCGCTGATTTCATTATATTGGATTTTGAAGTTGATGACAAGGTACCCTAATCTTGGGACGACCATTTTTGGCCACTGGAGGAGCGATAATTAATGTAAGAGAAAGGACCCTGAAAATGAGGGTCGATGATGAAGAAGAACTCTTCTGGGTTTACCAAGAGATTAACCCACCCACATATTACAGAGACCTTTGTAAGGTTAGTGTGTTATCAGAGCCTAAGTGTGGGGTGGCAGATTCCACAGGACCACGGCCACAAGAGATGATTAGTTTTCAGCCCGAATCTGATGAAGGGCTTCCGTTTGAGAAGGAGTTGGAGGAAGAGAGGGACAGAGTGGTGGATTTTCCCTCAAAAAATAAAAAGGGAAGAAGATGGTTCTCGAAAGGGAACACGGGTATGAGGATGTCCTGAAAAGGATAGTCCACATCGTGCTGCAATGTAAAATTAGGCTCTGCTTGGGAGGCAACCCAAGGGTACCACAGGTACAATGTTAATTTCTTTCAGTTGTGTTAATTTTTTTTATGTTCATGTTGTTGTTGTTTTTGGTGGAGATTTAAGCACAGATGGAGGGGAAGTTTGAATACCCTTGGAGGAGAAAGCTAAGGAGCATGAAAGAGGGAAAGTGTGGGGTCTAGTACCCACTTTCTTAAAAGTAAAGAAAAACATGTTGTTAGCTAGGCCTAGAGGCCCCAGGGACAATTTCTCACCCTTTTTAAATCTTAATTAGATTCTTTGGGGACATATAATGATTCAAGTGTGGGCTGAGAGAAATTTCAAAAATTTTGTTCTTAATGATTTCGGGTGAATTTCATGCTTGATAGGTATTGGTCAAGGGAGGATTTTTGAGTTAAGCATGATTCACCCACTCGTTGGTTTTTCTTTTCGATTCTTTTCCGACAGGGGGCACTTTGAACTGAAGAATAAAAATTTTCTTTGTCTGAATATAGTTGTTTTTAGTCATAGTTAGGGACTATGCCCGACGATGGATGGATGACGATCGTCTTGAGGGAAAATTAGTCAATAGGTTTTGGTTTTTGAACCCATAGCTAATTGATGGCTTGATGTTCTTTTTATGTGCTATACATGATTGTGAGATGCAAGTGTGGTCAGTGTTGAAGCATGTAAGAAGTTGTATAACTCTGTTTGAGACACCTAGGCTCTTGAGTGTGACTCGATGTGCTTAAAGCTTAATTTGGAATTCTTGTGATTAGCTGAGTAAGAGTCTGATGAATTTGTCTTGAATTGAGCATGTGCTGTGAGTGTAATATTTTTGAATATTCCATGCTATTGTGTAGTATATAGAACTTTTCTGGTGTGTATACAAAACGAAATGAGGGATGTCAATTGTAGGAGATGATTTAGGCATTTCTTTGAATGAACCTAATTTTTTTTATCCTTCGCTTCACCTACCTTGAAAGTCTGATCCTAATTATCCCCATTGAGCCTTAAGCCTATTCTTTGATGGATACAACATAAGCTTAATCCTTTTCTTTCATTAGCCTTGAATTTTATCCAAAACCCCTAAGCGCTTAAGTGAAAAAAAATCCAAAATAATAAGGGAGTAAGAATTGCGAAAAAGAAGGAAAAATACTTTTTGTGGGATTTGAGGAAAGGATTGGAGGTGCACGTGTTTGAAAATGCTTGAATATTAGTAGGAAGTAAGAGAACAAATAAATGAGAAAGTTGTTTAAGTACTCCTTACTAATAAGCTAAGTGTGCTTAAAGAAATGGGAAACAGAAGAGGAAATTTAATGTTGAAAAGAAGGTGGGAGAAGTAAGAGAAGAGATGTCCGTAATAAATGTATGATGTACTAAAAGCGCTTAAGGAAGATAGTCACTATTATTAGCCATAACAGTACCAACCTACCCTTAGCTTACATTACAACCCAATAAGTACTACTTGATCTTACGTTCAAACATCCTTAAATTAGTGGAGTAAAACACTAAGGGCAAGCTTATGGGTCAATACACGTGGCATGTGAATTATTTGTGAGAGTGAGCTCAATTCTTATTTATATACCCATACACGATATGATTTGAAAATTTGTGAGTAAAAATGGGTAACTCTCTTGTCGTGAGGGCACATGTTTAATTAAGGATACAATTCATGTTGAATTTCTTGATCAGCTAATTTGCATGAGGTTTTTGAGATTAAGAGTCGATTCTTGAGGTTAGGAAGTCTTAACATAGTTATATTTTAGTTTAAGGGTTAAACCTTGCATGCTCTATTTTTAATTTGCTATCTAAAACAATCGTTGTAGCCGTAGCTTCACTTATCTTGCTCAATTAGCTATGTGTGAGTATTCATGTGCATGAGATGTAAAAGGGTTGTTCAAGGACGAACAAAGCTTTAAGTGTTGGGTAGTGAACTTGGGCATAATTAAGTGCCCAAGTGCTATTTTATAACTTAGTTTAGCCATGTTTGTCTATTTATACACTTACATTCTTATGGGATCTTATGTAAATTTGGGTATGCACTAACCGACGTGATTATTCCTTGTGTTGTAGGTGTAAAATGCATATGAGGGACTAAATAATGATTGGTGAAGTGAAGAAATGGAGTTGGAAATGAATTGCAAAAGTTGGCAAGAAAGCATGCCATGGTAAGTGGTCGGCCAGGCAGCGTGCCACGCTATGCGTGTGCCGCGCCCAGCACCGTGCCACGCCAAGGCCATGCGCGCGAAGATGCATCATTCCAGGGCACCTGTGCACCAGTGCCGTGCCACGCTAGGCACTGCTGCGCACCATAGCCGTGTCACGCAGGACATCCCGCAGCACCAGCGCCATTCCATGTTGGCCATCGCGCCATGCCTCGGCCAAGCATCATTTCAATGCAATTTCTAGTGAGCCTACATGTTACCTCAATGGCACGGAGGGCAAATTGGTGCGTTCACTTTGTGCCACGGAGCCATTCCATGACCGGCCAAAATTTGTAAATTCCCTATTTACTATAAATTAAACCCTTAGCTTCTAAAATCATTTGTCACAAAATATTTTCTGAAAACCGTAGAGGATCGAAGGGAGAAGTGAAGAACTCACCTAGGGTTCACCAATTTTACATTCTCTTTTACCTACTCTTGTAAGTACAATACTCTAAACACTTGATTTGTTGTAAGGGTACTTGGTTTTTGTTGTATTTTACCAATTATCTATGTGAATAGCATTGGTGATAACTCAATTCTCTGCTAATAGTTGGATGTCATATCTTGATCCCAGTATGTCATTGATTGTGGTTAAATGTGTGCATAACTGACTTAGTTTGAATGAAAAAGGGGCCATTAGCTGATTGTGGTTCATAGTGCAAATTTTGTTGTGTTGGCTGTAGGTATTCTAGGTTTACTTTCTAGTTAAGCGTCATTTTTGATTTTGTTTTCTCTTCCTATGGACATGCAAAAGTCTTAAGTTGAGGGTGTTGATGTGTTGTGAGTTTACAACACTTTTAATGCTTAAAATTGGGAAAGAAGCATGGAATTAGGTATGTTTATATGGATATGAGGAACTTTTACTATGTATTCACGAAAAATAGATGTTGGAGATGAATTGTGCAAAAGATGAAGAAAAATGCAGAAAAGTGGCTAAGCACGGATCTCAGTACGAGCCGTACTGAGAGTCATGGAAAGGTCCAGGTACAAAGCATGAGGCAAAGGCAACTTATGGCTCCTAGTACGAGTCGTATCAAAATAGTCGTAGTAGATTCCAAAAGGTTTTGCACAGGTCATGTATCCTAGTACCGGTAGTAACCACAAGTCATGAGACCTACCTAAGACCCGTACGAAGGAACCATGGAAAAGCCCAAAAAAGAGAAGACTGGCAGAATTTAAGGTACGAGAAAGAGTCACGGATCGTGGAACTAAGGTTCGGGTCCTACCAAGCCATCCATGGAAGTTAACAGAGGATGCCAACAAGTGCAAGTTGAAGCCATGGGAAGATTGTACGACTCATAGGTTCTTGGTATGAGTTATAACAAAAGTCAATACTTAGCCAGATTCAGCAGAAGCCAGTCAATGTATGAGTCAGGGTACAACCCATACAATCCTGTTACGGGTCATATGTGAAGGCGGCGACAGTTTTTGGTAGTTTCCCTATTTACTTAAGAATAGGTTCCAATTATTTGTATAAATACTTTTTAGGTTATTTCTAGTAGGGGACAATAGATTAGAGAGTCGAACATTAAGTTTATTTCATTGAGAGACAAGTTGTTGTTAACTTTAGTTCAAGTCTTAGAGATTTTCTTGGTTTGATCTCTTCCTTGTACTTGAATTATTCAACACCTTCATTAATCAAGCAGGTTCTTTTCAATCATCTTTATAAGTATTCAATTATGCGTTTGTCTATGAATGCTAATAACAATGTTACAATCACAAGAGGCTAAAATCTCCACAACTGGGGTTATGGGAACCATGGTGAATTAACGAACTAGGGTTACAAAAAGTGAATCTAAACCAATGCTAAACACTTGTATTGTATTTTCATAATTTTAATGTTTCTTGACGAAACGTAACATTAAGATTTGCCCGAATTCCTTACTTGCTTGAACCTAGAGAGGCAGAGATTAGGAAAAGAGAATCACAACAAAGCTTTGATCTTTATGGGTCATTGTATGACTTGAGCTACAGTCGTAGGATAGTTAACTTAGAACAAATTGATAACGGTTGAAGTGAAATTGCTCATGAGACCTAATCCTGTGTTTGAGTATAGTCATTCGATAGGGACGAACTAGTCGTTTAGATGAACCCTAGTTATCAGTTCTGCAAGTAAACATTGGCATAGATCACAAGTGTAAACCCAAAGTATAAATGAATCCATGGGGAACACTTACCCTAGTTAATTGCAAATCTTGGTAAAAGACAACCAATTCTCAATATTGTCTTATAATTGCTTTTATAAACCCCCTTTTTGGAGATAACATACCTAAAAGATTAAATATCTGTGTTACTCTATATCTTGACCAATTCCCTATGGGATCGACAACAAACATTTGTTGGGTTCTTTATTGATAACATCTAGCTTTATCAGGAGTGTGAGTTTGAGCGTTATCAGATACCAAATGATACAAGAAAATTAAAAGAAAATAACTAACTAGACATAAAGTGATTGAAATTAGCAACCCTTGTGAAAGAACAAGGACCTCGAATTAACAAATTAAGAAACACCTAGTTCTAGAAAGACCTCAAGGGAGATAATCTACCCTTGTAACCCTCCTCCCTACACAAGAACAATTCAAAGCTAGACAATTCACTACACTAAAAGTATTCTTTAATTCAAGTCATGAAATTCTACAACTCAAGTCAAATAAACAACTATTTAGACTAAGTCAAGAAAAAGGAAAGGCTATTACAGGAATGCCCTTAATGAATAAGGGTCTTGTTTGGATGGTCTTCCTTTTTCTTGAAACCAAGATTGACCAAATTATAAATCTAGCCATCTTATTCCTTATTTTGGCCATCTTCTTCTTCCCAAGCTATGATCCGCACATGGAATCCCTTGGAAGTCTCCCATATGCAATCAAGCACCTCCTTTTTCATGAAGAGGCCTTGTAGAACTTGGATCTCTCTTGCTTGGCTCCTTACGAAAGGTCTCGAAGGAACTTGTATTGTATCATATCGTGATAAAGAAAAAAATATATTGAAGGGGGAGTACAATAGAGAGAATATTGCATAGAGTGATAGAGATAGTACATTTTCTAATCTTCTTCTTCATTCTCTTTGGGAAAAACACCATTGTTGAAAGCTCAAACACTGAGAATTTATTTTATTTGTTGATGATGAATGGAATTGAAATATTTACCCTTGGTATAATTTCTCTTTCCTTAATTATGAGTAGCTAAATTTCCTTTTATGAGTGTGTTTGGATAATGGGTGTTTAGACTCAAGAGAGTGTTAATTAATTGATCTTAGATTTGAGTAGTAAGCATGGATCTGTTGATTTCATCAAGTTTTAATCTAAAATCAATACTTTCAAACATTAATTGAGCTCTCTAACTTTTCTTTTGCTTGGAAAAGAGAAGTGAAGTTGGGTAAGACTTCAATAGTCGGGAGCTGGAGTTTTTAATCTATGGGTTAGAGATAGAAATAGTCTACACCCAAATTCAAGCTCCATTAAAGGGTTAGAGCTAGAAATAATCTAAACCCTTCCTCAAGCATTATTTGGTTGTATAGAAGATTTTGACTTTGGGGTTTGAGAAAACCCAAAATAAACACTCTCTTTTGGTTGAGAAACTTATAGTGTAGCCCAAAGCCAAGGTTATCCATGCACTAATCGAATCTAAGACTTTTAGTCAATACCTATCAAGTTGATGCCCCATCAAATACACACCTCTAGTCTTTCAGCTTACTATCAACAATCGTTTCTCCATTTGCTTTGATTAAATTTTTCATTAGAAGTTGTTTAACCTATTCCCCCAAATTTTGTTTTATTGTTTAGACAAGATGCATGCTTGTGTGAATTAATTTACGACGTTTGATAAATCTAACATCCAATCCTTGTGGATTCAACCCTAACTCTTTATTGGTTTACTTGTTTTGCAATGACATTTTGGACATTATCACATATTTTATGATTCCTCTACCCTCATTAATTATATATTAATAGTACACACATATACGATTCACTAATCTGAGTCTAACACAAGGTAATTCATAACCTACATGGGCGCCTGTAATACCCTGGAAGTTCCCAAGACTAGACTCGAGATTTAAAAATGAAAGTTGGCAGGAATCGGGAAAATCATCACAGAACGGGTCATGTAACGGATCATTGGTTCCACCAACAATCCGTAGGAAGCGTCTATGGTGAGGTGTAGAAGGTTCAAAGTTGGGGGTGACAGGTCAAGGAACGACCCATGGCTTGATGTCACGAGTCATTGTTGTGGTCATGGTGAGATTGATCCTTAGTCTAGGAGGAGGTAACGGGTCGTAGAATGACTTGTGCTGAGAAGAAACGGATTGTGGCGAGCAACCGTGGGAAAGAGTAGGAAAATATCCAGTCGAGGTGACAGATGGAAACCATGACTCATTGAAAGGAGGCTTAAGTCATGGTGTAGCTCGTGGGAAGGCCCAGGTGTAGGTCATCAGGGGGAAACAATGGAGGACATAAAGGACCATCATCTGATGTAACAACTTGTCATGTTGAGTCGTGGTGTTCGAATCTGAGAAGTTTAGTTTGGGCAGTGGATGCAACGGACGGATACCACGAGTCATGGTATCCTACGACCCGTAGGATCGCCCGTGGTCACTATTGGTGCTGAATTTATAGGAAATTCATTAAGGGTATTTTCATCATTCCTAAGTCCTAGGGTCCTAAACTACGTCGTTTAAGGCTCGAAATGCAGTGTTTTAGGAGGGAAAAATCTACCCTAGGCTCATTCACATCCATGATGTTGAGAGCGTGTGTGATTGATTTCAAGGGTAGTTGGGATGATCATTTGCCTCTCATTGTATTATCATATTGCAATAATTACTATTCCAACATTCAAATGGCTCCGTTTGAGGCTCTTTATGGGCGGAGGTGTAGATCGCCTATTGGTTGGTTCTACGTCGGTCAATCTACGTTGATAGGGCCAGAATTAGTTCGTTAAGCTATGTAGAAAGTTCAGCTTATAAGGGAAAGGTTGAAAATAGCCCAGAGTCGTCAAAAGTCCTATGTGGATGTGAGGAGGAGAGAACTTGAGTTTGAACTTGATAATTGGGTGTTTCTGAAGGTATCTCCCATGAAGGGAGTGATGAGATTAGAAAGAAGGGGAAACTCAGTCCCCGCTATGTTGTCCCATACATGATTGTGAAACGTGTTGGCAAGGTGTCTTATGAGTTGGATTTAGCCTCATAATTGGCTTTAGTACATCTAGTTTTCCATGTGTCACTTTTAAATAAGTGCATGGGTGATCTAGCTTTGGTTGTTCCGATGGAGAGAGTAGGTGTGCAGGATAGCCTCAACTATGAAGAGGTTTCGGTGGAAATACTTGATCGTCAAGTTCAGAAGCTAAGAAATAAGAAAGTAGCTTCAGTAAAGGTTTTGTGGTGAAGTCACCATGTTGAAGGAGCTACGTGGGAAGCCGAAGATATGATGATTAAATACCCGCATCTATTTCCTTCCAGCTCAGTTCTAGCTTGAGGTATCAGTTTCCTCCTTAGTACTTTATTCAGTTTCATGTTTAGTTCATGTGTCCCAGTTTCTTTCATGTTAATGCATGTATGTGTGATTCATGAATTCAGTTCAGTCATGTATTTTAGTTCATAGTCAGTCACTCCGTCAGTTCTCAGCTTTATATGTTCAGTATTTGGTGTGGCAGTTGCTTCCCCCAACTTTTTAGTATGTTTATTCACATTCGAGGATGAATGTTCCCAAGGGGGAGTATTGTAATACCCCAAAATTATCTAGGACTAGAATCGGGAATTTGAAATAAGAGGTAGCAGAATAATCTGAGATATTACTCAGAACGACTCGTGGTATGAGTCAATGGAGGGTCTAATGACCCATAGGAGCCACCCGTGGTCAGATTCTACAGAAGGAGACTCAGAGGTAACGGGTCCATGGTACGACCCATAGGACGATGTAACGAGTCATAGGTTGGGGTCATTGGTTGTCACCATGGTGCAAAAATTGGATGGTACGAGTTGTAGTACAACTCATTGTGAGGAACAATGAGCAGGAAATTCTCCCAGTCGAGGTAACGGATGGAATCCATGACTCATTGGATGAAGGTACGAGTCGTGGTGTGTCTCATGGGAAGTCTAGATGCAGGTTTCATTAGAGGCAGTAATGGGAGGAAGTAGTGGATCGTTGTGTGGAGTAACGACTCGTTCTGTTGAGTCGTTATCACAGGAGAAAAGAGAAGGTAAGAAATGATGGAACGAAGTAACGGGTAGATACCACTAGTCGTGGAATCAAAGGACGGTTCGTGGTATCGATCGTGGTCAGTAGTAGTGCAAAATTTCCAGACATATCATTAAGGGTATTTTCATAATTTCTAAGCTCTAAGCTCCTAAACTATGTCATTTTAAGCTCAGTTATAAGGGTTTTAAGAGTGTTAAACCTATCCTAAGCCTTACTATTCCATGCATGCAAGTTTAGAGTTCTTCCTTGGAGATCAAGCTTGAGGAATCCCAATTTTTCTCCAATTTCCTATGGGCTTTCAAGAGGGTATGTAAATCAGATTTACCCAGGTATATAAGTCTATGAATGAGAGTTCCTTTCACTCTCATGCTCAAAATTTCTCTCAATTCCATGGATTTTAATTCTAGATTCATGTTCATGATCTTGTAGGGTTTATTCCAATTTTTGCAAAATTCTCTATGAACTATCTATGTGTCAATTTCCTTCATGTATAAAATCATTTAAGATCTATGGGAAGATTTTATATCTGTTTTGATTATTAATTCATAGTTTTAAATTTTGATTAAATTATGCTCAATTATGTAAGTTTCATGAAAAGTCACGTTATGGTTCCATATCATGATCTTCTTAAGCCCTAAATTATGATTTATAATTTTTGATATGATTTCTCTCAAGTAATCATTATGGATTTATGGATTCAAGTATATGTATTTTCACAAGTATGCATGTTCTTCATGATTTATGAATTTATGACTATTGATCAACTCATGGGCCCTTACGCATGGATAATCATGTATTTCAAGTATGATCAAGTATGTTATGATTTATTTGGCCATGAACTTCATGAATGATTAACGATTATGATATGAGCCCAATGTGCATGTTTTTGGGACCAGTGTCTAGCACCGAGTAGACCCAGCATTCAGGTAAACCCCTTGGTCTCAAAACTATGTGCTACTGTAGGTATATACATATATTAATGGATCCCTATGATATTACTATAATGCACGTCCCTTTCCTAAAAAGCCTGGGTCGGTCCTGACCACTTGGGCGAAATATTGCGCATCATGTATGCTCTATCATGATGGTGTTGGTTAAGAAGAGTTCTCCCATTGTTTCTCATGATTTATGCATGGTTATATTTATGTTAATTTGGCTCAAATGATGTTTTATAAATTTTCTCTTATGACTATGATTATAATTGGATTATGAATGATTTGAAAACCTTGAGCCTTATAATTACATTATGATATTTACTTCATGTTCATGTTGTCCTACTGTTATGAACTCTTATGTATTTTAACTGTTCATCTTTATTCACCTTGCATACTTAGTATATTTCAAATACTGACCGCATACTCTACGTTGTATCATTTCATGATACAGGTCCAAGGGATCAGTCTTAGCTGCATCACTAGTCCTTCTATCTCATCAGGCTTGTTTAGCTAGTGTTGTCGAGTCCTCATCCTTCGAGGACATTCACTTATCCATTTTTATGTTCTTTCAGTTACAGACTTTGTCGTGCTAGTTGGGGATGTTGTCCCATCAGCTCATCAGTTATGTTAGAGGCTTTTCAGACATTATGTAGAAATCAGCTTATCATTGGTTACTATATTCTAGATTGATATGTATGCAGACTTCTGTTCAAGCATGTTTTATTTTATCAATTTTCCCTTGTTGTATGCTCTTAGACACTATGTTCATGCTATGGGTCGACTTGGAGCCTCTCGGGGTTCCTTGTCCCGTGTCTCTATCTGGGCCTATATTCGGGTCGTGACAATCATGAGACAATTGCAGATGGAAATATTGTCACGACAGTCTCTTGACCATGTTCTTGAGGGAGACAGATATTGAGGAGGAGGATTCATACCTTGTCCTACCTTTGGCAGGACACTTGGCTGGAAAGATGATAGATGTCACAAAGTTGAAGGAGACCGCCCCTTCCACAGGCCCTCTTCTTACTATAACTGATCGGCAGACCCATGATGAGAGTTGGCAGGGTCTTATATTTGGGATGCTAGAATTAGAGCTAAAGCTATGAGGTCAACCAGCCACTGCAGAGGAGATGACAACTTTAGAGTCAAGGTACCCGCTCACGTAAAGTGCTATGCTGATATGCCGAGTGGGCCCAGACATTAAGGAGCCACTTGATGATGACGAGGCCACAATCCTTACTGATGGTGTTTATGACCTAGATATGAATGAGGAGGATGATGTTGCTACGAGCGCCATGCAGGTTAATGGCGAAGACGATGATGAGGATGAGGAGAACAATCTCGAGGATGATGCTTAATGACCCAGGAAGTTCTTTTTTATCTTCCTTTATGATATGATTATGTGTGCACTGAGGATAGTGCACCTTTTTAAGTGTGAGGTGGAGGAAAGATAGATTCTTGTTGTTCTTTGATTTCTATATTTGTAGTAAGTCGTAGCATTATTATGTCATTTATCATAGTAGTATCTTGATGATTCATAGGTCATGGGTTGTAATAGCTAGTATGGTGAAGTTGACTTGGATGCCTTGGATATTTTGACTTGTTGTTCATCTTTAATATGTGATGTTTAGTTGCTTTATTTTAAGGGTAAATGTTTTTGTTTTGTTTGAGTCATTGTAGTCGTAGAGTAATGATTTTTCCCTATGACAGATGGATGACGACCGTCTTAAGGGAAGTTTCGCCACGTTTTGTATTTTTTCTTTAGGATTTAGTCGTGGGTTATCTACTTGTATGCTTGTTGATACACTGCTTAGCTGCTATGCTGGTGTAAATAGAGTGGTCATCTTGATTGCATGAGTGAGGATCCATGAGAGACACACATATATCTTTAATTTGACTCAACATGTCCTTAGGTCTTAATAATGAATAAACTTGTCATTCAATATGATTGTGTGAATGTGTAGCTATAGAAACTTATTAGATTCTTGTGGCTATGAGAGGTGAGCTGAATACTTTGTATGTATATGTTGTAGCATCTAGAACTTGCCTTAGTATATATAGGATGACTAGTTGGTAGGGAGTTGAGAGGGTATCAAGGCATCTCTCTGAAGAAACCATTTTTTTCCCTATAATGTTTTACCTTCCTAGTCCTTCTCCCTAGTTACCCCCATTGAGCCTAAAAGCCTTATTCTTTCTTAAACTCAATAGTAGCTTAATCCCACTTTCTGTGATACCTTAGACTTATCGATCCAAAGTAGTCTTAGGCACTTTGAGACTTGAAAGTAAAGGTCCACTGAAGTATAATGTTAAGGGAAAAAGAAAAAGTAGTGGTAAAAAAAGAAAAATGAGAAGAGGAGGTGCCCATAAAATTGTGTTGTTTACTTGCTTCTAGGAAATTGAAAGAGAGAGTTTTAATTGAATATTTTTTAGTGATTCTATGATTAGAAAACTAGCAGTCAAATAGTGAAAAATAGGGCATGAAAAGACAAGATAAGGGTGAGTAGATGAAAAGTCAACAAACAAGGAGAAAGGTGGTGGACAAGAAAGTGAAATATTTCTTAAAAGTGCTTAGGATGATAGTCACTATAAAATGAAATATCAATCCTACCCGTCCCTTAGCCGAAATTACAACCAACAAAAGTCCTTGTGATCTTAATCTTTTGAAGAAATTAGATATTCTAAACGTATATGAAGGACAAGCCTATGATATGTTACACATGTGCATTACATCATTTGTGAGTGTGAGTGTGCCTTTCTATTTGTGTTCCACGTCTTTACAATGATGAAATTGAGAGAGGAACATCACTAAAAGTGAGGGGCACAAAAGGTCTAATTCGGTGTACTACTTGTTGTATGTGTTACATTTAATCATATTGGCCCTTTGTGCTGAAAAGATAAGTCATTTATAGACGTTGTGTGTTCTTGATCGTGAAATCTTTCAATGTGCTTTGTGATAATTGTTGTATGATGATAAACCACTCTATGAATGATTCAAGCTAGCTAGTTGAGTATGAGCTGATAGAGGTGTCAAGTGTGATGGTGAAACATGAGTTTAGGTATGTTTTGAGGATTATTCGAGGACGAACAATGGTTTAAGTGTGGGGTGGTGATGCTGGGCATATGTCACAGACATGCCCATTTTCCATGTTTTTACCCATATTTGATCATGTTTGAGTTCATAATCCTTAATTTATGCTTTGCTTCATGTATGTGTGTGTTTTTTTATGCGCTAACGAACGATTTGAGTTGATTTGAGAAGGAATTTTAGCAAACTGGGTTCAAAATGATGCAAGGAGTGAAGATTTAAGGAGCCGAAGAGCCTAGTGCTATGGCTGGCATCCCACACCAAGTTCCAAACTTCAGAGAATAAAACTTCAGATTGGGGCTCTGGTTGGTGTGCCGCGCCAGCCCTTAAACTTCAGAGAATTGCACTTCACAAACTTGATGTGATGAGTGGCGCCCCGCGCCAGAGGTGTCCAGACTTAGAGAAATTTGATGAACACCTTGGTGAGATAGTGGTGGTAGTACGCTAGACCTTGTCCGGAGCTGAAATTGTTGGTAATTTGACTAAATCTGTGGCGAGATACATGGGGCGGTATGCCAGGGTCATTCTTAGGTAGAAAATGTTGAATTTAATGCCAAGTTTTGAAAGGTAGAAGCGTCATTTGAAGGCTCATCTATAAATAGAGGCGTTAGGTTGTTTGTTTAGTAGTTTTTGACACCTTGGAGCAGTCTTTAAACATTTTTACATTCCGTAGTTCGTTTATGAAAGCATGTAACCTGTTTGAAAGGAATATGCAGTTCTACAACTAGGTTTTCTCTTCTTTACTTCGTATTTTCGTATGATGATGACTAAATATTCATTTTTTGCTTGTCTATGAGTGGCTAAACTTCTTTTCTAAGATTTTGGCCATGGTGAATGGTTGATTGTTTGAAAGACTAATTAAAGTTGGTTTTGATACTTCATTTATGGTTTTTTGTATTTATTTGTGTTAATTTATTATTTGTGTATTATTTATGAGATTGATCACCTTGTAAGTAATCTGTTGGCTTTCAATTGAACTTGGTAAAGGAAATCAAAAGGGTTAAAAATAAATACAGAACGGGAATTCAAAGACCCTTGAACCCATTGGTGATAGGATAGAAGTTGTTGTTAAGGATAGGGATATACCCTTCAAGTCCGTTTAGTTGAAATATAAGTAGGTATAATCGTTGTTTCATTCTTCTCCTGCAACCATAGGGATATAGGCGTTAGGGTTCATGAAATAGTTTTGGATGCTAGGAATGGTGGTAAGAAATGGGATAGTAGCTTGCAACTATCAACCATAGGAAGAATCATACCAGTTTAATTCCGTCTTGAAAACTCAACTTGAAACCAAGTGCATTGCCCTAGTCTTTCACCATCATCGAAATACAGTCAAGCTTGCAATTGGTTTTAGTTAATTTTATATTTGAAGTTTTAGTTTAGTTTAATTTTTAAAACCGATCTTTATTTTAACTATTTTGTAGATTAGTGAAATTAAAGTGACAACCTTATAACCACTGAATTGACAAGTCCCTTGGGTATGATATCTGGACTTTAAAATCCTATATTACATGACGGCTACATCCGTTTGGGCGACATTCATGGGTCAGCTTAGAGCCATTCATGGTTATAGGTCCTGTGTCGCGGTCCGAGGGTCCTACCTCGGGTCGTGACAAGTAACAATATTGATTGCATTTCTTAATGATATGGTCCTGACAGGAAATGATTATGATGAAATGGATTAACTTCAAAAGTTTTTGGCATAAAAATTTGAAATGAAAAACCTAGGGCAATTGCGGTATTTCCTAGGTATTAAAGTATCAAGGTCGAGATACAAAATTTCTCTTTCTCAAAGAAAATATGTACTAGACTTGTTGATAGAGATAGGGATGCTAGTAGCTAATTGAAACATCTAGAGGGAAAAACCACAGACTCGGGAACTTTTTTAGAGAGAAAATAAAAGATGTAGGCATATATCAACATCTAACAGGGAAGTTAATATATCTTACTCATACAAGGCCAGACATTGCTAATGTGTTGAGACTTTGTGACACATTTTTACTTCATTTCATAGCATATTCCATATATTTTTGGATCTAAATTAAGTGAAAACTGACCTCATTATGTCATGTTTTAGGAACCCAAGAAAAATGAAGAATAGAGGTGTTAAAGACGGAAATCTGTCTAAAGGACGAACCAAAGGACGATCTGTCTATTTGCTAGATGGTCCGTATGTTCATCCTTCTAGGACAAGGTAATGATTCCAGAAATCAACTTGAAGAATCCATCAAATGACGAGTTGAAGGATGGACATTCTTTCGGGAAAATAGTCCATCAATTGAAGGATGAATTCAGGATGAGGCAGAATACAATTGTAAATGACGAAGCAAAATATGGACCATTTTTTCAGAAGACAGTCCATCGATCAAGGGACTGAAAGCTAATTGAAAAAGGCCAATTGTAAACGATGCGACAAAAGATAGTCCATTCTTGTACACCTAGCACCTTTGAGTTTAAATTATTTTGGGCTTTTTGGGGATAAGATAAATAGATTTTTTCTTTTTTTTCAAGGTTCTTTTCATCCATTATTTTATGGAGAGAGTAGATATAGATAGATAGCTTTATTTTTTATAGTAGATCTTAGATTTAGCTTGTACTTTTTTAGATATATGTTCATCAATTGAAGATTTCTTCTAAAATTTTAAATTCCATTAGTGAGAATGTTTAATTACTTTCTTTCTCTTTTTCTTCTTCTTGTTATGGGTAACTAAACCCAGATCTAGAGTTGTGAACCCAATGGGTTATGAATCCTAATGATCTCAATTTAGTAAAATTGTGTTTGGGCTTATGAGTATTTGATTGATTATTGTTGTCTAGTGTGTGATAGAAGTGATCTAATCCTGCCCAATTACCTTTATGACGCTTGAAAGAGAAAATTTAGGTTGGGTTAGTATCAATCAATAATAACTCAAGGCATAACCCTTGTTTAATGGATTCTCCTAGACATCGGTAGAATTCCAATTGGCAACAAGCAATTGAGTAGAAGAGAGTTCTCTTTAATTTGACAAACTTGAAGTAGATTGACATCTATGGTGCTATTGAAAGATACCCATGGTTTCCTAAGTCTTTTCTTGCATGTTCAACCATAGCCCATTCTCAATTTACCTATATTGGGTGATTAGGGGGATCGACCCATAATTGGGGTCACTTTCGTAGAATTTTCTTAAATTGATTATAACCCCAACAATTCACATCCAATAGCTGTAGTTAAATTTCTCATTCTTAATTTGAATAGTCTCTAATCTAGCAATACTATATTTATTACTACTAGATATAGTGGGCTTAGCTTAATCTATATGGGATTCGATCCCAACCTCCATATTGGGTTCTACATTTGCTTCGACCATTTACACTACCAAAAGTTTGGAGTGGATTTGAATAGGATCAAATATTATAGCATTATTTCTAGGGACTACGACATAAGCCTTATAGCGCTATCATTCTAGTTTGCTTACTTTGACCTATTCTTTTGCCTTTCTGTTTTTGCTGATTGGGACAATATCATGTCTGCTCTATCAGTAGAATTAGAGAATCTGTTTACAAAAGTCAATGTTGAAGTTGAGTATGCAAGCGCAATCATTCCACTAAGGGTGAATGCTTCATCATTCAAGATACACATAAGCATTTACACCATGCTTAAGGTGGAGGGGTAGTTTCACAACTCCACAGACAATGACCCTTATCAGCATTTGAAGAAGCACACCTCCACAAGAAGAATAATGTTTCCAATGATTCCATTTGGCTTAGAGTATTCCAATACTCTTAGGTCGGTAAGGTAAGAGAATGGTTGCACATGCTACCTCCTAATTCAATCCATACATGGAAAGAGTTCATGAATGTCTTTCTTAAAAATTGGTTCTTCGCTAGTAAGAAGGTAGAGCAGTGGGACAAGATCTTCTATTTCAGTCAGCTCCCTGGGGAGAAATTGTTTGAAGCTTGGGAAAGGTTCAAGCAGTTTATACTTAGGGCACCCAACCATGGGTTCCCCGAGCATATTTTTCTTGAGAAGTTCCATACAAGTTTGGACTCATTGACACAGTCAGTTGCAAATAATGTCGTGAGAGGTTGTTCCATGGGTAAGACATTTAACAGGATTGTCATCATATTGGACCAGATCGCAAAGCACAACCATCATGGCATGGAGGGATCATAGTGGAGGGATTAATGTGGGTACTCCTTCGTCGTCTTACTTGAGAAGGAGAACCAGGAGCGTGACAAGATGATGGCTTCTATGGAAACCAACATAGCCCTTTTCACCAAGAAGTTAACCGAGTCTGAGGTCAAGAAGGTACATGCAGTTGAAAAGGGCGTGAATGGTGCTCAATATGGGCATGGGTGCCCCCCTCCTCCATTTCAATATCAACCATTCCAAGATCCACCTCCTATGCAAGTTGAAGATGCCAACTAAGTTGGCAACTCATCTAGTGGCTATAGACCATATTATCAACAAGGGTACCCATATTTATCATATCAAGTGCAACGGAGACCTCAACTACAAGGTCAAGGTCAATATCACCCAATAAATGATTATGGAGGCCCAAATTAAGGTTGGTACAATGGTGTAATTTTTCAGAATCAAGGCTTATCTTCTTATGTTTCGCTGAGAGGTCCCCTTCTAACTCCCCAAATAGGAGGGAGGGTCCTTCTCAAGATTATAGAGCCTCAAATCTTAAAGGAATGTTGGAGAAGTTGCTTGTTAACCAAGAGAGATCGAATGCTTGTGTAAAGAGCCTTACAGAGATCGCAGGTTCTCACACCTTGTCCTTACAAAGCTAGAGCAACAGGTGCAAAATCTTTCCTGTGACAAAAATCAAAAAAGCAAAAAGGTTATCTACCTAGTAACATAGTGACTAATCCGAAAGGACATGCAGGACCTTCCAATGCTCAATGTATGGCCATTGTCACAAGGAGTGGCAAAATTATGTAGCCCGTGAATGTTGAAGTTGAAGATGGTGTGGTTGATAAAGAGTTCAAGATTGTGCATGAGATTTTTGAACAAGATGTAGGGCCGAGAAAGCCTTTTGTTGATGAGAGAGTTGAGGGTGGAGTCAAAAAGCCACCAAGAGAGGAAGTTGTAAAAGATGGTTCAATTGATCCAAAAGAGAGAGGAAAGGCGAAGAGAGGTGTAGATTACTTTGCTAAATATTTTCCTCCATCTGTTCCTCCTTTTCCACAAAGAATAGCCTAACAAACTCTTGATATAAAAGTGGCAAAGCACATTGAGTGGCTAAAAGAGCAGTACTTTGGGTACCATTTATAGATGCGATCAAAGAGATGCTCGATTTTGCTAAGTACTTGAAGATGCTACTGGCAAGAAAGCTGCCATGTGACAAACATGAGATGATTATGGTGAAGCACTGAGTGAATGCCATTATTACTGGCATATGTGTTGAGAGGAAAAGAGATCTAGGAGAATTTACTGATCCTTGTAGGATAAGTAGATATGACTGCTTGATGCTCTTTATGACAATGGGGAAAGTATTAATTTGATGCCTCTAGCTATTTACAAGCGATCTGGGTTGTCCACAATGAAGTACACCTCTATTTGGCTCCAAATGATTGATAAGACAATCAAGACACTAGTGGGGGTGGTGGAAGATGTGCTGGTAAAAGTTAAAAGGTTTGTACTTTCGGGTGATTTTGTGGTTCTACACTACAATATGGATCGGGATATTCCCATCATACTTACGAGACCTTTTTTGGCTACTGCGAGGGCCTTGATGGACTCGAAAAAGCACAAAATCATATTCCGGGTCAAGAATGAAAGCATCACCTTCAAAGCAAGGAGATTTTATTTGTTCCCCATAGGAGTTAGGAACATTTTTATGATTAATGTAGAGAACAGTGCTTATGAAGTAGCTAAACATACCATTGCTGCATCACCCAAGAAAAAGAAGGCCAAATCAAAATAGGAGAAGTAGTACCTCTGTGGCACTAAAATCAGGAATGGGTAGGGAAGTCCCATCCAAAGGATAGCTCTCACCATGTGTATGATCTAGGTATCTTGCGTCATGCCACGACGTTAAATCAGGCACTTCTAGCAACCCAAGGGATGCTACACCATGTGTACTATCCATGTCGTGCCCAACATTAAATCAAGCACTTCTTGGGAGGCAACTCATGGACTAATGGGTGTATATACATGTAGTTACACTTGAAAAGATAAAGGAGATTGATCTAAGTGTAGATACACGCAGGTACACTTTAAAAGATAAAGGAAATTGATCTAAAATAGAAAAAGGGAATTCTAGTATGCAAATGATGGAGGAACAGATGGACCTTCCTTTTAGAGGATGGACCACATTCTCTACTGTCCTTTAGATAAGGGGTTCTGGTAAGAATAGGCTAGGAGATTACTCAATGTGTGGATCGTACTCTCGCTAGACGGTTCACCTTCTGGCCCGTCTTTTTGGTGTGGGTCCTTTTTTGAGGAATTTATCTAAGGTCCTTTCTAAAGGGACTGGGTTGGTCTTTAATAAGCCACCCATGGGCTAAACCGGCCTGACACATGAGTTTCAAATAGAAAATTAAAAAGGGAATCGCGGGTACGCTTTGCTCGATTACCTTTCCCTTCGATCTCTCTCACCATTTTCCCCTTCATTTCTGCCCTTACTGCTAAAATCCTCTATTTTGGTACACTCTTGCTTGATTTCCCTACTTGCATTGTGCACCTCAAGCAGACACAAGAACACTAAGCTTGCAACCTAGGGTTTCAGAAGACTCCATTTTGTGCATTTCATTTAAGCACACGATCACTTGAAAGTTATCTATGTATTTATTCTCTTTTTTGATCTTCACTTTGAAAGCCTAATGTGATGTTTTTGATGTTTTGACTAGGTTATTTTTGAACCTCTGCTTGGAAGTAACTTGGGGGGAGAACTTGGGTAAAATTTTCTAGAAATTTGGACGAGGCTTAGGTGAATGTTTGTCTGAACTTAATTGTTGATGGTAAATTACTTAATGATCTTCAAATTGATATAGCCCCTTCCCATGTTTGTGCTTTATTCAAAAATAAATTGCCCAAAAGTTGGTATTGTGTGAAACCCCCAAAGAACGGAGGAAGAGATGACCCCTCTTTCCCAAAGACGGACCGTCTTTGTCTCCATCTTGTGAACCTGAACACCCAAATTCACTAAGTTAAAGGACGACTAAAGGGACAGATTGCCTTTTAGAAGGATGGTCCACTCCTTAAACCGTCAATTAAAATAGAGAACTTGAAAGTTGTAGGGTCAATAGTGGGTACAAGGTACGGTCTGTCTCTTCAGAGTGGGTATGTCCTTCCAATTGTCCATTTCTTTCTTTTTCTGATTTCATGTACCTTGATTCCATGTTCTATCAAATTATTGCATGATCACGTGTAATGGCAACCAAAAGAGCTATACCTAGAGGAGGCAAGACAAATACATCAAAGAGGTCCCCACTTAGGGATAAGGATGAGGAAGAGTACTTGCCTCCAGGTAGTAGGAGGACAACTAATCAGAAAATAGAGGTGTCACCCATCCTCTTAGCTTGGGTGGAATCTACAGAGACACCGTTTCTTGGATCCGCATCCTAGTCTAGTGCAGACCATGGTCAAGACCAAACTAGTGAGGCCTAGATAACATTTCCTTCGACGAGTTTTCTGAGGAGGATTCTTTTAGCCAGACCTCTTCTCCCCCAGCAGCCGCAATAGAGTTGAGACAAAAGTAGTGGGAGGATATGTACAAGCTGAGGTGGGACATTCAGGGCGCCAGTGATAGATACTTGCAATGGCGACATGCACTAAATAGGAATCCTTCTCGGGGCATTACTGAGGAGCGTACTATTAGCTACAATGGATTAGAGTTGTATCCCGACATCATGGAGCAACTCAAATTCCAACACAGGAGTTTCTATTTATCCTGGTGGGCTAGTACATTCAGACACTGGTCTGGGAGTTTATCTTGTATATGGGGCGATGCTCCTAAGATTGAACCCAGTATTAAAGATAAAGATAGAGTCGCTGATCTCAGTGGTTATCAGGGTAGTGTCGGTTAATATTATCCTAGAGGTGACAACTGATACTATTTTAGAGATAATTTTGAGGTGGTAGACACCTCTGCTTATAATGAGATATCTGCCCAAGGCCGAAAAGATAGATTATGGATGGCCAAAGTGATAGCTAGAAGTACACCAGTATGAGCTGATCTTGAGACAGCCGATATATTCAAGAGAGTGCTTCAGCTTTTCGCCAAGTTTCAGCGGAATGTTGCATATAATAGGATATGCCCAACGAAGAGCAACAACAAACTATCGCTTGGACATGCTCCGGTTATGGCATTCATTGTGGCCAAAATGAGGATAGATCATTATGGCAAAAAAAGGATAAAAATTGTCCAGATGGTGTGTTTGGAGATAAAGGATAGAACCGTTCAGACTGCCACCTCCCTACCATTCCCATGCGTGATTACAGCATTATGCTAAAGGGCAGGCATGCCGATCCTGTCGAGGGAGGACTTATTCGCTGATGCTCGCCAGGTGATAGATATCACCAGCTTACTTGTTGAGTCGTCTTTGGTTGAATAAATTATTTTTGACTTAGGTGGTGGTGGCAATTGAGTTATTTACATGCTTATGTTTATTTTTGAAAATAATGCCCCTTAAAATTTTTGTTCTAACTATCCGATATTGAGTTGTATACCTCCATTTGTGACATGAAAATATTGGCAATGTGTCCCTAGTTGAGAGTGATGTGTTTAGTCATTTTATATCCACGTACCAATGTATGAAAAAGAATATTGCTTGTTCACTTGATTTGATCACACTCTAGAACTTTCCTTGCTACTTATGCTCAAACTGAGGATTGACTGTGGGTTGTATAGATGAACTTGGGCCTTCTTTATTCTTCACAAGCCACATGTGCCTCAATAGGCCTACCAAATGATGCATGTATCTCTAGTCTCTCTTTTTGAGCCTTTTTGACCTTTTTCTTGATCAACCGCAACGAAAGCCATGACCAATTCTCAAGTTGACCCTCTTTTGAACCTATCCTCCTTGGCACTTTGAAAAGTTTTGAAAAATTAGTAAAACGTTGTAAGTTGGGGGTGATAAGGAGGGAAATAAATGAATAGGTCAAAAGATGAATGTTTGATCATATCCTAAGGTGTAATTGAGCAATGAGCTAAAAAAAAGAAAAAGAAAATAAAATAAAAGAGAAAAACAGAAAATGAAATTTGAGCTCACAAAAACACTTTAGGGGAGTGAAAATTTGCCAAAATGAGAGAAGGGATGAAAAGAATGGATCAAAAAGGTAAAATATTGTGGAAAAGTAATGAAGTATTCAAGGATGGTAAATCCATAATTGTATCCTACTAGCACTTTGACCTTCATTACAATCTTAGAAAAGCCTTTATGTGATCTTAACCTGGATATCCGAAAGGATGACACTTGAGTAAACATGCAATCATATCATAGTTGTGACCTATGTTCTAAACTTGTTTGTGAGAGTTGAGTACATTTCTCTTTCTCTTGACCATGTGTGTCCTTGAAATGTGCGTTATCATTGCTTTAGAAAAGGAAACTTTTCTTGGCCTAATTTTGAGGGTATATGGATGTTAATGGTTGGCATATTCTATTTCTGAAATCTAGGTATGTGCATGTTGATATGGTGTCATAAGTGGAGATTGTATGCTTAGTACAAACAGTTGCGAGAAAACTAGTTTTTGATTAATGGAGGGGGTGGCTGGATTGAATTGTGTGTGTTTGTAGCCATTGTTAACAACCAGCCTAGTCATTGCAATTTGTGATTCTGGGACATTATTTTAGTGTAGGGTAGTTTCACTTCTTAGTTTGTTTGAGGACAAGCAAATGCTTTAGGTTGGGATTGTTGATGTGTCAGAAATTTGGGACATATTTTTGCTTCATTTCATAGAATATTGCATGTATTTAGGAGCTAAATTATGTGGTAACTAACCACACTATGCCATGTTTCAAAAACCCAAGCAAAATAAAAAGAGAGGTGTTAAAACCGAAAATCTGTCCAAAGGACGAACCAAAAGACAGACCGTCTGTCTACTTCAGCCATCCAGGCCAAGACAATGATTCCATAAATAAACTTAGAGAAGTCCTCAAACAATGAGTTGAAGGATGTACCATCTTTCAAGAAGACGGTTCGATTGAAGGATGGATTCAGGATGAGGCAGAAGACAATTATAAAGGATGAAGCAAAAGACGGGTCGACTTTCCAGAAGGTGGTCCACCGATCAAGGGATGGAAAGCCGATTGATAGAGGCCAATTGTAAATGAGGGACAAATGAGGTTCTATCCTTACAAAGGACGATCAGTCCCTGCACTCTTGACACCTCCGAGTTTAAATTGCTTTGGACTTTTTGGGATATAGGATAAATAGATTTTTCATCTTTTTTTCGAGGAACTTTTCAGCCATTTTTTTCAGTAGAGAGTAGAGATATATTAGTAGCTTTATTTTTCATATATCTTAGATTTAGCTTGTAATTTTGAAGATATGATCATGCCAAAATTACACCTCTCAATGAAGTATAAAGCGGTCACTGTCAAATATAGTAACCCAATTAGGTTGGAGTTGATCCCACAGGAAATATTAAAGAAATACTATGTTAATGATGAGTAAATCAACTGGTAGTCAATATCTCGAAATGAGGGTTGCAAATAAAAGAAAAAGTAATTTTAAATAGTGATTAAGTTGTTATTAAATTGATGAGACAAAACTAGGATGGTGTTCCCCATGATTTCATAATGTAGTAGGCTTATTTTATTAGTAATCTATCCTAGTGAATTTTTTGTGAGATTGACGATTAAGTTCATCTAACATCTCTCGACCTACATAGATGAATTTCACCTAAACCCTCTCAAGAATTTTGGTGTGTATATTTTGTGCTCGCCATAAGTCTTGGATGAACTACCCTTGGTTAGAGCTCAAGTTAATTAGATGAGGGTTGGTAGCTTCAAATTTTCATTATTATTCTCTTTTCCTAACTTCAACCTCTTTGGTCAAGCAAGTTGATGATACAAGCTCGTTTCAACATTTGCAACTGCTAAAACTCATTAAAACCAAGAGAATAACAATTCACACAATTCACCATTCAAGAATCACTATTTAATTTTTCCTACAATGCTGAAAAATGATTAGAGTGGGGTCTAACCTGCTCTATTTCTAGGCATGCTTTCTTCTTGACATCCACCCTCTCAAATGCACTACAGTCCTAAAAAATGATTTGATGGACTTTACTTTGCAACTCTAGTGTCACTTCTTCAATTTCGGCATCTTGCATTATTGTTGGGTGGATTGGCAGGCAAATTGCCTTTAGCTCTTCAAAGTCCATCTTGACCTCTATCCTTCATTGGGACCTAACTCAAAACTGCTACTCATGACCAGTTGATATTGAGAATTTCATGGCTCAATCATAGCATTGTTTAATTTGGCCTCCAATTTCTGAATAGTAATTTCTAATAGCTCCACTTTTTGACTTTGCTCAACATTTATTTTTAAGAAGTCTTTTATTAGCCATGAAATGCCTTCACTGATAATCCTCATATACTTCAAGTTGTTGAGCTTGCTTTGCTTTCCAATTATTGTTGTGATAACCCGAAAACCCTAAGATTAGGCTCGAGAATTGAAATGGAGAAAACAGGATTTTCTGCACCAGATCACAGGACGAGTCATCCCATGACCCATCAGGAACACCACGAGTCGTTAAGTGTCTCGTGGGGAAAGGTTTGGACTTGATTGAAAATTTGGAATTTGAGGTGACCACGGGTGTGACCACGAGTCGTGGTCAACACCATGAGTCGTTTAGTGATCCGTGGTCAAGGGGTGCTTGGAGGACTGGAAATTTGGGCAGTGTGGACGACGACTTGGTCACTATGAGTCGTTAGGCACACCACGAGTGATGGTGTCGTGGTGACACTTAGAAGACAAATGACCAGTGTAAGTAACGAGAAGTTGACCATGAGTCATGGTCCAAGCCACGAGTCATCCAATCCCTCGTTAGGACTGGCAGTGTGTTTTTCCCTGTGAATTTATTAAGGGCTTTTCCAGAATTCCTAAGTTTTTAAGGCCTAAACTATGTCGTCTTAAACTTAGTTAGGATTTTTTTAATAGGGTTTAGCTCATTCTAAATCACTCCTCTCCATGCATGCAAGACTAGAAGGTTTCTAGGGGTGATCAAAGCTAAAATCCATCAATTCTTCTTCAATTTCCTTTGGGAATTCAAGAAGAGTGTAGGTCAACTTACCTAGAATGTGAGTCTATGAATGAGAGTTCCTTTCCCTCTCATGCTCTAAGTCCTTCTAAATTCCATGGATTTCAATTCTTGACTCAAGTTTCATGATATTATGGGGGTTTATTCCAATTCTTGTGAAATTCTCTATGATCTATCTATGGGTCAATCCCCAAATCATGTTTTATGATCTATGGGCAGAATTTATAACTATTTTGATTATTAAATTATAGTTTCAAATTTTAATTAAACTATACCCAATTATGCATGTTCTTATGAAAAATAAACTTATTATTTCACTATGATCTTAATCTTAATTTGCCCAATTATGATTTATGCTTTGTGATTTGATTTCTCCCAAGTAGTTATCATGGATTTATGAAATGTCAAGATTATACATGTTTTACAAGTATGAATGGATTTCATGATTTATGGATTTATGACTCTTGGCCAATTAATGGGCCCTTGTTCATGGCTAATCATGTCTTTCAAATGGGGATCAATGATGATATTATTTATTTGGCCATGAACTTCATGAATGATTTTACGGTTACTATACGAGCCCTAATGTGCATGTTTTTGGGAGTAGTGTCTAGCATCGAGTAGTCCGGCTTTCAAATGACTACGTAGGTGTCTAAGAACTACGTGCCACCATAGGTGTTATATATATATATATATATATATACAAATGTTAATAGATCCGCCTTTTCGTGATATCACATACTGCACATCCCTTGCCTGGCAAGCCTGGGACAGCTCTGCCCACTTGAGTGAGATAGTTGGGGCATCATGTAAGCTCTATCATGATGGTGTCGTTTATGACGAGTCCTCCCATTGTTCCTCATGATTTATGCATGGTTATGTTTATATTACTTTGGCTCAAGTCATGTTTAATGAAGCTTTTCTCATATTATTACGATTATGACTAATTTATGAATATTTTGAAAACCTTGAGCCCTTATGTTGCATTATGATATTTACATTATGATCATGTTGTCCTACTCTTATGTATTTTAATTGTCCGTTTTACTTACCTTGCATACTCAGTACATTCCAAGTACTGACGACATACTCTATGCTGTATCGTTTCATGATACAAGTCCGAAGGATCAGTCTCAGCACCATCCTTAACCCCTGCCTCCCTCTCTGATCTGACCAGTTGGTTGTTGGTGAGTCCTCATCCTTTGAGGAAATTTCGTTATTTATAGTTTATTATGTTCCTCTCAGTTTCAGACTTTATCGAGCTAGTAGGGGGTGGTGTCCCATAAGCTCATCAGTATGTTAGAGGCTTTCGGACAGTATGTAGAAATCAGCTTATCATTTATGATTCTGTTCTAGCTTGTCATGTATGCATACTTCTGTAATATTGTATGTTGAATTTACGCTTTATTATGTTGAGTTTAGATGTTATTTTCATTCCATGGGTCGACTTGAAGCCTCTCCGGGTTTCTTGTCTCGTGCCTGGATTTGGGTCTATGTTCGGGTCGTGACAATTGTTCACAATTTCCACCTGGTTAAGTTTTGCTTCCCGATGGAAATTTTCTAAGACTTATAAACATCCTCCCATGGAAAAATCCATGTTTTGAGTAACTTCCTCATCATCATATTTCACTTTTTCCCGCCAGTTAGTCAGGAGTCATCCCCATTGTTCATTCATTCCTTTTATACTTCTCAATACTCCTCAACTTATTCTTTTAGATATGATGCATCCAAACACATATGTAAATGTACGCGGTCATTGATGTCGCCCAAGTGCACGCAAGCGGACGTGGTGGTCAAGTAATGTAGGATTATTAAGTCCAGATAACGTACCCACGGGGACTTGTCAATTTAATCGTTATAAGGTAGTCACTTTGATTTCACTAATCTATGAAACCAATAAATTGAAGATTTGTTTGGAGAAGTAAACTACTAAATTTCAAATATAAAGATTAACTACGAACGAATGCAAGCTTGATGGTATTTCGATAATGATGACAAACTAGGGCAATGACACTTGGTTGGTTTCAGATTGAGTTTTCCAGACGTAATTAAACTAGCATGATTCTTCCTAAGGTTGTTAGTTGAAGTTACTATCCCATTTCTTGCCACTATCCCTAGCATCCAAGAACTATTTCATGCACCCTAACGCCTATATCCCTATGGTAGTAGGAGAACATGAAACGACGATTATGCCAACTTGTATTTCAACTAAACGGGGTTGAAGGGTATATCCCTATCGTCAACAACAAGTTCTATCCTATCACCAATGGGTTCAAGGGTCTTTGAATTCCTGTTCTGTATTTATTTTTAACCCTTTCGATTCCTTCTATCAAATTTAATCAAAATCCAAAAGATTTCTTATAAGGTGATCAATCTCATAAATAATAAATTAAAAAAATAAATACAAAAAATCATAGAGAAGAACAAAAACCAAGTTTATTATGCTTTCAAACAATCAACCATCCACCATGACCATAACTCTAGATTATAAGTTTATCCACTCATAGACAAGCAAAGAAATAAATAAGTAGTCATCATCATACAAAAGTATGAAGTAAAGTAGAGACAACCTAGTTGTAGAACTTTGTCTTCCCTCCAAACGACTTACAAGCTGTCATGAACAAAATACGAAAAAGAAAACGAGAGGAGACTCCTCTCTGGCATCTCATCTTCTTCACAATGTCGAACTCTGTCTAAAAATTGATTAAAGATGTGTAACGAATGACCTAGTCCTCATATATATAGATGAGCCTTCAAGTGACGCTTCTTCCCTTCAAGACTTGGTTTAATTATCAGCATATTTCGCCCCTGAATGGACCTGGTGGGCTGCCCCTCCTATCTCGCCAACTTTGTGAATTAAAATACTTTGAAGTTTGAAGGCTGGTGCCCATAGCACCAGAATGAGATTTTATTCTCTGAAGTTTGGGACTTGGTGCGGGGCATCATCCATAGCACCAAACCCATCAGAATCTCAACTCTTCATCTCTTGCATCATTTTGAGCTCCTTTTACTTAGTTTCCTGCTGAACTCAACTAAAGTCGTTTGTTAGCACATAAAACACACACATACATGAATTTATGCTTAAATTAAGGATTATGAACTCAAAACATGATCAAATATTGGTAAAAACATGGCAAATGGGCATGAAAATATGCCCAACATCACAATCCCACACTTAAATCATTGTTCGTCCTCGAACAATCCTTAAAATATACATAAAATCATGCTTCACCATCACACTTGACACCTCTATCAAATCATACTCAACCAACTAGCATGGATAAAACATAAAGTTGTTTATCATCATACAACAATTCTCAACAAAGCACATTGAAAGATTTCACAATCAAGAACACACAACCTCTATAAATGACTCATCTTTTCAACATAGGCTAACATGATTAAGTGTGACACATGTAACAAGTAGTACATAGAATTAGACTTTTTGTGCCCCTCACTTTTAGTTATGTTCCTCTCTCAACTTCATCAATCAAGGACATGGAACATGGTAAGTAAGGCCCACTCACTCTCACATATGATGTAATGCACATATGTAACATGCCATAGGCTTGCCCTTCATGTACGTTTAGACTACTTAATTGTTTCAAGAGATTAAGATCACAAGGAATTTTCTTGGTTTTAATGTCATCTAAGGGACGGGTAAGATTGATATTTCATTTAATGGTGACTACCACCCTAAGCACTTTTAAGATATATTTCACTTGTCCACCACTTCTTTCCTTACTTATTCACCCCTCATCCACTCACCCTTGTCTTTTCTTTTCATGTCCCATTTTTTTCTACTTGACTGCTAGTTTTCTAACCATAGAATAATTAAGTATTTGGCAATTAAAGCTCTTTTTTTCAATTCCCAACCAATAAGTAGACAACACAATTTTTATGGGCACCCCTTTTTCTCACTTTTCTTTCATTACCACAACTTTTTTCTTTTTCCCTTAATATTATACTTCGGTGGACCTTTACTTTCAAGTCTCAAAGTGCCTAAGACTACTTTGGATCAATAAGTCTGAGGTCTCACAACAAGAGGGATTAATCTACTATTGAGTTTAAGAAAGTATAAGGCTTTTAGGCTCAAAGGGGTTAACTAGGGAGAATGACTAGGAAGGTAAAATAATTATGGAAAACATGGCTTTTCAAAGAGATGCCTTGATCATATCTCAACTCCCTACCAACTAGTTATCCTACATACACTAAGGCAAGTTCTAGCTGCTACGATATATACATATAAAGAAATTCAGCTCACCTCTCATGGCAACAAGAATCTAATCAATTTCTATAGCTACACATTCACACAATCATATTGAACGACCAGTTCATTCATTATTAAGACCTAAGGATATGTTGGGTCAAATTAAAGAGATATATGCATCTGTCATGGATCCTCACTCATGCATTCAAGATGATCACTCTATTTACTCCAGCATGGTAGCTAAGCAGAATATCAACAAACATAAAAGTGGATGACCTATGACTCAATCCTAAAAAAAATAAAAAAAATGTGACGAAACATCCCTTAAGACGGTCATAGGGTCTTCCCATCGAAAAAGAACCGAGGCCATAAGAAAAATTGAAGGGTGGGTGAGATATGCCAATTTTCAAAAATTTTTCAAACAAAACATGATGGCGTACTCACCCTTAACCTCAAAATTTAGGGAGACATACCCTCACCCCACACTTAAAATCACGCTCTATCCTCAGAGAATCTAAAAAGTAAAAATCATACAAGGGTGATAAATACTCCCTGAGGCTATCTAGAGCCTAGCTAGCAGCATGTCTCTTGGATTCACGATTTGCAAAACTCCACACTTAAGCTCAAGACGTGCTCCTTAGCTTTGTTTTGGGGTACTCAGACTTCCCCTGCTCTACACACAAAACAACAAAAAAATAAAAGTGACACTATAGAAAATAATAAAAACTTCACTATTATAAATTGGTCTGCCTCCCAACAAGCGTCTGATTTAATATTGCGGCATGACCTCATCAAGTTTCACCACTTTTCCTTCCACTTTGAGCTTATGAAATTCGCCTCTAGTTTTTTTTTCCAATTTTATGTTATGCTTAAGGGGCGGTGGTATAAACATGAAGGGACCAAGTAATAGATATTTCCTCTTGCCGTTCTTGGCCCTTAAGTGAAGGATGTCATAATGTGTCTTTCGCATAATAAATTTAAGAATATAGAGGTGTTGGTCCTCATCTACACATTTCTCCATAGGGTTGGAAGACTCTACTTCTAGGTTTCCAACCAAACACAATGTCGAAAAGTGTTTAGAATGAGGACCAATACGCCCTAACTCCAAGATTGCATTATGCTTTATATCCTTACTTCTATCCACCTCCTCAAAATTGACATCAACCACCAACGAACCATCTTCTTCTTGTTTCATGCATTGGCTAGTATACACAACACTTTGTACCTGGGCTTCAGACACCTCAACTTTTTCATTCCAAAAACCATGCAGGTCATGGATACTTAAGACAAATTAGCTAATCTCTTGTTTGAGATTCTTTTCTTCCCCTTGAGGTTCTTTTTGAGTATTGGCTAAGATCGTGACTTGCAAATCATTACAAGTCATAGTCTCAGCCATCATCTCTATGAGCTTGGAACTCAACCCTGTTAAGACTCCTGCCTGTTCAGTAAGTTGTTCCCTCATTACTTCCATATGATCTAGGATCATTTTTTCCATATTGCTTTTTTGAGAATGATGTCCCTCCTCTTCATTATTCCTATAAGCATCAAAAACAAAAGGAGGATCGTAATAGGGGATTGGAAAGGAGAATTAAAATTTGAGCAATGACTCAAATGGCCATCCAGACCACCACATACACCACAAGTATTATAGTGTTGCCACAAGTGGGGTCCTCCACAATTTAGACATGGATCACCAAAATATGAATACCAATATTCAACTCATTTATATACCAAGATGTGATGTTAAGAAGAATGATCAAATACTAAGAAAAGAAGAAAAATAAAAATCTATACAACATATATAGAATAACAAAATAAAATCTTAACCTACAAATGATTAAACAATATTCATGTCCCCGACAGTGGCGCTAAAAACTTGATGTCTCTTAAGTTCACGTGGTAGTCAAGTAATATAGAATTGTAAAGTCCAAATATCATACCTATAACGACTTATCAATTTAATTGTCATAAGGTTGACACTTTGATTTCACTAATCTACGAAACAAAAAAATTGAAGATTGGTTTGGAGAATTAAACTACTAAACTACAAATGTAAAGATTAATTACAAACGAATGCAAGCTTGATTGTATTTCGATAATGATGAAAAACTAGGACAATTGCACTTGGTTGGTTTCACGTTGAGTTTTCTAGACGTAATTAAACTAGCATGATTCTTCCTACGGTTGTTAGTTGCAAGTTACTATCCCACTTCTTGCCACTATCCCTAGCATCCAAGAACTTTCTCATGCACCCTAATGCCTATATCCCTATGGTCGCAGGAGAACATGAAACGATGATTATGCCAACTTGTATTTAAACTAAACAGGGTTGAAAGGTATATCTTGGTCCTCAACAACAACTTCTATCCTATCACTAATGGGTTTAAGGGTCTTTGAATTCCGTTCTGTATTTACTTTAACCCTTTCGATTCTGTCACGGCCTGAACATAGGCCCAGATCGAGACACGGGACATGGAGCCCTGAGAGACTCCACGTCGACCCATGGCATGAACGTACATCTAACTCAACCAAATAAAATGGAAGGATTAACATAATAACATAGCAGAAATTCGAACATAACATGACAATTTGAACATACCACCTAAGTCTGAAGTTGGATACAATCTATTGTCTGAAAAGCCTCTAAGTCTGATGAGTTGATGGGACAAGACCCCAATTAACTCTCTAAGTCTGAAAATAGAAAATATCAAGATTAGTGAATGGTCCTCGGGAGATGAGGATTCACCAATAGAGACTGGATGCTAACTCGAAAAGTTGGCTAGTGGCGGAGCTGAGTCTGAAGATCGGAGCTTGTATCATAAAATAATACTGCATAGAGTATGCAGTCAGTACATGGAATGTACCGAGTATGCAAGGTAAATAAACCGCTTAAATAATTAAAATCATTTAAGACATGCATAATATAAAACATAATCAAATCAAAAATCTGAGAGTAAGGCTTGCATGCTATTTTTCTGAAATCATAATCTAAACATAACTGAACATTATAACTGAATCGAAAGACCTAAAGCTGAAATATGATAATCATAAGTAAAACTGAATATTGGGTCAAACCTGCTTTAGAACGTATATATATATATATATATATATATATATATATATATATATATATATATTATATAATGAATGATAAACATGCATAACTGAAATCATGAGGAACAATGGGAGACTCATCATATAACCGACATTACCACGATAGAGCTTACGTGGTCTCGACTATCAGACTCAAGTGAGCAGAGCCGTCTAAAGCCCTGTCTGGGCTAAAGATGCTACCATGATATTGATGTCAAGCTCAAGGCCCCCTTGGGATAGGGGAAAGATCACATAGGAGGTACCGAAATAATATGATTATACCTATGTTGGCGCGTAGTTCTGAGGCATAGGGTTGACTGACCCTTAGCTTACTCGGTGCTAAACACTACTCCCAAAATACGCATACGCTCTCCATCAATTTTTAATGAATTTGACCATCGTCTATTGACGAAGCTAAATAATCATATGCATATAAAATCTGAAATCATACATGAGGAGCCTTGACTCAAGCCATACCACAAGCTTAACATAATTGGTAGTCTTGACTCCAAAAACCATGTGGTAAGCTAATTAACTTTAAATTATGATCATACCTGAACATATGGGCTTTCCCAATGCTTAAACATGCTTGAAAAATACTTAATTCACTTGAAAACATAATCATAAAGACGGGTAACTTGAAAATATGCTTTTCATCATAAATATCTCATCATACTTAAACATACATTATAAATCTCAACTTTCATAAATTTCTCATAGATGGGCATTTTGATTTATAAAGCTTAACAACGTGATTATAATTGAAAACAATATAAAACTTGCCCATGAATCATAATTCAATGGTAGAAACATACTTAGATCATACCCATGTAGAAAGCTAGGAAAATCAAGCATTGGCTTAAGATCCCATAGGATCAACATATGAAATTTTCATGAATTAGAGAGGGATTGGGCATGGGTGTGAACACATTCACCCAAATAACCCTACATACCTGAGGTGGACTGATTTCACCGGTCCCTTGATTGTCCAATGAAAGATTGAAGAAAAGCTTGAAGGGGATTAAGCTTGATCACCTCTCTATCTCTCTAAGTTTGCATGCATGAGTAGGAATAGTCTAGAATGAATTTACCCCTCTTAATACTGACTATACAAAGCTTAAAATGATGTAGTTTAGGCCTTAGGATCATAGGAATTACGGAAAAACCCTTACTAAATTCGCAAAAAATAACTGACTACCAGTCCCCACGAGGGACTGACGAATCGTTACCAAGGACCACGACTCGTGGTCTTAGTCGTTGTGTGCACAATCCAAAATTCATCTACACTCTCCACGGGGGATCCTATGAGTGGTTACTGGTGACCACGACTCGTGGTTGTGGTCACCACTCATCACCTTCACTGCCCAAAATCTCAAGCCATTAGCAAACGGATGACCACGACTCATCCAACGAATTGTGGTGTATGACCACAACTCGTGGTGTCCAACCGTATGGTACACTGCCAACTTCTTCTTCTCCTTCCCATAGCCCTTGACTATGACTGACTAAATGAGTCGTGGGGACTGACCACGACTCGTGGTCATGTCTGTGGGGACTTCAAAACTCAAAATTTCAAGTCAAGTCAAACCCTTCACCATGAGTCACTTAAGGACTCATGGTCAACCTGACAGATTACACGATGACCCGGTGTAGAAAATCTTATTTTCTCCGTTTAAACTCCCGGGTCTGATCTTTGGGCTTTCGGGGTATAACAAATTCCTTTTCCCAAGTTCAATTGAAAGCCAATAGATTAGTTATAAGGTGATCAATCTCATAAATAATAAATTAAAACAACTAAATATAAACAACCATAGAGAAGAATCAAAACCAAGTTTATTATGTTTTCAAACAATCATCCATCCATCATGGCCATAACCCTAGATTATAAGTTTAGTCACTCATAGACTAGCGTAGAAATGAATAAGTAGTCATCATCATACAAAAATACGAAGTAAAGTAGAGAAAACCTAGTTGTAGAACATTGTCTTCCCTCCAAACGACTTACAAGTTTTCATGACAAATACGAAAAAGAAAATGAGAGGAGACTCCTCTGGGGCGTCCCAGCCTCTTCACAATGTTGAACTCTATGTAAACATTGATAAAAGATGTGCAACAAATGCCCTAGTCCTCATATATATAGATGAGCCTTCAAATAATGCTTCTTCCTTTCAAGACTTGGCTTAAAAATCAACATATTTTGCCTCGGAATGGGCCTAGTATGCTGCTCCTCCTATATTGCCAAGTTTATGAATTAAAATACTCTGATGTTTGAAGGCTGGTGCGCGGAGCCATCCATAGCACCACAATGAGATTTTATTCTCTGAAGTTTGGGACTTGGTGCGGGGCGCCAGCCATAGCATTAAACCCGTCAGAATCTCCACTCTTCATCTCTTGCATCACTTTGAGCTCCTTTTGTTTAGTTTCCTGCTCAAATCAACTAAAATAGTTCGTTAGCACATAAAACACACACATACATGAATTTAAGCATAAATTGAGGATTATGAACTCAAAAAATAATAAAATATGGGTAAAACTTGATAAATGGGCATGAAAATATACCCAACATCAGTCATCAAGTAATATAGAACGGTTAAGTCCATATGTCATACCGACAAGGACTTGTTAGATTCTTCGTCCAATTTAAACTCTTATTCAAACTATTCAAAAATAAAGGATTGATTTTGGTGGATTGTTTATACTACAATCTAAGAAAATTAAAGACTTACAAAAACGCGTAAATGGTTGGTTGTTTCTTAGATGAAATAAAGATCTAGGGTCTTGGAAATTTTGACAATCAAGTAGAAGTATCAAATTGCTATACTTATTCGCTTTCCTAAGTTAGTAGTTGCAGGTTGATATGACTTAATTGAGCATTGCCCCCTATAACTTTAAAACTACTTGACTGTTCCTATGCCTATATTTCTATGGTCACAGGAAAATAGTGAAGTGCATGTAACACTTCATCTGTATAAACTAAGCAAGGCTAATGAGTATATTCCTACCTATATTAGCGAATCACTTGCCTTTCCCTATAAGGTTCACAAAAAATCTGTGTTCTTTCTTATTTCCCTCGCAATTTCCTTTTTCAAGATCAATTAAGGAGTCATAGATAGTGCTTAACTATTTTGTCAAATAATCAAATAATTCAGCGCAAGAAGAAATAAATAACTCAATAACGGAAAACTTTAATAAATATGAACAACAATCAACATCCAACCTTCATATTCATGCTAAAACCCTAGAATTAAAATGTTTAGCTACTCTTGATTCCCAAAAGACTGAGGGCATTCATGAGTTTACAAGAGAAAATTGCAAAAAAGATAGGAGAAGAAGTAACCCATAGAGAAACTTGTGCCCTTGTTCTCCTCTCTAATTTCGTCCAACCCTAGTCAAGAATAATGATGAATCCCCTCAAATATGTCTTAGAGTTTGTCTATATAGTAAATGGGAAAAGACCCCCTTAGCCCTACTTAATTTCTTCTTAAAAGTTCTAAAACTCGGGATCCAAAATGGTCCTAGGGCGCCACACAAACTATAGCACCAACCTATTGACTTTTGATTTTTCTGAAGTTTAGATTCTGGCACCATGCCACCCAATACACCAAGTTTGTAGAAAAAATTCTACTAAAATCTGCACCTGGCGCGCCATGAGCTATCTTGCTAGAGTGTTAGAATTTTTCTTTTGAAGTTTGTGGCCTGACGTGCCATGCTAGCCAATGCACCAACTTCTATACTTGTAATTTTCTAAAGTTTGGGCTCTAGTGCTCCACGCCAGCCAATGTACCAACTTGATTTTGTCAAGGAACAATTCCAAAGTTGCTCCAAAGCTCTAAACCTTCCTTTATAGTTCTTTTCATGTCGATTTCCACCATATTCACCTATTAAGCACCTACAAAGTCACAACATAAAAATACAAGAATAATACATAGAAATGACACTCAAACAGATGACAAAAGTACTAAAATGCGAGGAAAATAGAGAGTAAAAATGTGTACTTTTGGCCTCTCATCACCACCCCATAGTTAGAACCTTGCTCGTCCTCAAGCAAGCAACTCAAGCTCTATACCTTATCCTTATATGCACTTACACCAATTGAACAAGTCTGCTCAGGTTATGACTAATATGAACATATAAACATTGCAAGTTTCTAACACAACATGCCTCAATTTTCCAAATAAGCTCAAGAACAACCTTTTAAGATGGCATAGCCTCAAGAACTGACTCTAGCTCTGTGAATATTGGCTAATAAACATATGTCACCTAATCAAGAGATCAAATATTTCACCTATCCTTTGTCAACTATGTGCTCTCATAAACAAAAGAGTTGTGCACCTTTTCCTTACAAAAATATGAAAGAATCACATCTATGGGCATATAAATAAAGAAATTCATGCTCACTCTCCCAAAGAACTTCTCATTCCACATATGATAAACCATAGGTTTTCCCTTAAGGTAAATACTCCACTAATATAAGAATGTCAAAGTTAGAATCAAGTAGGACTTAAATGGTTGTAATGTAGGCTAAGGAACGACTAGAAATTATTTGTCCAGAAAGTGACTAACCTCCCTAAGAACTTTAATACTTTAAAACTTTTTAGTTTTAGCACACTCTTCGATCTTCTTACTTTACTCCTTATGCCTTTCCTTGATTGAAATTTTTGCAACTTGGATGACTAGTAGAGAGTTCTTGACAACATTTATTCTTTCAACTTATTCGTTCTCTTTTTCCATCTTCGTACTAACATCCCTTCCTTAGTTTACATATTTCACTTTTTATCTTTTCTTTGTACTCCACACTTTAGCTTCCCCCTTTTCTTCACTTGTGCTCTTTCCATGACAACGTTTCTTTATTTTTTTTCAATTTTGAAGTCCCTTAGAAGTCATTTGGAACAAATAAATTTCAATAGAATAAAAAGGGATTTAGCTTTTAACATGGCTACCAAAATAATAGGCTAAAGGCTCAACATGGCTAACTAAGAATATCACAATTGGGTAGGTAATTCATAGGATAAAAGTAGGCTAATCAAAGACATGCCTATATCATCTCCTAAATTCAACACACTTCATTTCGTTTAGCACATATATTGAGAAAATTCTAGACATCAATATAAAAGTATGAAATGTATGCAAATTATTCTCACAAATATGGCACATGTTCAACTCAAGACAGATTAATGTAGACCCTCGATTAGGGAAGAATAGAAAGAATTATATATCAAACCAATACAATCACACAAAAGTCAAGTAATGAGCCTAGGTGTCTCAAAGAGAGGTCATTCATATTTTTTTCATAGCATGTTTTGAACTTTCAAAAACAAACTTGCATTTTTGGTCAAATTAGCATATAACCTGAGAGCACCCGGCGTTCAAACGGGTTCCTAATGACTAACTTCCCTCAAGATGGCCGTTAACCATCCATCACTGGGAAAATCCTTTTCTTTTTTTATAACAATTAAAACTACTCCTAAAAATGAAAAATTTACCCGGTTCAAAGGTCTCCCCCCCGGAAAGGAACCAAGGGCATAAGAAGAATCGAAAGGTGGATGAGATATGCCATTTTCAATTCTTTTCGATTAAAAAATTATGGAATACTCATCCTTAACCTCAAAATACCATAATATATACCCTCATCCCACACTTCAAGTCATGCTCTGTCCTCAGAGCATCTACATAATAAAAATCAGACATGGGTGAGAAACATTCCCTAAGACCCTATAGGCCTAGCTAGCAGCATGTCTTGGATTCGCAGGTCGTATGAACCCACACTTAAGCTCAAGACACTCTCCTTATATTGAAATTTGGGTACTCAAACTACCCCTCCCATGTACACCAAGAACAAATAAAAGTGAATCTAGACAAACAACAAGAAAAACTACACTATTACAAATAGGATTGCCTCCCAATCAACGCCTAATTTAACATCGTGGCACAACGCAAATCTCAGCTCAAGATAACCTCCTCTATTTTATCCTTATTTTCAAAGATTTCTCAAATTCCTTTCTTCTCTTTTATTCCAGCTCACCACTATTCAGCTCATGCTTTACCCACATGTCAAATGTGAGGAACTTGACCTTACTCTCTACTATCACATTACCACAGAGTTTCTCAACTTCTTCTTTCTCCACCCAATACTTATCATGGGCTACCTCTGTGATCATCCATATGTCTTTGTAGTGTGAAGGTGTGGAGATAGCTTTATATACATTAAAAATGGCCTCTTCATCATGTACTCTCGTCTTGATCTTTCCTGCTCTTACATCGATGACGACTCCTCCAGTAGCTAAGAATGGTTGCCCCAATATGACTAGCACCTTTTTATCTAATTCAAAATCAAGAATTATGATGTCAGCAGGAACTGAAAACTTACCAACTTGAATAAGCGCATCTTCAATGATGCCATCTGGAGTGATGTATGATCTATTGGCCAGCTGTAGAGTGATAGTAGTAGGCCTAGGCTCTCCAGACCCAGTGTATTAAACAAAGATAAGGGTATCAAATTGATACTTGCCCCTAAATCACAAATAGCTCACCCTATTTCACTTTCACCAATTTATATGGTGAAACTCCCTAGGTCTTTTAGCTTCTGGGGAATCTTGTTCAACACCCATGAAGTGCACTCTTTAGTAAGTGCAATTGTCTTAAACTCGGTCAATCTCCGCTTGCAAGCAACCACATCCCTTAGATACATTACATATTTTGGCATCTCATTCAGAGTATCAATCAGAGGAATGTTAATGTGTAGCTCCTTGAAAATATCAATAAACTTCTTAAACCCAACCTAGTTCTTACTTTTCTTGTCATTGCTTTTCTGCAACCTTCGTGGAAATAGTGGTGGAGGTCTCGCAATTGTGTTTTCAAGTTGACCCGCAACATTTTCCTAAACTTTTATTTTTTTTGTGCAGACTCCATGGTTAGTGCTAGATGAGCATTTGTGAGAATGGTGGGGTAGGTGTACTTTCCTTCCACACAATTTTCCTTCTGTGCTCTGACTCTACTTCTGGCAGTGCTGTATCTTCTTCACGTTAAGGTGGAGCTACAGATAACTCATTTCCACTTAATGAAATGACCATCACCTTCTTAGGATTCTTATCTATTTCGCTCGGTAAGGCGCCTGCAAGCCTAGCATGCTACAAAGAAGCCATCTGTCCCATTTGCCTTTCCAGCTTATATATGGACTTTTGAATTTAATTTATAATGGCCTGTTATTGAACTATAAACTGTTGCTGTTGTGCTGCATTCTGCTGTTGTTGTGTCATCATCTTCTTCATCATATCCTCTAGAGAATTTCCCGCTTACTAAGGTGGAGACTGCTGAAAGTTTGTTTCTTATTTCCACCCCACACTTGGCTTTTGAAATTCTGATGGAAATTGTTGCCACATTGGTGTCCGTGGTCACCGTAACCTCTATTTTGTTGCCTCACAAAGTAAATCAATTCTGGATTCGCATGACTCTCTCCATAGATCTCACAAGCTGTTTGAACCTGCTTAACTTACTGACGGTATAGTGTAACTACCAACTTATGTATCGTGCTCACAAGCTAACCAATGTCTGACTGGATGGCTGTGACATTATCAACCTCTAACATCCCTAGCCCCTTCTGATTGGTGAATGCTCCGCTATGCTTCTGATAGTCTTGACTACCTACAAACATCAAATTCAACAATGCCTCAATTTTATCATAGCTCTTAGACAAAATTTGTCCCTGAGCTAGCATATAACAATATCTTGGACTCATGCCTCATTCCTTCGAAATGTTATGGCCAATAATTTTATTGGGCTGCATATGATGTGGAAAATCTCTTAGATAGCCTTTATATCTCTCCCGAGCCTGAGCCAAAGACTCTCCATCCTTCTGAATGAACCCTGAGATCTTCCCTCTAAACTCTTTTGTTCTTCTTGAAGAGAAAAATTGGTTGAGGAATTTATTTGACAAAATTTTCCAAAAGGTAATAGATCCTGCAGGCTCATTCTATAGCTACTCTTTTTGTCACAATCTGAGCATGGACCCCAGATTGTAACATGGGACCTACAACTGCGAATGGCTCCTAGCTAACCCATAGCATATACGATAGCATAACTAAGCAAAAAGAAGTCAAAAACATAACATATGTGGAAGACTACATATCATAAAGAGATAAGCGTAGACCACAAGTCAAAACACTGAACCATCTAATACATAGCAATCTGAAAAGCCTCTAAACATATGATGAACTAATGGGACAACACCCCCAACTAGCTCGCTAAGCCTCAAATTGAAAGTCATAATAAAAGGAACATAAGAAAACTAATGTCCTTGGATGATAAGGACTCATCAAGGCTAAAACTGGACTGCATCGGAGTGGGAGCGATACTAACAACGGGCCTGAGTATGGTCACTCGAACTTATATCATGAGATGATATAGCATAAAAGTATGCATTCAGTACTTGAAATATACTGAGCATTTAAGGTAAGTAAAACATGCTAGTAAAGTAATAAAATAAAATCATGAGTATGAGATAACTTAAATCATGAATTTCAGATCATAAATGGAGTATAAAGGCTCAAGGTTTTCTTAAAACGTATATTGATCCAAGATATCATAGTCGTAGGTCATGAGTCATGAACATAAGCATATATGTAGAAAATTAAGAAACAATGGAATCTTTTTATAACCGACATACGCCACGTGAGCCTACATGGAGCCCAGGTTGTAACCCTAGCTAGGAGATGTGTCCATACCTTGCCAAGGGCATGGACCATGAAGGCATGATATCACTCATAGGTGGCCCATTTGAGCATGCAAGACACTCTGGTGGAGGTCCCTATCATGGCTACAATGGCATGTATTTCTGAGACCTGGATGTGCTACAACCCCGTCCTTCTTGGTGTTCAATTATACTCCCAAAATATTTATAGTGCCCATATCATAATCACGAACATAGGTTTACATGGACTAGTTTAAATCATGAAATTCATAATACCTTCACTACACTTGAACTAGCCATAAAAGCAACGCCGATGGACGACCATGATGCAAAAGCTTGAGATTCATGAAATTCATGGATACTTGAATAAATATCCATAACTTGAAATCATATCTTCATAAGCTTGAAATTCATAAAATCATACATAATTGAGAAAAATCATCATAAATTTGAAAACGCAGATTCATGAGAAATTTTAGTAGGAAACATGCATCCACAATCATAAATCATATTTGAAACATAAAAGACTTGGGTTCATAAGAGATTATAAGAGATTCATTCGATTTGGGTCTAACCCTAGAATTTATCAATTTGGAACTTGAAGAATAGAGATCATGAGATTGAGCTTGAACAGGGCATGAGAGTGGAAGAATTTCCCCCATTCATTACCCTACATACCTGGGCTTGAAGAATCTTTAACCTGATTGGAGATCCAAAGGGAATTTACAGGAAGATTGATAATAAACCCTATCTTCTCTTGAGAGGATTTGATCTTCACTTAGAGGTATTAGGAGTAGAATGAGGGTTTAGGATGAATAGAACCTCATAAAATACCCTTTTCGGAGCTTAAAACGACTTAGTTTAGGAACTTAGGAATTATGAAAATGCTCTCAATAACTCAGCTGAAAAGTGGACTCTGCTAGACCTAACGGATCACCCAATGATCCGTTAGTTCACTTAATGGGCTGTTAAGACCACTCGTTGTCACTGGAAACAATTTCCAACTTCTGATCTTTTCTTGATGCCTCCACTTAACAGTTCGTCATGACACTTAATGGATCACTTCACTAGTCGTGAAGACTCTTTGAAACTCAATTTTCCACCAATTTTTCCCACTTAATGGATCATCTAATGATTTGTTATGTGACTTAGAGACTCACCTAATGAAGATTTCTGTGGTTTGGTGCAGTTTTTCCTGTTTCACTAAACTACTCATAACTTTATACTCCAAAATTTAATTGATGCAAGGTCGGATGCATTGAAAAGAAGAATCAAAGGGATTAAATTTGGTGTATTGAATCACCCAAAAACACTTTGTTAAAATGGGGGGTTATGGTCATTGAAGTTGACCCTTGTAAGAACTTATATGAAAACTCAATTGGTAAGAAGGGTCTCAGCTCAACTTTGTGCTAGAGGTTTCTTATGACCTTAATTTGTATCCAATGCATTTATCACACTTAGAATTGAATCTGAACACCTAGTTTCCATTAAATTCATCAGGCTCAGATCTTTACACATATCTAGAACGCTTTCAAACTTAGCCCGAAAGTTCGAGGCATTATAATATCTTAAATCATGATTGAAATGACGATTCACACCTTCATACCATGGACCCTTTTGGGGTTTTACATTATCTTTCCCTTGGGAACATTCATCCTCGAATGTATAGTAAGCATACTAGAAGGCTAATGAAGGAACTACAATCCCAGAAACTAAATTACTATAGTTGAAAACTGACGGAGTGACTGACTCTAAACTGAAACACATGACTGAACTAAATTCATGAAATATACATGCATACTGTGACATGAAAGGAATGAAGAGACATGAACTTGGCATGAAATTGAATAGAGTATTAAATAGGAAATTGGTAGCTTATACTGGAATTGAGTTGGAAGGAAAAAGATGCGGGTATCTAGCCATCATATTTTCTTCGGCTTCCCATGTAGCTCCCTCAACAAGCTGATTTCTTAAGAAAACCTTTACTGAAGCTACCTCCTTGTTCTCCAACTTCTGAATATGATAATCAGAGATCTCAACTGGAAGCTCCTTATAGGTAAGGCTATCTCTCACACCGATGCTCTCTATAGAAACAACTAGAGCTGGAACACCAATGTACTTCTTCAGCAAGGACACATAACTGGATGCATCGAAGCTAACTCCGTTGGTAGCTATACCTCATAATTCGCCTCAGAATCTATAAGGACCAACATATTGGGGACAAAACTTCCCTTTCTTACTGAACCTTACAACTCCCTTCATAGGAGACACCTTCAGAAACACCCAATCATCGACCTCAAACTCAAGCTCTCTCCTCCTAACATCCGGATATGATTTCTGTCGACTCTGAGTTGTCTTCAGCCTTTCCCTAATAAGTTAAACTTTAACCATAGATGCATGAACTGAATATGGTCCTACCAACGTAGCCTCACCTACCTCAAACCATCCAATAGGCTATATCTCCTCCCATAGAGAGCTTCAAATGGAGCCATCTGAATATTGGACTGTTAACTGTTGTTATAGGCAAACTAAATGAGAGGCAAGTGATCATCCCAACTGCCCTTGAAATTAATCACACATTCTCTCAACATATCCTCAAGAGTCTGAATGGTCCACTCAGTCGAACCATCTGCCTGCGAGTGAAAAGGTATGCTAAGCTTCACCTAAGTATAGAAGCCCTTCTAAAATGACCTCAAAAACTGAGAGGTGAACTGAGTACCCCTATTTGAGATGATAGAAAATGGAACTCCATGCAATAGAACTAATGCCCAAATGTAGAGTCTAGAAAAATCCTTAGTTGAATCTGTAGTTTTGACCGGTTTGAAATGTGCTAATTTGGTCAACTTGTCAATGATCACCCATATAGAGTCATATTGACAATGTGTATGAGGAAACACTGTTATGAAGTCCATATTGATATCTTCCCACTTCCAAATAGGAATGCTGATGTCCTGAAGCATACCTCCAGGTCTCTAATGCTCAACCTTCACCCGTTGGCAATTCAGACACTTAGCCATAAATTCCTCTATGTCCTTCTTCATGCCATTCCACCAATAGACTTCCTATAGATCATGATACATCTTGGTGGCACCTGGATGGATAGAGTACTGAGAGCGTGAGCCTATCTCAACATCCTCTCTCTCAAGCCATCTATAGCTGGAACAAACAATCGACCTTGATATCGGAGCACACCATCTCCCCCTTAGGAGAAAACCTCCACTTTCTGATTTTAGAAAGCTTCCTTCAACTTCACTAAGATAAGATCCTCATCTTGTCTTACTTTAATTTCTATCACCAATAAATATTTCGACCCGTTCTGAACAATACCACCACCATCCGTCGAATCTATAAGGCGAACTCTTAAATGAGCAAGCCTATGGACATTCTTCACTAGCTCTGTCCTCCCATCCTCAGCATGGGACACACTCTCCATGGACAGCCTGCTAAGAGCATCCGCCACTACAATGACCTTGTCCGGATGATAAAGGACACTTATGTCATAGTCCTTTAGAAGCTCTAGCCATCTTCTTTGCCGCAAATTCAGATTCTTCTGAGTAAACACATGCTGAAGCCTCTTGTGGTCTGTGAACACCTCCACATGCACCCAATACAAATAGTGCCTCCAAATCATCAAGGTGAACACCACCTCTGCCAACTCTAGGCCATGCATCTGATAATTCCTTTCATGAGTCTTAAGCTGTCTTGAGGCATAAGCAATGACCTGCCCATGCTGCATCAACACACATCCAAGGACAATCTGAGAAGCATCATAATACACACCAAAGCCATTCGTTCCCCCCGATAGGGTCAAAATTGGAGCCAAGATAAGTCGAGTCTTTATCTCTGAAAAACTTTTCTCACAAGTATCGAACCATTGAAATTTGACCTTCTTCAAGGTCAACTTAGTCACAGGTGTTGCAGTGAATGAAAATCCTCTACGAACCTCCTGTATTATCCAACTAAACCCAAAAAGCTTCTAATATCAGTAGGGCTAATAGGTCTAGGCCAGTGCTTCACCGTCTCAATCTTCTGAGAGTCTGCCTGCACACTCTCACTAAACACCACATGACCCAAAAATGCAACTGAGTTTAACCAAAACTCGCACTTGCTGAATTTTGAAAACAACTGGTGATCGTTAAAAGTCTAAACTACAATCCTCAAATGAGCGGCATGCTCCTCCTAACTCCGAGAGTATATGAGGATATCATCTATGAAGACAATGAGGAACATATCCAAATACTACTTGAACACCCTATTCATTAAATCCATTAAAGCTGCAGGAACACTGGATAGTCCAAAAAACATAATTACAAACTCATAGTGACCATAACACGTGCTGAAAGCTGTCTTCGAAATGTCACTCTCCCTAACCCTGAGTCGGTATAGCAGGATCTGAGGTCTATCTTCGAAAAACACTTATCACCCTGAAGCTGGTCAAACAAGTCATCAATCTTGGGGAGGAGATAATAATTCCTAATTGTGACCTTGTTCAACTGTTGATAATCAATGCACATCCTAAGAGAACCATCCTTCTTCCGAGTAAAGAGAATTGGAGAACCCCAAGGGGATTTACTAGGCTTGATGAAACCCTTATTGAGGAGATCTTGAACTATTCCTTCAACTTTTTTTGCTCAGCTGAAGCCATTCTATATGGAGGAATGGATATAGGTTGTGTATTAGAGAAAAGGTCAATACCAAAGTCACTCTCCTGCTCGGGAGGGACTCCTGGTAGATCATCTGGGAAAACCTCTGGATACTCACATACAATAAGAATTGACTGAAGAGTTGGGATATTGGACATAGAATCCTTAACCCAAACTAGATGGTATACACAACCCTTAGAGATCATCTTCCTGGCCTTAAGGTAGGAGACAAAGCGACCCACAAGCACTTCTGAACTACCCTTCCACTCTAGGACTAGCTCAATTTAAACTCCATAGATCAGGTTCTACAATCAATTGAAGCATAACAGGCATACAACCAGTCCATATCAAAAATAACATCGAAATCAGTCATATCTAACTCCATGAAGTCGCCGAGGTGACTTTCTGAGGAACGATGATTGGGAAATTTTTGTATACCCATCGAGCTATGACTGACTCACTGACAAGATTAGGGACTGAGAAGAATTTTGAAAATATTTTGAGACTGACATCGAAACTAAAAGCAACATAAGAAGTCACGAAGGATAATGTGGCTCCTATGTCTAATAATGCATAAACATCAAGATGGAAGACTTGTAACATATTAGAGACCACATCAGGTGAACTCTCCTACTCCAGATGAGATGAAGGTGCATATAGTCTGTTCTGGTGATGACTGCCATCTGCAGTAGAAGATGCGCCTACTGAGGTGGGTGAGCTGCTAGAGCTATTGAAGTGGTAGATGGGGCATGGCCTCTACGGTCACCCTGCCTGGTGGAAGGACAATCCTTGAGTTTGTTCCTGGGCTTGCTATACCCGAAACAAGCATCCCTGCTAATCAAAAACTCTCTTGGGTAGTTCCTACTACACCTCCTACAAACTGAAAAAGTGCGCTCCTCGGACACGCTCCCCTGAACCTTAGAGCCTGATGCTATACCCCTCTGATCACCCCTCGATCTATATGGAACACTGGCTGATGATGAATCTGGGGTTGATGACCTCCGATGGGACTGTGAGGGATGTCCACCACCAACCCTCTGCTAAGAATACCCAAAGATCCTTGTCCTGGCCCTCTTGGCTTTTCTCTCCTTCTCTTTCATCTACTTATCCTCTATCTGCTAAGAGTAGATCATCAACCGAGAGATATCCATGTTACTGATTAGCATAGCAGTCCTGCACACCTTTTTCAATGAATCTGCGACCTCGTTCACAAACTTGCTCATACGGGCCCTCGATCGGAAACCATCTCCGAAGCATATTTGGATAGCTGGGTAGACTTTAGGGCATACTCCTTAATAGTCATATTTTTCTACTTTAGATTGACGAGCTGAGTTGCCTTTCCTTCCCTCAACTCTCATGGAAAGAACCTCTCCAGGAACACCGTAAAAAACACATCCCAACCAATCAAAGCTGCAACTACTCCATGACCCTCCTTCCACTGTTGAAACCAAATATGAGCCACCCCCTTCAACTGATAGGAGGCCAAGTCTGCACTCTCTTCTCTTGTAACACCCATATTTTAGGTAATCTTCTGGATCTCCTCTATGAACTCCAGTGCATCCTTGACCACCTTCGAACCATGAAACTTGGGCAGGTTCATCCTGGTGAAGTCTCGCACCCTAGCCGCTACTGCATTCCCATTCAAGTGCATATGAGCCATGACCTGTGGGTTGACCTGGGTGGTCATGGCCTGTGCTAGCATCTGAAAAGCAGCCCTAAACTCAACATGAGTAACCCGCTCCTGCAAGGGATCAATTGGAGATGGTGAGGCTGGTTGATGCCCGTATCCGTTGCCATTCCCATGGCCATTGCCATTGCCATTTCTTCTTCCATTGACTCAGCGAGGATGCATATTTCTGCCAATGCATGTAGCACGAACTAGAAGGATAAAGAGACATGAACTTCATAGCACAAGCTAGAATCATGTAAGAAAGGAAGTTTTCCCAGAACATCTAGTAGCCTCTTCCTTATAAGTGTGTAATAACGTCCAAATCCACTCCTCAAAGTGAGAGATGTACACGATCGTATGTAATATAATTGGCCCAACTATTACTCAGGGTCGAATCCACAGAGATTTGTCATAGAACAACCAAAAGTCATAAAGCAAATAAATTTGGCATGCATAATTATTTAGATTATAAAAAGGGAAAAATTGGGGGAAAACATGTAAGCTATAGAATTCTAATGTCAAATTAAAGAAAACAAAGCAAGTTGATTGTTGCAAGCAATGAGAATGAACTAGTGACGTGCTTTTAGTAGGGACATCGATTGGATTGGGGTTAATTTACTATTTCAAATGTCAATTATAGCATGAATACTAGTGGCAAAGGCTACACCCGATGTTTCTCAACCACTTGGGTGAATTTGCCTTGGGTATTATCAAACCCCAAGGTTAATAATATCAGCTAGCAACCAAAAGCTTGAGGAAGAGCTAAACTATCTCCAGTTTCTGCCCTTTAATGGGGGATGAAAATGGGGTTTGACTATCTCTAGCTCAATCCCACATATCCATGACCCAAATCTTCACTAATGCTTTCTCACCCATATCTTACTCCTCTTTCTCAGGTTAAAGCAAGATAAGAAAAGTAAATTAATTGCAACCATTAATTATAGAATTCTAACTTAGAGGAAACACTAGATGCATCCGTTGCATTTAAATTTAAGACTAAATCAACAACAACCAATCCATTCTAAACTCCAATCATGCACACACCCCTAGCAATTAAATTAGCTACTTATATATGATTTTAAAGAAGAAATACCCATGGGTGATTCACCAACATTAATCATATTTGAATTGAAATTTAAGCTCACTATTCCGCAACACTAGTGGTTTTAGCACAAGAATAGCAAAGAAGAAGAACAACAATGCACTTTTCTACTTCATGCTTCTTCTCTCTATAATTATTCTTAACTAAGATGTGATGTATAAGTTATGACAAGTCTGAGTATATTTAGGGTAATTCTGAATTTTCTCTTTTTTTATACAGTTTTCCTCAAATGCCCGTGGAAGCTTCCATATCGAAGTTGTGCTAGAGTTGGACAATTTTACCCAATCAACATTCTGGCTACTTGTGCGGCACCTGCATTTCGCAGGTGCCCATCTGTGGTTCGCATGTATCATGCAGGTTATGGACAAGTTATTGGACTCCATCTGCGGTTGTACCTACGTTTGGGAGGTACCCCTTAGCTCAGGTCCAGTGCTTTTCTACACTGCACCTGCGTTTCGCAGGTGCCAACCTACAGAATGCATGTTTTTGCTTCCAGCAGACTCATTCTTTGTTCAATTCCATTTCTTTTCTTGTCTCAATCCAATGCCTGCAAAATCAAAGAGAAAAGGCATAAAACCTTCCTAATTGATTTGAAAAACATGCAAAAGCTCATGCTTATGAGTCTTATGAGTTGGTAAATTGCCAACTCATCAAACCCCCATACTTAAACCATTGCTTGTCCTAAAGTAAGGAATTCTCTCACAATTAAGAATTGAATTGAGTATTCTCATCACAAGAGTTGCACAAGGGACTTCTAAATCTTAAGACAACCCCAAAAAATCTCACACTACTCAAGAAAAATAAAAGACTCAAAACATGTTGCACAAACTCAATTGGCAAGCACAAGCATTTTGCGTATCTCATTTTCATTTTTTCAATTCAAAATAGTGGATATTTGCAACCAAATAACTCTCAATAATCATCTTAAGTCATTGAAAATTAATATCCAAGGTTTACCTTAAAGTTCACTGCTCAACTTTTTCTCATTCACACCTCGTATTTTAAAATACAATTTTAGCATGTACTCCAAGGTAGTGATGCCACTCACACAAAGAGACAATCCCACTCATATTCAGGAAATTAAAACATAGGGATTATAGAATAAAGCAAAGATGCTCATTCTCTCAAAGACATTCAAGTGCATACAAAATTGACCCTTAGGCTTGGCCTTCATGTAACTCCCCACTAATGTAGAGTTGCTACATTAAAATCACTAAGTACGTATGGGTCATAATGATGGAAAAGGGTAAGCGTAGGATAAAGTTTAGCTCTAGTGACTAGATCGTCCCTAATGCCTTCTGTGAACACGATCAAACATCCTGCTACACTCATGATATTACTTCACATTACGTCTCCTTATTCATCATTCACATTTTTCATCAAGAAACCACCCCTGTAACACCTTGTATTCCACATTTAGCCTTATCTAAGCAAGAGATAGCACCATTAAGTTTTTTCTTTTACTTCTTTTAATAGGAGGTTTTTCAACCAACTATTTCATTATTTTCATCAAGCAATTTGGTGCTACCTCACGTTGAAGCTCACATCTTTCCCTTTTATGCACACCCCCAAACTTAAGATTTTGCCTACATTTCATTTCACTTCCTTATCTTCCCCACATCTTAGGCTTCAAGCCCTATTTTTCTTTTATCACTAGCAGTTATGAAGGATGGGTGCCAAAGAAGAGGACTAAAAAGGATAATAGTCTTGTAATGTGGTTTCTAAGAAAAAGGGTTAAAGGCCCATATATTGGTTGGCAAGGATTGATGTTCAAGGAGGTCATTTTTGTGGTGAAGTGACTATCCAAAGAAAGCCTAAGATCATTTTCGAAGTGAAACTACATCTAGGATTTTGCCTTGAATCACACTCGGGGCAAGTTCTAGACAATGTGCACACGCAAGAATCAAGTCAAATACCTCAGCACACAAGGCATCACACTCCTAGGAGTTCAACAATTTTTCACAATCAAATCAAGGGCATGACTATAGACAAGTCATCTTGTAAATCAAGAAGCCAAACAAGGAATGTGTAATACATGACAAGAGAGTGCTCATTTTCAAGTTCTATATTCATTGCAATGACATACAAAAGTTTTTTAGTGGTACTGATGTGCTGTAGGTTTACAACACATTTGACGTTCAAAACTAAAAAAATAGCATGGACTTAAGTGTATTTATGTGGATATGAGGTACTTTTCCTTTTGTTACTGGATAAATAGGTGTTGGAACTGAAAATTGCAAAAGATAGCTTAAAAAGTGCAAAATGGGCAAAAAGTGCAGCCACAGTACGGATCATAGGAAGGACCTACGAGTCGTACTGGTGGCCGTGAGAAGTTGCTGAAAGTTAAGGTTGAGCAAATGTGACCCACGAGTCCCAGTACGATTTGTAGCAAGAATATACGTGTCGTGATGAGGATGTCGTGATGAAATCCATAAGAATTGCATCTGAGTTTGACTCCTACTACAAGAAGAAAGTATGACCCATAAGATGAAGGTACGAGTCGTACCATTCTGGTTGTAATGAACTTCAGAAAAACTTCAAAAATCTCTGATTCAAAGTACGGGAGCTTAATACTTGTCAGTTGATGGTACATGTCGTACCCAGACCCAACACTTAGCCAGAATTTAGCCAGCTGAGATCGTAGGAGCATGCTACGGATCATAGGTTGAGTCGTGGCACTGGTGGCGACATATATGGAAATCAACCCTGTTGGCTTAGGAAAAGGATTCTTGTTGCCAGTATAAATATGTTTTAGGTTTTATTTTTATATAGGACATCAATTTGATAATTTTAGAGAGTAGAAACCTTGAGAAAGAGAGGATTGAGTTGGTCTTAACATGTGATCAACCTGTTCTTGAATTCTTCTTGCTCTTACTACTTGTCTTTCAAGATTTTTTGGAGTAATTGTAGGAAGTATTTTTCTCAATAATTATTATAAGTACTGATTTTTCTTCTTAATCATGAATGCTAATCACAACTTTGCAACTATGAGAGGCTAAAACCTCCATAGCTAGGGTTGTGGGAACCATGGTGAAATAACATGCTAGGGTTACACAAAGTGATTCAAAAACAATACAAATACTTATATTGTATTCTCTTCATGCTTAAATGTTTCTTAACAATGCGCAACGTTAGGACTTTCCCAAATTCTTTACTTGCTTTAGTCGAAGTTGTAGAGATTAGGAAAACAGAATTACAATGGAGCCTTGATCTTGATGATCATTGTATTAACTTGATCTCTGGTCGCAGGATAGTTAAATCTGGAACTTAGTGATAACGGATAGTTTGAAACCACTCATAAGACTTGGTCGAGTAATTTAGTATAGTCATTCAATAGGGACTGGTCGTTCGTTTGAATAAACCTAAGTTATCAGTTCTACAAGTAAATATTGGTGATAATCACGAGTGTATACCTGAAGCAGTTATGAACCCATGGGAAACACAAACCCTAGTTATCCTTCAATATTGATTCAAAACCAGAACTTTGATATTTGCTTTTACTGTTGATTTTCTTTAAAATCCCCTTATTTTGAAGTAACTACCTTACAAGTTCAGTTACCGGCTATAATCCAGTCTCCCTATTCCCTGTGGGATCGATCCCAATCTCTAGTTGAGTTCTTTCTTGAAAACGTCTGCATCTCACTTCAGTAGGAAGTGTGGTTTGAGTGTTATCAAAAAGTGGTGTTGTTGCTAGGGAATATGACTGAAACTAGGTTATTAGCTTGTAATTAACTTTTTGGTAGTTATTTCTTTAATTACATTTATTTTTGTGCTTTGATACCCACAGGCTGTTCTCCGGTGAATGCTAAGCACTGGAGTAGAGGAGATCCTCTTGTTCCAATAAATCCTGAAACCGAAAGAGCACTGTGTAACATGGAAATGCACGGGCAAAGAGAGGCCTGCATAACTGAAGAAGCTAGGAAAGCTGAGCTAGCTCGGAAAGCTGCACTATAGCATGCGGAAGATGAATGAGAGGAAGTGGTAAATGTTGGTCGACAGGGGAGGGGCAATAGAGCTCATAGATTCGGCCCTCAGTACTTTGATGATGATGATGACCCAAATATTGATAAAGTCGGGTCAACTGGAGCAATTGTGCCACCACCATTGCTCGCTGGGGCCAAATTCGACATTACAAGCATCATGATTCAATTGGTAAATATGAATGGGGTGTTTATAGGTCACAAAGCGGATGACGCCAACCTGCACCTAATGAACTTCGTAGGAATATCCAAGGCGTACAGGTTGCCCGGAATAAGTCAGGATGCAATACAACTCAGACTTTTCCCTTTTTCTCTATCTGGGGAAGCTACTTTGTGGTTATAGGAGCTTCCCAACGACTCCATAACCAACTGGAGGGAGCTTAAACAGGCCTTTCTAGAGAGATTCTTTCCCCCGTCCAAGATGTTACAACTAAAAGATGAGATCTATAATTTTCGACAGATCAAGACTGAGGCACTTCATGAAACTTGGTTGAGATTAAAAAAGAAGTTGACTAAGTTCCCCAACCACAAAATTCCATATGATAGTTTGCTGTAAATTTTTACAAGTCTCTGAACAATAGCACCAAGGTTATAGAAGAAACAATAGCTGGAGGAGCATTGATGAGTCACACCTACGAGAAAGCTGCCACCATTTTGACAGGGTGACTAAGACAAACAGGGCCTAGCATACGAGGGAGGCTGATGCAGTGGCAGGAACATATGCTATTGGTTTGATTGCAGACCAACGAAGAAAAGAAGAAGAGCGCGACTAGGAGTTGGCTCATATGCGGACATCATTGGCTTGATGACAAAGCATATTGCTGACTAGGTGGCGGGTTTTTGAGCCAACGCCCAAGCGTCTGTACAAGACAACCGGCACTAAGGTTCTGGAAATCAAGGTCGCAACCAGTATAGAGACAACTACAACAAAAATGGATTCAGATATATCAGCCGAGGTCGTGAGCACGAAGGTGATTGGAGGCGCAATGATAGTTATCGCAATGACCGGGCTGGATACTATGTGCCTCCCAATGCACGAGAAGGGGAGGCTGGTCAATCAATGTTGGAGAGCATGATGGCTGAGATGATGAACAAGGTGAGGTCCACTGATGATCAGCTGAAGGAGATCCGAGGTGATTTGTCAATTATGGGTCAAAAGGTGGAATAACATGCTACTGCCATCAAGCAAATTGAACACCAACTCGGGCAACTGTCAGCATCAATGAACCCTAGAGAAAAGGGTACACTTCCTAGCAACACTATCCAAAATCCGAAGTACGATGCACATTGTATGGCGGTAATGACTAGGAGTGGTAAAACCATAGTTGACACCCCGTTTCCAGTTGAAGTTGAATGGAAGAAAGAGAGCATAATGGAGGATGATGACACAAGTGCTGAGAAAGAGATTGGTGAGTTGCAAGAGGCCCCGAGAGTTGAGAAGGAACCTTCCAAGGATCAAGGGAAATGCAAGTGCGAAAAGCTATCCCACGACCACCACCACCATTCCCCTAAAGGATGAAAAAGAAGGTGGAGAATGGTAAGTTTCAGAAATTCCTTTCAATGCTTAAGGAGCTATCTGTAAACATACCATTGGTTGAAGCATTAAAGTAGATGCCAGGATATACAAAATATATGAAGGAGCTGGTGACAAAGAAAAGATCTGTGAGCTATGAGCCTACTGACAATGCGTATCACTGAAGTGCCATAGCTACAAGGGTCTTAGCACAGAAAAAGGAGGACCCAGGTGCCTTAACTATACCATGTATGATTGGTAATGTTGAGTTCCCAAGGGCACTCTGTGATCTGGGAGCTAAAATTAGTTTGATGCCCTTGGCTGTATTCAAGAAGTTAGGACTAGGAACTCCTACACCGACCAACATGCAGCTACTGATGGCTGACAGAATAGTTAAGAAGCCGGTGGGGATCCTGATCGATGTTCTAGTCAAGGTAGATAAATTTATGTTCCCTGCAGACTTCGGGATTTTTGATTGCGAGGTTGATTATGAGGTCCCATTCATTTTGGGGCGACCATTCCTTGTGACCGGGAGAGCTCTAGTAGATGTAGAAGTTTGCCTGTTGAAGTTTAGGCTGAATCAAGAGGAGGTCACATTCAACATCTGTAAGATAATGAAGCAACCTAAGGAATTTAGTCTGATCTCAACACTGGAGGATGAGTATGAATCACTTGACGAATTTTGAGTAGTCAAGAGATTTGCGTCGTGCCGCGATGTTAAATCAGGCGCTTCTTGGGAGGCAACCCAAGTTATTGAACTAATGTGTGCTCAGTGTGCAGGGAAATTCAAAATAGGAGGATGAAACATCAGCTGCTATGGCTCTCAGTACGACTCATAATGAGATCCTACAAGTTGTAGCAACAGTTATGGTAAGGTTCAGGAAAAAAAGATTCCAAGTGATGTTAGGCAAATTTATATGCCCAAGTGATAGTCAAAAGTACCATTTTTGCCTTGTTTATCTATCAATGTGTATACATTCTCATGTAATTGGTAATAAAATGTGAATTTATACTAACCAACATGATTAGCAGTGTTTTGCAGGTAAAATGTAATTTCGGAAAGCTAAAATGCATGTTTGAGGATATCGGGGTTGGACTTGGATGCGAGCAAGGAACAAGGCATTGGACAGCATGAAATAAAGGGGCTCCGCGATGGAACCGTGTCACGCTGCCATTGCGGAGGCCTTCTGCCTGGATAGGGAAATTTCGCCCAAATTCCAGAGAGGGTCCGCATCCTGTCCGTGGCACGGTGGCTTGGCTCCACGTTGCACGCCATGCCACGTTGGGCCTTAATTCCTGGACCCCCAGTTCCAGTGAGGGTCCGCGTCCGTAGCGTGTCACGGAGGCAGTGCTCCGCGATGCACTCCGTGACACGTTGCTCATTATTCCGGGGAAAATTCCCAGCAGTATAAATAGAACACTTAGGTTCATTTTTCAATATTCTGACTTGGCGGAGCAAGAACGTGGGTTACAGGCAGTTGAGGGACGAAAATATCAGAGTTTTTTCTCTCTTTCTTTCTTCTTTAATTCAATTGCTTGTATGATTAACACTCATTTAAAGATGTTTAATCCACAAATGAGTGGCTAATTCCTCTTCTTGCTGAGGTTATGAACAATTGTGATGAAATGTGATCATTGATTCTTTGGTTTTTCATCTTTTCTTCCATGTTGTTCTATTAATTCTTGTTTTTACTGCATTAATGTGTGGCCTACATTAATGTACATCTAAAAAGTTCGGTTTCACTCGAGAGAGCAAGAAATTGGAAAGTTGTGAATTAATAGGATATGATCTTTACTTGATTTGGGAAAATTGGGAATTGATTTACTTTCAGGATAGAAATATACCTGAAAGTTGTATTAGTCAATTTAGGAACCGGATTTGTATGGCTAGAACATGAATTGCATTTAATCACAGAAATGTAGGTGGATGGTTCATGATTCTTAAGTGAGGTTAAATACGAGAGTTTTAATCTCTTAGAAATTGTTCTTGGCTAGCAACTGGAGGAAAAGATTAACCAACTTATGATGATAATTAATTTCTTTACATGTTCGTTTAACCTCAGCATGCTCTCATTCATAGTTCAGACTCAAAGTAGATAATTGTTTTAGCTTAGTATAAAAATTATAAAACAAAATATCAAACTTTTGGTTACACTGTTGTCTGCATCTTTAGAATTGAAATATAGTACACTTGAGCAGATTGCACTTCATCCAAGTCCCTGTGGGGTCGATACTTGGCGTACTAAAGCCATTTACTACTTGTTCGACCACGTGCACTTGCGTGTCGTTTTATATACCCATAAATCACAAAATGAACACCAAGCCCCGGCATTCAGGAAAAAAAGATTCCAAGCCCCGGCCTACGAGTCAGCGGATCGTACCTCAATGGTATGAGTCATATGATGTATTTGTAGGTCATCAGGTAAGTTTTATTTAACAATTTGTCCACGAGTCCAGGGGACGAGTCATGGGGCCTACCTACGACTCATGGTACAAGTCGTGATGGGTCAAAATAACCCAATTCAGCCCAGATTTTTTTAATCTATCCCTTCCTATTTAAACTTCAAAGTAAACCCTTCTCCCATGACAACACCACAAAACCACGAATGAAGTAACCTCCCCCACACATGTAGCTTCTCATCACCAAGGAATTGAGCAAAAAATCCTTGCTCCAACTAAGATTGCAAATCCCTAGAAGTTGATTCGGTCCATGAAACAACAAACAAGTAAGTATTCTTCTTTGAATTTCTTCAATTACTCATGAATAAAAGTGGAAGAGGCCAAAATTCAAGCTCTTATGAAGTCGATTGTGATACTCGAAAAATGGGTTCAAAAGGAAATACAATTTTATCGGGTTAAAACTATGATACTCATGAAAATGGAAATAAATGTTGATTGTTGAATTGAATTTGAAACATCAACTTTTTTAGGGGTTCTGGGCTACGGGTTATGGATAAAAGAAAAAGGAGGGCTGAGCACTATTGAAATAAGTTCAAAACATGCCTAAACCTGGGGGGAATTTTAAGTACCCAAAATATGCCAAAAAGAACAAACGCACACTGAGCAAACAAAATAAAACAAAGGTTTGAAAGGGTTCGAGGCACAGTACGGATTGTAGTTAGACACTACGAGTCATACTGAGCACATGTACCCCGAAATTGAACAATGTCACATAGAAAATCCCTCAGTACAACTCGTGGAATTGACCTACGGCTTGGACCATGAGTCATAGAAAAATTCAAAAGAACCATTGAATTGGAGCTATATTGGACGACTCAATGTACAGACCGTACCTTCATGGTACGAGTCGTACCTTCGAGTCATAGTTTAGATGACTTAGAATCTGGGACCTCCTACGAGTTATACCTTCGTAGTACGACTTATACTGTCGACCCATGATGAAAAGCTATAGTTTTCTTTTCTAATTTCTCTTTTTCAAAAATGGAATGCTAACTTCTTTCTCTACAGGTACAATGTCATACAAATGCAGGGCAGACAAACCAACAATCCAAAGGAGATTGATGAACCGACTGACTCGAAGTCTGACAAGGCCGGAGATTCACCTAGTGGTTCAATTAAGGAGTATCAAGTAGACACCTCGGATACCAATGGAACCAGAACCACTATGGTGAGAGCAAAGGCTCAAGCTGAAGCAACCACTGCCACATCCGCTGAAGCTCCCCAGTCTGAAAAGGGAGTTAGAGAGGAACACAACTGAGTGCTGATAGAGCGGCTTTGGTTGCATGCCTCATGTCTCGTTACCCCATCAATATTCCGAGGATCATAGCTGATGAGGTACGAGACTAGGAAGTGGTAGTAAGAACTACTATCCCATTCCCGAGTCTGGTATTCAGATTATGCATAGAGGAAGAAGTTCCACGGGATGATGAGCGGTTGATTGGAGGCCAAAGGATTGCATACATAGGCCTTATCTGGGATGAGATGAACCCGATAAGTAGATCCAGGATTCCCACAGCTATCCCAGCAGCCCAGCTAGTAGGGGACTTACAGCTGAATATCCCTATGACATAGGAGAAAAGCAAGACACCAGCTACAGATGCCGGTCATTCAGAGTCAGCTCCCAGCACCTCAGCTACACCACTGCCCAACATGCAGGCTCAGACACCAGCAGGGTACATCTTGGTACCCCCTTCCTCCAAAAGCTAGCTAAGAGATTTACCATGGAAGAGCGTAAGATTCAAGACATGATGGATAATGTCAAACCATGGGTCAAGTTAGAGATAAAGGCGATAGCTCAGGCTCTACATTACCACCTAGATAGTTTAGAGAGCCGTTTCAATGAGAGAATGGTGGAGCAGTCCAATACCAGCAGTCTCCTACGGAGTTGGGAGATCTTCGGAGCCAAGTAGTTGAGTTGTAATCACGACAACCAACAATTTTAGCAGCCTCCACTCTTTCGGACCTAGATGCCGAGCTTGATGAGGACATTGATTTGGCAGCCTGGGAGCCGACCGCAACTGGTGATAATGTCAAGAAGAGAGTTGCTGAAGATGCTAGTGAGGAGAGTTTGAGAAAAAGAAGAATGAAGGAGAAGAAAGAGCACAAGTGGGCTAGAGTAGCGAGCATGCAGACTCATGACACACATATGACTAAGCTGCATGAGAGAGCTAGGGGAGCAGGAAGCTCCATCGCACCCCATCCTGAGCTTGCCCATGGCTATGACCCTTCGGGAGAGCCACAGTCAGCCCAAATATTTTTAGAGGCTATCCAAGCTGCCACGACTACAGAGAGGGGGGACCACTCCTCCCATTGACACACAATTGAGCACACTGGCCACCGCTAGCGCCAATATTGCAGCAGAGGTACCACCTCCACGAGATGAAAGGAGCGCCTAGTGCGCCACAAGTATGTTCTCTTCCCTATGATCTTCTAGATGATGCTTTGGGGACGAAGCTAACTTTTCAAAAAAGGGAGGGTGTGTACTTTTGATTTTTGGGATTTTTGTTCCATATGAGGGTTTTTCTTGCCGTGTTTATTTTCCCTTCGACATGTTATCTAGTAGAACCGGCATGTGTAGGATTTTTATTTTTAGTTTGTGATTTTTGTTTAATCACAAAGTAGCTTAGGAGTACTCGGCCAAGAAAATTGCACTAGTTTTGTTTTTTTTGTAAAAGATTGACCTTGTTTAAATATTTTCTAATACCATAACTATGTATTTGTGACAACATGTATGATTGTTATGGATCTTTGGATGTCATTTATTTTTTTAGCATAAGTAGTTTTATTAAGCCATGTATAAACTAGACAGGTGAGGTGAAAATAGTTCATGTACCATGTGTGAGTGAGGTATATTAGTCAGTTTTGTATTGTGTTGTAGATCTAGAACTTGTCTGATTGGTCTCTGCATAGGCTAAGAAAGGTTGGTTAGGATATGATCATAGACAATTGTTTGTTTATCTCACTTTTAGCCTATATTGCCCTACCAAAAGTTGCATGAATCCCTTGATCCCAAGTTTGAGCCTTATGTTTCTTTGATTTACCGATTAACTGTACCCATTTTTTGTAATGAACCTATTTTGGCCATGGTCCTCCCTTGGATATTGTGAACCTCAACATAAGAAAAATGCTTAAGTCGAGGGTGGCTAGAGTAGGGGTGCATAAAAGGTGGGAATGGAAGAAAGGAAAGGAAAATAAAAGAAAGAAATGGTGGAATATGAGGTGCGGCGAGATGAAAATAAAAGGATAAAAAAATGTTATAAATGTTGAAAAATAAAGCTCAAAGAAATTTTTAAAATGCTGGAAAAAAAGAAGTGAAAACTCACCACACCCATGCAACTGTATATAAAAAGGAGAAAAAGGGGGAAAATGGGGAATGAAAGAATAAAAGGGTGAATTAGGTGAATGCTGTAGCCAATGTATGTAGTTCCAAGGAAGGAATAGTCACTTATAAAATCTTGGGGGAAAAAAGGGTAATGAAAGAATAAAAGGGTGAATTAGGTGAATGTTGTAGCCAATGTATGTAGTTCCAAGGAAGGAATAGTCACTTATAAAATCTTGGGGGGGAAAAGGGTAATGAAAGAATAAAAGGGTGAATTAGGTGAATGGTGTAGCTAATGTATGTAGTTCCAAGGAAGGAATAGTCACTTATAAAATCTTCCATCTTTATCATGTCCAGCCCTGAGCCGACACTACAAGCCATACCAAGTCCTATAGTGATTCTAACCCGACAATCTGAAAAACCAAAGTTGAGAAAATAAGGGCAAGCCTATAGTATTAGACACATAATACTCGTAACTTCTTTGAGAGAGTGAGTTCCTTACTTGCTTAATCCCATATCATGTCTGACATTTCACATCTTAGTGGCGACTTCATTTGTGTGAGGGTACATGGATTATATTTGCTTTTACTATTGGTCTGTGTGAAAAAATTGGTGATGACTTGACTGCCTATTGATTGCTACATGACATGTTTTGATCCTTGTTTATGATGTTTTGGGGTTGCTTGTAATACATTAGCTGATGTGGTTCCATGAGAAAGGGTCAATAAAGTTTGTACAGAAAGTGCACGGTTTGTTTAAGTATTGGTTGTAGTATCTTAAGTCTATTTTCTAGTTGAGCGTCATGTTTTAGTTTTTCTTTTCCTTTCCCGAGGACATGCAAAAGTATTAAGTTTAGGGTTTTGATGTACTGTGGGTTTACAGCACATTCGACGTTCAAAACTAAGAAAATAGCATGGACTTAGGTGTATTTATGTGGATATAAGGTACTTTTTCTTTTGTTACAGGATAAACACATGTTGGAACTGAAAATTGCAAAAGATAGCTTCAAAAGTGCAAAATGGGCAAAAAGTGCAGACCATAGTACAGATCGTAGGAAGGACCTACGAGTTGTACTGGTGGCCGTGAGAAGTTGTTGAAAGTTAAGGTTGAGCAGATGTGACCCACGCATCCCATTATGATTCGTAGCAGGCATGTACGAGTCGTGATGAAATCTAGAAGAATTGCATCTGAGTCTGACTCCTACCAGAAGAAAGTACAACCCATAAGACGAAGGTACGAGTCGTACCATTTTGGTCGTGATGAACTTAAGAAAAACTTAAATAATCTTTGATTCAAATTATGGGAGCTCAGTACAAGTCGTGATTTGATGGTATGAGTTGTACCCAGATCCAACGGGAGCCAGAATTTAGCCAGCTGAGATCGTAGGAGCATGCTACGGATCGTAGGTCGAGTCGTGGCACTGGCAGCAACAGATATGGAAATTCACCATATTGGCTTAGGAAAAGGAAACTTGTGTTTGTATAAATATGTTTTAGGTTTTATTTTTTATATAGGACGTCAGTTGGATAGTTTTAGAGAGTTGAAACCTTGAGAAAGAGAGGATTGAGTTGGTCTTAACTTGTGATCAACCTGTTCTTGAATTCTTCTTGTTCTTACTACTTGTCTTTCAATATTTTGTGGAGTAATTGAAAGAAGTGTTTTTCTCAATCATTATTGTAAGTATTGATTTTTCTTCTTAATATGCTATTCACAACTTTTCAACTATAAGAGGCTAAAACCTCCATAGCTAGGGTTGTGGGAACCATGGTGAATTAACAAGATAGGGTTACACAAAGTTATTCTAAAACCAATAAAAATACTTATATTGTATTCTCTTAATGCTTACACATTTCTTAACGGTGCACAATGTTAGGACTTTCCTGAATTCTTTACTTGCTTTAGTCGAAGAGGTAGAGATTAGGAAAAGAGAATTAGAATGGAGCCTTGATCTTGATGATCATTGTATTAACTTGATCTGTGGCCGCACGATAGTTAAATATGGAACTTAGTGATAACGGATAGTTTGAAACCACTCATGAGACTTGGTTGTATGAATGAACCTAAGTTATCATTTCAAGTTTACCCCCATCATCATCTCCAAGTGCAGCCTCATCGGTCTCCCCTAAGCTTGCGAACAATTTGTAAATCAGGCCTTAGGCTGTGTGTGGGGCAGCCATGGTTTCATTGATGAAGCTCATATCAGGTTCGACAATTGGTGCCTCACTTCTCAATTCTCTCACATCAGCCTGGAGAGATGAAACAACTCCCTCAACTATATCTACTCAGGAGCACAACTTATTCAAGTTGTCAAAAATATCTTTCATTGCCTTCTAGACTAACAACTGGATGAGAGATGGTAGATTTTAAACCAACCTTTTGAGTTGGTTTTCATAAAGAGCGCATCATTTTTGCCAGCGGCCTAAAGGATGAAAGTGGTGGAGAAGTTCCTTGTAGTGGAACCTCCTTAGAAACATGTCCCGACACCTCGGGAAGGTTGAGATTCAGTGGGGCTTTATAAAGGTCATGAGTAATGGAGCCTTCTGGGACATCCCAGGATTGCAACCTTTTCCTCTTTCTCTTAGGGGCATCAACGTCCCTCTTCTTTTCGATGCCAACCACACCGATGGTGGAGCTAGGTTTTTAATTTGGGAAATATAGAACCCTTGCCCGAGCACATGGTAGGCTAATAAGAACTGGATATGGCATAGAAAGGCCTTGCTGTTGCGTCTTTCTTTTCATTTGTCTGGAGAACACTTCTCTGTAGTTGTTGGGCACTTTGGAAATGATCCAAGCAATTAAGATGGTGGCCTCAATGTGTATCCACTAATAATTTTCGGAGGGAATGAGGCGACAACACACTAACTATAGCCATATTAACTTTAAATTTGAGGTCTTGACGTGCAATTTCTCCTCCCTCAGTAGCCCAAAGAGGTCGACCATTTGCAATAAGTCATGCCACCCACTGCAGTTGATTATCCTTATTAGCTACTGTTGCTGCAAACTTAGTTCCCAGGTTAATTTCATCACCCTAATAAATAGAATTAATAGCATCTGGGGTGATATCCACTTTCACTCCCTGAACCATGACTGATTGAAGACAAGGGAACTCATCCACTTTTCCTTTGTGCTTCATAAAATCTTGTGTTGCTTAATACGAGGCATACAATTCCACCACTAACTTAGGAAAGAATCCAGGTAGAGCATCCGTGAAGGTATGCCAGTGCCTCTCATTGAATTGGTCGTTGATGTTGGGTTAATCATCCCCCAGCCCTACTAGATCAAATCTTTTCTCCGGAGTAAGTATTCTACCTTGAAACTTTAGGTAGTACTCCTTCATGTTTGGCACACAAAATATTATAACATCACTGCTATTGGTTGGGTTTTTCGGCTCTATTGCCTTACCCTTCCCTTTTCTCTTGAAGGAGGTTGAGGCCTTCCCTTTGTCATTTTTCTTGGATGATGTCATTTTCCTACAAGACTGTGTGAGTGCCATATACAACCAACATTGTTTTTGTATTTTTCATAAATAAAGTAAAAGAAAATAACTATGCGAAGCTAAGAGATAAAAGAAAAAGTGATTGAATGTCTAACAAAAATGGAACACAATTATCTGACAACTAGCAGCACCTGCGCTAGACCTGCATTTTGCTGGTTAAGGATTGCGGTTCGTAGGTTTGTCATAGGTGTGGGCAAATTACCAAAAAATTTTGTTACCCACCTGTGTTGCACCTGCATTTCACAGGTGGTGATTCGCGGTTTGCAGGTGCGACACAGGATGGGGTAGTGCACTTGAAGCTCAACCCCTCTCTTGTGTTGCAACCCACATTTCACAGATTGCAATCAATGATTTGCAGTTGTTTAGTAGTAGCAAACATCAAATTTTATGCCTATTTTTCACATGTATGAACCCAATCACTATCTAACGGGTACTCAGACTTCCTCAAAAGATTTATCAACAATATCAACACAATTTCAACCATTTGGACCATTCAATGACTTCCCTTTAGATGGACATAACCACACCTATCATCGGGAAACATTGACTGACCAATCCAATCGATATTCACAAAGCAACTTCACATTTCACACTACTCACCCATCTTATCACATTTTCATGTATAATCGAGCACAAAAGAAATGACGACGATTTGCCCTTAAGAAAGACGTCAACCTATCGATCATCGGGAAAATCATGCATCTCAAGCAAAAGGATTACTCAGAATTCACCCCCAACTAAAATTTCAAAGCATAAGAGCATAAGCGAGAGGCACAATCATCATACAACAACACTTCCTACCCAATTAATTTTGCAATTTCAAGTTTACCCCCAACACCCACAAACATAAATTTCATTATGAACAAGAAGAGCAACTAATAGGAAGTGGGGAAAAATATGGGGTCATAAAAAATCAAGGCTATTATGCTCTCTTGTCTACATATACCATGAAAACTCAAGAATTCATGATGAAATCGAGAATATTTACCAAATGAACTGAGTAGTAAAGAGAAATGGAACTTTAAAAATTTCTCCAAGGTCTGGCCGACACTAAGCCGTTTTTATTCTTTCTGTGGTGTTTGAAGTGAGAAGTGATGGTAAAAAAGATTGGAGAAATAGTGTGTTTTATAGAAAAGGAGTAACTGAAGGGATTGGTGGGTTTTAAGGTGGTATTAATGGAGGAATATGGGAAGTTGTAGTGGTCGTTGGGAAGTGGAGAAGGTGGCGAAGTGGTTTGGAAAAAATGGGAGTTTTTAGGAAGTGGGAAGAAGTTTAAAAGATTTGGGTTAGCCATGGGTCGGGTTCTGTCAATGGGTTGACCAATATTTTAAAGACCTTTCATACCTATACCCGCGGCAGACCCCCAGCCACAAAACTACACCTGTGAAATGTAGATCGCAATGCAGATTGCCTCATTTCTTTCTAGTTCACTGCTATGCATCCGCGATAGACCTGTATTCCACGGATCTGTACCTAATTTAGCAAGTCTCATGCAGATTTCCTCATTTTTCATGAGTTTTTCCAGGTATTCTATTTAACTGCTAAAGACTTGCGTTCTATGGATCCTTGCCTGCGTTTCACAGGTGAGACGTAGGCAGGCTCGAATTTTGCTAGGTATATTGGTTCAGAGCTGCGCCTGTCCTATGTTTTGCCGATTTGCACCTGCGTTTCCTAGGTATTAAGTAGTTTCCATCCCCTAATTTCTTCCACTTAGTTTTCAGTCCAGTCCATCATACAAAACAAAAACAATAGAAGAAGAGAAATGCAAATGAATTAAAAGACACTTTGGTTGCCTCCCAAAGAGCACTTGATTTAATGTAGCGGCACGATGATTTCCCTTATGCTAAGGCTCATCAAGGTAGGTGACTTCAATTAAATTGATTTCCTCAGGAACACACAAATATTTCTTAACACGTTGCCTATTGACCTTAAACTTGATTCCATCTTCTCCTTCAAGATCAATATATCCATTTGCAAAGTCTTGAAACACCTTAAAGATACCGGACACTTTGATTTCAACTTTGCTGGAAACAATTGCAACCTAGAATTAAAGAACAATACCCAATCATGGAGTAAATTCCCTCTTAAAAATTTTCTAATCATGGAAGTATTTCATTTGAGCTTTATATATGGAGGCATTATAATAATCCCTTATCCAAAATTAATCTATTTCATTAAGGTTCCTAACTCTTGCTTGGAATTCCCTTCCCTGATAAAGATTTAAACTTTTCGAGGCCCACATTGCTTTGTATTCCAGCACTACCGGTAAATGACAAGCTTCGACGAATACCAGCTGGTAAGGGGACATGACAATGGGTGTTTCATAAGCCATTCAGTACACCTAGAAGGCATCATCTAGCTTCCTAGCCCAATTGGTTCTATTGGCATTCACCTTTTTTTCAAAATATCTTTGATTTCCCTTTTAGATACCTCCGCTTGGCCACTTGTTTGAGGATGATATGGTGTGGCTACTTTGTGATTCACTCCTTACTTCACAAGTTGTGCTCCAAACAATTTGTTACAAAAATGTGACCCTCCATCACTGATTATGGCACGCGGAGTGCCAAACCTTGAGAAAATATGTTTCTTTAAGAAATGGTTTACGCTCCTTCCTTCATTGTTTGGTAAGGCCACTACCTCAACCCAGTTTGACACATAATCAAAAACTATATGAATGTAAGTATTCCCATAGGAGATCACGAAAGGTCCCATGAAATCTATTCCCCAGACATCAAATAACTCCACCTCCAAGATAGGTGTTAACAGGAGCTCGTGACGTCTTGAAATACCACTAGAACGCTGACATTGATCATATTTCTTGACAGAATCATGAGCATGATGAAGAGTGTGCCAATAAAATCCACATTGCAAAACTTTTACTACTATCCTAACACTTCCATAATAGCCTCCGACTGGTGAAGAATAACATGCCTTAAGGATAGGTATCATTTCTACTTTTGGGACACATCAACGAATCACGACATCAGCACAGATGCGGATAAAATATGGTTCATCCCAATAAAACTTTCAGACATCATACATGAACTTTTTCTTCTATTGGAAACTGAGACCTTCGGGCATATTGTCACACTCCGAGTCTACACCCTGGACGAGACACGGTACTTGGACTCACAAGCAACCCTAAGTCAGCCCATGGTCTATCATAACACTAGCATTCTGAGTAAGTATAAATAGTGGAAGCTTTAAAGTGAGAGTAAAAAACATTTATGAAAATAAAGATGAATCATAAAGTTTAAAAACATCTAAAACAAAGCTGAAAGTCTAAAACCATGTCTTGTCTGAAAGCCAACTACAACTGAAGAGTTGCTAGGACAGGTCCCCAGCTAACTCTAAATCGAAATAAAAGAAAGATAACTGAAGGAAGTAAGTCTTATCCTCGGAAAATCAGGACTCACCAATGATGCTCTTGTAATCTTCTGAAATCGATCTGCTAACGAGGTTAAGATTGAGATCCTGCAGCTGTATCATAAAATGATACAACATAAAAGGTATGCGTCAATACTTTGAATGTACTGAGTAAGTGAGACAAACCATACACCAGGAATAAAAGTGTTGAACTGAAAAGACATGCAATGACCAACTGAAACTGTTGAAACTGAATAACTGTAATAATCTGAGATGGTCTAAATGACCCTGTCTGATGGTCAAGGACATGCCCTAAATCTGAGATACTAATTTGAAGTACTGAACTGAATTGATTAGAACTGATTAATCTGAGACTGAACTAAGTTGACTAGTGGGAGAGTCTATAACCGACATATAACCACGTGAGCTAGACGTGGAGTCCGATGTATACGGCCCATCGGTAGGACCCAATATACCTTGCCAGGGTATAAAGGCATGAACTGGGTGAATATAAATCTGGGCCTATGAAGCCAATAAAACTGTAACCTATGATGGCAATGTAGTTTTGGGAACCTGGGTGTGCTAGAACCCCAGTCCGCTCGGTGCTAAGTCCTGCTCCCACTGGATATTTTTAGACTGACTACTAAGTTGTAGCTCGAAACTGGGCCCAAGACTATTCAGGAATACCTATTTGGAAGCACCTTGAAAGTCTTATCGGATCGGATTCTATAACTGGGTTCTTAGACAGGTCAGAGCTGCTTATCTAGAAGCATCATGACCATCTAAAGAACAAACTGAAATTCTGAAGCATGGATCCTAAGGCTGGTCAGAGCTTCTTATCTGAAAGTGTCATGACCGCCTAAAGAACCACTAAAACTAATACAAAGGCTGACTCTGATAACTGGGAGGCACTACTGACACCTCGAGAATTTTTATAGTCAAACTGATCAGCTGACATTTCTGATTAACACTGTGGGTTCTAACTTTCTGACTGAAACTGAACTATTATGTAGCTAACTGATATTTCAATTCATACTAACAATATGGGAAGCCACAACATTAATATAATCAAGCAACAAGGGAGACTAACCCAACATGCAAAATTCTAGGTGATCTCATTCAACATTAGGGCTAAAGTCATCTTTAAAAGAAAGAGCATTTATATGATATTTAGATAATGGAGAATATCTAATGATCAACTTAGAACATATTTCACAAGCCATACCAAAATCTGGCATATAATTCATCCACATTCGAAAGCTTAGGGCTAGAATTCACTCTATGGGAAGAACATCAACATAGTGTTAAACTAATGGAATCATATCTAAAATAAACATGGATAATATTCCACATGAATTTAAAGAAATCTGACATATATATATATATATATATATATATATATATATATATATATATATATTCCATTCACAATCAAAAGCTCGGGGCTAGAATTCGTAGAGAAACTAGGAGGGATTTTGGGGACACAAGGGAGGAACTATTCTCTTGTTGAATTCCCAAGTACCTGGCTACGAATTCCTTGGAGAAGAAAACTTGAATTGCTGCAAAAGATGAGAAGCCCTAGTCTTTCTTGAGAGTTCTTGACAGGAAACTTACGCTAATTTCTCTGAAAATCAGAGTGGGAATGTAGAGGAAACCGTTTAGCCCTTCTAAATCCCCTTAAAGTAACACAAAACGATGTATTTTAGAGTCTAGGAGGCTAGAAAATTACTGAAATACCCTTAAGAAATTCGCAAAAAAAAACTGACTGCTAGTCCCCCACGAGGGACCCAACGGGTCGTGCCTAGTGACCATGAGTCGTGGTTACCTCTCGTGAGGTACACTGCCAAAAATCTCATACTGGTCACCATGGGGGACACCACGAGTCGCGGTATACCAGACGACTTGTGGTTACTCACTCGTTAGGTACACTGCCTAAAATTTCCCGGCCTTAAATTATTTATTGACCACGGGTCACATCATGACTCGTGTGTTGACAACAACTCATGGTCACACCCGTGGTCAACCCAATTCTCCAATTTTTTCAATCAAGTTCAAAGTCCTCACCACGATTCACTTAATGACTCGTGGTCACCCTCATGGGTCATAGAACGACTCATTTTTTGACCTGGTGCAGATTTTTCAGTTTTCTCCGTTTTAACTCTTGGGTCTAGTCTTTGAGTTTCTGGGCATTACAATTATGTTGGTAGCCAAGAAGTTGGAAAAATCAGTGAACCAAGGTACTAAATCATCAGAAGCAGCCACAATGCGTTCATTAGGAAAGGCATCATCTATATCATTAACCCCAACCACCCTACCATCTTCTTCTAGTCGAGATAGATGATTGACAACCTCATTTTCACATTCTCTTCTATCTTTGACCTTGAATTCAAACTCTTGTAATAAAAGCACCCATCTGATGAGTTTGGCATTTGCATCTTTCTTTGTCATGAGGTACCGTAGTGCTGCATGATCAGTGTGCACCACAACTTTAGTCCCTAACAAATATGATCAAAATTTCTCAAAGGAAAATACCATCGTGAGAAGCTCTTGCTCCATCACAGTATAGTTGGCTTGGGCATCATTCAGGGCCTTTGTGTATATAGGATGAATATCTTTTCATTCCTTTTCCCAAGCACCAAGCCTAAGGCAACAACGCTTGCATCACACATTAGTTCAAATGACTTAAACCAATCTAGTGCGATGACGATAGGGGATTATATAATCTTCTCCTTGAAGTCAAGGAATGCCCTCATACATGCATCATCAAAATGGAACTTGGATTCTTTCTCTATCAGCCAAAATAGAGGGTGAGCCACTTTTGCAAAATCCTTGATAAACTGACGATAAAAGACTGCATGACCCAAGAAACTTCAAATGCCTTTCACAATCTTTGGAGGAGGCAGATGAGATGTGGCTTCAATCTTCGCTTGGTCCACTTCTATACCCTTGTCAGAAATTTTATTCCCTAACATAATGCCTTCCTTCACCATGAAATTACACTTCTCCCAGTTAAGAACCAAATTTGTTTCTTCACACCTTTCAACATATCATTCAATTGAGCCAAGAAATCATCGAATGAATTTTCCATAACGAAAAAATCATCCATAAAAACATCCATGGTATCCTTAACCATATCTGAGAAAACTAACATCATACATCTTTGGAATGTAGCCAGAGCATTACAAAGCCTGAAGGAAATCCATTAGAATTCAAATGTCCCATAGGGGTATGTGAAGGTTGTCTTCTCTTGGTCTTCCAGGGTGATGGAAATTTTATTATACCATGAATATCCATCCAAAAAATAGTAATATTCTTTTCCAACCAGTTGGTCTAACATTTGATCAATAAACTAGACCGGGAAGTGATCCTTCTTGGTCCATGAATTCAACTTCCTATAATCCATGCAAACTCTCCATTTGGTGACCGATCGAGTAGCTATTTTTCATGACCGAGCATAGACCCGGATAGAGACACAAGACAAGGAACCCCGAGAGGCTCCTAGTTGACCCATGACATGAACATAATATCTAAGAGCATACAACAAGCGAAAACTTAAATAAATAAACATGCTTAAGAGAAAGTCTGCATACATATCTATCTAAACAAAATCAACACTGACAAGCTGAGCCTTTTATATATTATTTGAAAAGCCTCTAACAAGACTGATGAGCTGATGGAACAACATCCCTAACTAGGTAGACAAAAATTTGAAATTGAAATAACATAAAAAAGGATAACTAAATGTCCTCAGAAGATGAGGACTCACCAACGCTGGCTAAGATAGGCTTGAGGGGAAAACAGGACTAATGATGCTGCTAAAATTGATCCCTCGGACCTATATCATGAAATGATACAACATAGAGTACGCAGTCAGTACTTGAAATGTACTGAGTATGCAAGGTAAGTAAAAACGAATAGTTAAATATATAAGAGTTCATAAGAGTAGGACAACATGATCATGAAGTAAATATCATAATGTAAACATAAAGGCTCAAGGGTTTCAAACTATTCATAAATCAATCATAATCATGTCATAAGAGAAATTTTATAAAACATAACTTGAGCCAAAGTAACATAAACATAACCATGCATAAATCATGAAGAACAATGGGAGGACTCATCTTAACCGACACCATCATCATAGAGCTTACATGATGCCCCAACTTTTCGCTCAAGTGGGCAGAGTTGTCCCAGGCTTATTAGGAAAAGGACATGCATGATGTGATATCATAGGGAATCCATAAATATATGTATATACCTATGCTAGCATGTAGTTCTAAGACCACGAGGTTTACCTGCTGGGTCTACTTCATGCTAAACATTGCTCCCAAAAATATGCACATGAGGCTCAAATCATAATCGTGAATTGTAATACTCCGAAAGCCCCTAAAATCAAACCTGAGGGTCCAAACGGAGAAAATAGAAAATTCTGCACCTGGTCACAAGATGAGTCATCTAGTGACCCGTGAAGTACTCCACGAGTTGTGGAGTGACTCATGAAGTGAGGGGAGGATTGGCAGGACCTCATGGTCATGGGGTGGCCATGAGGGAAGCAACGAGTCGTGGTCAGTACATCAAGACATCAAGGGTGTCGTGGTCAAATTAGTCAACGGGTCAAGGTTTGATTTCCCGGTGGTGCTACGAGAGGTAGCCACAAGTCGTGAAGTGACTCCATGACTCATGGAGTTGGCCATGTTAGGAGTTTGGCTTGGATGCTGAATTTTGGCAGTGTTCCCAATGACTGGGTCACCACGAGTCATTAGGTACACCACGATTTGTGGTGTCCCTCATGGTGACTGGCAGATTATACTTTCCAATGCTTGCAATGAGAGCAGACGACAAGTTGTCATCACAGCTAATGAGTCATCCGGTCCCTCATTGGGATTGGTAGTGTAATGTTCCTGCATTTTTAGTAGGGGTGTTTCCATAATTTCCTTAACTCCTAGGCCTAAACTACGTCGTTTTGGGAACATTTTGGAGAGAATTAAAGGGTCAGTCGACTAAATCCCTCTCATTTCCTCTCAGCTCTTGATGTCCAAAGCAATGAAGTTCCTAACAGTTCTCTCAGAGCAAGCTAGGGCTTTCAATCCTTCTCCTCAGATTCCTCAAGAGTTTTGTTAGGGATTTCTACACCGGGTATGTGGGAATTCAACAGGGGAATTGTCCTTCCCTTGTGCCCCAAAAGTCTTCTGAAATGCTTATCAGTTCTAGCCTTGAAGTTCACAATTAGGGTTCATTTCTCAGTAAATTATGGATTTCTTCCTGTTATAATTTTCATGAGTATTGTAGGATGTTGTTAGCTATATTTCTAGTCATTATTTCTTTTCATAAAATTATATGATTTTAGACCTTGTTTCTTTGAATATAGTGAATTGAGTATTTCAGCATGTTCTAAATACAAGTGTTGCTTGATTCTGATTGTTCTTGAAATCACCAAGATAGTACAGTTATATGATCAAGAGTAGAATTATTGATTGTTTAGTCTCACTCAGTACTTAGTAAATTTTAGTATCTTATAGAAATGTCAGCTGATCAGTTTGACTATAGTCAGTCTCTTAAGCTGTCAGTAATATCTCCAAATCCCAATTTTCAGTTATCCATTATCTGTTTTTTCTTTAGACAGTTACGACGCTTCTAGATATAAAGCTTTGACAAGTCTTAGAACCAGCATTATCAGTTATTAGTTTTTCCTTTAGATGGTTACGGAGCTTCCAGATAAGAAGCTCTGGCCAGTCTTAGAACACCAGTTTACAGTTATCTGGTCCGATAGACTCTCAATGTACTTCTAGAAAAGTATTCTTGACTTAGTCCAGGAACCCAACTTCGAGCTATCAGCTTAGTAGCCAAGTTAGGACTAACCAGTGGGAGTAGTACTTAGCACTGACTGGATCGGGTTTCTAGCACACTCAGGTTCGCAGAACTACGTTGCCACCGTTGGTTATTTTCCCAATGGGCCCCAGCCTTGTGATCACCCAGCCAGTCATTGTACCCTGACAAGGTATAGTGGGCTCTCTCCTATGGGGTGTATACATCGGACTCCACATTTAGCTCATGTGGTTATATGCCAGTTATAGACTCTCCCACTTGTCAGTTCAGTTTAGTCTTAGTTCAACTCAGTATTAGTTTAGGTCAATTCCGTCACTCAGTTCCAAGACATGTTTACGACAATCAGTCAGGGCCATTTTTGACCATATCAGTTACAACTCTGTTTTCTCAGTATTCAGAATTAGTTTGTCATTCATGTTATTTCAGCTCAGTGTTTATTTTCCATGCTTTTGTATATCTCACTTACTCAGTACATTCAATGTACTGACGCATACTTTCTATGTTGTATCATTTCATGATACAGGCATAGGTTCTCAGTCACATCATCGTTAGTAGTTTCCTCCGACAATATCAGCAACAACATCTTTTGGTGAGTCCTCATCTTCCGAGGAGGATGGTTTTGTTCAGTTAGTTCTTTATTCGGTTAGACTTTAGAATTAGCTGGGGGCTTGTCCCGGCAATTCATCAGTTAGTAGTTGACTTTTAGACACATCTATTTAGTATTGATTTTAGTTATGTTTACACTTTCAGCTGTATTAATTACATACTTATTTTTATAAATCTTCCGCTTATGTTTACTCAATTTACCAGTGTAATGATAGACCATGGCTTGGCATGGGGTCACTTGTGGCACCAAGTACCTGTCTCATCCACGGTGTAGAATCGGGTCATGAAATGAATCATTCATGAAGTTAATGGCCAAATAAATCATAACATACTTGATCATACTTGAAATACATGATTAGGCATGAATAAGGGCCCGTGAATCGGCCAAGAGTCATAAATTCATAAATCATGAATAACATGCATACTTATGAAAATTCACATACTTTCTTTTTATAAATCCGTGAAGAGTACTTGAAGAGAAATCATAACATGAATTATAAATCATAATTTAGACTTAGTAAGATTAAGATCATAATAGAATCATAACTTGACTTTTAATGGAACTTGCATAATTGGGCATAATTTAATTAAAATATGAAACTATGAATTAATAATCAAAATAGGTATAAAATCTGCCCATAGATCTTAAAACATGATTTGATACATGAAGGGAATTGACCCATAGATAGATCATAGAGAATGTCACAAAATTAGGAATAAACCCCATAAGATCATGAACTTGAATCTAGAATTTGAATTCATGGAATTGAGAAGAATTTTGAGCATGAGAGTGAAAAGGGACTCTCATTCATAGCCTTACATCCCTGGGTAAATCTGATATACACTCCTCTTTTAAATTCCAAAGGGAATTGGAGAAAATTGGAGAATTTCTCAAGCTTGATCTCCAAGGAAGAACTCTAAACTTACATGCATGGAATGGTAAGGCTTTGGATAGGTTTAGCACTCTTAAAACCCTTCTAATTGAGCTTGAAACGACATAGTTTAGGACCTTAGAGGTTAGAAATTATGAAAATACCCTTAATGAAAAGTCTAGAAATTTAAAACTGGCAGTGACCACGACCAATACCACGAGTCGTCCTTCGATACCACGACTCGTAGTATCCATCCGTTACATCCTTCCAGCATTTCTTTAGTTCTCAAGTCCTATGTACGATGACTCGACGAAACAGGTCATTACTCGATACAATGACCCGTTGTGTCCTCTCGTCGTTACCACTGACTCCATACATAAAATTTTTAAGACTTACACCACGAGTCAACCCATGACTCGTACCTCCAAACCACGAGTTGTTGGACCCATCCATTACCTCTGTAAAATTTCCACTACCTCCTCACAAGCACATACCACGACTCGTGGCTCCTCACAATGAATCATACCATCCAACTCTAGTATTATAGAGACAAGCAACAACCTTAACCCACGACCTGTTACATCACCCAATGGGTCGTCCGTAGACCCGTTACCACTGAGTCTCCTACTAACAAATCTGACCACGGTTGGTTCCCACGGGTCATTACATATTCTACAAGTCGTTCTGAGTAAAATCTCAGATTTTCTACTGCTTCTAATTTCAAATTCCTGAGTCTAGTGTTAGGCAATTCTGGGGTATTATACTATTAATTCTTCCTTCTCATATGGAACCATGGTGATCCCTCCTTTTTGGGCACACATTGGACTGGACTTACCTAATTATTATCAGCTATTGGATAGACAACTCCCGTCTCCAACCATTTGATGATTTCTTTCTCAACCACCTCTTGAATAGGTGGGTTCAATCGTTTTTGATGTTCTATCGAGGGGTTACAATTTTCTTAAAGGTTGATCTTATGAGTAAAAATTCCCAGGGGAATGCCTATAATATCAGTTATAGTCCACCCAATCGCTTGAATGTGCTTCTTAAAGACTACCAGGAATGCTTCTACTTGCCGCTCAGTTAGCTTAGTCGATATGATCACCGGTTAGCATACTTCAAATGTGAGGGCAATGGTTTAATTTCTAGCATTAGAGGTTCGAGAATTGAGGGCTGTGATGGAGGAGTTTTCTGATTCTTAAGATCAAGGTCAAGATTCTTTGGTTGATAATGGTAGGACCCAACACCTTCTATAGCATGACAAGCTTCGTCGAACCCTTCTCTACTTTCAACAATGTTATCCAAGAGAATTCCTTCTAGTGACTCTTTGAACAATTTCTCCTCAATATTTTGCTCTATGTTTTCCTCATCAATGTTTCTTTGACTTGGAGTGACACTTTGCATGAGCGGGTCCTTTCCTTCACATTCACCTTCGATCTTATTTGAGAAGCTAAATGGTTCATCCTATCTTCTAGGCGTCTAATAGACACATCATGCTCTTTCACCATTCGAGTGAGCTCTAAAAGGCCACCTTTCAATTTTCGTATCCCTGAGTTAGTGGAAAGCACATTTTCCTTAACCATTTCAAGCATGCCTTTGATTCTCAAAAGTACGGTCTTCTCAGTCTCCCAACTTCTCAATTTGGTTGCAATTTCATATTTCCAATCTTGATTCTCATTGGGGGAATGTCGTAAGCCTTGGGGTGCACCTTGACAACCTGGATGAGAACCCCTCATGCACATTGCTAACAGCCCAATCCGAGTCATAATTTTCACCAACATAGCATATCATTCCTCCTTTTTTTCCATATTTCATTTATCCATTAAGCACAGTTTATACATGAAGATGCTTCAGTATCTCATAGTATCCATGCGAGATAGCTCATTTTTACGCACCTACACAACCAGCAAACTAAAAACAAAAGTGAAAATAACATAAGACGCAACAACACAATTTAATTACTTAACAACTAATGGCAATCGTATTCAACTCCCCAGCAACGATGCCAAAATTGACAACATCCAGATCTACTCCTTAAAGTGAGAGAGTGTGCATGCTCATATGCAATATAATTTACCCAACTATGAGTTGGGGTCGAATCCACAGAGACTTGAAATAGATCAACCAAAAGTTATAGAGCAAATCAATTTATCATGCATCATTGTTTATATTATAAAAAGGGGAAAATTAAGGAAAACAAGTATACTATAGAATTCTAATGACAAGATATAGAAATGGGGATGTGCATATGATAAGGGTGTCAACTGGATTGGGGTTAATTAACTAGTCTCAAATGTCAATTACAACATGAGTACTAGTGGCAAAGGCTACACCCAATGTTTCTCAATAACTTGGGTGAATTTAGCTTGGGTTTTCTCAAACCCCAAGGTCAATAATATCAGTCAGCCACAAAAAGCTTGAGAAAGAGCTAAAATATCTCTAGCTTCAGCCCTTTAATGGGAGATGGAAATGGGTTTTGACTCTCTCATGCTCAATCCCACATATCCATGACCTAAATCCTCACTAATGTTTCCTCACCCATATCTTACTCCACTCTCTCAAGAAAAAGCAAGATAAGAAAAGTAAATTAATTGCAACCATTAATTATAGAATTCAAACTTAGAGGAAACACTAGGTTCATGCATTGCAATAAAATGTAAGACTAAAGCAACAACACCAATCCATTCTATACCCCAATCATGCACACACCCCTAGCAATTAAATTAACTACTTATAGATGATGTTAAAGAAGAAATACCCATGGGTGATTCACTAAAATTCATCATATTTTAATAGAAATTTAAGCTCACAATTCTGCAACACTAGGTGTTTTAACACAAGAATAACATAGAAGAAGAAGAACAATGTACTTTTCTACTTCTCTCCACAATTCTTGTTAGCTAAGATGTGATGTGTAAGTTATGAAAAGTATTAGTAGATTTATGCTAATTTTGCATTTTTTCTTTTTGTACAATTTTCATCAAATGCCCTTGGAAGCTTCCACATCGATTTGTGCTATAGTAGGACAATTTTACCCAATCAGCATTCTGGCCACTTGATACAGGTGCACATCCGTGGTTCGCATGTATCATGCAGGTCATAGAAGAATTACTAGACTCTATCTGCGGTTCCACCTGCATTTCATAGGTACCCTTTAGCTCAGGTCTAGTGTTTTTCTATATTGCACCTGTGTTTCATAGGTGCGAACTGGCGAAATGCAGGTTCTGGCTTCCAGCGGACTCATTCTTCGTTCATTTCCTTTTCTTTTCTTGTCTCAATCAAATACCTGCAAAATCAGGGAGAAAAGAAATAAAACCTTCCTAATTGATGTGAAAAACATGCAAAAGCTAATGCTTAAGAGTTTAATGAGTTGGTAAATTACCAACTCATTAGTGTGCGTGCTTCACACCTATGAAAAAACCTCTACTTAACGCGACTTTCAGACACTCTAGGACACTATAAACTTGAGGCTCTGATACCAAGTTTTTCATGACCCGAGCATGAACTCCAAATTGTAACACGGGATCTAGAACCACAAATTGCTTCAAGCTAACCCATGAGACATTCATAGCATATACGAGAGCATAACTAAGCAAAAAGAAGTCATAAACATAACATATGCAGAAGACTATATATCATAAAGACATAAGCGTAGACCACAAGTGAACAACTGAACCATCTATACATAGCAGTCCGAAAAGCCTCTAAACATACGATGAGCTTATGGGACAACACCCCCAAGTAGCTCCCCAAGTCTGAAACTGAAAGTCATAATAAGAGGAACATAACGAAATGAATGTCCTCGGATGATGAGGACTCACCAAGGATGAAACTTGACTGGATCAGAGCGGAAGTGGTACTAACGTTGGGGCTGAGTCTGGTCACCCAAACCTATTTCATGTGATAATATAGCATAGAAGTATGCGGTCAGTTCTTAGAATGTATTGAGTATGTAAGATAAGTAAAACATGCTAGTAAATTAATAAAATAAAATCATGATTATGAGATAACTTAAATCATTAGTTTCGAATCATAAATTGAGTATAAAGGCTTAGGGTTTCTCAAAATCGAATCATAAAGAAAATAATGACTCATAAGTAAAACCTCATAAAATGTATATTGAGCAAAGATATCATATCCATAGGTCATGAAACATGAACATAAGCATATATATAGAAAATCAAGGAACAATGGGAGCTTCTTACAATCGACATACGCCACATAGCATATGTGGAGCCAAACTTGAAACTCTAGCTTGGAGGTGTGTCCATATCTTGCCAAGGGTATGGACCATGAAGGCGTGATATCATCATGGGTGGCCCATTCGGGCATAGGAGACACTCTCATAAAGCATCCCAGCATGGCTATGATGCCACATAGTTCAGAGACTTAGGTGCACTAGAACCCGACCTACTCGGCGTTAAATACTACTCCCAAAACATATATAGTGCTCATATCATAATCGTGAACATAGGTTTACAAGGACTAGTTTAAATCATGAAATTAATAACACCTTTACTATACTTCAACTAGCCATGAAAACAATATTGATGGACGACCATGATGCATAAGCTTGAGATTCGTGAAATCCATGCATACCTAAATAAATATCCATTAATTTAAATCACAGGCATATAAGCTTGAAATTTATAAGATCATATATAATTGGTCAAAATCATCATAAACTAATGTAGATTCATGAGAGATTTTAACAGGAAATGTGCATCCATAATCATAAATCATATCTGAAACATAAGAGACTCGGGTTCATAAGAGATCGTAAGAGATTCATTCTATTTGTGTCTAACCCTAGAATTTACCAATTTGGAAATAAAAGAATAGATATCATGAGATTGAGCCTGAGAAAGGCATGAGGGTGGAAGAATTTCCCCCATTCATAACCCTACATTCCTGGGCTTGAAGAATCTTTAACTTCATCGGAGACCTAAAGGGAATTGAGGAGAAGATTGATGAATAACCCTAGCTTCTATTGAGGGGATTTGATCTTCACTTGGAGGTGTTAGGATTAGAATGAGGGTTTAGGATGAATAATGTAACACCCTAGATAATTTGAGAGATAAATCTATACTTTTCAGGTAGGACTAAGAGCACCTAATAGGATAATAAGGAATTTTTATGAGGTATTTGAGTCACTCTATGATCTTTTTAATATTGGACGCTGATCAAGTTGTAGAATGAAATTTTGAAAAAGTTATAGCAAAATTTCCTTCTTGAGATTCTTTGAAATTTAGGTCAAATGTTTCAGAGCTTTTCTCCTAATATATAAGGAGTTAAGGGGTGTGTGACCTATCAAATTAAATATATATGAGTCTATTTTTCATCTCATTAAACCATTTATCAATCCTACTATGGAATAGATAGATATTAGTGTTTTTGCGACACTGCACAAGCACGCATGTCACAAAAGGGTTGAGGTGTTATAGGTGTTCCTAAGGTATGAAACCATGGTTCAACATGATTTTGATGTTGGGAAGTTGGGAGCTTGGTGTAGTCTGTGGTTTGGTGTCTTTTCCGGGCTGTTGGTGGCTGTTTCGTGGTGAATCTGTTGGTAAGACTTCTCTTTTTGTTCTCCTTAGATTTTAAGGTTGGTTATAGGTGTTTTAACCCCGGTAGGTTGTTTTCTAGGAATTTCTACCGTCTAATTCCTATGAATCCTGTCGGATAAGCTTCATTTTTCTTGTTTTTGTATTGAGTTGTGTTGGTTGCATTTTGGCAGAATTTTGGACTGAATTTAGGAAGTAGGTTCATGGTGTTGAAGGCTCAAGTTTTTCCAGTCTTGAAGCTAAGGTATGTTAGTCTTTTTCCTCCTTTTGTCAGCATGAATTTCGTAGCCGTTGTTGTCGGTATTGACGTGTGTGTTGGCTGTTTTGTGATGCTTTGTGTTATTGTGTTATTTGACTATTGTGATGCTTTTTATATGGTGATAAAGGTATGTATAAGGTTCTGGTTTGGTTGGTGGATCGAGCTTGAGTGTAGAAAATCTAGTCATGGAAAATTATTAGGTTCGTGTTGAGAGGTCGAGTGTGAGGTGGGTGGTTCTTGTTGCAAGTTGGGGTCTGTTTGAGTGAATAATATTAGGTGTTGATATTGAAAAGTAATAAGGGTTTAGAATGATTAAGGTCGATGGTTTCGGCGATCTTTTGATATTTTTGAGTTGGCGACCGTGTCGATGGCACGTTGGTGGCCGTGGTGACGCTTGGGTTGGCTTGGCATGTCCCTTGTTGTTAGTGATGAGAAGAGTGTCTTGTGGGATATTTTAATTCTTGGGGATATACTGGTTAGGATGGTAATCCTTAGCTCGATTGGTGGCTCGTCAGTGGATGGCTAGACGTGAAAGAATTGTATTGTGTTGTGATAATCGGTTGGTGGGTGCGAGAGTCAGTTGTGGGCTGTTTGAGAATGTGTTATTATTGTTGTTGATTGTGAATATTGTGATTGTGTGTGTGTGTTTTTGAGGCCTTATGGCTCGTGGATACCTAATGCATGAGACTTGTTCCAGCTAGGGATCGAGTCTGAGGTGCCTTGTGGATACACGACGTGCAAGAGTGTTTTCGACTGAGGGGTTGAGCCCAAGGAGTGAAATGACCTACAGGTTTTAGAATGATGTCCTCCATAGTGTCGAGTTGAGACATGATTCGAGAGTGGTCGTACATTTCTGAGCCTTACTAGGATCGCGATTGGTTCTCCTAGATGGGTTGAGCTTCGCTAACTGTGCACAACCGAGAGAGGTTCCGACAATTCTTCATTGATGATGTTGATTAACTTGTGTTTACTTTTAATTTGCTTGGCATTATATTGTGATTGTTGTTTGTGTTTTATATTATTTAATAGCAGTGGATGCTAGATGTTGGCTGGTGTTAGCTATGGCCATTGAGAGGTCTAGAGGCGATGACAGGTGAGCTGTGCAGCTAGGTACTACTATTTTGTGGTTTAATTTTGGATTGCCGGTTTATGGGGGCCAGGTAGGTTCTGTTTGTATGTTTTCTTGTACTTGCTAGGCTTATGAGGGCTAGGTAGGTTTTATGTGTTTACTTAAGTTGAGTTCTCCTTCTGTAATATCTAGTATATATGTTGATCTCTAATCTAAGTCTTCCAGCTGTTTCTGCCTTTCATGATCGATACACTATTGTACTGACGTCTTAGTTGTGGTACTGCATTCATGCCTGCAGGTGATTGTGGGCTAGTAGATTGAGTTCTTGGTTGCTGAGTGGACTTCCAGCTTAATCGGTGTGCTCCAGGTCTTTCGGAGTTGCCAAAGGTTGACTTATGGGTAGTTCAGGACCTTGTCCCAGACAGTTGATTTCTATTGTATTTTTAGAGACTCATAGACATATGTTGTGGGTGTAGAGTCATTATTATAGGCCAAATGGGCCTTATTATAAAGACTGTTTTCCTTTCCCTGGCCTAAACAACCTATTGTATATCCTTTTGGGTTGGTCAGCTGAGCCAACCTCTGCTTTAGTTTGTTGTTACTCGGATTTTATAGGTATTGTATTATCGAACCTCATTAGTTCTAGCCATTTTTTAATATATGGGCACCACATATTCTCATTCAGAGGTGGCACTAGGTGCTAGTCACGTGTCTCCGAGTTTGGGGTGTGACAGACTTTGTATCAGAGCAGTTTGTCCTAGGCGTTCTATTAGCCATGTCTAGTAGAGTCTTGTTTATGTGTGCATTGTGCATTGTACTTATGGACAGGAGGCTACAGGGCATTTAGGATTGTTACCCTTCTTTCTAGATCAAAATCGTACAAGAGGTCAAATGTCGTAGGAGTCGGGTCTAGACTCACATTTGTTGATTTTTGTAGGGATGCTCATAACATGATGGATTATATCCTGCCAGTGGCTAAACATGGCAGTAGGTAAGATTCTTATTTTAATTATTGTTATAACTGTGTCTCACCTTGGCATGGTGCAAGGTTTTGTTGTTTAAGTTGTGGTCGGCTTTTCATATGAGGCTATGTCGTGCGATGTCGTGCTGTGCCAGTTCTTGAGTTGGAGTCGTGCGTGTCGTCCAACATTCGAGGATGAATGTTTCTAAGGGGGAAGGATGTAACACCCTGGATAATTTGAGTGATAAATCTGTACTTTTCAAGTAGGACTAAGAGAACATGATAGGCTAAAAAGGAAGTGTTATGAGGTATTTGAGTCACTCTATGATCGTATTTAAGATTGGATGTCGATCGAGTTGTAGAATGAAATTCGGCAAAAGTTATCGCAAAAGTTTCTTCTTGAGATTCTTTGAAATTTAGGTCAAATGTTTCGAAGCTATTCTTCCAATCTATAAGGAGTTAGGGGGTGTGAGACCTATCAAAATAAATATCAATGAGTTTAGTTTCCATCACATCAAACCATTTATCAATCTGACTTCGGAATAGAGAGATATTTGCGTTTTCGCGAGACTGCGCAACCACGCACGTCAGAAAAGGGTTGAGGCGGTGGAGGACTATTTAAGTTCCTTTGGTCGGTTGTCCTTTATCCAAATTCATTTCCAGCAAGTTTTTTCATGAGAAATCTCTCTCTATCTCTCCCTTAAGTGTTCTAAGTGTTCCTAAGGTAGGAAGCCATGGTTTAACATGATTTTGATGTTGGGAAGTCAGGAGCTTGGTGTAGTCCGTGGTTTGGAGTCTTTTCCGTGCTGTTGGTGGATGCTTCGTGGTGAATCTATTTGTAATCCTTCTCCATTTTTTTCCCTTAGTTTTTAAGGTTGGTTGTTGGTGTGTTAACCCCGGCAGGTTGTCATCTTGGAGTTTCTATCATCTAATTCCTATGAATCTTGTTGGATAAGCTTCGTTTGTCTTGTTTTGTTATTGAGTTATGTTGGCTGAATTTTGGAAGAATTTTGGACTGCCTTTAGGAAGTAGGTTCATGGTGTTGAAGGCTCAAGTTCGGCTAGGCTTGAAGCTAAGGTATGTTAGGATTGTCCCTCCCTTGTCGACATGAATTCCATAGCCGTGTCGTCGGTATTGACGTGTGTGTTGGCTGTTTTATGATGCTTTGTGTTATACTGTTATTTGAATCTTGTGTTGCTGTTTACATGGTAATAAAGGTGTGTATAAGGTGCTGGTTTGGTTGGTGGCTCAGGCTTGAGTGTGGAGAATCGTAGTCATCGAAAATTATTAGGCTCGTGTCGAGAGGCTGGCTATGTGTGAGGCGTGTGGTTCTTGTAGCAAGTTGAGGTCTGTTTGAGTGAATAAGATTAGATGTTGATATTGAAAAGTGAATAAGGGTTTAGAATGATTAAGGTCGATGGTTTCGGCAATCTTTTGTTATATTTGAGTCGGCGACCGTGTCGATGGCACATTGATGGCCGTGGTGACGCTTCGGTTGCTTGGCAAGTCCCTTGTTGTTAGTGATGAGAAGAGTGTCTTGTGGGATGTTTTAAAGATTAGGGATAGACTGGTTATGAGGGTAATCCTTAGCTCGATTAGTGGCTCGTCGGTAGACGGCTAGACGTGAAATAATAGTATTGTGTTGTGATAATCGATTAGTGGGGTGCAAGAGCCAGTTGTGGGCTATTTGAGCCTATGTTATTATTATTGTTGATTGTAAATATTATGATTGTGTGTGTTGTGTTGAGGCCTTGTGGCTCGTGGATACTCGATGCACGAGATTTGTTCCGGGTAGGGATTAAGCTCGAGGTTCCTTGTGGCTTGTGGATACCCGACGCACGAGAGTGTTTCCGGCTAAGGGATTCAGCCCAAGGAGTGAAATGACCTATGGGGTTGAGATTGATGTCCTCCGTAGTGTCGAGTTGAGACATGATTCAAGAGTGGTCTGACATGTCTGAGCCTTACTGGGATCACGATTGGTTCTCCCAGATGGATTGAGCTCCGCTAACTGTGCGCAGCCGAGAGAGGTTTCGACAGTGCTTGATTGATGATGTTGATTAAATGGTGTTTACTTTTAATTTGCTTGGCATTATATTGTGGTTGTTGTTTGTGTTGTATATTATTTAATAGCAGTGGATGCTAGATGTTGGCTGGTGTTAGCTAAGGCCATTAAGAGGTTTAGAGGCGATGACAGGTGAGCTGTGCAGCTAGGTACCACTGTGTTGTGGTTTAATTTTTGACTTGTTGGGTATATGGGGGCATGGTAGGTTCTGTTTGTATGTTTTCTTGTACTTTCTAGGCTTATGGGTGCCAGGTAGGTTTTATGTGTTTACTTAAGTTGAGTTCTCCTTCTGCAATATCTAGTAAATATGTTGATCTCTAATCTAAGTCTTTCAGTTGTTTTTGCCTTTCATGCTCGGTACACTATTGTACTGATGCCCTAGTCGGGACGCTGCATTCATGCCTGCAGGTGATAGTGGGATGGTAGATTGAGTTCTTTGTTGCTTAGTGGAGTTCCAGCTGAGTCGGTGTGCTCTAGGTCTTTCGGAGTTTCCAGAGGTTGAGTTATGGGTAGTTCGAAACCTTGTCCCGGAAAGTTGATTTCTATTGTATTTTTAGAGACACATAGACATTTGTTGTGGGTGTAGTCATTGTTGTAGGCCAGGTGGGCCTTATTGTTTAGACTGTTTTCCTTTCCATGACCTAGATGACCCATTGTATATCCTTTTGGGTTGGTCAGGTGAGCCAACCTCTGCTTTAGTTTGTTGTTACTCGGATTTTATAGGTATTGTATTGTTGAACCTTGTCAGTTCTAGCCTTTTTTTATATATGGGAACCACATATGCTCATTCAGGGGTGGCACCAGGTGCCAGTCACGCTTCCCCGAGTTTGGGGTGTGACAAATAACACCCCTTAAAACAGCCTTTTAGGAGCTTAAAACTGCTTAGTTTAGGAGTTACAAACTTAAAAATTACGAAAATTCCCTTAATAACTCGACTTAAAAGTGGACTCTTCCAGACCTAACGGATCACCCAACGATCCGTTAGTCCACTTAATGGGTCATTAATACCACTCATTGTCACTGAAGAGATTTTCCAACTTTTTGATCTTTTCTTGACACCTCCACTTAACGATTCGTCATGACACTTAACAAATCACTTCACCAGTAATCAAGAAACTCTAAAACTCAAGTTTTCCACCAATTTTTCCCACTTAATGGATCACCTAACGATTCATTAGGTTACTTAACGACTCACCTGATGAATCATTCTGTGGTTTGTTGCAGTTTTTCCTATTTCACTTAACTACTCGTAACTTTTTACTCCGAACTCCAATTGATGGAAGATCAGATGCATTGCAAAGAAGACTTAAAGGGCTTCCATTTTATGTATTGAATCACCAAAAACATTTTTTATAAATAGGAGTTATAGTCGTTGAAGTTGACCCTTGTAAGAACTTATATGAAAACTCAATCAGTAAAAAGACTCTCAACTCAACTTTGTGCTAGAGGTTCCTTATGACCATAATTTGTATCCAATGAGATTCTCACACTTAATAATTTATATTAAAACCTAGTTTCCATTAAATTCATTAGGCTTGGTCTAATACCCCAAAAATCCTAAGATCAGACCCGGGAGTCGAAACGGAGAAAACTGAATTTTCTGCACCAGCTCACAGGACTAGTCGTTCCATGACCCGTGGGGTGCACCACGAGTCTTTGAGTGACTTGTGGAGAGGGGTTTCAGTCTTGGTTGAAATTTTAGTTTTTGGGTGACTACAGATGTGACCACGAGTCATGGTCAACACCACGACTCGTTATGTTAGTTTTGGCCAAGCGATGCTTGTAAGATGAGAAGTTCCGGTAATGGTGGTAACGAGTTGGTCACCATGAGTCGTTGCTTACATCATGAGTCATGGTGTCCCTCGTGGTAATACTTGAAAAACGATAGTGTTGATCACGACAAGCAGATAAGGAGTCATCTCCACCCCACGATTCATCCAGTCCCTCGTTGGGACAGGCAATGTATATTTTCCTACGAATTTATTTAGGGATTTTTCATAATTCCTAAGTTTTTAAGTTCCTAAGGCCTAAATTGCATCGTTTTAAGCTCCGAATAGTGTGTTTTAAGAAAGGTTAAGTCATTCTAGGCTATTCTAATTCATGCATGCAAGCTTAGAGGTTTTAGGGGTGATCAAGCCTAGTCTCTTCAAGGTTCTTCCCCAAATTCTCACTAGACAATCAAGGAAGTTATGAAATCAGATATCTTTAGGTATGTAAGGCTATGAATGGGTGCAATAGTCCACACCCATGCCCAATTCCCTCTCAATTCATGAAAATTCTAATTGATGAATCTACGGGGTTTTTATCCAACATGTGAATTTCCTAAGTTTCAACCATGGGTATGATATAAGCATGTTGCTAATGTTGAATTATGATTAATGGGTAGATTTTACAATATTTGCAATTATAGATTTTGTTTTCAAGTGTTATAAATTATGATGCCCATCCATGAAATTTCATGAAAGTCGAGATCTACGACATATGTATTCAAGCATGATGAGATGTTTGTGAATAAAGTATGATTTTGAATTACCCATGTCTATATTCATGTTTTCGAATGGTTAAGTCAATGCCAAGCATGTATATGTATTGGGCAGGCCCATATGATCAAGAATGTTTCATGATTTATCTAAATTTCATGTATTAGCTTACCACATGGATTTTGGAGTCTAGACTCCCACTATTTTCATCTTGTAGTGTGGTTTTAGCCACGGCTCCTCATATTATGATTTCAGATTTATGTATGCATGTTATGAGTCAGCTTTGTCATTAGACGATGGTTTAGCTTTATTGAAAAATAATGGAGAGCATATGCATTTTTTTGGGAGTAGTGTCTAGCACCGAGTAGGCTAAGGGTCAGTCAACCCTGTACCTCAAAAACTACGCGCCAAAATAGGTTTACATATATATTTTAGGACCTCCCTTTGAGCTTGCACTACCCCTAAGGGGCCTTGAGCTTGATATCGGTAACATGGCAGGGTCCCTAGCATTAGCAAGGCTTTGGACGGATATGCCCACTTGAGTGTGATAGTTGGGACCACATAAGCTCAATCGTGGTAATGTTTGTTATATGACGAGTCTCCCATTGTTCCTCGTGATTTCAGTCATGCATGTTCATCGGTCATGATATTATGTTTTCAGCAGGTTTGTCCCAATGTTCAGTTTTACTTATGATTATCAGTTTTCAGCTTTGGGTTATTCAATTCAGTTATAATATTAAATTATGTTCAAATCATGATTTCAAAAAATAGCGTGCAAGTCCTACTCTCAGAATCTTATCTTGATATGTTTTGTAATATGCATGATTTATGATTTTACTTACTTAGTTGTTTTACTTACCTTACATACTCGGTGCGTTCTACGTATTGACCACATACTCTATGATGTATCATTTTATAATACAGGCTCTGATATCCAGACTTAGTCTCACCGCTAGCCAGATTCCCTGCATTAACACTTTCCGATTAGAGTTGGTGAGTCCTCACTTTCGAGGGCCTTTCTATTCAAATATGTTCCATATTTAGTTGGGGTCTTGTTCCATCAGCTCGTCAGTATTAGAGGCTTTTTGGACATAGTATGTATTTAGTTGTTATGTTATGTTTAGACTTCTGCAATTTTAATTGTATTGATCTTCCATTTACTTGAATGATTTAGATGTTATGTTCATGCCATGGGTCAACTTGGAGCCTCTCGAGGTTCTTTGTCCCGTGTCTTGATCCGAGCCTATGTTCGGGTCGTGACAACGTGGTATTAGAGCATTAGTTTTTGAAGTGTCCTAGGGTGTAAGAAAGCCGCATTAATAAGAGTCTTTTTCATGGGTATGAAGCGCGCCACACTTATGACGAAGAGGCTACGAAACGTTTTAGGAAAATTTCCTTCTTTAATGATCTATGTCGTGCAATGAAATCTCTCTCTATCCTTCTAACTCTTGCGATACGTGTTCGGTGCTGTGGTAACTACACGCCAGTGCACGTGGTCGAACAAGTAGTAAAATGGCTTAAGTAAGCCAAGTATTGATCCCACAGGGACTGAACTAAGGTAATAATCAACTTAAGTGTTAATGAACTCTAACTTTAAAAATGCAGACAACAATTTAAAGAGGATTTTGAGAGTATAGTTTCCCAATTTATACGAATCTAAGACAAAATTATAAAATGAGTCTGAACTATAGTAATGAGCATGCTGAGGCTAAAACGAACATGCAGGGAAGTAATTTGTTGATACAATTTAGTTAATCTTTCCTTCGGTTGCTAGTCAAGAATTATTGCCTATGGATTGAAACTTTCGTATCCTACCCAATTAAGAATCATGAACCTTCAACCTACATTTTTGTGATAAAAGAATTTCATGTTCTAGCCATACAAAATCGATTCCTTAATTGACTAATACGACTTTCAGATATATTTCTATTCTTAATGTAAATCAATTCTCAATTTTTCCAAACTATGAAGAGATCATATCCTACCAATTCACAACTTTCCAATTTCTTTTCTTTTCAAAATCAAAATTGGATTTTTTAGATATACGTTAACATTGGCCAAACATTAATGCAGTAAGAACAAGAATTGATAGAACAACCATTGAAGAAAAGATGAAAACTAAATTGATCAACAATTACATTCCACTACAATTGTTCTTAACCTCAGGAAGAAGTGAATTTAGCCACTCATTTGTGAATTAAACATCATCAAATAAGTGTAATTCATACAAACAATTGAGATAAAAGAGAAAGAGATAGAGAAGAACCCTAGAATTTTCGTCCCCTCAACTGCCTGTAACCCACGTTCTTGCTCAACGAAGTCAGAATAATTTAAAATAAACCTAAGTGTGCTATTTATACTAGTGGGAATTTTTTCCGGAATAACAAGCAACATGGCACGGAGTGTATCGCGGAGCACTCCCTTCGTGCCACGGTGCAAACGCGGACCCTCACTGGAAATTTATGTTCCAGGTAAATATAGGCAACGTGCCATGACTTGTATCACGTGGCATTGACTCCGTGTGACGGAGGCTACGCGGACCTTCACTGGAATTTGCCAAAATAGATCACCCGAGGCAGACTGCCTCCGCGATGGCAGCGTGACACGGCTCCATCGCGGAGCCCCTATATTTGTTGCTCTTCCTTGACCATTTCCACTGCTTGCTTCCAAGTCCATTCCCGATTTTTACCAACATGTATATTAGCTTCCTAAAATTACATTATACCTACAAAACAACACTAATCATGTTGGTTAGTATAAATTCACATTTTTATTACAAATCACATGAGAATGCACAAATAACGATAGATAATCAAGACAAAAAGAGGCATTTGAGCATCACTTGGGCATATAATTCTTCCCAAGATCAATACGCATTTGTAGAATCATGCCTCCTCGCCAAGTAATGCAAGAAGTAATGGAAACAGAAATGGCGACGAGAATGGCAATGGAGAAGGGCACCAGTAGCCCCCACCAACCCATGAGGAGCATGTACCCGAACTAGTTGCCCACGCTGAGTTTAGGGAAGCCATACATATTTTATCTCAGGCCTTGACCGCTCAGTTCAATCAGCGGCCATACAGATGTTAGCCCAATCTCTTTCAAATCATGTAATTTCCATCTAAATTCTATGGGGTTTTTACCCAATGCATGAAATATTTATTTCTCTACATGGGCTTGATCTAATTGAGTTACTATTATTGAATTATGAATTATGGGCAAGTTTTATGTTGTTTTTCATTAAAAATCATGTCTCAAGTTTTTAAAATTAAAATGCCCATTTATGAAAAGTTTATGAAAGTCAAGAATTATGATGAATGTTTACGTATGTTGAATTATTGATGATGAAAAGCATGTTTTCAAGTTACCCTTTATAATCATGTTTTCAAATGAATTGAGTATTTTCAAACAAGTTAAAGTGTTGGGCAATGCCCACATGTCCAAGAATGATTTATGATGTATGATGTGGATCTCATGATTTATCAATTTATGATGTTAGCAGACAAAAGGACTCTTGATTCTTGGATAATCATGTATTTTAATGGGTATCAATGATGATAATGTTTATTTGTCCATGAATCTCAATGAATGATGTTATTGACTTACATACGAGCCTAATGTGCGTGTTTTCGGGAGCATTGTCTAGCCCCGAGCAGCCCGACGTTCAAAGGACTATGCCGGTGTCTCATAACTACGTGCCACCGTAGGTCTATATTGATGCATTACAATGTTAATGATCCCCTCTTTCGTGATATCGCACAATGCATGTCCGTCTCTTGGCAAGCCAGGGGCTACTTTGCCCACTTGAGTGAGATTGTTGGGGCATTATGTAAGGTTCTACCATGACGGTGTCGGTTGTGACAAGTCCTCCAATTTTTCTGCATGCTTTATGCATTATTATGTTTATGTTACCGTAACTCAAGTGATGTTTTAATAACGTTTCACTTATGACTATAATATCGAATGGATTACAAATGATTTGAAAACCTTAACCCTTATGTTGTATTATGATATTAATGTCATGAGAATGTTGTCCCACTCTTAGGATCTTCTATGAGATTTTATGTATTTTGAAATGTCCGTTTTCACTTACCTTGCATACTCGGTACATTCCAAGTACTGATCGCATACTCTATGCTATATCGTTTTATGATACAGGCTCCGATCTTTAAATCCAACACCATTAGTAGTTCATCTCGGAGTTTAGCATCTAACTTTTGGTGAGTCCTCATTCTCCAAGGACCATATGTTTCAGATATTGATGTTTCTTTTAGTTTTCTGTTTTACTGGTTAGTTGGGGATGTTGTCCCATCAACCCATCAGATACGTTAGAGGCTTTCAGACTATATATAGTACTCAGTTGTTATGTGTGTAGTACGTTCCATTTACCATGTTATGTTATGTTTATGCTTCCACCATGTCGTTATGTTAAGTATTCCGATTTATTAATATTGTGTTAGATGTATGTTCATGCCATGGGTTGACTTGGAGTCTTGGGGGCTCCCTGTCCTGTGTTACGATCCGAGTCTACATTCAGGTTGTGAAAAACTTGGTATAAGAGCAATAGGTTTGAAGTGTTCTAGGGTTTCTGAAAGTCGCATTAAGTAGAGTCTTTCATGGGTGTAAAGCGCGCCACACTTATGACGAAGAGGCTACAAAACATTTAGGAAATGTTCCCTTCTTTTATGAGCTATGTCATGAGATGAAATGTCTCCCTATCCTTCTAATTCATGCTATTCACGATTGCAGAATCATGGCTCCCCACAGAGTGAATGGTAGGAGGAATTGGAATGGAAACAACTATGAGGATGGCAACAGAAATGGGCACCACCAGGCCCCACCAGTCCAGGAGCACTATGCACCTGAGCCGGTTGCCCATGTTGAGTTTCGGGCAACTATTCAGATGCTCGCGCAGGCTTTGACCGCTTAGGTCAATGAACAGGAGGTTTCGCATATTCCATAAAATGGCAATGAAGCGGCGGCTCGAGTCAGGGATTTCTTGAGGATGAACCCGCTAGAGTTCCTTGGGTCCAAAGTAGATGAGGACCCGCATGAGTCCATAAATGAGATTGTGAAGATAACCCAAGTCATGGGGGTGAATGAAGTTGAGTGCACAGGGTTAGTGTCGTACCAGTTGAAAGGGGTCGCACATATTTGGGTTCACCAATGGAAAGATAACAGGGTCGCCGGAGCAGGCCCTGTCACTTGGGAAGAGTTCCAGTTGCATTCTTAGATTGGTTCTTCCCCTGTGAGATGAGGGAGTTGAAGGCAGCCGAATTTTTGAATCTTAAGCAGGGAAGCATGGCGATACAGGAGTATAATCTCGAGTTCACTCGCTTGTCGAAGTATGCCCCAGAGTTGGTGGTTGATCAGAGGGTGAGGGTGAGCAGGTTTGTTCATGGCGTGGCGGGCTATTCGGACAAAGATTCAAGACCGCTATGCTCCACCAAGACCTGGATTTCCCTCAGATAGTTTTGTACGCCAAGCAGATGGAGGCTGCTTATATGAGGGAGAGAGAGGCCAAAAGGGCCCGTACAGATAGCCATGGGTTTACTCATTAGAAATCCAGTGATGGTCGCCACCCTCAGTTTTAGTAGAGGTGACTAGCTCCAACACCATCATCAGCTAGCGTTCCATCTAGACCCAAGGGTGATTAGAGGAGTAGGGCTTAGGAATCGAGGTCTAGAGGGGCACGCAGGTAGAGCCTACCTCTCTAGCCTGCGAAAAGTGCGGTAAGAGTCATACCGGGGAGTGCTTGCTCAGCTCAGTTATTTGTTATAGGTGTGGTAGGTCCGGCCACATGCCTTGCACATGTCCATTTGCTAGTGGGGGTGGAGGACAGTGCCAAAATAAATTCTATGCCCTTGCCTCGCATCAGGAGAAAAAGACTTCATGGGATGTGGTTACTGGTATGTGACAAAGGTTTCACCTTGATGGTTATGCTTTGTTAGATCCAGGGGCTACCTTGTCTTTTGTGACACCTTATATTGCTAGTAGCTTTGGAGTCAGTCCCGAAACTTTGTTGGAACCATTCTCAGTCTCTACTCCCATTGGTGATACGATTGTAGCTAGGCGGGTGTATAAAAGGTGCCCGATCACTATATTACATAAAGTCACCTCTACAAACCTTGTAGAGTTAGCCATGACTGACTTTGATGTTATTCTTGGCATGGATTGGTTGTATGCATGTTATGCTTCTTTTAGTAGTAGAACCCGTGCGGTGGGTGAGTCAGTCTTGGAGTGGAAGAGTAGTTCGGCCGTGCCTGTAGGTAATTTTATTCTCTATGTTGAAGCCAGGAAGATGATTTCCAAGAGTTATGTGTAATATCTAGTTAGGGTTAAGGATGTTAAGTCTGAGACCCCGACTATCCAGTCAGTTCAGGTAGTGTGTGAGTACCCAAAAGTATTTCCTGATGATTTACCGGGAATACCTCGCGAGTGGAAGATTGATTTTGGTATTGACCTTCTTCTCGACACACAACCTATATCTATTCCTCCCTACAGAATTTCTCCAGCCGAGCTAAAGGTGTTGAAAGAACAGTTGAAGGACCTGTTAGATAAAGGCTTCAATAGACCGAGCAATTCCCCATGGGGTGCACCAGTTCTCTTTGTCCGAAAGAAAGATGGTTCTCTTTGTATGTGTATTGATTACCGACAATTAAACAAGGTCACCATCAAGAAAAGGTATTCACTACCCAGGATTGATGATTTATTTGACCAGCTTCAGGGTGCCAAATGTTTCTCGAAGATAGATCTCAGATTCGGGTACCATCAGCTCAGGGTTCAGGAGAGAGACATCTCGAAGATAGCCTTCAGGATGCGATATGGTCATTATGAGTTTGTAATTATGTCTTTTGGACTAATGAATGCTCCTGCAGCTTTTATGAACTTGATGAATAGGGCGTTCAAGTCATACCTGGACATGTTCGTGATTGTGTTTGTTGATGACATCTTGATATACTCTCGGAGCGAGGAGGAGCATGCCACTCATTTGAATATGGTGCTACAAACCCTCAAGGATCGCCAATTATATGCTAAATTCATCAAGTGCTAATTTTTGTGGAACTTAGTGACGTTTTTGGGCCATGTGGTATGAAGTGATGACATACAAGTGGACTTTTAGAAAATAGAAGTAGTGAAGAATTGGCCCAGACCGGTGAATCCTGCTGATATCTAGAGCTTTTGGGTTTAGCTGGCTACTATTGGAGATTCGTTGAAAGTTTCTCATCTATTGCAGCACCCTTGACCAAATTGACCGAAAAGAAGGTGAAATTCAAATGGTCAGATGCTTGTGAGAAGAGCTTCTAAGAGTTGAAGACTCGACTTACCTCAGCACCGGTGTTGACCCTACATAAGGGTACCGATGGGTTCGTAGTGTATTATGATGCTTCAAGGATCGGACTTAGGTGTGTATTGATGCAGCATGGAAAAGTTATAGCATATGCCTCCAGACAACTAAAGGTTCACGAGATGAATTACCCGACCCATGATCTTGAGTTGGCCGCGGTGGTTTTTGCCCATAAGATATGGTGACAGTATTTGTACGGGGTCCATGTGGATGTGTTTATGGACCATAAGAGTTTACAATATGTGTTTATGCAGAAGGATCTCAATCTTCGGCAAAAAAGGTGGTTGGAGCTACTCAAGGATTATTATATGAGTGTGCTTTACCATCTGGGTAAGGCTAATGTAGTAGCAGATGCACTTAGTAGACTCTCTAAGGAGAGTTTATCCCATGTGGATGAAGGAAAGAAGGAGCTAGTGAAGGATGTGCATCGACTCTCAAGGTCGGAAGTTAGGTTGGTTGACTCGACCGATGGCGGTGTTGTTGTTCAGAACAGATTAGAATCGTCCTTGGTGACGGATGTAAAAGACAAACAAGATGAAGACCCTATTTTGGTAAAGTTAAAGGAAGTGGTTCAAAATCAGAAGGTAGAGGTCTTCTACAAAGGGGGAGATGGTGTGCTTCGATACCAGGGTCGCCTATGTATTTCGGATATTGATGATTTGAGGAGTCGGGTGTTGCACGAGGCTCATGGATCCAGGTATTCTATCTATCCAGGTGCCACCAAGATGTACCGTGACTTATGGGAAGTCTATTGGTGGAATGGCATGAAAAAGGACATCGTAGAATTTGTAGCTAAGTGTCCAAACTGTCAGCAAGTAAAGGTTGAGCATCAGAGACTGGAACGTGTACTTCAGGTTATCAGTATTCCTACTTTGAAGTGCGAAGAAATCAATATGGACTTCATCACAGGTTTACCTTGTACTCGTTAGCAATGTGACTCCATTTGAGTTATGGTAGATAGGTTGACCAAGCTGCCCACTTTGTACCAGTCAAAACCACAGATTCGGCGGAGGATTACGTCAAACTATACATTCGGGAGCTAGTTCAATTGCATGGAGTTCCCTTATCCATCATTTCCAACATGGGTGCTCAATTTACCTCTCAATTTTAGATGTCATTTCAAAAGGACTAGGTACTCTAGTTAAGCTCAGCATAGCATTTCACCTACAAACATATGGTCAACCAGAACGGAAAACTCAGACTCTCGAGGACATGTTGAGAGCATGCGTGATTGACTTCAAGGGTAGTTGGGATGATCATTTGCCTCTCATCGAGTTTGCATAAAATAACAACTATCACTCAAGCATTCAGATGGCACCATTCGATGCTCTCTATGGGCGGAGATATAGGTCACCCATTGGTTGGTTCAAAGTTGGAAAAGCGGCGATGATAGGGCCAAATTCGGTCCACGAGGCTATGGAGAAGTTTTAGCTCATACGGGACAGGTTGAAAATAGCCCAAAGTTGCCAAAAGTCCTATGGCGATGTGAGGACAAAGGAATTAGAATTTGAAGTTGATGATTAGGTATTTCTCAAGGTGTCTCCCATGAAGGAAGTGATGAGGTTCGGAAAGAACGGAAAACTTAGTCTCCGCTATGTCGGCCCATACAGGATAGTGAGTGATCTTGGGCATAATTGCATGCCCAAGTGCTACTTTATAACTCAATTTAGTCTTGTTTATCTACTGAATTATATACATTTTCATGTGATCTTATATAAATGTGAATATATGTACTAACCAACATGATTAGTCCGCGTTTTTGTAGGTTCAAAATGAATTTGAGGAACTAATCTATGAGTTGGTGAAGTAGAGGAATGGAGTCGGAAGCGAAGTACAAAAGTCGGCAAGGAAGCATGCCTTGGCAAGGCTGGCTGCGCCAGGAAGCGTGCCACGTTGTGCGTGTGCCGAGCCTTGTGCGGTGCCACACCAATGCAAGGCGCGAGAGGAAGGCAGCAAGTAGGTAGGCACCCTACGCGCTAGTGCCATGCCACGCCAGGCAACCCGCGCACCAGCGCCGTGTCACGCATGCCATCGTGCCGCACAAGCAGCGTGCCACACCGGCCATCACGGAAAGCCTCGGCCTATTGTAATCCTAGGGTGATTTCCAGTGTGCATCCACCTTACCTCCGTGTCATGGAGGTAGTGCTCCGTGATACACTCCGTGACACGTTATACCACGTAAAATTCCCGACACATAGATGGCCTATTCGCGTGTTGGCTAAGAGTATTTGAAAGTTATACATGCTAGAAAAAGGCCCAAGAAAAGACCGGACGAGAAACCTGTCGAACCATCGCGGAAAGAGCAGGGGTAGAGCCCCTCCGCGATGGCAACGTGTCACGGAGGTGGAGCCTCGTTGGCTCCATGACACGTTGGCCCTGTCCAGGCCCAAGTATATAAAGCCCTCCACTTCGGTTTAAATATTAAAATTCTTATAATTTCCAGTGAAAATAGAGAGAAAATCGAAGAGGAAGAGGAACGAAGGGTTCTTGATAATTTCCTTCCGATTACACCGTCAAAGGCGGTCCAAACTCAAATTAACTCCAGATACCGAGGTATTTAGCAGCAAGGAGCATTCCTACGGATTTAGTTTCGCGAAATTCGGCCGGTGAATCGTCGTGCTACCGAACTAAGGTAAGTGGAATTGCTCAAATTAGTGTTAATATACTCCTAGCCTTAAAGTGAATATTTCTCCCTTCTGGACTTTCGAGGGGGTTTTAACCGTCTTTCGATAAGCCAAAGTTTAAGCTATAAATATATCGAAAGTAACGTTTTCTTTAAGAATATTGGTGTATTTAGTTTTAATTGACATGTATATGAATGTAGTTGGGAGAAACAGCAGAAGTACCTAGGGAAATCACATCGGTCTGTCGGGTACTTAGAAACTAGGTATGTAAAGCTATTCTTTTGGTAAGCCAGGAAGTACAGTCTAGAAAATAAATAGAATAAAGGCTATTAACAGACACCCAGCGTACAGGAATGATTTTAGTACAATTTCCAGCAAGCATGCTAGTATATCATTACGTATCATGCGATAATCAGAATAACGGATAGTCACATGATTTTAGATAGTAATGTGGTATCAGCTGGTAGTTTAGTATGTTTCTACGTAAGACCCAGTGTGGAAGTTGTAAGAGCAGTATAATGAATTGGCAAGATTTCAGATAGTATGTATTATATTTGTTGAGACTGTATCCGGTAATGGATGGCACATATTATGTTATTGAGCTATATCCAGTTATAGATGGCATGTCCTACGTTATTGAGTTATATCCAGATGTAATCAAATCAGTAATCAGATATAGAAATAGCTCCAGATACAGATGTAGCTCCAGAAATAGATATGGCTCTAGAAACTGATATAGCTTCAGATCACGGACAACAATAATCACATAAACAGATAAAGGCCAGGTAGCAGTTAGCCCAGCAATCAAAAACAGTGTAAAACAGAATATAGCATCAGTTGTTTAATACGAATATGACTAGTATTTTTCATTTGAGCATCCTTGTTGCGTATGTGTTTTGCATGTTGAGACTTGTTGTGGCATGTGGGCAACCTTTAGAATCCCCGCCGCCCCTGGGTTATAGCTGTGTCGATACCAGATTCAGATACCGCCACCAACTAGGCGATGCCATCCGCCTAGAGGACAATGATGGCCGACCACCATGATAATACGGTCCAGATTACCCTGCTTGTAGGGGCAGTTCAGTTCGCTCTGCGCAGAGCCAGACTACCCTGTTTATAGGGGCAGATTACTCTGTGTGCGCTTGTGGCTGGGGGCAGTTTCAGAGACAGATTTTTATAATATTACCCTGTTGCATGTTTTCACCCAGGGGCAGTTTCAGTTACAGATACAGCAGCAGGTTATCCCGTGTGCACTTGCGCCCAGAGGCAGGAGTCTTCGGACTCAGATACAGTTTATTGTCAGAGGCTAAGGCCTGAGCTACATACCCAAGGGGTCCGGTAGGAGGAGCTCACAGTTATCATATGAGTGGAGTGACTTATTTTTGGTTGGTTTAGACCCGGGTAGGGGTAAATAGGTTGTTTGTTGGTTGGCACCTTCCGGCTTATGGAGGTCGGTCAGGTATTGTGTGTATTTATATGTATATCTATATGTGCTATTGGATACTGATAGACAGTAGGACGACACATCGTCAGGTACATCCAGTTTAGTTACAGAATAGGTAAACTCTTTCCAGTTATCCTCAGCCAGATAGATTCAGCTACTTCCTGGTTATATGTCATGTTATTGTTGTTACCCATTTCAGTTGTATATTTCAGTTTGCTTTACATGCTCAGTACCTGTGGTACTGATGTCCGTGGGGGCGCTGCATTGCTTCCCTGCAGGTATACATATATGAGGAGTCGATCCCTTGTGATCCAGTCAGCAGAGTTGTCAGCTCCTATCCTCCGGAGCTAGATAGTCGGAGGTTGCTCCTATTCCCTTTTTTATTACAGTTCGGGTAGGTTGGGGCCCTGTCCCAATCATTCTATTATTTCTCCCTAGAGGCTTGCAGTCTGATGTTTCCCTGTGGTAGTGGAGCTGGTCGTATGGGGCCGTGCATGTATATATGTGTTTAGTTGATTATGTTGGCCGTGTGGGGCCATAGTTTGATTGTAGTGGTGACCTTGCCGGTCACGTAGTTATTCAGTATTCTATTGTTAAGTTACAGATAACTAGACAGCATGGTGTCCTTGTCGGCCCGCATAGGTTTTCCTTTTATGAGTATGTTTCTGGTTAGCTGAAGTTTTATACAGGTGGCTATTGGCCCAGTCGGCTAGAGGCTGTATTTACAGCCGTTATATAGCCGGTTCATTTCTTGAAATAGAGCCACAGTCAGCCAAAGCACCAGATGTGCTCAGGCTGGACCGTTTAGCAGCCCAGAGTCTAGCAGGCACTAGGTGCCCGTCATACCCCCCAAGGTGGGGTGTGACAAACTTGGTATCAGAGCAGTTCGTGTCCCAGGTAGTCTGCAAGCCGTGCTAAGTAGAGTCTTGTCTATGGATGTGTTGTGCACCACATACTATAGGCAGGAGGCTGCGAGGCATAATAGGATGGTTACCCTTCTTTCATACTTAGTTGTGCCATAGCACAGTACAGTATAGGGTTGGTTCTTTTGAAACTTACCACCCTCTTTGTCTACAGATACTATGGCAGAATAGCGACACCCTGGTATAGGCAGGAGATTAGATACAGCGGCAGGCGAAGGCACCAGCAGGATGCCTCACTTACAACCAGATTCATCCCGGTCTGAGGGCGATACGGAGGTGTCATCTTGACCCTCCCAGCAGTCTCCGCCTCACCAGACACTATTTGAGGCAGCACCGCCTCCCACAGCTCCTGCATCTGCTTCATCTGATCAGGAGCTACGTAGTGCGATGGTTATATTAACCCAGATGCTAGCTACTCAGCGTCAGCCGGTACCACCTGCAGCAGCAGAATCTCTAGGTGGGCCAGGTAGCTCCAGGATTAGAGAATTCTTGGGATTGGGACCCCCTCAGTTTACAGGGTCGGATTCAGCGGAGGACCCTCAGGACTTTCTGGACCAGATACAGAGAATCTTTAGAGCCATGCACGTAACCCCAGCAGAATTAGTGGAATTAGCAGTGTTCCGGTTGAGGGATATTGTTGTTTTGTGGTACGAAAGTTGGAAGAGATCTCGGGGAAGAGATGCAACCCCTCCTACTTGGTCCAGCTTCTTAGAGGCCTTCCTGGACCACTACTTACCCTGGGAGGTCAGACAGGCCCCGATGGACCAGTTTTTACACTTAGAGCAGGGGGTCAGGAGCGTCCGTGAGTATTCTTTACAGTTCGACTCCTTAGCCTGCTATGCTCCAGCGTTTGTGGACACCATGTCGTCCAGAGTCCATCGCTTTATTATGAGCCTGAATTTAGATTACATAGAGACGTGCATGATGGCTACTTTGAGAGGACATGGACATAGACAGGGTACAGGCCTTCGCACAGACAATTGAGGGCCTGAGACAGCGGCAACGGGGCGACAGGCAGGCGACTTCAGAGCAGTGCCAAAGAAACAGACCCGCTGAGATTCAGGGGGAAACCCTTAGGGGGCCGAGACCACGGTTTTCAGATAGGCCACCCAGACCTGTACATCCGGTACAGCAGTAGAGAGGCAGATTTGTTCGCAGGAGTCAGTCAGAGTCCGGTAGCAGTTCACGGACAGTAGCACCACCTCAGCAGCGGAGGGCAGAACAGAATAGGTTTGCACCTACCCCTTGTCCTATATGCCACCGACCCCATCCTGGAGCCTACAGGCAAGGCTTTTCAGGGTGCTATTACTGTTGACAGGAAGGGAATTTAATGAGAGATTGTTCGGCCAGAGGATAGGGTAGTCGGGATAGTATGGATAGAACATCAGCGGGGCCACGAGCTCCAGCAGCCTCAGCAGCGCGCAGACCCACAGGTTCAGCAAATAGGGGACGAGGTAGATCAGGAGCCTCTGGCTCAGGTGCAGGCCACAGCCGTACCTATGCATTACTAGGGAGGCAGGATTCAGAGGCATCTCCCGACGTGGTCACAGGTATATTGATTATCTGCTCATACCCTGTTTATGTATTGATTTGATCCAGGCTCTACCTTGTCATATATTACAACATTTGTGGCCCGGAAGTTGGGTATCGAACCAGAATTGCTTCAGCAGCCCTTTTCAGTGCTTACACCGGTCGATGACTCGATTACAGCTAAAAGAGTCTTTCCCCTAATGTACGGTAGAGGTTGCTGATCGCCAGACCATAGTAGACCTGATAGAACTTGAGATGGTCGACTTTGATGCCATTATGGGTATGGATTGGTTAGTGCCATGCTATGCCAACTTAGAATACTGGACCAAGACGGTCCGATTTCACTTTCCGGTGGAAGCAGTGCGAGAATGGAAAGGGAGCACAGCTACGCCAAAAGGTAGGTTTATTTCCTACCTTCAGGCGAGAAAATTAATAGCAAAGGGATGTATTTACACTTAGTTAGAGTCCAGGACGTTCAGGTGGAACCTCCGACTCTTCAGACTGTTCCAGTGGTCAATGAATTCCCTGACGTATTTCCAGATGAGTTGCCTGGTATCCCTCCCGAAAGGGAGATAGATTTTGCAATTGACTTGTTGCCAGGGACGCAACTTATATCCATTCCCCTGTATCGCATGGCACCAGCTGAGCTTAGAGAGTTGAAAGAGCAGTTAAAAGATTTTCTCGACAAAGGCTATATCAGGCCTAGTACTTCCCCGTGGGGTGCGCCAGTTCTGTTTGTAAGAAAGAAAGATGGCTCACTCCGTATGTGTATAGATTACCGACAGTTGAATAATGTAACGGTTAAAAACAAATACCCGCTCCCTAGAATAGATGATTTGTTTGACCAGTTGCAGGGGGCCAAATGTTTCTCTAAGATAGATCTGAGGTCCGGATACCACCAGGTCCGAGTTCGTGAGAGGGACATTCCAAAGACTGCTTTCAGAACCAGATATGGTCACTTTGAATTTCTAGTCATGTCATTTCGGCTGACGAATGCGCCCGCAGTGTTTATGGACCTGATGAACAGCATATTCAGACCGTATTTGGATCTGTTCGTTATAGTATTTATCGATGATATTCTGGTATATTCTCGTTCAGAGACAGATCACCAAAACCATTTACGAACAGTACTCCAGATCCTTAGAGACCGTCAGCTGTATGCTAAGTTTTCTAAGTGTGAGTTCTGGCTGAACTCAGTTTTCTTTTTGGGGCATATCGTGTCGGATGCTGGTATACAGGTGGACACACAGAAAATAGAGGCGGTCAAGACATGGCCCAGACCTACCACTCCAAACGAGGTTCACAATTTCCTGGGTTTAGCAGGGTATTACCGGAGATTTGTTGAAGGATTCTCCACTATAGCAGCACCTCTGACAAAGCTGACACAGAAAGCAGCGAAATTTCGGTGGACGGAGGCGTGTAAGCAGAGTTTTCAAGAATTAAAAGACAGATTGACCTCTGCCCCAGTACTAGCATTGCCAGAGGGAACACATGGGTATGCGGTGTATTGCGACGCTTCAGGCATTGGACTGGGTTGTGTGTTGATGCAGCATGGTAAGGTGATTGCTTATGCTTCCAAACAGCTGAGGAAACACGAAAAGAACTATCCGAACCATGACCTAGAACTGGCTGCAGTGATCCACGCTCTGAAAATATGGAGGCATTATCTGTATGGCGTTCATGTGGATATCTTTACAGATCATAAAAGCCTGCAGTACATTTTAACACAGAGGGAGTTAAATCTGCGGCTACGTCGTTGGTTAGAATTGCTGAAAGATTATGACGTGGACATTTTGTATCATCCGAGAAAAGCTAATGTAGTAGCAGATGCCCTCAGCCGTAAGTCAATGGGGAGTCTAGCGTATTTGCGACCCGAGAAGCAGGAGTTAGCTAAGGAAATTCACCAGCTAGCTGGTTTAGCTGTTCGAGTAGTAGAAACAGAAAATAACAGAACGGTGATTCAGAACTCTGCTGTGTCATCGTTAGTTACAGAGGTAAAAGAACGGTAGTATGAGGACCCTAACTTTGTCCAGCTCAGAGATAGAGTTTAGAAAGGTAAGGAAGCCCTTCGTTCGGACAGGGTGAAAGAAGAGTCCATTCTAGAGAAAAGGCACCAGATTAGGGGGGAGCTAGATTTTCAAGTGACTGAGGATGAAGTGCTACGTTGTAAGGGCTGCCTATGTATCCCGAATGTTTCAGGGCTTCGCCAGCAGATCATGCATGAGATACATTACGCTCGCTATTCCCTCCATCCAGAAGCAACGAAAATGTACCACGACATCAGAGACATCTACTAGTGGCCAGGTATGAAAGCTGAAATAGCTTAATTCATATCTAGATGTCCTAACTGCCAGCAGGTGAAAGCAGAACACTAGAAACCGGGCGGTCTGACGCAGGATATACCCGTGCCTTTGTGGAAATGGGAAGCGATAAATATAGATTTTGTAACAGGGTTACCCCGTACCAGACGCAAAAATGATTCTATTTGGGTAATCGTTAACAGATTGACGAAATCAACCCATTTCCTGCCAGTACAAACTACATTCTCTGCTGAGGATTATGCTGAACTATATATCAGAGAGATAGTCAGATTGCACGGTGTTCCGATGTCTATTATCTCAGATAGAGGAGCACAATTTACAGTGACATTTCGGCAGTCGTTCCAGAGAGGCTTGGGGACACAAATTAACTTAAGTACAGCCTTTCATCCTCAGACAGACGGTCAAGCAAAATGAACTATCCAAACGCTCGAAGGTATGCTACGAGCGTGTGTACTAGATTTTGGGGGTAGCTGGGATGAGCAACTGCCGTTGATTGAATTTGCCTATAATAACAGTTATCATTCAGCCATCCAGATGGCGCCCTTTGAAGCATTATATGAGTGAAAATGCAGATCGCCGGTTGGTTGGTTTGAAGTGGGGGAATCAGCGTTGATTGGGCCAGACATCATTCAACAGTCAGAGGAGAAGGTAAAACTTATCAGAGAACGCCTATTGACTGCTCAGAGCCGCCAGAAGTCTTATGCGGATATGCGGCGCAGAAATCTAGAATTTGCAGTGGGTGACTGGGTATATTTGAAAGTGTCTCTGATGAAAGGGGTGATGATATTTTTCAAGAAAGGCAAGCTTAGCCCGAGGTTCATTGGGCCATATCAGATTTGGCGAAGAATAGGCCGAGTTGCATACGAATTGAACTTGCCTCAAGAGTTAGCATCTGTTCACCCAGTATTCCATGTATCTATGTTGAGGAAGTTCGTAGGGGACTGTTCCACAGTTATTCCAATTCAGGATGTCCAGGTAATAGAAGAGTTAGCATATGAACTGTTTCCAGTAGCTATACTAGACAGATGGATTCGTAGATTGAGAACTAAAGATATTGTGTCTGTCAAGGTATTGTGGCGTAACAGGAACCGAGAAGAGATGACTTGGGAGGCGGAGGAAGATATGAAGACCAGATACCCTCATTTATTCCAGGCCTAGTCAGGCGACAGGTATGTTAGTATTATTATCTTATGCAGTGCCTTATAGTATACATATAAATGAGAAGGGCTATTTTAATTTGTCATTTAAATACTATAGTATTATGTAGAGTACCTATATGGGACTTTTTTGCATTTCAGGTTTTTGGGATAGTCCATATTACAGGGGAAACTCTGCCGAAATTTTTCTAGAAACAAATTGAGTAAGTTGAGAAGTCCTCTAGATAGAAGCTTACATTAGAGGATGAATGTTCTTAAAGGGGGGAGAATGTTATACCCCGTAAAATTGCGGACACATAGATGGCCTATTCGCGTGTTGGATAAGAGTATTTGAAAGTTATACATGCTAGAAAAAGTCCCGGGAAAAGACTGGACGAGAAACCTGTCGAACCATAGCGGAAGGAGCCGGGGCAGAGCCCCTCCGCGATGGCAACGTGTCACGGAGGTGGAGCCTCCGCGTTGGCTCCGTGACACGTTGGCCCTGTCCAGGCCCAAGTATATAAAGCCCTCCACTTCGGTTTAAATGTTAAAATTCTTATAATTTCCAGTGAAAACAGAGAGAAAATCAGAGAGGAAGAGGAACGAAGGGTTCTTGATAATTTCCTTCCAATTATGCCATCAAACACGGTCCAAACTCAAATTAACTCCAGATACCGAGGTATTTAGCAGCAAGGAGCATTCCTACGGATCTAGTTTCGCAAAATTCGGCCGGCGAATCGTCGTGCTACCGAACTAAGGTAAGTCGAATTGCTCCAAATTTAGTGATAATATACTCCTAGCCTTAAAGTGAATATTTCTCCCTTCTGGACTTTCGAGAAATAGCGGGGTTTTGAAAGTCTTTCGATAAGCCAAAGTTTAAGCTATAAATATATCAAAAGTAACATTTTATTTTAGAATATTGGTGTATTTAGTTCTAATTTACATGTATATGAATGTAGTTGGGAGAAACAGCAGAAGTACCGACGGAAATCATATCGGTCAGTCGGGTACTCAGAAACAAGGTATGTAAAGCTATTCTTTCGGTAAGCCAGGAAGTACAGTCTAGAAAATAAATAGAATAAAGGCTATTTACAAACACCCAGCGTACAGGAACGATTTTAGTACAATTTCCAGCAAGCATACTAGTATATCATTACGTATCATGCGATATTCAGAATAACGGATAGTCACATGATTTTAGATAGTAATGTGGTATCAGCTGGTAGTTCAGTATGTTTCTACGTAAGACCCAGTGTGGAAGTTGTAAGAGCAGTATAATGAATTGGCAAGATTTCAGATAATATGTATTACATTTGTTGAGACTGTATCCGGTAATAGATGGCACATCTTATGTTATTGAGCTATATCCAGTTATAGATGGCATGTCCTATGTTATTGAGTTTTATCCAGATGTAATCAGATCAGTAATCTGATATACAAATAGCTCCAGATACAGATATAGCTCCAGAAATAGATATGGCTCTAGAAATTGATATAGCCTCAGATCACGGATAACAATAATCAGATAAACAAATAAAGGCTAGGTAGCAGTTAGCCCAGCAATCAGAAACAGTGTAAAACAGAATATAGCTTCAGTTGTTTAATACGGTCTGGCCTTGAAATAAAAGAATAGAATATGACTAGTATTTTTCATGTGAGCATGCTTGCTGCGTATGTGTTTTGCATGTTGAGACTTATTGTGGCATGTGGGCACCCTTTAACATCCCCACCGCCCCTGGGTTATAGCTGTGTCGATACTAGATTCAGATACTGCCACCAGCTGGGCGATGCCGTCCGCCTAGAGGGCGATGATGGCTGACCACCATGATAATACTGTCCAGATTACCCTGCTTGCAGGGGCAGTTCAGTTAGCTCTGTGCAGAGCTAGATTACCCTATTTACAGGGGAAGATTACTCTGTGTGCGCTTGTGGCCAGGGGCAGTTTCAGATACAGATTTTTATAAAATTACCCTGTTGCGTGCTTGCACCCAGGGGCAGTTTCAGTTACAGATACAGTAGCAGATTACCCCGTGTGCACTTCCTTCCAGAGGTAGGAGTCTTCGGACTCAGACATAGTTTATTGTCAGAGGCAAAGGCCTGAGCTACGTATCCAAGGGGGCCGGTAGGAGGAGCTCACAGTTATCAGATGAGTGGAGTGACTTATTTTTGGTTGGTTTAGACCCGGGTAGGGGTAAAGAGATTGTTTGTTGGTTGGCACCTTCCCACTTATGGGGGTCGGTCAGGTATTGTATGCATTTATATGTATATCTATATGTGCTATTGGATACTGATAGACAGTAGGACGAGACATCGTCAGGTATGTCCAGTTTAGTTACTGAATAGGTAAACTCTCCCCAGTTATCCTCAGCTAGATAGATTCAGCTACTTCCTGCTTATATGTCATGTTATTGTTGTTACCCATTTCAGTTGTATATTTCAGTTTGCTTTACATGCTCAGTACCTGTGGTACTGACGTTCGTGGGGGCGCTGCATTGCTTGCCTGCAGGTACACATAGACGAGGAGTCGATCCCTCGTGATCCAGTCAGCAGAGTTGTCAGCTCCTATCCTCCGGAGCTACACCGTCGGAGGTTGCTCCTATTCCATTTTTTATTACAGTTTGGGTAGGTTGGGGCCCTGTCCCGATCATTCTATTATTTCTCCCTAGAGGCTTGCAGTCTGATGTTTCCCTGTGGTAGTGGAGCTGGTCGTGTGGGGCCGTGCATGTACATATGTGTTTGGTTTATTATGTTGGCTGTGTGGGGCCATAGTTTGATTGTAGTGGTGACCTTGCCGGTCATGTAGTTATTCAGTATTCTATTGTTAAGTTACAGATAACTAGACAGCATGGTGGCCTTGTCGGCCCGCATAGGTTTCCCTTTTATGAGTATGTTTCTGGTTAGTTGATGTTTTATATAGGTGGCTATAGGCCCAGTCGGCCGGAGGCTGTATTTACAGCCGTTATATAGCCGGTTCATTTCTTGAAATAGAGCCACAGTCAGCCAAAGCACCATATGTGCTCAGGCTGGACCGTTTAGCAGCCCAGAGTCTAGCAGGCACTAGGTGCCCTTCATACCCCTAAGGTGGGGTGTGACAGACACGGAGCCATTCCACGACAGGCATAAATTTGTACAATTCTCATTTATTATAAATAGGTCCCTTAGCTCCTAAAATCATTTGGTCACGATTTTATTCTAAAATACCACTTAGGAGTGAAGGGAGAAGTGGGAGAACTCACCTAGGGTTCATCAATTTCATCTTCTCATCTACCAATTCTTGTAAGTATGTTACTTTAACAATGTTTTCTTGTAATTTTACGAACTTGAATGGCTAGAACCCTTCCTCTAGGGTTGAAGCCATGAGTTATGAGTGTGTTTTTACGAATTTGCTTCGAAATTAAGTTATTGATTGTTGTTTTGTATTGCAATCTTAATTATGGTTGTTTTTATGATTGTTCACCATGAAAACACACACGTTAAACTTAGGCAAATGTTTGAGGAAGCGAACATAGGGAAGAACATAAGAATGTAGGAAGCAAGTTCTTGTCTTTTTATAAGATTTTGTGGTTAGGATAGAAATATACCTAATACCTTGCTTGGTTGATAAAATGGGAAGAGAGAAAGACACCGGCTTAGATTTGTCACTCCACCACTCGAAGAAGTAGTTGTGAAGCTAAGTTTGGTTAAAAGGTTGGAGGTACGAAAGTACCCTAATCAATGGCATAACACCATAACCACATCCACGTAGTTAATTGCCCGCGAACTAGAATTAGCATCCTCGCTCACAATGTAGTAGTGAGGCTAGTTTATCATGTTTAGAGGTTCGGAAGGCCATGAACATGCAATTCTAATTATGTGAGACGACAATTGGTAGTTTCATACGTAAACCACTGCAAATCGTAGTATCGCATGATTATCCGGCTTTAACTCTATGTTGCTCCTTGAATGAATTCAGAGTATTTCGTTGACCACATTTAGACTTAATTAAACTCTATCAAAAACTTTTATAATCAACACTTGTGGAAGTTAATATCACACTTGAACTAGATAGTTAGCTGAATTGGTCCAGTCCCTGTGGGTTCGACATCCGGCTCTTTAAAAGGGCCACTATACTACTTGTACGACCCGTACACTTGCGGGCTCAATAGTGAGACGTGTTGGCACGGTGGCCTATGAGTTGGGGCTTCCCTCAGAATTAGCTTCTTTGCGTCCTGTTTTCCATATGTCGCTCTTGAAGAAGTGTTTAGGTGATCCAACTCCAGTTGTCCCGGTGGACACTGTTAGTGTGAAAGACAAACTAAGTTATGAGAAGGTTCCGGTGGAAATACTGGATCATCAGGTTCAAAGGTTAAGAAACAAGGAAGTAGCTTCAGTATAAGATTTATGGTGGAACTCGCACCCTGAAGGAGCTATCTGGGAAGCCGAAGTGGATATGATGGAAAAATACCCACATTTATTCTCTACCGGCTCAGTTCTAGCCTGAGGTATCGGTTTTCCTCTCAAACCCTATATAATTGTCATGTTCAATTCATGTGTCCATGTTTGTTTTATGTATGTGGATGTGTATATGAATTGTGAATTCAGTTCAGCTATGTAGCTTGAATTGGAAATAGTTGATCCGTCAGTTTTCAGCTTAAATGATTAGTATTTGAATGTAATGATTGCATTTCTCTATTTACTGTATGTCTCCCATATTTGAGGATGAATGTTCCTAAGGGGGGGGGATATTGTAATTCCCTAAAAGTGCCTAAGACTAGACCCGGTATTTAAAAATGGGAGTTGGCTGAATCTGCGAAAAATCCCATAGAACAGATGACCTAATGGATCATTGGTTTAACCAACGACCCATGGGAAGTAGTCATGGGAAATGTTTTCTTGGTAACAGTTGGAAGTAATGAGTGATGTAACGACCCATTGTTTGATACAATGAGTCGTTACGTGGATTCATGGTGGGAACTGATCCTACGCCCTAGGGGGAGTAATAGATCGTGGGACGACTCATTGTGAGGATCCACGGATCGTGGTCATCGATGGAGGGAAGGAATACTAATAATCTCCACTCTATGTAATAGAAGGAAACCACGACTCGTGGGATGGAAGAACGAGTCATGGTGTGGATCGTAGGAAGGCTTGATCCAAATCTTAAAGGGGAAACAACGGACGACACAACGGATCATCGTTTGAAGCAACGACTTGTCCTATCGAGTCGTGGGAAGAGAATCTGAAAGTGTGAAAGGGGCAGTGGATCCAATGGATTGATACCACAAGTCGTGGAATCATGTAAGGACTCGTGGGATCATCCGTGGTTTCACCCAGTGCAACAATTTTAGGGATTTCATTAAGGGCATTTTCATTATTTCTAAGTCCTAGGGTTCTAAACTATGTCGTTTAAGGCTTGAAATTCATTGTTTATTGAGGGTAAAATCTATCCTAGGCTTATTCAAAGCAAAGTTAGGAAATTACGTAGGTGATCAAGCTTGTTCTTCAAGGTTTTCTTCAATTTTTCATTTGGGCTTTCAAGAAGTGGTATTATTTGATCTTCCCCAGGTATGTAGGGTTATGAGTGGGTGAATCCTTTCACAGCATGCCCAATCTCTTTCAAATCATGAAATTTTCGTCTAAATTCAATGGGGTTTTTACCCAATGCATGAAATATTGATTTCTGTACGTGGGTTTGATCTAATTGAGTTACTATTATTGAATTACAAATTATGGGCAAGTTTTATGTTGTTTTTCATTAAAAATCATGTCTACGGTTTTTAAAATTAAAATGCCCATTTATGAAAAATTCATGAAAGTCAAGGATTATGATGAATGTTCATGTATGATGAATTTATGATGATGAAAAACATGATTTCAAGTTACCCATGTTTATAATCATATTTTCAAATGAATTGAGTATTTTAAAGCATGTTAAAGTGTTGGGCAATGCCCACATGTTCCAGAATGATTTACGATGTATGATATGGATCTCATAATTTATCGATTTATGATGTTAGCCGATAAAAGGGCTCTTGATCCTTGGCTAATCATGTATTTTAATGAGGATCAAGGATGATAATGTTTATTTGGCCATGAATCTCAATGAATGATGTTATTGATTTATATATGAGCCTAACGTGCATGTTTTTGGGAGCAACGTCTAGCATCGAGCAGCCCGACATTCAAAGGACTACACCGGTGTCTCATAACTAAATGCCACCGGTTTATATTGATGCATTATAATGATCCCCTCTTTAGTGATATCACATAGTGCACGTCCCTCTCCTGGAAAGAGGCGACTCTGCCCACTTAAGTGAGATAGTTGGGGCATCATGTAAGGCTCTACCAAGATGGTGTCGTTATGACGAGTCCTCCCATTGTTCTATATGCTTTATGCATTATTATGTTTATGTTACTGTAGCTCAAGTGATGTTTTAATAATGTTTCACTTATGACTTTGATATCGAATGAATTACAAATGATTTGGAAACCTTGAGCCTTATGTTATATTATGATATTTATGTCACGAGCCGGTTGTCCCACTCTTAAGATCTCCTATGAGCTTTTATGTATTTTGAAATATCTGTTTTACTTAGCTTGCATACTCGATACATTCCATGTACTGGACGCATACTCCATGCTATATCATTTTATGATATAGGCTCCAATCTTCAGATCCAGCACTATCAGTAGTTCATCTCGGAGTTTATCATCTAGCTTTTGGTGAGTCCTCATTCTCTGAGGACCATATGTTTCAAATATTGATATTTCTATTAGTTTTCAGTTTTTATGGGTTAGTTGTGGATGTTGTCCCATCAACCCATCAGATACATTAGAGGCTTTCAGACTATATGTAGTACTTGGCTGTTATGTATGTAGTACGTTCTGTTTACCATGTTATTTTATGTTTATGCTTCCACTATGTCATTATGTTAAGTATTCTGCTTTATTAACATTGAGTTAGATGTATTATTCATGCCATGGGTTGACTTAGAGTCTCTCGAGGCTCCTTTTCCCATGTAACGATTTGGGTCTATGTTCGGGTTGTGACAACTAATGTGGTGGCAGATGCTCTAAGTAGGCTTTCCCTGGAGAGCGTATCTCATGTAGACGAGGAAAGGAAAGAGTTAGTCAAGGATGTGCACCAACTTGTATGACTAGGAGTTCGTCTAGTTGATTCGACGGATGGCGGTGTCGTTGTTCAGAATGGATCAGAATCATCTTTGGTGACCGATGCTAAGGCTAGAGAAGATGAGGATCCCATTTTGGTGAATTTTAAGGAAGAGGTTCAGAATCAGATGGTCGAGGTTTTCTCCCAAGGGGGAGATGGTCTGCTCCGATATCATGGTTATTTTGTGTGTATCGGATGTTGGTGACTTGAGGGAGTGGATGTTGAGTGAACCTCGTGGTTCTAGATACTCTGTACATCCAGGTGACACCAAGATGTACCGTGACCAACGGAAAGTCTATTAGTGGAATGGAATGAAGAAGGATATAATGGAGTTTGTGGCTAAGTGTCCGAATTGTCAGCAGGTGAAGGTTGAGCACCAGAGACCAGGAGGTGTACTTCAAGACATTGGTATTCCTACTTGGAAGTTGGAGGAGATCAATATGGAATTCATCACAAGGATGCCTCGCACACGTCGATAGTATGACTCCATTTGGGTGGTTGTGGACAGGTTGACTAAGGCAGCTTACTTCTTACCGATAAAAACTACCGATTCAGTAGAGAATTATGCTAAGATATACATTCGGGAGCTAGTTCGGTTTTATGAAGTGCACTTATCCATCATATCAGATAGAGGTACTCAGTTTACCTCCCAGTTTTAGAAGTCATTTAAAAAGGGACTCGGTACTCAAGTCAAGCTTAGCACAACATTTCACCCACAGATAGATGGTTAGGCCGAGCGGACCATCCAGACTCTTGAGGACATTTTGAGAGCGTGTATGATTGATTTCAACGATAGTTGGGATGATCATTTTCCTCTCATTGAGTTTGCACATAGCAACAACTACCACTCCAGCATTTAGATGGCTCCATTTGAGGCTCTTTATGGGCGGAGATGTAGATCAACTATTGGTTGCTTTGAAGTCAGTGAAGCTATAATGATGGGACCAGATTCAATCCATGAGGCTATGGACGAAGTTCATCTTATAAAGGACAGGTTGAAAATAGATCAGAGTCGCCAAAAGTCCTATGCGGATGTGAGGAGGAGAGAGCTTGATTTTGAAGTTGACGATTGGCTGTTTCTGAAAGTATCCCCCATGAAGAGAGTGATGAGGTTTGGAAAGAAAGGGAAACTCAGTCCCCATTATGTTTGGTCCGTACCAGATTGTGAAATGGGTTGGCAAGGTAGCCTATGAGTTGGAGTTTCCCTTAGAATTAGCTTCAGTTCATCAAGTTTTCCATGTATCACTCTTAAAGAAGTGTTTGGGTGATCAAACTCTGTTTATTCCGATGGACAGTGTCGGTGTGAGAGATAGCCTTAGTAATGAGGAGGTTCCGGTAGAAATACTTGATCGTCAGGTTCGAAAGCTAAGGAACAAAGAAGTAGTTGCAGTCAAGGTTTTATGGAGGAATCAACATATTTAGCGAGCTATGTGGGAAGCCGAAGCAGATATGATGGCTAAATACTCGCATCTATTCCCTTTCAGCTAAGTTTCATCCTGAGGTATCAGTTTCCTCCTTAGTATTCTATTCAGTTTCATGTTCAGCTCGTGTGCCCCCGTTTCTTTCTTTTCAATGAATGTATGTGTGATTAAGGATTTCAGTTCAGTCATGTATTTCAAATCAGAGTCAGTCACTCCGTCAGTTTTCAACATGTAGGTTCATTATTTGAGTATGATGATTGCATTTCTCTGCTTTTCAGTATGATTTTCAACATTCGAGGATGAATGTTCCAAAGTGGGAGATATTGTAATACCCAAAAATCCCTAAGATTAGACCCGAGAGTTGAAACGGAGAAAATGAATTTTCCGCACAGGTCATAGGATGAGTCGTCCCATGACCCATGGGGTGCACCACGAGTCGTGGAGTGACTAATTGGGAGGGGGTTCAGTCTTGGTTGAAATTTTAGTTTCGGGGTGACCGCGGATGTGACCACGAGTCGTGGTCAGCACCACGACTCATTATGTCTATCGTGGCCAAGGGATGCTTGTAAGATGAGAAGTTCCGGTAGTGGTAGTAACGGGTTGGTCATCATGGGTTGTTGGGTACAACACGAGTCGTGGCGTCTCTCGTGGTAATCCTTAGATGAAAAATGGTAGTGTTAATGACGACAGGCAGACGACGAGTCGTGCCCTAGGCCACGATTCGTCCAGTCCCTAGTTGGGACTAGCAGTGTGTATTTTTCTGCGAATTTATTTAGGGCTTTTCCATAATTTCTAAGTTCCTAAGGCCTAAACTACATCATTTTAAGCTCAGAATAGTGTGGTTTAATAAGTGTTAATTCATTCTAGCCTATTCTAATTCATGCATGCAATCTTAGAGGTTTAAGGGGTGACCAACCTATCCTGTTCAAGGTTCTTCCTCAAATTCTCATTGGACAATCAAGGAAGTTGTTAAATCAGATCTCTTCATGTATGTAAGGCTATGAATGGGTGCAATAGACCACATCCATGCCCAATTCTCACTCAATTCATGAAAATTCTAATTGTTGAATATACGGGGTTTTTACCCAACATGTGAATTTCCTAAGTTTGAATCATGGGTATGATCTAAGCATGTTTCTAATGTTGAATTATGATTAATGGGTAGATTTTACAATGTTTTCAATTATAAATTATTTTTTCAAGTTTTATAAATTATGATGCCCATCCATGAAATTTCATGAAAGTCGAGATCTATGATATATGTGTTCAAACATGATGAGATGTTCATGAAGAACGTATGATTTCGAATTACCCATGTATATGTTCATGTTTTAGAATGATCAATTCTATTTCAAGCATGTTTAAGTATTGGTAAAGCCCATATGGTCAAGTATGTTTCATGATTTATCTAAATTTCATGTATTAGCTTATCACGTGGATTTTGGAGTCTAGACTCACACTATTTTCAACTTGTGGTACGGTTTGAGCCAAGGCTCCTCATGTTATGATTTTAGATTTATATATGCATGTTATAAGTTAGCTTCATCGTTAGATGATGGTTCTACTTCGTTGAAAAACGATGGAGAGCATATGCATGTTTTTGGGAGTAGTGTCTAGCACCGAGTAGGCTAAGGGTCAGTCAACCCTGTGCCTTAGAACTATTCACCAACATAGGTTTACATATATCTTTTGGGACCTCCCTTGGAGCTTCCCCTGCCCCCAAGGGGCCTTGAGCTTGATATCGATATCATGGTAGCATCCTTAGCCCTGACAAGGCTTTGGATGGCTCTGGTCACTTGAGTGTGATAGTCGGGACCACGTAAGCTCTATCGTAGTAATTTCGGTTATATGACAAGTCTCCCATTGTTCCTCATTATTTTAGTTATGCACGTTCATCAATCATGATATTATGATTTCAGCAGGTTTGGCCCAATGTTCAGTTTTACTTATGATTATCAGTTTTCAGCTTTGGGTCATTCGATTCAGTTACAATATTAAGTTATGTTCAGGTCATGATTTAAAAAATAGCATGCAAGTCCTGTTCTCAGAAACTTGGAGCCTCTCGGGATTCTTTGTCTCGTGTCTCGATCCAGGACTATGGTCAGGTCAGGACACTAAGGTGTTTCCTTATACCTAAAATCATTTCAAACTTAGACCACAAGTCTAAGGTGTTAAAATATCTCAAATCATGATTGAAACAACGATTTTCCTCATCATACCATGGACCCTTTTGGGGTGTACCCCAATTAGTGAAAAGGGAAAGAGTGTCAACTTCACATATTCATTGAAGACATTCTGATAGTGAAAATTTTCGCTTAGCTCAACAAATGTGACTAAGTGCTTATGTGTGTCTTCATGTGGTTTACCCTGATACTGGCATGTATTCAACAGTACCCGCACTATACCTTATTTTAGTTCAAAATTTCCTGTGATCTCAGGCTTGACAATAGCCTTTGATGCATTCTCAAGGCTAGGCCTGACAAAGTTTAACACCGGAATCCTCGTAGGTGCTACCTCACGAGCCAATCTTGCATCCTTGTTCTCTACAAGGTTAGGATTACGAATTTCTTCGGCCATTTGTCTCTGCTCATACATCAGTTACATATTAGAGGTGAATACATCTCTAACACCGCTTTTCAATCAAGATATGGGCACTACGAATTCTTAGTAATGCCTTTTGGGCTAACAAATGCACCCGCATCATTTATGGACATGATGAATAGAGTGTTCAAGTCATATTTGGACAAATTTTGATCGTGTTTATCGATGATATCCTTGTGTACTCTAAAACATATGATGGTTCATGAAAAACACTTGAGGATAGTGTTATAGGCACTTCGAGAACATAAATTATATGCTAAAGTCTCCAAGTGTAAATTTTGGTTGAACCAAGTTGCCTTCCTAGGTTATATTGTATCTGATGAAGGAATCTTAGTTGATCCAAAGAAAGTGGAAGCAGTAAAGAAGTGGCCAAGGCCAACTACCGTGACTGAGATATGAAGATTCTTGGATCTCGTGGGCTATAATAGGTTTTTTTGCCATTTGTCTCTGCACTTGGAGTATTCTCTCAATATTAGGATCAAGCGGAATCTAGAGATGGCCTTGACTTCGAGTATCTGGCATACACTAATCTATGAATTGAGGATCACCAAAACAAAGAAAACAAATATAAACTGCACAACTAAATAAAAACTCAAACTAGAAAACAATTTGTGCCAAGTCCGTGAGAACGACGCCAGGAACTTGATGCGTCCAAATGCACATGCAAGTATACACGATCATTAAGTAATATAAAATGGTTAAGTCCAGATATTGTACCTACAAGGACTTGTTAGATTGTTTGTCCAATTTAAACTCTTATTCAAACTATTAAATAAAAAAGGAATTAATCTTGGTGGGTTGTTTATACTACTAAATAAACAAATTAAAGACTTAAGAGAAAGCATAATTGGTTGGTTGGTTCTCAGATAATATAAAAGATCTAGGGTCTTGGCAATTAATCCAGTTGAAGTATCAAATTACTATACTTATTTGTTTTCCTGAGTTACAAGTTGCTAGTTGATATTACTTAATTGAGCATAATCCCTAATAACTCTAAGACTACGCCTATATCTCTATATCTCTATGGTCGTAGGAAAATAGTGAAGTGCATGTAACATTTCATCTGTATCAACTTAGCAAGGCTAATGGGTATATTCCTATATACATTAGTGAATTACTCTCCTTTCCCTATAAGGTTCACAAACAAAACATATTTGTTCTTATTGCCCTCACAATTCCCTTTACCAAGTTAAATATAGTGCTTAACTATTTCATTAAATAATCAAACAATTCAGCGTAAGAAAAAATAAATAACTCAATAGCGGAAAGCTTTAATAAATATGAACAACAATCAACATTCAACCTTCATGTTCATGCCAAAACCCTAGAACTAAAATGTTTAAATACTCTTGGTTCCAAAAAGATTGAGGGCATTCATGAGTTTATAAGAGAAAATTGCTGAAAAGTTAAGAGAAGTAACCCATAGAGAAACTCACCGTCCCTTTCTCTCCTCTCAAATTTCGTCCAACCCTAGTCAAGAATAATAATGAATACCGTCAAAAATTTCTTAGGCTTTGTTTATATAGTAAATGGAAAAAGACCCCCTTAGTCCTACTTAATTTTGGGTTAAACATTACAAATATCGGGTTCTCTGAATGGCCCTGGTGCGCCACGCCGCTATAGCACCAGCCTATTGACATTTCATTTTTCTAAGTTTAGGTTCTGGTGTTCCACACCACCTAATACGCCAAGGTGTTAGAAAAAACTCTGCTACATCTGCACTTGGCGTGCCATGCCAGCTATCTTGCTAGAGTGTTAGAAATTTTCTTCTAAAGTTTGTGGCCAGGCGCGCCATGCCAGCTAATGCACCAACTTATGGACTTGTATTTCTCTGATGTTTGGGCTCTGGTGCACCATGCCAGCCAATGCACCAGCTTCATTTTTTCTAAGAACACCTCTACATATAGTAACCTTACTAGGTTGGGGTCGGTCCTACATAAAATAGTAAAGAAATATAAGTTAATGATGAGTAAGTCGACCAATAGTAAATATCTCGGAAGGAGGGCTGCAAATAAAAGAAAAATTAGTCTTAAAAAATGATTAAGTTGTTATCAAATTGATGAGACGAAACTAGAATTGTATTCCCCATGATTTCATAACGTAGTAGGCTTATTTTATTAGTGATTTGTCCTAGTGAATTTTTTTTAAGACTGACGATTAACATTTAATGTATCTCGACCTACGTAGATAAATTTCACCTAAATCCTCCCAGAATTTAGGTGTGTATATTTTTCCCTCGCCAGAAGTCTTCGATTAACTATCCTCGGTTAAAGCTCAAGTTAAATAGATGAGGGTTGGTAGCCTCAAATTTCCATTGTAATTCCCTTTTCCTAACTTCAACCTCTTTGGTCGAGCAAGTTGAAGATACAGGCACATTTCAATGTTTGCAACCAGAAAAACTCATTAAATTGAAGAGAATCACAATCCAGTCAATTCACCATTCAAGAATCACTTTTTATTTTGCATATTTCCGTTAATCCATCATGGTTCCGACAACCCTAGCTCAAAAGATTTAGCCACTCAAGTTTGAAAAAATAATAACATAAGATTATGAAGAAGTCATAATGAAATACTTATAATAATAGGAAATAGTTTAACAAGTCTCTAAAGATAATTAGAATCACAAGAACTTGATGAATTCTTAAATAATATGGAATAATGTTTTCCATACTAACAACAATTCAGTCCAAGAAAAAGTGGTGAATATGAGTTTATAACAAGATTCCACAATATTTGACTCTAAATTGCACGTTGTATATCAAAGAATCTCTTAAGAAGGGGTAAATATAGTAGTACATTAAGGCTTCACTGTTCCTGATTGGATTGTGATTGGGTTTTGCAGCTTTTGTTCCTACTTGAACTGGGATTGGACTTTTACAGATTTTGAGTCGGCCAACACTGCTATGTGCCACGCCTCTCCCTGAACCAGAATTGTGCTACGTCGCGCCATTGGGAGCATAGTTCTGCCTGCACGATGCCATCTTCTATTATGCTTTGGCACTTGCTCCTTTTGAGTTTGTCTTGTCAACCCTTTCTTATTTAAGCCACAAATAAGTCCAAATCCGTCATTTTAAACCTGCAAATATCTAACCATGTGCATTAGCTCTTTTTCACAAATATCATATAAAATCAAAGAAAACACACATAATTTATTCTCAAAACATAGATAAACATGGGAAAATATGGTTAATAGCTGCATAAATACTCCCTACATCAAGATCCAAGTTCATCAATTGAAGATTTCTTCTAAAATTTCAAATTCCATTTGTGAGAATGTCTAATTACTTTCTTTCTCTTCTTCTTCTTGATATGGGTAACTAATCCCAGATCTAGAATTATGAATCCAATGGATTATGAACCTTAATGATCTCAATTTGATAAAATTGAGTTTGAGCATATGAACATTTGATTGATAATTGTTTTGTAGTGTATGATGGAAGTCGCTCAATCCTACCCAATTACCTTTGTAAAGCTTGAAAGAGAAAATTTAGGTTGGGTTAGTGATCATGCCTAAATTACACCTCATAATTGAAGTAAAAAGCGGTAGTTTTCAAATGTAGTAACCCAAATAATGTATTAATAGTGATTAAATTAACCTATAGTCAATATTTCAGAAGGGGGGTTACAGATAAAAAGAAAAAGTAATCTTAAACTATGTTTGAGTTGTTTATCAAACTAGTGAGGCAAAACTAGGATTGTGTTTCCCATGACATCATAATGTAGTAGGCTTATTTTATTAGTGATCTATCTTGGTGAATTTGATATAAGACTAACGATTATGTTCACGTAATGTCTCTTGACCTACATAGATGTATTTCACCTAAATCCTCTCTGACTTTAGGTGTGTATATTTTTCCTTTACTATAAGTCTTGATTTAACTATCCTCGGTTCGAGCTCAAGTTAATTTGATAAGGGTTGGTAGCCTCAAATTATTACTATTATTCTCTTTTACTAACTTCAACCTCCTTGGCCAGGCAAGGTGAATATATAGGAAATTAATTATTAACATGAAGAGAATAATAGTACACTCAATTCACCTTTCAAGAATCAGTATTTTATTTTTTCCTACTTCCATTAATCCATCATGGTTCCTACAACCCTAGCTTAAGAGATTTAGCCACTCAGCTTAAGAGATTTAGCCGCTCATGTTTATAGAAATAATAATATAAGATGTAGAAGAAATCATAATGAAATACTAACTATAATATGAAATTGTTTAGCAAATCTCCAAAGTTAAATTAAATAACAAGAACTTGATGAATTCTCCAACATATACTCAACTAAGTTGCACTAAATTTCACGATGTTTGTAATACAAAGTGAAAAATATGAAAATGAAACCTAAAACATGTTAACAAGGGGTTTATATAGTAGTAGATTAAGCCTTCATCGTTCCTTCTTACATTAGAGTTGGGTTTTATAGCTTCTGTTCCTAGTCAAACTGGGATTTGACTTGGCTGGCTGTCATACCTGCCCTCGCCATGCCTATAGCGCCATAGGTATTGAGAAACGCACTGATTGGTATGCTTGATTAGCAGGTGCGGAACACAAGCCCTTGTCATGTCCTGTCGGTGCGATGCCAACTTCTATCACACTTGTTTCGTAAACCCCAGTTTGCCATACTTGCTCTTTTCAGCCACAATTAAGCCAATATCCATCACTTTAATACCTAAAAACATATAATCATGTGCATTATCTCTTTTCCATGTAAATCACATAAAACATATGAAAACACACACAATTTGTTGTCAAAACATAGGTAAGTATGGGCAAAGTATTGGTAATAAATGCGTAAATATGCCCTACATCACCAACTCACACTTAAACTATTATTCTTCCTTGAATAATCTAGAACATCCCTTCTCGAATTAAATCACAAAATTCACCCTATGAACAGGTATACTTATACTTAGAATCATTAGACATATCAATCAAGTTCCAACAACTCACTCAACATTCATATACGATAAACATTCAATGATCATAAGTTGAAATCACTTAGCTTCTAGAACTAACTCAACAATATATATTTGGGACAACATGAATCATATGTAGTTTAGCAACAAAAGTTGTAAAACCCAAAAGTCTCCAAGATCAGACCTGAAGGTTGAAACAGAGAAAATATGAAAATCTGCACCAGGTATCAGAATGAGTCATTCAGTGACAAGTCAAGTAACTTGACGGGTCGTTAAGTGACCCGTTAGGTGTGCAATAATGGGAAAAAATATCAGTTCTAGGAGATTTGATGGATGGGGCGATGAGTCGTTAAGTCACCCCACATTTTGTTGGTTATCCATTGGGTGTGCGATGTTGGAGAAAGGTCAAAATTCAGATGTCCTGACTAATTGTAACAACGAGTTGTTGAGTCACCTAATAGTTCATTAAGTGGCCCGTTAAGGGTGAAGCTTGGTTGGAAAATCGAGATTTAGAGGTTCATGATGAGTGGTTAAGTAATTCACTAAGTGTAATGATGAATCTTTAAGTGGGGGCATCAATCAGAAAGTTGGAATTTTGGCGAGTGTCAACGAGAAGACTTGACGAGCTGTTAAGTGACTTAACGAGTCGTTAGGTCACTCAATGGGACAGGCATTGGCGTTTTTTCAATAAGATCATTAAGGGTGTTTTCATAATTCGTAAGTTTCTAACTCCTAAACTACATCATTTTAAGATTACTAAAGAGTGTTTTAAGAGGGTTTAACCAAGCCTAAGTCATTATGCTCTCATAATTTAATTGAATTTGAAATCCTCTTCCAAGATCAAGCTAGGGTTCCTCACAAAATTCACTCTCAACCCTCTTGGGTTTCAAGGACTAGCTTAGAAATCGTGTTACCCGGGTATGTATGACAATGAATGGGGTATTTCTTCCACCCTCATGCCCAATTTCTCATCTAATTCACAAATTCAAGTCTCCAATTAAGTTTATTGAAATCCTAGGGTTTTAACCCAATTCTATGTAAATATTTATGCTATGTCTATGTGTTCAATTCCCTCATGTTTTAATGAATGATCTAAGATTATTGGGGAAGATTGTTATTCTCAATTTGATTATCAATTCATGTTTTCAAGTTTTATGAAAATTATGCCCTACCATGCATGATTTATGAAACTAAGCTTATGAGTCTATGATTTCAACCACGATGAGTTATCTAGTATGCATGAATATTTTTGAATTCTTAACTTATGATTCCATGATTTTGAATTATGAAGTCTATTTCAAGTATATATGATTTCATGACTTGGGGAAGCCAATAAAAAGTTAAGTATGCTTATCATGATTTTGGCCAAGGCTTACAAGATCATTTTATGAAATGTTTCGGAGTTAAGACTCCTAGTTATTCATATTTAACCTATGTTCTGAGAATACAATTATATGAGCAATATGCATGTTTTGAGAGTAATGTCTAGCACCGAGTAGGCCAGGGATTCTGAGGATCCCGGTCTTTGAACTACGCACCAATGTAGGATATATTTTATTGGGACCTCTCAAGAGAGTGCTTCCCCGGCCCGAGGGCACACCCATGATATTACACCTCATTCGTCTTTTGCTCTGGAAAGTCTTAGGATGGCTCTTCGCCATGTGGGAAAGACGTGAAATCATCATGCGCTCATACATGATGGTTGCCAATTATGACGAGTCTCCCATTATTTTCCTCATGATTTCAGTTACTCATGTTCAAGGCTCATGATATTCTGTTTTATAGAATATTTGACCCATTAATCAGTTTATAAGTTTTCATTTATGATTGCAAGCACGACAATTTATATGATTTCCACTTCTAAACTTTGGGTTATTATGTTTAGAATATGATGAATAGCTTATGAATATTTATATGTCAAATTTATGGCTTTTAGCATGCAATTCTTACTCTCATGAGCTTTTCTTTATTTATATTCATGATTTCAACTAGAGTTTTTTCAAGCATGTTTTACTTACCTTATATACTCAAAACATTTAAAGTACTGACCGCATACTCTATGCTATATCATCTCATGATATAGGTTTGGGTGATCTAGCTCAGTCTCACTGATAGCTCGCTCCCGATCAGTTTAGTCCTATTCTCGCTTGTGTGAGTCCTTATCGTCCAGGGACATTATCAGTTCTATGTTTTCATCAGGACTTTCAGTTTTATACCTAGTGAGATAGTTGGGGGTTTTTTCCCATCAACTCGTTATAGTAGTAGAGGCTTTTCAGACTATAGTGTATAGACAAGATTATCATTGTTGAGTTGTGCTTACGCTTTTGCCCTTATGAGATGCAGACTTTAGCTTATGCCATATTTATGCTCATGTTAATTTCCTCTTGACTATGCTCTTAAATAATGCTATGTATGTACCATGGGTTAGCTTGGAGCCATTCGTAGTTCTAGGTCCCGTGTCTTAGTCCCGTGTCACGATCCGATTCTATACCCTGGACGAGAAACGGTACTTGGAGTCATAAGTAACCCCAAGCCAAACCATGGTCTATCATAATACTGGTAATTTAAGTAAATCATAGCGGAAGCTTAAATAATAAAACCATTTATGGAAAGCTGAATATAAAAGCTTTTACATCTGAAAGAAAATCTAGAAGTCTGAATCTATGTCTGAAAGCCAACTACAACAGATGAGTTATTGGGACAAGCCCCCAGCTAACTCTAAAGTCTACTGGATGAAAATAACTGAAGAAAATAAACATCATCCTTGAAAGATGAGGAATCACCATAGGTACAACTGATATCACCTACAGAAGATCTGCTAACGGTGTTGAGACTGAGAACCTGCGGCTGTATCATAATACGATACAACATAGAAGATATTCGTCAGTACTTTGAATGTATTGAGTAAGTGGGAGAAAATATAACATAATGAATAAATAACTGAACTGTAATGACATGTAATGACCAACTGAAATGTTGAAACTCAAAAACTGAAATATACTGAAATCATCAAAATGACCCTGTCTAATGGTCATAGACATGCCCTGAGTCTGAGATACTGATCTGAACTAACTATACTGAACTGATCTGAACTGAGTAAATTGAAACTGTTCTGAGATAAGCTCATCTGAGACTGAACTGACTAGTGGGAGAGTCTATAACCGACATGTGACCATGTGAGCTAGACGTGATGTATGATGTATACACCCTATCGCTAGGACCCAATATACCTTGCCAGGGTATAAAGGTATGAACTTGGTGATCACAAGTCTGGGGCCATAAGGACAATAAAATAAGCTATGGTGGCAACGTAGTTCTGGGAACCTGGGTGCATTGGAACTTCGATCTGCTCGATGCTAAGTCCTACTCCCACTGGAATAGTCCTAGACTGACTACTAAGTTGATAGCTTAAAACTGGGGCTCAAGACTAAGTCAGGAATACCTATCTGGAAGTAACCTGAGAGTTTTATCGGACCAGATTCTATAACTGGTGTTCTAAGACTGGCTAGAGCTGCTTATCTAGAAGCATCATAACCGTCTAAAGAACAAACTGAAATCTGAAGCTGGGGATTCTAAGACTGGTCATAGATGCTTATATAGAAGTGTCATAACCATCTAAAGAACCACTAAATCTAATATCTGAGTCTGATAACTAATAACTGGCAGGCACCACCGACACCTCAAGAAAAGACTGTAGTTAAACTGATCAGCTGACGTTTTTGGACAATACTGAGTATGCTAATAATCTAACTGAGACTGGACTAACATGCACTGAAATTTCAGTATATACTAATAATACCGGAATTTCAAAACTGATAGAATAAAGACACAGGGAAAATTAGACCAACATGCAAGATTTTAATTTACTGAAACTGAGAAACTAGTGCTAAATCATTCAACTAGATGCTAGTTTCACAAAATTTCTAGAAATTGGGAATAATAAAGAAGTTAACATCATGAATAATATTCCACTTGAAATCTTAATGAATTTTGTCTACAAACTTTCTACGTTTCGAATCCACAGGGTTGTAACTGATAGAAGAGTTAGAGAAGAGTTTTGAAGACACAAGGGAAGAACAATTTCCTTGTTGAATTTCCACATACCTAGTGAAGTAATTCTAGAGAAGATCCCTTGAGAATTATGAGAAGAAGTTGACTGCACTAGTTCTTGCTCTGAGACTTTCTGAGGGGACTTTTTACAATATGATTTACTAAGGGGATGAGAGGGGTAAAGCAATCATCAATTACCCCTCTAAATTCCTTTAAAATAACCCAAAACGACATAGTTTAGGGATTAAAAAGGTGGGAATTAAAAAAATATCCCTGGGGAAAAACCTAAAAAAATTGCTGACAGGGGATCAACGGGTCACTCAACGAGTCATTAATTGAGACCACGACTTTTTGGGACCAGTTGTTGGTCCTACTGCCTGGGTTCTGGGCTCACTGGAATTGACAACGGGAGATACAATGACTCATTCGGAGAACCAACGGGTTGTTGGTTCCTTCCGTGGTCACTGGACGAGAAAACAAGGAGGCCTGACAACGGGAAACACAATCACTCGTTGTTGGACCCAAAGGATCGTTATGTCCAGTCGTTACCTTCACTGGAACAGGTCTAAGGATTACTGAACTTGACACAATGGGTGGTCATAATGACTCATTGTAGGATACAATGCGTCGTTGTTTCCACTCGTTATCACTAAAGGTAGTTTCTAGGACTCTCAACCAAAGACTCACACCACGAGTCGTTGTATCACACGACGACTCATTGGTTGAATCGTGGGGTCCTGGAAGAAGGACTTCTAAGACGGGGACCAACAAGTGACAGGAAGACTCGTTGTTCCTCACAACTGGCCATTCCATATCCCGTTGGATCTTGAAGGACCAAACATGGATGACCACGATTGACACAACGAGTCATTGGAGCTGACCACAACTCGTTGTCTCAGTCGTTATAAGGCAACTTTTCTGGTTTTTTCTTTTTGATTTTTCTTGCAAGGTTTGAGTTTGGTCTAGGAAAGTCTTGGAGTGTTACATCCGGAGCAGCTCATGTAGTGAAAACTTGGCATCAGAGAAAAAGTTTAGGTGTGTACTAGGGTCTTTCAAATCCGCATTAAGTAGAGTTTTTTCCATGGGTGCAAGGTGCGCCACACTTATGGGGAAGAGGCTACAAGATGTTTTAGGAGATTTCCCTTCTTTCATCATCTACGTGGTACGATGAACTACCTCTCTATTCCTCTAATTCGTGCTATACGGTTTTGTAGAAATATGCCTCTACGCTGAGTCAATGGTATAAGAAATGACAAAGGAAATGGTCATGGCAATGGCAATGGAGATGGGCATCAGCCAGCCCCATTAGCTCTAGCGGATCCCTTCCTAAGCAGGTTACACATGCAGAGTTTAGGACAACATTTCAAATGTTAGCACAGGCCATGACAGCTCAGTTCAACCAGCAGGCAGTGTCCAATGTTCCCCAGAATGGGAATGCAGCAGCAGTGAGATTGTGGGGTAGTGATCGTGGGCATAATTGCTTGCCCAAGTGCTATTTTGTAGCTTAATTTAGTCATGTTGTCTAATGATACACTTACATTCTTATGCGATTTTGTGTAAATTTGGGTATGCACTAACCAACATGATTAGCCCTTGTTTTGTAGGTGTAAGATGCGTACGAGGGAACAAATAATGATGGGTGAAGTGAAGGAATGGAGTTGGAAGTGAATTGCAAAAGATGTCAAGGAAACATGCCATGGCAAGGCTGGCCGTGCCAGGAAGCGTGCTACGCTGTGCGTGTGTCGCGCCCAGCACCATGCTACGCCAAGGCCATGCGCGTGAAATGTTGTCTTCCAAGGCTCCTACGTGCCAGCGTCCATGCCACGCTAGGCGCTGTTGCGTGTCGCAGGTCGTGTCACGCTGGCCATCGCGCAGGACTAGCACCGTGCCACGCTGGCTGCCTCGCCATGCCTCGGCCAAGCAACATTCAAGTGCAAATTCCAGTGGAACTCTACATTACCTCTATGGCATGGAGGCAAATTGGTGCATTCACCTCCGTGCCATGAAGCCATTTCATGACAGGCCACAAATGCAAATATCCTATTTATTATAAATTAAATCCTTAGCTCCTAAAATCATTTTTCACGAAATATTTTCTGAAAACCGTAGAGGAGCGAAGGGAGAAGTGAAGAACTCACCTAGGGTTCACTAATTTTATATTCTCTTTTATCTAATCTTGTAAGTACTCTACTTTAAGGATGTTTTTAAGTTATTGTACGAACATGAGTGGCTAAAACCCTTCCCCTAGGGTTGAGGCCACATGTTATGATTGTAATGCATGAATTCATTTTGGTTTGAGTTGTTAATTATTGTTTTGTCTTACATTCTTGATTATTGTTATTTATGCTTGATCACCATAAAAACATACATGTTAATCTAGGTAAAATCTTGCAAGAGTAAACCTAGGCCAGAACAAGAGAATGTAGGGAGTAAGTTCTTATCTTACGATAGGATTCGCGATTAGGATAGAAATTATGTTTAATTCGCCTTGCTTGATTGATAAAATGGGATGATAGCAAGACACCGTCTTAGAATTATAACTCCACCACTCGTAGAAGTAGTTGTGAAGCTAGGTCAGGTTAAATGATTAGAGGTACGAAAGTCCCTAATCAAGAGCACAAACCCCGTAAACCACATCCATGTAGTTGAATTGTCCATGAACTACGATGTCACATCCTCGCTCAACGATGTAGTTGTGAAGCTAGTTTGTCGTGTTTAGAGGATCGATAGACCATGAACATCGCATTTTCCAACTACGTGAGACAACAATTGATAATTTCATATGTGAACCATTACAAAGGGTAGCATTGCATGATTATACGACCTTAGCTCTAGTTGCTTCTTATATCATTTCCGGATATTTTTGTGACTACCCCAAAACTTAATTATAATTTACCGAAAACTTCTCTAATCAACACCTGTGAAGGTTATCTTACACTTGAACTTCATAATATGCTAAGTCGGTCCATTTCCTGTGGGTTCGACATCCGGCTCTTAAAAAGGGCCACTGTACTACTTGTACGACCGCGTACGCTTGCATGTGCATTGGAGAACAACAAGTTTTTGGCACCGTTGCTAGGGAACTGGCGAAGTTTAGTAAATTTTTATCTTTTTGTGTGATTTTTAATTTCCTTAAGTTTTGAGAAACTTGGTCTTAGTCTGATAAATTGCAGGTGACAGGTTGTCCTTATAGAGCTGGCAAGGAATAGAGAGATAGTGGAACCGTTGCTTGAACCTGAGCATCAACTTCATTTATGGAGGAGGGAAGCTCTAGAGCGAAAGATAAAGAGACTTCAGGAGAGGTTACAACAACACCCACCAGTAGGGAAAGCGAAGTTGTTACCTGAAATCATAGCAGACCGACCAGTTCGCGAAGTGGCGATTCTACTAGCGACAAATGTGACCTCTAGTATCCGCAAACCGGAATCTTGAGGGAACTTTGAATTGAAACAGAATATGGTGTAGCTATTGCATTCTAGTGGCCAGTTCACTGGGATGACTCATGAGGACCCACAGAAGCACTTACAGAACTTCCTTTAGATTAGTGACACGTTTGTCCCCACCGGAGTGTCCACAGATTATGTCCGACTTACCCTCTTCCCATTCTCATTATTGGGAGAGGCAAAAAGGTGGTTGAAATATGAGCCACCGAATTCCATAAATTCTTGAGACAATTTGGCAAAGAAGTTCCTCATCAGATTCTTCCCTTCAGGAAAGACTGCTAAACTCAGGAGTGAAATATTAAGCTTCAAGCAGAGGCCGGAGGAGAACTTGTATTTGGCTTGGGAGAGATTCAAATCATTATTAGGAGACTGCCCCCATCATCAGCCGTCTTATGAAGTGCTAGCCCATAGTTTTGTGGAAAGTATAGACCTACACACAAAAATTTTACTAGACACTACATCGGGTGGGCAAGCATTAGAGAAGACTGATGATGAGTTGTACACTTTGTTGAGCAGGATTGCTCAGGGAAATCCAGAATGGCCTGGCGAGTCATCGAGAGGGAGGGGGAAGAGAACAACAGGGCTGATAGAGGTGGATGGTATAAAAGCATTGGCTGCACAGCTAGCATCATTTCATCATTAGATGATGACTCAGTTCAATAAACTGAGTATGAACCAACAACAGGGACAGGTAAATGCAGTTCAGCAAGTTCCTAGTTGATGTGAAATCTATGGAAATAATGGGCACAATGCAGAATCATGCGGGGCCAATCCTGAGTCGGTCAATTTTGTTGGGAATGTTTAGAGAAACATCATAATTTTGGGAACAATCACAACAAGAATTGGCAGATCCACCTGAATTTTTCTTGGTGTGGAAATTAAAGTCAAGGCTACCAGTAACCTCAACAATAGCTGTATCAACAACAGAACAGGAAGAATGGTGTCCAGTTGAGAAAAAATATTGAGGAGACGTTGCAGAAGATTATGGAGACACATGCCCAATTAGAAGAGAATCAGGCAAGGATGGCATCAGATTTGAAAAATCAGCAGTTGGCCACCCGCAATCTAGAGAAGTAGATGGGTCAAATAGCAGCTGCCCACCATACTAGACCGCAGGGAGGATTACTCAGTGACACAGACACAAATCCCCAATAGCTCAACGCCATCAATCTGAGGAGTGGCAGGTAATTGGCTGATGTACCACTGAAAGAGAGGAGAAATGAGGTGCAGACGGAGTTGGTTAGAAAGGAACCATCCACTGACAAGGGAGAGAATCAGAGTGTTGTGCAACAAAATGCACAATCATCATTGCAGCCAACATAGAGACCATCACCACCATTTCCGCAAAGACTCAAAAAGAGCAAGGAGGAGGAATGCGTTAGAAAGTTCTTTGATATTTTCAAAGAACTTCACATAAATTTGCCTTTGCTTGATGTTTTGCAGGGAATGCCCAAGTATGCTAAGTACTTGAAAGATGTGGTGGCCAACAAAGTAAGATTGGTGGATGTTCAGACAGTAGCACTGACTGAGGAGTGCAACCACAGGGTAATGAGCAAGACACCTAAAAAGCTTAAAGATCCAGGGAGCTTTACCCTCCCTATAAAAATTGGTAAAGCTAAGGTGATAAGAGCTCTATGTGATTTAGGGGCAGCAGTTAATCTAATGCCCCTATCTTTGTTTAACACCTTGGGGTTGGGTCAATCGAGACCAACATGATTGATGCTGCAGTTGGCAAACAAGTTGCAAGTGCCACCTGATGGAATAATTGAGGACCTTCTCATAAAAGTGAGTAAGTTCATCATAACCGCTGATTTCATTATATTGGATTCTCAAGTTGATGATAAGGTACCCGTGATCATGGGACGTCCATTCTTGGTCACTGGAGGAGCGATTATTAATGTAAGAGCAGGGACCTTGAAAATGAGGGTCGATGATGAAGAAGAACTCTTCCGGGTCTATCAAGGGATTAACCCACCCACCCATTACAGAGACCTTTGCAAGGTCAGTGTGTTATCACAGGCTAAGGGTGGGGTAGTAGACTCCATAAGTCCACGTCCAAAGGAGATGATTACTTTTCAGCTCGAATTTGGTGGAGGGATTCCGTTTGAGAAGGAGTTGGAGGAAGAGAGGGACAGAGTGGCGGCTGTTCCCTTGGAAAACAAAAAGAGAAGAAAATGGTTCTCAAAAGGGAACACGAGTATGAGGATGTCCTAAAAAGGATAGTCAACGTCGTGCCACGACGTAAAATTAGGCGCTGCTTGGGAGGCAACCCAAGGGTACCACATGTACAATGTTAATTTCTTTCATTTGTGTGGATTTTGTTTATTTTCATCTTGTTGTTGTTTTTGGTGGAGAAATAAGCACAGATGGAGGGGAAGTCTGAGTACCCTTGGAGTAGGAAGCTAAGAAGCAAGAAAGAGGGAAAGTGTGGGGTCGAATACCCACTTGTTCAAAATGAAGATAAACGTGCAGTTAGCTAGGCCTAGAGGCCCCAGGGAGTATTTCTCACCCTTTTTGAATTTTAATTGGATGCTTTGGGAACATAGAATTATTCAAGTTTGGGGTGAGGGAAATTTCAAAATTTTGTGATTAATGATTTCGGGTGAATTTAGTGCTTGATAGGTATTGGTTTGAGGAAAATTTTTGAGTTGAGCATGATTCCCCACCCGTTGCTTTTTCTTTTCGGTTCTTTTCCGACGGGGGGCACTTTGAACTGAAGAATAAAAGTTTTCTTTGTCTGTACATAGTTTTTTATAGTCATAGTTAAGGACTATACCTGACGATGGATGGATGATGACCATCTTGAGGGAAAATTAGTCAATAGGTTTTGGTTTTTGAACCCATAGCTAATTGATGGCTTGATGTTCTTGTTATGTGCTATACATGATTGTGAGATACAAGTGTGGTTAGTGTTGAAGCATGTAAGAAGTTGTATAACTCTGTTTGAGACACCTAGGCTCTTGAATGTGACTCTATGTGCTTAAAGCATAATTTTGAATTTTTGTGATTAGCTGAGTTAAGAGTTTGCTAAATTTGTCTTGAATTGAGCATATGCTTTGTGTGTAAGGTTTTCGAATATTCCATGCTATTGTGTAGTGTCTAGAACTTGCCTGGTGTGTATACAAAATGAAATGACGAATGCCGATTGCAGGAGATAATTTAGGCATTTCTTTGAATGAGCCTAATTTTTATCCCTCGCTTTACCTACCTTGAATGTCTAATCCTAGTTAGCCCCATTGAGCTTTAAGCCTATTCTTTGATAGCTGCAACATAAGCTTAATCCTTTTCTTTCAATAGCCTTGAAGTTTATCCAAAACTCCTAAGCGCTTATGTGAAAAATCTAAAAGAGTAAAGGAGTGAGAATCGTGAAAAAGAAGGAAAAGTAACGGTTGTGGAATTTGAGGAAAAGATTAGAGGTGCACTTGTTTGAAAATGCTTGAGTATTGGTAGGGAGTAAGAAAACAAATGAATGAAAAAGTTGCTTAAGTACTCCTTAATTATAAGCTAAGTGTGCTTAAAGAAATGGGAAACAGAAGTGGAAATTTAAGATTGAAAAGAATGAAGGGGAAGTAAGAGAAGAGATGTCCGTAATGAATGTGTGATGTATTAAAAGCGCTTGGGGAAGATAGCCACTATTACTGGCCAGAATATTACCTACCCATCCCTTAGCTTACATTACGACCCGATAAGTCCTACTTGATCTTACATTCAAACATTCCTAAATTAGTGGAGTAAAACACTAAGGGAAAGCTTATCGGTTAATACACGTGGCATGTGAAGTCTTTGTGAGAGAGCTTAATTCTTATCCATATACCCATACATGTTATAATTTGAAAATTTATGAGTAAGAATGGGTAACTCTCTTGTTGTGAGGGAACATGTTTAATGAAGGATAAAATTCATGTAGGATTTCTTGATCAGTTGATTTGCATGAGTTTGTTGAGATTGAGAGTCGATTTTTGAGGTGAGGAAGTCTTGACATAGTATATTTTCTTTTGATGGTTACATCATTCATGCAATATTTAACTTGCTATCTAAAACTTCGTTGCAGCCGTAACTTGAACTGTGTTGTTCAAATTATCTATGTGGGAGTCTTCATGTGCATGACATGTAAAAGAGTTGTTCGAGGACGAACAAGGCTTTAAGTGTGGGGTAGTGATCGTGGGCATAATTTCTTGCCCAAGTGCTATTTTATAGCTTAATTTAGTCATGTTGTCTAATTATACACTTACATTCTTATGCGATTTTGTGTAAATTTGGGTATGCACTAACCAACATGATTAACCCTTGTTTTTTAGGTGTAAGATGCATATGAGGGACTAAATAATGATGGGTAAAGTGAAGGAAAGGAGTTGGAAGTGAATTTGCAAAAGATTGCAAGGAAACATGCAATGGAAAGGCTGGTCGTGCCAGGCAGCGTGCCACGCTGTGCGTGTCCCGCACCCAGCACTGTGCCACAACAAGGCCATGCGCAAGAAATGCTGCCTTCCAAGGCGCCTGCGCACCAGCGTCGCAGGCCGTGTCACACTGGTCGTCGCGTAGGACAAGCGTCGTGCCACACTGGCTATCGCCCCATGCCTCGGCCAAGCAACATTCAAGTGCCAATTCCAGTGGACCTCCTCGTTACCTCTATGGCACGGAGGCAAATTGGTACATTCACCTCTGTTCCATGGAGTCATTTCATGAAAGGCAAAAAATTGCAAATTTCCTATTTAGTATAAATTAAACCCTTAGCTCCTAAATTCATTTTTCACGAAATATTTTCTGAAAACCATAGAGGAGCTAAGGGAGAAGTGAACAACTCACCTAGGCTTCACTAATTTTACATTCTCTTTTACCTATTCTTGTAAGTACTCTACTTTAACCATGTTTTTAAGTTATTGTATGAACATGAGTGGCTAAAACCCTTCCCCTAGGGTTGAGGCCACGTGATATGATTGTAATGCATGAATTCGTTTTGGTTTGAGTTGTTAATTGTTGTTTTGTCTTACATTCTTTATGATGGTTGTTTTTATGCTTGATCACCATAAAAATATATATGTTAATCTAGGTAAAAGCTTGCGAGAGTAACCCTATGCTAGAACAAGAGAATGTAGGGAGCAAGTTCTTATCTTACGATAGGATTCGCGATTAGGATAGAAATTATATTTAATTCGCCTTGCTTGGTTGATAAAATGGGATGATAGCAAGACATCGTCTTAGAATTGTCACTACACCACTCATAGAAGTAGTTGTGAAGCTAAGTCAGGTTAAATGATTTGAGGTACGAAAGTCCCTAATAAAGAGCAAAAACCCCATAAACCACATCCATGTAGTTGAATTGCCCACGAACTAGGATGTCACATCCCCGCTCAACCATGCAGTTGTGAAGCTAGTTTGTCGTGTTTAGAGGCTCGAGAGACCATGAACATCGCATTTTCCAACTATGTGAGATAACATTTGATAATTTCATATGTGAACCATTACAAAGGGTAGAATTGCATGATTTTATGACCTTAGCTCTAGTTGCTTCTTATATTGTTTCCATATTGTTTTGTGACCACCCCAAAACTTAATTATAATTTACCGAAAACTTCTCTAATCGACCCTTGTGAAGGTTATCTTACAATTGAACTTCATAATTTGCTAAATTGGTCCATTCCCTATGGGTTCAACATCCAGCTGTTAAAAAGGGCCACTATATTACTTGTACGTTCGTGTACGCTTGTGTGTGCGTTGGAGAGCAACAAGACTTCCTCAGGATGAACCCACCTGAGTTTCTTGGGTTGAAGGTAGAGAAGGACCCATATGAGTTCCCTGAGGAGGTGCATAAGATCACCATAAGTGTGACTGAAGAGGAGAGTGTGCACTTAGCCTCCTACCAGCTGAAGGGGGTTGATCACATATGGTTCATTCAATGGAAGGGCAACAGGGGAGTTGGAGCAGTTCCCGTGGGCTAGGATGAGTTTGTGATAGCTTTCTTCGATAGGTTCTTGCTCGAGAGTTGAGGGAGGTTAAGGCAACTGAGCTTGTCAATCTGAAGCAGAAAAATAGGACTATCCAGAAATATACTTTGGGGTTTACCCGGTTGTCCAAGTATGCACCAGAGATTGTTGTTGTTCCGAAGGCTCATATAAGCAAGTTTGTGAATGGAGTAGCAGATTTGCTGTTCAAGGAGTGCAAGCCTGCCATTTTAATCAATGATATAAGAATCTACCAACTAATCATGTATGCCCAATAGATAGAGGCAGAACAGATGAAGGGGAAGGAGAGAGAGGCCAAGAGGGCCAGAACAGGGAGCCATGAGCACTTTCAGTAGGGAACCGATGGTGGAAATCACCCTCAGTACAACCATAGATCATCAAACCCACCTCTAACATTAGCTAGTTTCCCATCCATACCAAGACATGACCATAGGGTTAAAGGTTACACCCTGTAAGTTTTTCATTGTCTAACCGATGTGCGCGCGTGCAGTCGAGAGTTCTCGGAGTGCGGCACATGCGAGAGAAGGGTCAAAGGCAGAATACGGGAGTGTGTTATAGAGTGAGCGGGAGGAAGAATCTGGAGGCAGGCGCCACAGGCACTGCGCACCCCTCACCCACGCAGGAAGAGTGCTTCGCGCCTCTACTCCTCCTCAATAGGAGGTGCGCCACGGACCCCCTACACCGCCTCCAATATATATATATATATATAGTTAAGTGTGTGAAGTTTGATTTATTTAAAATATCCCAAAAGAGAGCAGTAGGCATAGGGAGATTCTCAGTTTGGATTTTTGGTAAAGGTAAGGCAAATTAAGCTGTGAAATCATCTCTGATTACAAATTCTTCTTGGGTAATGAATCCAGGGGCTACAAAGAACATATCTTTGGAGTCGAATTGTTGAAATTAGCTTAGATTGATGGAGCCCTGAGGAGTAGAAGCCGTATAAATCATCTCTATTTAAGTCAAAAATGCTTGCAAGTGACATGGAAGGATTGCCAGGTTATAGTTGAAGCTAATCGATTGAGTGGAGTTTGGAAATTAAGGTATGTTAAGGCTAATCTCCTTCGGCAAGTTATTCTTGCCATATAGTTTATATGACTTGTACTTTCATAGTAGTTCGTGTTTACGTGTGTTGTGGTTAGCTGCTACGAGTTGTATTGATATTATAATATAGTATCCCTTGTTGGGATAAGCCTTAATTAGCTTTGCCTCAAGCTAGAAGCGACATAGAGATTACCTTTTTATTTTATTTCCTCTAAAGAGACTAGTATGTTTTGCTGCCGTACCGCGGTTTGCTATTGAGCATTTCTTATTAAAGCTGGGAAGCTTAGGGCATAGCTTGGTGGTATAACTTTCTATTTTAATTCATATATATATAGTAAAGCTCGCCCACAGGCCGTTGGCGTACCTTGATGCCCACAGGGCTAGCATGTTGACAGTATAGCCTTACCGCTGAGTTAGTGGCACCAAGGCTACCTAATGGACTGGGTGGTAGGTTTCTAGATGAACTACCTATTGTCAGTGACTGTATAGCTTCATACCACTTACAGTTTGTTGTGTAGGTCACTCAGGAACCACCCTAGCTATTAGTAATCTGATAGACTATGTGATACCCTAAATAGTGATCTTATCAGCCGTCAGAGTTTGGGCAATGCCTCTGGTTACTTAAGAAGATGCCCACGTACATGTTGCCTAGAAGGGCTAAACTTAAATATACCTGCCTACGGGACTACTTGTTGCTTACATGAGTTATATGCTATCTGGACAGAACAGAATTATGCCTATGGGGCTAGAATCTAAGTATTGCAGTTCTGCCTTTGGGTTAATAGTTGTTGTGGCTGCCTGTAAAGCTGTTGTGGTGGACTTCTTAGAATCATATATTGTTATTAGTAGCCTTACAGTCATTTTGGGCGAAAGAACCATATAGTTGGTCGCCTGCAAATTTAGTTTTTGCTTATAAGCCATTTTGTACCGCTATAACATTCAGATTATCATTTAGGTCACTCCGGATCCTGCCCCTTTTCTTTCTAGACTAGCTGATTTTAAATTGTCTTTATGACTATCTAGCTAGCTGTGTACACATAGGATATGCTTGTTGGATGTTGTGCAGGTTGCAATAGGGGTAAGTAACAATTATTTTTAGGCCTAAGGGGCTATGCTATGTTCACTTAGCGATATGCGGAAATATAATTTAGCCCTGTCAGATGCTATAAAAGCTACTCAAGGAGCGAAAAATAATTATGAAGTACCTATGGGGCTATGTTGTGTTTAAAAAGTAATATGAAGTCTAGAGTAACTATATTGAGGCCTGAAGAGCCACTTGAAGTCTAGTGCCCTTACTGACTTCCCTTATGCCTGAGTTGGAATTATTGACCTTCAGAAGAGTGGGGTGCATTTACAGGAGCCCAAAAGGCATAGATATAGTTATAGTAGTCCAGAAGGCTCAGATATAGTTATAGGAGCCCAGAAGGCTCATATATAGTTACAAGAGCCCAGAGGGCTTAAGATACAGGTATAGGAGATTCATGTGCTCACCTACAGTTTCCTGAGGAACTATTTATTGAAATACATCGATTGCCTAAGGGGATACTTGAGGGTACACGTTGATTTCCTGTGTAGGGATAGTTTCAGATTAGCTAAAGAATGCCTTCAGGGCTATAGTTTAACTGCTTAGGGGTATATAGATTCGACTGTACTTTCCATGGCTTATGGGGGCCAGGTAATTTGTTGTTTGATTGTTTGTACCTGCAAGGCTTATGGGGGATAGGTTAAGTTCTTGTTTATCTAATGTTTGTTAGTATATAATTGTGCAGATGAGATTGTTTAGGTAATTTTTTGACTCTTATGGCTATTTACGTTTAGCTGTTATTATCAATTTCAGTTCCAGCTTATTATTGTCTTACATACTCGGTACATATTGTAATGATGCCCACACATGGGGCGCTACATACTTGCCTGCAGGTTTCGTCAGTCAGGATCCGAAATTTTCGTAGTAGCCGTTAAGACTCAGTATAGTGATCAGCTCTCTTTTTTTGGAGTTTCCATACTTTCGAGGGTTGTCTGGTTTTTACTGTCTAGTATTTGGGTAGGTCGGGGCCCTATCCCGATCAATGACTAATTCTATAGAGGCTTGCAGACTACAGTTATATTAGACATGTGTGTTGGCTGTGTAAGGCTAGTTGTTTGTCAGTTGGCCACCTTGTCGGCTTGTATATACAAATATGTGTGTTGTCTTCTTTTTCGTATGATTTAGACAACATGGTGGTCTTGTCAACCCACATAGGATGATATTATTACAACTGTTGGTCAGTTGTTTTTGCGCAGGTGTTTGTTGCGGCCTTGTCAGACTAAGGCTACGTTTTAAGCCGAGATATAGATAATTGTTTTCTTGAATTTGTGTTGTTGGCATGCATCAGAAGTGTTTACGTCCAGCAAGGTCAGCTCAGGGTCCAATGTGGCATTAGGTGCTAGTTACGCCTCCCAAGGTGGGGCGTAACAAACTTGGTATCAGTGAAACGTCATATCCTAGGGTGTCTGTAAGCCGTGCCTAGTAGAGTCTTGTTTATAAATGTGTTATGCACCACATTTTATAAGCAGGAAGCTACAGGGCATGGTAGTATGGTTACCCTTCTTATGCTTAAATCGTGCGTTAGAGTTAAGTCTTACCGGGAAAAGATCTTGAGCTTGTTATTGTTATCTATGTACAAAATAATTCTTACGAGGTAGATTGCTGTCATTCAGGTGCTAGATACAGCAGCAGGAGCAGGTGCAGGGAATTTGTCATGAATAGAGACGGCCAATCCTGAAGCTAAAAAGGAGACATCCTCTTGATCTCCTCAATTTCTCCAATACATTAGGAGCCTCTTGTTTCGACAAAATCACCGGTGCTACCTCCGACCACTCCCCTTTTCATCTGATTAAGATCTTCTATAGTATATAGGTTGTCTCACATAGTAATGACCAACAATAGACAGGGACACCAATAAATGTTAGATCACTTGGGAGGTGCGGAAGGTTGTGAAATTGTGAGATTCTTACTTTAAGCCCTCCAGAGTTTGTCAAATCTCATACCTTAGCCCCACTATAGAATGATATGGTCATTTTTCAACTCCTAGCCTTTTCTCAATGTAGAAGAAGGCATAAGATGTTGACGGTATGTTATCAAGAGTAAATAACAAAGGAGTGTTAGACCTATTGATTCCTTCAAGAGGTTACAAAAGTGGTCAAGAACCCTAGTACTTAAATAGGCCACCTAGGCCTTCACTATAGTAAGTTCAGGATAACAAGATTGTTAGAGGAAGCAAGTACATGCAAGAATCCATACCAATAGACTCCCAACAATAAAAAAGCTTAGGTCAAATAAGACTAATTCCACCGCATTGTGTTGATGGCGGTAGGGAATACCTGGAGAATTATAACTATGATCCCCCAACTTGTTATGTTGAAGAACAAAGAGGTTATATGATGAGAATCGACCCCAGTAGGGGTTAGGACAATATGGGTCAGTAGACTTGGCTAGTCGTATCTTTGCCAATATTGTATATGGGGCACGGACCCTGGACTTCAGCACACAAAGGTAAGGGCATGACAGGAGAACTTATTTATGGAAAGATCAAAACCACACCTACGCATGGTGGGATGATAGTACTTGGAATCGTCGCCAAATTTTGAGATACGAGTAATCAAGATTGACTTGCAAAAGGTAGAGGCCGAAAGACTTGGCCCAAACCCACAACTCCAACTGAAGTTTGCAGTTTCTAGGGTTATCCAGGTATTACAGAAGACTAGTGGAAGGACTCTTCGCCCTATCACCACCACTGATAAAGCAAACTTAGAAGGAAGCTAAATTCTAGTGGATTGAGTCTTGGGAGCAGAGTTTCCTAAAATAAATCACAGATGGACATCTACACCAGCAGTAGCCTTACTAGATGGTTTAAAAGGTTATGTTGTATGTCATAATGCTTTAGGAATGAAGCTAGGGTGTGTTCTTATGTAGCGTGGCAATGCATTTTCGTATGCTTCGAGATAGTGGAGGGAGCAAGGAAATAACTACTCAACCCATGATCTAGAGTTGGTTGCGGTTGTTCATGCTCTAAAGATTTGGAGGCATTACTTATATGGCATTCATGGGGATATCTTTAATGCTCATAAGAACCTCCAATATTTTTTTAAACAGAAACAGTTGAACTTGCAAAAATGTCATTGGCTTGAGTTGCCGACAGACTACAATATAGATATATTGTATCATCTAGGGAAGGTTAACATTGTAACTGATGCCCTCAGTTTCAGATCCATGGGCAGCTTATAATACTTAGGGCCAGAAAAGAGAGAATTGGCTCGAGAGCTACACTAGCTAGCTAGTTTAGGAGTCCAATTGATGGACTTAGATGATAGTGTGGTTGTGATATAGAATACTACAGTATCATCTCTAGTGGTGGAGGTGAAAGAGTGATGGTACGAAGACCCTAGCCTAGTATAGCTTAGAGGCAAGGCTCAACAAGAAAAGTTATTAGCCTTTGAAATAAAAGGAGACAAAGTCTTGAGATTCAGAGGTCAACTTTGCACTCTATATGTGGTAGGGCATCGCAACAAATTATAGTAGAGGGAATGAGGAAACATATTGCCGAGTTGGAAGCGCAGTGTCCCAATTGCCAGCAGGTAAAAGCTGAACATCAGAAACCTAACGGGTTGACTCAGGAGATAGGCGTGCCTATATGAAAGTTGGAAGCAATCAATATGAATTTTGTTGTAGGTTTACCTTGTACCAGGCATAAATTTTACTGTATTTAGGTCATTGTTGATAGACTGATGAAATCAACCCATTTCTTGCCTGTCAGGACTACGTTCTCAACTGAAGATTATGCTGAGTTGTACATTAAAAAGATAGTCTGCCTACATGGTGTCCCATTTTCTATCATTTGTAAAAAAGGGGCACAATTCACAACTAGATTTTGGAAGTCATTTCAGAAAGGTTTGTGGACACAGGTTATCTTGAGTACAACTTTTCATCCCTAGATAGATGGCCAAACTGAGTGCATGATGTAGACACTCGAAGATATGTTATAGACGTGTGTGCTAGAGTTCAAAGGAAGTTAGGATAAACACCTACCTCTTATTGAGTTTGCATTTAACAACAATTACCAATCTACCATTAAGATGATGCCTTACGAGGCTTTGTTTAGGCAGAAATGCAGGTCCCCCATAGGATGGTTTGAAGTATGTAAGTCAAGGTTGATGGGACCTGACTTGTATCTGAATAGAAAGTTAAGCTTATTAGAGAGCGTTTATTGATAGTCCAGAGTCGTCAGAAGTCTTACTCCGATATTCGACGTAGAGACTTAGAGTTTTATGTTGATTATTGTGTATTCTAAGAGTCTCTCCTATGAAAGGCATTATATGTTTTGGCAAGATAGCAAGCTTAGCCCTAGATTTATTGGGCCATATAGGATCCTCCGGAAGATAGGCCAAGTAGCTTATGAGTTAGAATTGCCTTCGGGGCTAGAATCTATTCATCCAGTCAATAATGTATTGATGCTATGAAAGTGCGTAGTATACCCTTCTTGGTTGTCCCGGTCGAGGATGTTCAGGCCACAAAGGTGTTTTCCTACGAGGAGGACCCAATAGCCATACTAGATTGGTAGGTCCGTAGAGTGAGGACAAAGGATATAGCTTCTTTTAAAGTCTCATAATGAAATAGAAATGTAGAAGAAACAATTTGGGAAACTGAGGACGACATGAGGTCTAGATATCCTCACTTGTTCCAGACTCTATGACAATAGCACATCAATTCAGACAGTTACAGTTGAGGTGAGATAGTTCTCAGATGTTGCTTGTTGCTTTTGTTATCATTGTTGTTGGTTGCTCACTTATTTGTTGTGGAGTTATGCTATATAGCTGTTTGTAGCATCCCGGAGATGCCTATGTTGGACTTTTCTGCGTTTCAAGTTTTCAGATAGTCCATATTACATAGGAGACTCCGCCAAAAATTTTCTGGCAATGCCTAAGAATTAAGTATCTTAAGATTGAATTATATTCGAGGACGAATGTCCCTAAGGGGGAAATGATGTTACACCCCATAAGTTTTTCATTGTCTAACCGATTTGCACGTGTGCATGTCGAGAGTTTTGAGATTGCAATTCCTTCCCTAACCTTTTAGTATTGTTATTCTACATCTGAGGATGAATAATCCCAGGGGAGAGATAAGTTAACACCCCAAAAGTCCCTAAGATCAGACCCGAAGGATGAAACAAAGAAAACAGAAATACCTGCACCAAGTTACAGAACGAGTCGTTTAGTGACTCGTTAAGTGACCTGATGAGTTGTTAAGTGATATATTAGGTGTACAAGAGTAGATAAAAATATTGGTTCTAGGAGACTTGATGGATGGGATGATGAGTCGTTAAGTCACCCCATAATTTGTTAGGTCATTTGTTGGGTGTGTAGTGTTGGAGAAAGGTCAAAATTCAGAAGTCATGACTAATTGTCACAATGAGTCATTGATTCAACTAATGGTTTGTTAAGTGGCCCATTAAGGGTGAAGCTCGGTTGGAAACTCAATATTCATAGGGTTATGACGAGTGGTGAAGTGATCCGTTAAGTGTAAAGATGAATCGTTAAGTGGGGGCGTCAAATCAAGATCAGAAAGTTGAAATTTTGTCCAGTGGCAATGAGAAGACTTCATGAGCCATCATTTAACCTAACAAGTCGCTAGGTTACTCGTTGGGATTGGCAGTGTCCTTTTTGCAGTTGGATCATTAAGGGTGTTTTCATAATTCCTAAGTTTGTAACTCCTAAACTATATCGTTTTAAGCTTCCTAAATAGTGTTTTAAGAGGGTTAACCTAGCCTAAGTTATTATGCTCTCATAATTTCATTGAATTTGAAATACTCTTCCAAGATTAAGCTAGGGTCCCTCACCGAATTCACTCTCAATCTTCTTGGGCTTTCAAGACCAACATAGAAATCAAGTTACCTAGGTATGTAGGGCCATGAATGAGAGATTTCTTCCACCCTCATGCCCAAATTTTCCTCTAATTCATGAATTCAATTCTCCAATTAATTGAAATCCTAAGATTTTAACCCAATTATATGTTAACATCTATGCTATTTCTATGGGACCAATACCCTTATGTTTCAATAAATGATTTTATATTATTGGGGCAGATTTTTATTCTCAATTTGATTATCAATTCATGTTTTCAAGTTTTATGAAAATTATACCCTACCATGCATGATCTATGAAACTAAGATTATAAGCCTATGATTTCAAGCATGATGAGTTATCTAGTATGCATGAATGTTTATGAATTCATAACTTATGATTCCATGATTTTGAATTATGAAGTCTATTTCAAGTATATATGATTTCATGACTTGGGCAAGCCCATGCAAAGTTAAGTACGCTTATCATTATTTTAGCCAAAGCTTACAAGATCAGTTTATGAAATGTTTCAAAGTCAAGACTGCCCATTTATTCAGATTTAAGCTATGTTTAAGAATACAATTATATGAGCAATATGCATGTTTTGGGAGTAATGTCTAGCATCGAGTAGGTTAGGGATTCCGAGGACCTCGGTCTCTGAACTACAAGCCAATGTAGGATATATTTTATTGGGACCTCTCAAGAGAGTGCTTCCCCCGCCCGAGGGAATATCAGTGATATCACACCTCATTCTTCCTTTGCCCTGTCAAGGCTTAGGATGGCTTTCCTCCACGTGGGAAAGATATGGGATCATCATGTGCTCATAAGTAATGGTAGTCAGTTATGACGAGTCTCCCATTATTCCTCATAATTTTAGTTACTCATGTTCATGACTCATGATATTATGTTTTATAACATATGTGACCCATTGATCAGCTTATGAGTTTTCGTTTACGATTGAAAGTGTGACAAGTTATATGATTTCTATTTCTAAACTTTGGATCATTATGTTCAGATTACAATAAATAGCTTATGAATATGTATATGTTAAATTTATGAATTTTAGCATGCAGTTCTTACTCACATGAGCTTTTCTTGATATATATTCATGATTTCAACTAGCATTTTATTAGCATGTTTTAGTTACCTTACATACTCAGTATATTGAAAGTACTGACCGCATACTCTTTGCTATACTGTCTCATGATATAGGTTCGAGTGATCCAGCTCAGTCTCACCGATAGCTCGCTCCTGATTAGTTCAGTCCTATTCCCGCTTGGGTGACTCCTCATACTATAGGGATGTTATCAGTTTTATGTTTTCATCATGACTTTAAATTTCAGACCTAGTGAGCTGGGTTGGGGGTGTTGTCCCATCAGCTCGTCATAGTAGTAGAGGATTTTCAGACTATAATGTACAGATAAGATCAACATTTTTGAGTTGTGTTTATGCTTTTTCCCTTATGAGATGCAAATTTCCGCTTATGTCATATTTATGCTCATGTTAATTTTTGCTTGATTATGCTCTTAATGTATGCTATGTATGTACCATGGGTTATCTTGGAGTCATTCGTGGTTCTAGGTCACGTGTCTCAATCCGGGGTTTCCACTCGAGTCGCGACAAAGATATACCAAAATCTTACCTTATGTGCCCTCGCCATTTGGAGTTATTCCCTTTCACACACAAGATATATATATGTATATATATATATATATATATATATATATATATATATATGAACTTTGGAAAAGACAAACAATTTCCACTCACTCTCCCAAAGATCTCAACATGCATGCAAAAGGCGACCCATTGGCTAGCCCCTAGTGTAAATATTTGACTAATATAGAACATCGAATCTAAGATCAATTAGTACTTAAGATATTTTTAATGTAGTATAAGAGATGGATAGTAACTATTTGACCAAGATAGTTACTAACCTCCCTAAGCAATTTAATACATCACAATTCTTTAATTTTTTAGCACATTCTTCAATCTCCTATTTTTTTCCTTATACCTTCTTTTATTTTTACATTTGCACTTGGGTGACTAGAGGGGGATTTTCACTTTAAGGTCATTCATAATTTTTTTCTTTTCATTCTTTATTTATTCATTCATTTTTTTCTCTTTTTCTTTCTCCACAAATATCACCTTTCTTGTTTAACAATTTTTCACTCTCTTGTTTTGTTCTAATTTCCACACTTTTAGATTTTTCCCTTCCTTTATTCACTTATGCTACTTTAAAGCAAAAAAAAATTCAATTAAAGTACCTTAGGAGTCATCTGGATCAAATAAAAGTCAATAGTACAAAACGAGATTAAGCTTGAAACATGGCTATCAATAGGATAGGCTTAGGCTCAAAATGGCTAACTAGGACAATCACAATCAAGGTAGGTAAAAATTGGATACAAATAGGCTATCATTAAAATGCCTATAACACTTTTTAGATTCAACATCCTCGTTTCATTTTTCACACACGACGGAGAAGTTCTAGACATCAAGTTGCAAGCACGGAGTATATAATAACACCTCACTCACACAACAACACAAATGGTTCAATAATGACAATCAAGAATATATAACACATATATCCATATTGTGTGCATAACATAATTAAGCCCAATTTTTTAATCATTAGAGTCAAGTCCTAAAAGTTAGAGTCAAGTCCCCAAAATATAACTGTTTCTACCTTTTCATGCATTTTTGAGTGAATTTCACAAAGTTACAGTGATACCTATGTGAAGCACCTAGCATTCGTAAGGTTCAAGTTCTTATTCTGCTAATGACTAATTTTCTCTTAAGACGTTTGTCATCCATCCATCATTAGGAAAAGTCATGACTCTATGACTAAAGAAAATCTAGACTCTCTAATCAGTTCTAAGGGTCTATCCATCGAAAAAGTACTGAAAATAAAAATCAGGGGAACCCACACAAAAACAAAACATCACACAACAAAAAAAATTACTACAAGTTAGCAGGATAAATCATGAATCACAAAAAACTAGTCCTACCATGAATAAATTTAGCAATTAAGGAATACATGGTGTAATGAATTTTACTTCTCCCACCCCACACTTAAGTAAAAGAGTTAAAGAAGAATTCCCTGAGCCTCTATTCCTCATCATCTATTGGGGAAAAAATAGCTTCCCCCATCTCAGAATCATCTCCATCGTCATTAGAAAATAAGTAAGAGTCGACTCTACCTACTCCTCATGTGTGGCATCATCATTAACTAATGGAACCTTAAATTGAGGTCCAACTCTGCAGAGAGATCTCGAATGTTCCCTCAAGGGGTAGTCCATATTGAGCTGCTGAAGTTGCTCTTCTGTCACTCCATTCATTCTCAACAGCAACATTTGCATGTTGTATAAGTGACTTAGAACATTATCAATTCATGCATGGTGCTCACTGATAGATAGCTTAGGACCATGTATGCCCTCAGTATCCTTATTCTTCGTCACATCATTTCCCTTCAGGTCATATATAGGTCTATATTCAACCACCTCCTTATCTATTTGATGCCTTCTCAGGAATCAGGTCAAGAGACCTCCCATAGCTGAGTATTTTCCCTTTCTTCACACTTTCCCTTATCAACACATCCTTAATAATTACACTAACATTAACTGGCATCTCAGTCATCAAAGCATATGCAAGACACACCCTCTCACTTGTAACATGATTTACATGCTCCCCAGGCACCAAACAAGAACAAATAATTTTTAACCAAATTCTAGCTTCCCTACTCATATGTGCATAAGGGATAGACACATGACACCCGTACTATTAATGGAAGACCCACCTTGCGTCCATGTTTGGGCCACTAAGAGTGTATCGAGTCGCTCTATAGGAGGGGGGGGGGGTCTCAAAATCAAGTCTTTGAATTGTTGTGGGCAATGCTAGATGAATCAAGTAATCTATTCAAAACCGCAGGTGAAACATTCACTATTTTTACTCTAATTTTAACTTGGTTTGACATTTTTTTTTGAATACCTATTTGCTATAAATTCCCTTATTATGTTAAAATTACATTCACCTGGATCATTAAACACAAAGTCTAACCCAAGAGTATGCAATCTTTCAACAGTGCGAGGAAATTCGGATGCCAAGCTAACTCTATCAATAAATGATTCATGTGAATATTTTGATTCCTTGTTCTCTTTAAACCACTTCTTACCTTCTTGATCCGTGACCCAAAGGAGTCAATAACATCTTGGTGTTTGTGATGGCATGCTTGCATCCTCATTGTGAGATTCTTGACCTACTCTAGACCTTTTGTTTCCATGGCTTGATGAAGCTACTCCTTTCCCCTTGCTAGCTTTTGGAGCCATTTTTAATGGAATTTAAAGGTGAATGATGTTTTATGTGATTTCAATGAAGAAGTTTGGAGGGGTTTGTGAGAAAGATGAAGTTTTTGGAGAAACTTTAAGAGAAAAATGGGGTGTGTGGTGCCAGTGAGAAGAGGAATGGGAAAACTTTAATGGAAAAATGGGGTGTGTGGTGCCGGTGAGAAGAGGAATCGGAGAAAAATTAGATTTTGCACTTTTTAAAGTACCCAAATTTTCAGTTGTGACCAAAAATATTTCCCAAAAATATCCTCATGCGTGATGCGGCGCTCCGTGCGCCAATTTCCCTATGCTTCATGCCAGCCCGTGCGACATTAGGCCTGCGCGTTGTGCCTCTTTATGTGCTTCAAGGCTGACTTTTTCTACATCCCATTTCCAAAATTCATGCTAAAAAATTGTGGTTTATGACTTAATTCCTGCACACTTGAAAAAACACATCAAACCAATAAAATATCAAAAATTAAATTATCTTGGGTTGCCTCCCAAGTAACGCTTGATTTAACGTCGCAACATGATGCAGGTATCTTGATTACTTAGGCTTCATCAAGATACATGTTGGGATCATCGTTACATGCAATGACCCTCATTCTAAGGGTTAGGAACTATGTCACTAGGTAAGATGCCCTTTTGCCTCTGATTTAGTGCAGTCAAAATTTTCCCCACCTGCTGCTCTAATTGCTTGATGGAGGCCGAGTGTGAGTCCATTAATTGTCTCATATCTTTAACTCCTATCTCAGTGGATTCAACCTTTTTCATCATAAAACTTGTCATATCTTTTAATCTTGCGATTTCAGAGTCATTCACAGCAGGCTCTCTTGCTCTTAGAGGGATATAAACTCCACTTCTATCATTCTTGGGAGCATCTCTGTTCCTCCACTGACCTTGGTCCCTATATCTAACACTATAACTATTGTAGTTATATTCCAATATTAGTTTCGGCCTTGATTTCCTTGGCCTTGACACCAAGAGCCTTGGTTAGACCCGTTGGTGTTAGCCTAGATATCTCCCCGATTATTTGCAAAATTGTCTTCCTCTTCCACTTCAGGGTAGTGATCTTCATGCATGGTTCCCTTTTCTTACGCATTCACCACATGTATCCTCTATGTATTCAGTGTGATCAGGTCTTGGTCCTTTTCCTATTTCTTTTTTTCTGCTACTCAGCGGTCATCCCTCTAGAGTAGTTTACTACGACAACCTCAGATTATCTGGTGTGCTATGCCGTATTGGTCTTCGTCATCTTATACAGTGTTTCACTTGCTGTTGCAAAAGTGTGGGACATCATGGACTCCTCATCTATCCCATCTGCCATAGCTTTGTTTAAGGCACTCAGTGATCTATAGAATACTTCTAAAAAGACCTTTTGGAAGCTTGTTATTAGGACATTGCTTCAATTTCTTTTTCAACCTCAACCATCCTCATGTAGAGCTTCCCTAGGTAATTTTCTGAAGTTAGTAATTTCATCCCTCAACTGAATTATCCATGAGGGTGGGAAGAATCTCTATAAGAAAGCTACAGTCAGTTTTGCCCAAGTAGTAATAGACTTGTCTGGAAGCTTGTTTAGCGACAGAGTAGCTTCCCCTGCTAGTAAGAATAGAAATAATCGGAGTCTAATAGCCTCTTATGAAACATCGGGCAGTCTGTAGGCATTGAAGATATTGGTGAAATTTATCAGATGCTAGTTTGGATCTTCGCAAGCAGACCATTGAACAACCCATTCATGCTCAGCATTGTATTATTGTACAAGTCACATAGAACTTAACATTCGCTGGCAATGGGGGTGGAGAAATGGCTCCCGTATAACCAACTTCCTCTTACTCAAACTCCCCTTCGAAGAGCACATTTATTACTGCATTACATTCATGATGACAAGGGGGGTTTTGGTTAGATCCTTTCTACTAGAGCGGCAAAAAAATTTTCAGCCTCAGCTCTCCCAGCTTCTTCATCTAGTTGGGCTTCCTCTGCTAGGTCCGCAGCTTCGGCTCTTTGTGCCTCAGTCATCTCCTCTGGTGGGAGACTAATTTGTGCCACAGGGTTTTCCATGCTAACCTGTGATAAAAAAAATTGAAAATAAATATATAAATCATGAAATAAGGACTACACGCCAAATTTAAATACCAATTAACTATTTCAACACCGTATTCCCCGGCAACGACACCAAAATTTGATCATAACTAAATTACACCTCGCAATTGAAGTATAAAGTGGTAGCTATCAAATATAGTAAGCCAACTAGAACAGGGTCGATCCCATAGGGAAGGGAAGAAATAATGTGTTGAAAATGATTAAATTAACCTACAGTCAATATTTCGAAAGGGGAGCTGCAAATAAAAAGACAAAGTAATCGTAAACTATGATTGAGTTGTTTATCAAATTATTGGGACAAAACTAGGATTTTGTTTCCATTACTTCATAATGTAGTAGGCTATTTCATTAGTGATCTATCTTTGTGAAATTTGTGTAAGATTGATGATTATGTTTACCTAACTTCTCTCGACCTACATAGATAAATTTCACCTAAATCCTCTCAGACTTTAGGTGTGTATATTTTCCCTCGCTATTAGTCTTGGTTTAACTATCCTCAGTTAGAGCTCAATTTAATTAGGTGAGGGTTGGTAGCCTCAAATTACCACTATTATTCACTTTTCCTAACATCAACCTCCTTGATTGGGCAAGTTGAAGATAGAGGCAATTAAATATTAAGATAAAGAGAATAATAGTCCACTAAATTCACCACTCAAGAATCACTATTTTATTTTTGCCTACTTCCTTTAATCTATCATGGTTCCCACAACCCTAGCTTAAAAGATTTAGCTGCTCAGGTTTATAAAAATAGTAACATAAGATGTAGAAAATATCATAATGAATACTTACTGTAATATGAAATTCTTTAACAAATTTCCAAAGATAAAATGAATCACAAGAACTTGATGAATTCTCCAATAAATACTCAACTAAGTTGTACTAAATTTCACGATGTTTGTTATCCAAAGTGCCTAATATGACAATGACGCCTAAATCATGTTAAGAAGGGGTTTATGTAGTGATGTTTCCCAATCGCACGTTTTTGTCAAGTAATATAGGACTAGAAGCCTAATTATCGTACCCATAGAGACTTGTCAGTTTAATCGTTATAAGGTTATTACTAACAAAACAGTTTAAATGGGGAATGATTTGAAGAATTAACTACTAAAACATCGAATGTAAAACTAACTAAAGATTGTTGTAAGCGTGATTTTACTTCGATGATGATGAAAATCTAGGAAAATGGCACTTATTTGGTTTCAAGTTGAGTTTTCAAGATGTTATTACACCATAACGATTCTTCTTATGGTAGCTAGTTTCAAGTTACTATCCTATTCCTTGCACTATCCCTAGCATCCAAGAACTGTTTCACGAACCCTTACGCCTATATTCCTATGGTCATAGGAGAAACATAAAATGACGATTATGCCTACTTGTATTTCAACTAAACAGGGTTGAATGGTATATCCCTATCCTAAACAACAACTTCTATCCTCTCATAAATGGATTCAAGGGTCTTTGAATTTCTATTATGTATAGAATCTAGATAATAAGTATTTAAACATCAACCATCCAACATGGACACAACCTTAGAATATGAGTTTAGCCACACATAGTGTTATACCCTAGAAGCCCAAAGAGCAGACCTAGGAGTTAAAACAGGGAAAAACTCAAAACTGGCACTAGGTATTAGAACGGGTCGTGAGGTGACCCGTGAGTGCAGCCTACGAGTCATGATGTGACTCGTGAGGAGGTCAGGTGATGAGCTTAAAAAGATTGGGAAATGGTATCCCTATAGACGTGACACGACTCGTGGTCAGGCCCCACGAGTCGTTAGGTCAGTGGTGAGGAATGATGAGTGAGGAAATAGAAGGAAGAGGGTAGTGGACATACAGGGAGGACCCCACAAGTCGTGGTCAGCCCCCACGATTCATGGGATGAGTCATGACCAAGCGGTGAAAAATTTATTGGAGGATGAGGTAGTGCACATCACGGATGGTGACCATGAGTCGTGGCCAGGTAACGAGTCAATATGTCTTCTGTTATGAGTCTAGAAGACGTGAGAATAGTAAACCTCATGAACAACTCCACGAGTAGTGGCCCATGATGATGAGTCGTTAGGTCCCTCGTTCGGACCAGTTGGCAGTTATTTTCTACTAATTTTGTAAGGGTTTTTATGTAATTCCTAAGATTCTAAGGCCTAAACTACGTCGCTTTGAGTCATGACTGTTGACTTTTAAAGGGGTTAAGTTCATTTAGGCCATATCCATTCATCCGTGCAAAGTAGAAGGTAAGAGAGGGTGATCAAGCTTAGTGTTCTTCAATTTCTCTTCAATTTCTACTTGGGCTTACAAAGAGGTGTAAGAGTCAGTTACTAACAGTTATATAGGGTTATGAAAGGGTAATTCCTTTCACACCCATTCCCAATCCCACTCTAAATCATGAGATTTCTATGTCTAATCTATGGGGTTTTAACTCAATGCATGAATTTCCTAAATTCTCTGTATTATTTAAATATGTTTATACTATCGATTATGAAGCATGGACAGGTTGTATATTGTTTTCAATTGAAAAGCATGTTTCATGTTTTTATGAATTAAAAAGCCCATTGATGAAAAGTTCATGAAAGAAGAGATTTGAGATGAAAGTATGATTATGATGAGACAATATGATGAAAAGAATGTTTTCAAACTACCCATGTTTATAATCATGTTTTCGTTGTGAATTGAGTATCTTCAGGTATGATAAAGCTTTAGGCAATTCCCACATGTTCAAAGTATGATTTATGATTTTCCAAGTTAAGCTTACCACATGATTTTGGAGTAAAGACTCCCAATTATCTTTTAACTTGTGGTACGGTTTGAATTAAAGCTTCTCATTGCATAAGTTCATATTTGAGATGTATTTGATTTATGAGATTCATCAATAGATGATGTTGAGCTTCATTGAAAAATGATGTAGAGCATATGCATGTTTTTGGGAGTACAGTCTAGCACAGACTAGGCTAAGGGCCAAGCCCCCTATGCCTCAAAACTATGCAACAACATAGGTTTATAATTACATATTACTTCAGGACCTCCCTTGTGATCTATCCATGGCCCTATTAGCCCACAAGCTTGATATTGATATCATGGTATCGTTCCTAGCACTGGAAAGGCTTTGGATGACTCTACCCAATTGAATGTGATAGTTGGGACCACGTAAGCTCTATCGTGGTATGTCGGTTAAAAGACGAGTCTCCCATTGTTCCTCATGATTTCAGTTATATATGTCTATCATTCATGAGATTTGTATATCTATATATGTTCTAAAGCAGGTTTCACTCAATATTTAGCTTTACTCATGATTATCAGATTTCAACTTTGAGTCAATCGATATAGTTATGATGTTATGGTATGTTATGATGAGATCATGATTTCAGAAAGAATGAATGTAAGACCTACTCTCAAATTCTTATTGTTTATGATTTACATTATGCATGTCTTTAAATGATTTTACTTAAGATAGTTTTCTTACCCTGCATACTCGTTTCATGATACAAGACCAGGCTCTCAGGTTTAGCCCCGTTCATAGTCAGTGTTTAGAGCTAGTATCTTATGTTGTTAGTGAGTCCTCATCCCTCCGAGGACTAGGCTTATTCAGACACTCTCTGTGTATTTTCAGCTTCAGCTTGGTTGAGTTAGTTGGGATCTTGTGCCATCAACTCGTCATGTTTAGAGGCTTTCGATACATATGGATTTATTCAGCTTCAGATTGTGTATTCTGATGTTATGTTTAATCTAGACTTCTGCTATGATTGTCTTGTTGATTTATTCAGTTTTATTGATCGAGTTAGATGTATGCTTATGCCATGGGATGACTTGGGGTCTCTCAGGGCTCCTTGTGCCATGTCTCGATCCGGGCCTCCGTTCAGGTCATGAAAAACACGATATCAGAGCAATAGCTTTAAAATGTCCAAGGGTGTCTGAAAGCCGCATTAAGTAGAGTTTTTTTCATGGGTGTGAAGCAAGCCAAACTTATGACGAAGAGGCTATGAAACGTTTAGGAAATGTTCCCTCTTTCATGATCCATGTCGTGCAATGAAAAGTCTCCCTATCCTTATAATTCGTGCTATTTGAGATTGCAGAATCATGGCTCCCCGAAGAGTAAATGGTAGAAGGAATAGGAATGGAAAAGTCCAAGAGGATGGCAATGGAAATGGGCACCAGCAGGCCCTACCAGTTCAAGAGCACCAGGCACCAGTGCCGGTTGCCCATGCTGAGTTTCGGGAAACTATTCGGATGCTCGCTGATCACGGGAAAAATAGCATGCCCGAGATACGCTTTATACCTTAATGTAGTCTTGTTTATCTAAGTTATTTTACATACTTTCATGTGATTTTACATAAATGTGAATATATGTGCTAACCAACATGATTAGTCCTTGTTTTGTAGGTTTCAAGGATTTTGAGGAACTAATTCACAAGTTGGTAAATAGGAAGGAATGGAGTGGAAGCAAGTGGCGAAAGTCGGCAAGGAGCATGCTTTGGCAAGGCTGGCCGCGCCAGGCAGCGTGCCACGCTGTGCGTGTGCCGCGCCCAGCGCCGTGCCACGCCTCTGCCAGGCGCACGAGAGAAGGCAGCAAAAGGCAGCAGTAGGCATAGAACTAGCGCGCCAACGCCGTGCCACGCCAGGCCAGATGCGCGACAGCAGCATGCCATCGCGCTGCATGAGCAGCGTGTCACGTTGGCCAACGCGGTGACCCTCGGCAGCTTGGGTTCCTGAGGCATTTTCCAGAGAGCTTTCGCGTTGCCTCCGTGTCACGGATGCAGTGCTCCGTGATACACTCCGTGACACGGAGCCATTCCATTTCAGGCTGAATTATGCACTTTTTCCATTTACTATAAATAGAACCCTTAGCTCCTAAAATCATTTGTTCACGATTTTATTCTGGAAAACTACCTAGGAGTGAAGGGAGAAGTGGGAGAACTCATCTAGGGTTTGTCAAATTCCCTTCTCATCTACCAAATTCATGTAAGTATGTTAGTTTAGTAGTAGTTAGTGTAGTTTTACGAACATGAATGGCAAGAACCCTTCCTCTAGGGTTGAAGCCGTGAATTATGATTGTGCTTTTATGAAATTGTTTTGGAATTAAGTTATTGATTGTTGTTTTCGTCTTGCATTCTGGATTGTTTGTTGTTTTTATGATTGATCACCATGAAAGAATATTTGTTAGCTTGAGTAATAGCTTGAGAAAGCATTACCTAGGTCAGGACATGAGAATGTGAGGAGCATGTTTGTATCTCGGGAGAGATTTTGTGTCAGGATAGAAATACCTAACACCGTGCTTGGTTGACACACGGGGGTTATGAAAGACCAACTTGGGATATCACATCACCACTCGAAGAATTATTTGTGAGGCTAGGTTGAGTTAAATGGTTAGACGCATGAAAGTCCCTAATCGTTTCCCCGTAAACCACAACATAATTGATTGCCTGCGACTAGAAAATTTAACTCCTCGCTCACAATGATGCAGTGAGGCTAGATTGCCTCGTTTAGAGGCTCGAAAGACCATAAACATGCAATTCTAATTATGTAAAATAACAATTGATAGTTCCATGCTTAACCCATTGCAAATCGTAGTATCGCATGATTAATTGGTTTTAACTCTATGTTGCTCCTAGAGTAATTTCAGAATACTTCGTTGACCCAAACTTAGACTTAATTAATCTCAATCGAAAATGTCTATAACCAACACTTGAGGTATTTAACATCACACTAGAAATGGATAGTTAGAGGAATGGGTCCAGCCCCTGTGGGTTCGACAATCCAGTTCTTAAAAAGAGCCATTATATTACTTGCATGACCCGTACACTTGCGGACGCGCGAATCGGGCACGTCATGTTTTTGGCGCCGTTGCCGAGGACTCGGCGAAGTTTTGATAATTTATCTATTTTTGTGTGATTTTTAAATTCTCTTAAGTGTTGAGAAACTTGGTCTTAGTCTGATTATTACAGGTGACAGGTTGTCCTGCCGAGCTGGCTAGAAATAGAGAGCTTGTGGAACCGTTGCGTGATCCTGAACGTCAAATCCATTTGCGAAGGATAATAGCTCTAGAGCATAAGATGAAGAGACTTCAAGAAAAGGTACTACAACAACCACCCGCGGGACAAGTACAATTGTCATCCGAACCAATGGCAACAAGACCAGTTCGCGAAGTGGCAATCGCACTAGCGACAAATGTGACCTCAAGCATTCGTAAACCGGAGCCTGGAGGGCACTTTGAGCTTAAACAGAACATGGTGCAGCTGTTACATTCTAGTGGTCAATTCACTGGGATGGAAAATGAGGACCCGCAACAGCACCTACAGAGCTTTTTAGAGATTAGTGACACGTTTGTCCCCACCGGCGTGTCCACAGATTATGTCCGAATGACCCTCTTCCCATTTTCACTGTTGGGAGAGGCGAAAAAGTGGCTGAAGGCTGAGCCACCTGTCACGCCCCACCTTGGGGGGTATGACTGGCACCTGGTGCCCTACTAAGACCTGACCTGCTGAACTGTTAAGCCTGGGCGCATCTGGCGCCTGGCTGGCTCTAGCTCAAATTTCTGGAAACAAAGGGCTATATAGCGGCTGTAAATACAGCCCCCGGCCCATTGGCCCATAGCCTTCTGTACCTGTACTACAGCTGACCAGAAACAAGGCAATTCAGGGGAACTTATGCGGGCCGACAAGGCCACCATGCTGTCTAGTTATCTGCAACTCAAGCATAACATACTGAAAAGCTACGTGACCGGCAAGGTCACCACTACTGGTAAACTATGGCCCCACACGGCCATTACAAAAGAAAGAAGTAGTAAAGGCAACTATACAACTGCACGGCCCCACATGACCGGCTCATCTGACCACAGGGAATATAAACAGACTGCAAGCCTCTAAGAAGGATAATAGAAATGATCGGGACAGGGCCCCGACCTACCCGTACTGTACAATAAAAGGAACTGAACTACACCTCTAGAAATTCAGTCTCCGGATGACAGGAGCTGAATATTCGACCGCTGATGGGGATCACGTGGTATCGCCTGCGCGTCTATGGGTACCTGCAGGCAAGTAATGCAGTGCCCCACTGGGCGTCAGTACCGCTGGTACTGAGTATGTAAAGCAAACTGAATACAGCTGAATACAAATAATATAACAAAAAATTCTGAATAGTATGAGATAACTGAATCTGTAAGAACTGAAGGGATATCTGAAATCAATCACATAACTGTCAAAACTGAAATAAGAAGGAGTAGATAACTGTCTAATAGTGTAGATCGTACCTGTTCTTAATCATACTGAAGGGAGTAGGAATCATACCTGGAGACGTATCATTCTACTACTAATATGCTCGTATCTACTATAATATGGTATAACATACATAACATAACATGGCATACACAACCTTACCCGGCCCCCATAAGCCGGGAGGTACAATCAACACAGAATCTATACCCCTACCCCGGTCAACCCATCTCCTACACTGGCTGTAAGCATCCTGCCGGTCCCCTGGGTATGCACTTGGGCTCGCTGAGCCCCTGACTATAACTGCATCTGAGTCCGGAGGACTCCTGAATCTGCACCCGGGCGTATCCGCTCGACTGGGGTGTGTAAGGGCCGATCAAGGCACAAGTATGGGGAAAACTGGCATCCCATCTTCGTTCCCTGGTGGGACGGCATGCCACTCCATAGAGTGACGTATCCTCATCCTCTGGTGGACGAGTCGATACAGCTATTAACCCTGGGCGGTCATGGATGCTAGGTGATCCAACCCCAAACAATACAATGGTCTCAACTGGTAATACTATCTGAGTATCTCGTATGCTGAGGCTAATAGGGGTAAAGTATCACCTATATTACATGCTGGCTAATAGTAGTAATCTGTACGTATTTAATACGTGCTGAGGCAGGTAAAGATGTATAAATGTGAACATAGTCTCCTGCCGGGCTGTACTGAGCAAATGCTATATAAGACAATGTTTCTGCTGAAAATTCTGCTGTTTACTAAGTTTCTGTATAAATTATATGCTGGACTGATGATAGAAATAAGTACATACTTAATACATGCTGAGACTGGAAGTACTATATATGTATGTACGAATATAATCTTTCTGCTACACTACGCTGTATACTAACTTTCTATAGTAACAGGATTTACTAATCCTGACATGCTTTCTGAACTTCATTTAGTCTGCTATTCTATTTCTGAAGTGCTTTACGGATACTGTACTACTTCACGGGGTTTCAGTTGAACACAACAATATCTTAACATGGCATATTACATCATACACTGAATATACGGGGTAATCTCTAACGCTTGCGTTAGAATCTATTTCATACCGTTAGGTTTCATACACATTACAACCCAATGTTTCTCACATCGTACCACCATTCACAATAACGCAATACTCAACTTCTGAACATTCTACTGGTCCGTAATTTATTACGCTATACTGATATTACTTAACTTGCCGAATGAAACTAACTTTACATACCTTATCTTCGACTATTCGTCCGTCGGACGAGGCTCGGCCGGTACTTCAACTATTTTCTCCCAAGTGCATTCATGAACACGTCAATCAATACTAAATACAACATTATTGTAAAGAGCGACGTTACTTTCAATTTAATTTATAGCCTAAACTTAGGCTTATCGAACAAAAACTCGCTATTTTCCAGCGGCCCAGAAGGGAGAAATATTTACTTCTCAACTAGGAACACATAGACATTAATTTAGAGCAATTCTACTTACTTTAGTTCGGCGGCTCGCCGATTCGTCGGCCGTATTTCGTGAAACTAATTCCGTAGAAATGCTCTCTGCCGCTAAATACCTTGGTATCTAGGATTAATTTGGGTTTGGGCAGCGTTTGGCAGCGTAATTGGACGAAAATATTTAATTTTCTTACGTTTTTCTCTGGTTGCAGCATGTTCTGGAAATTTTTAGATGCTTTCTGATTTTGAACTGAAGTGGAGGCTTTTATACTTGGGCCTGGACCTGGGCAACGTGTCACGGAGCCATCACGGAGGCCTCAAACTTGGTATCAGAGCCGGTGCCGGCCAGTGGTGGGGCAAACCTCAGCGAGGACGCTGAGTCCCTACGGGGGGGTAACCAGGGACGGCGATACGTAACGCCTGGTTTACTTAGGCAAATCCCACATCGGTGGTGGAGGGGAACGAAGAGTGCTTTATAAGTGCTTGGATACCTCTACATTGTAGACGCGTTTTAAAGCCGTGAGGGACTAGCTGCCCAAAGCGGACAATATCTACAAGTGGCGACCTAGGCTGTTACACCACCAAACTCCATAACTTCATGGAATGACTTGGCTAAGAAGTTCCTTATCAGATTCTTCCCCTCAGGCAAAACTGCAAGGTTGAGAAGTGAAATACTCAGTTTCAAGCAGAGGCCTGATGAGAACTTATATATGGCTTGGGAAAGATTCAAGTCATTGTTAAGAAATTGTCCCCATCACCAGCAATCAAATGAAGTGCTGGCTCATACCTTTGTGGAAAGTCTAGACCCACACACAAAAATATTACTAGACTCTGCATCGGGTGGGCAAGCCTTGGATAAGACATATAATGAGTTGTACACTTTGTTGAATAGAATTGCACATGGAAATCCAGAGTGGCACAGCGAGTCATCGAGAGGGGCAGGAAACAGATCGGGGTTGATAGAAGTAGATGGTTTGAATGCCTTGGCAGCACAGTTAACTTCGTTCCAGCATCAAATGATGACTCAGTTTAATAAACTGAGTATGAACCAACACCAGGGCCAGGTTAATGCAGATCAGCAAGCTCCGAGTTGGTGTGGAATTTGTGGTAATAATGGGCACTATGCAGAATCTTGTGGAGCCAATCCGGAGTCGGTCAATTTTGTTAGTAATGTGCAGCGCAACAATCAAAATTTTGAAACCAGTTACAACAGAAATTGGCAGGGCCACCCGAATTTTTCTTGGGGTGGAAACCAAAAGAAGAATTATATGCAACCTCAACAACAGCAGTATCAGTAGAATAGGCAGAATGATGGGCAATTGAGTAGCAGCATTGAGGAAACACTGCAGAAAATTATGGAGACCTAGAAGCAGTTAGCGGAAAATCAGGCGAGGATGGCAACAGACTTAATGAATCAGCAAGTAGCCATCCGAAATCTTGAAAAACAAGTGGGTCAGATAGCAGCTGCTCAAAACATGAGATCGCAGGGGGGATTACCAAGCGACACAGATCCTAACCCCCGGCAGATCAATGCCATCAGTCTGAGAAACGGTAAGCAATTAGCTGATGCAGTGCCAAAAGAGCTGAGAAAGGAGGTGCAGTCGGAGTTGGTTAGGCCAGGACCATCCATCAACATGGGGGATAATCAGAGTGCTGGGAAAAAAAATGCAGAACTTTCATTGCAGCCAGCACAAAGACCACCACCACCATTCCTTCAGAAATTCAGAAAGAGCAAGGAGGAGGAATGCTTCAAAAAGTTCTTTGAGAGCTTCAGAGAACATCACATAAATTTGCCTCTTCTTGATGTTTTTCAAGGAATGCCCAAGTATTCTAAATACTTGAAGGATGTGATGGCGAACAAAGTGAGATTGGTGGATGTCCAGAATGTAGCACTGACTGAGGAGTGCAGTCACAGGGTATTGAGCAAAATGTCGAAGAAGCTCAAAGACCCAGGGAGTTTTACCCTCCCCATACAAATTGGTAAAGCTGAGGTGCTACGAGCTTTGTGTGACTTAGGGGCAGCAGTCAATCTAATGCCCCTATCCTTATTCAACACCCTGGGGTTGGGAAAACCGAGGCCGACAAGGTTGATGCTGCAGCTGGCTGACAAGTCGCGAGTGACACCTGATGGAATAATAGAGGACCTTCTCATCAAAGTAGGTAAGTTCATTATACCTGCTGATTTTATTGTCTTAGATTTTCAGGTTGATGACCAGGTACCCCTAATCTTGGGACGACCATTCTTGGCCACTGGAGGAGCGGTGATTGATTTGAAAGCAGGGACCCTGAAAATGACGGTTGAGGATGAAGAAGAAATCTTCCACGTTTACCAAGAAATGAACCCATTTGCACACTATAGAAACCTTTGTCAGGTTAGTGTGTTGGCAGAGGATAAGTGTGGGGTGGAGGATTCCACAAGTGCAGGGCTAAAGGCAATTACAAGTGTTCAGCCCGAGTCTGATAAAGGGCTTCAAATTGAGAAGAAGTTGGAGAAAGAGAGGAACAGAGTGGAGGATGTTTCCTCTAAACATCAAAAGAAAAGGAGATGGTTCTCGAAAGAGAACCCAGGTATGAGGATGTCCTGAAAAGGATAGTCCACGTCGGGCCACGACGTAAAATAAGGCGCTACTTGGGAGGCAACCCAAGGGTACCACAGGTACCATTTTCATTTCTTGCATTTGTGTTGATTTTATTTATTTTTCATCTTGTGTTGTTTTTGGTGGAAAGTTAAGCACAGATGGAGGGGAAGTCTGAGTACCCGTGGAGGAGGAAGCTAAAAAGCATGGACGATAAAATGTGTGGGGTCGACACACACTTGTGCAAAGTTGAAGAAAATCATGCTATTAGCTAGGCCTAAAGGCCTCAGGGAGTATTTCTCACCATTTTTAAATTTTAATTTGATGCTATGAGGACATAGCACGATTTAAGTGTGGGGTGAGGGAAATTTCAAGGGAAATTTCAAAAATTTTTGTTGTGCTTAACGATTTTTGGTGAATGTAATGCTTGTGAGAAATTTGAAAAATTTGAAAAATTTATGTGCACTAAGCATGACTTCATCACCCGTTGGTTTTTCTTTTCGGTTCTTTTCCGACGGGGGGGTCTTTGAACCGAAGAATAATTTTTTTTTTCTTTTTCTTTCCTTTGTCTGTATATAGTGTTTTAGTCATAGTTAGGGACGGTTTCCGACGATGGATGGATGACGACCGTCTTGAGGAAAAATTAGTCGGTAGGTGATGGGTTTTTGAAACCATAACTAAGTGATGCTTGATGTTCTTGTATGTGCTATATGTGAGTGTAAGATGCAAGTATGTTCAGTGTGAAGCATGCAAATGTATAACTTTGTTTGAGACACTTAAGCTCTGGAATTTGACTCAGTATAATTGAAGCTTAATTCTGAATTCTTGTGATTAGCTGAGTAAGAGTCTGATGAATATGTCTTGATTTGAGCATGTGCCATGAGTGTAAGGTTTTTGAGTATTCTGTGCTATTGTGGATTGTCTAGAACTTGCCTGGTGTGTTTATAAAATGAAATGAAGGATGTGAATTGTAGGAGATGATTTAGGCAATTCTTTGAATGAACCAAATTTTTATCCCTCATTTTACCTACCTTGAAAAATTAATCCTAGTTAGCCCCATTGTGCCTTGAGCCTATTCTTTGACAGCTGCAACATAAGCTTAATCCTTTTTCTTTCATTAGCCTTGAACTTGATCCAAAACTCCTAAGCACTTGAGTGAAAAAATCCGAAGGAGTAAAGGAGTGAGAAGAATGAAAAGAAAGGAAAAGTATCAAGTTGTAGAAGTGAGAAAAGGACAAAGGTGCACATGTGTGAAAATGGTTGAGTATTAGTAAGGAGCAAGAAAACAAATTAATGAAAAATTATTTATAGAGCTCCTTACTAATAAGTTAAAAGTGCCTAAAGAAATGGCGGGACATAAGAGGAACAAGAAAGATGAAAGGAGAAAAAGGTAAAGTAAGGGGAGGGAAGTTCGTAAGGAGGGTGTAATGTATTAAAAGCGCTTAGGAAAGATAGTCACTATTACTGGCCATAATAATACCTACCTGTCCCTTAGCCTACATTACAACCCATTAAGTCCTACTTGATCTTACATTCACACATCCTTAAATGAGTGGAATAAAACACTAAGGGCAAGCTTATGGGTCATTACATGATGCATGTGAATTCTTTGTGAGAGTGAGTGAAATTCTATTTATTCACCCACACATGTTATGATGTACAAATGATTTTTGCGTGTGATTGGGTAACTCTATTTTTGTGAGGGGCACATGTTGAATGAAGGATATAATTCATGTGGGATTTCTTAATTAGTTTATTTGCATGAGTTTGCTAAGATTGAGAGTCGATTCTTGAGGTTAAGAAGTCTTAGCATCGTTGTATTTCATCTTGGTGATTAAATTGTGTATGCTCTATCTTTAGCTTGTTATCTTACGTAATCATTATAGCCGTAGCTTGAATTATCTTGCCAAATTAGTTATGTGGGAGTCTCCATATGTATGATATGTAAAAGGTTGTTCGAGGACGAACAAGGCTTTAAAGTGTGGGGTTGTGATCACAGGCAAAATAGCATGCCCGAGATACGCTTTATACCTTAATGTAGTCTTGTTTATCTAAGTTATTTTACATACTTTCATGTGATTTTATATAAATGTGAATATATGTGCTAACCAACATGATTAGTCCTTGTTTTGTAGGTTTCAAGGATTTTGAGGAACTAATTCACAAGTTGGTGAATAGGAAGGAATGGAGTGGAAGTAAGTGGCGAAAGTCGGCAAGGAGCATGCCTTGGCAAGGCTGGCCGCGCCAGGCAGCGTGCCACGCTGTGCGTGTGCCGCGCCCAGCGTCGTGCCACGCCTCTGCCAGGCGCACGAGAGAAGGCAGCAAAAGGCAGCAGTAGGTAGAGAACCAGCGCTCCAGCGCCGTGCCACGCCAGGCCAGCTGCACGATAGCAGCATGCCATCGCGCTGCATGAGCAGCGTGTCACGTTGGCCAGCGCGGTGACCCTCAGCAGCTTGGGTTCCTGAGGCACTTTCTAGAGAGCTTTCGCATTGCCTCGGTGTCATGGAGGCAGTGCTCCGCGATACACTCCATGACACGGAGCCATTCCATTTCAGGCTGAATTATGCACGTTTTCCATTTACTATAAATAGAACCCTTAGCTCCTAAAATCATCTGGTTACGATTTTATTCTGGAAAACTACCTAGGAGTGAAGGGAGAAGTGGGAGAACTCATCTAGGGTTTGTCAAATTCCCTTCTCATCTACCAAATTCATGTAAGTATGTTGGTTTAGTAGTAGTTAGTGTAGTTTTACGAACATGAATGGCAAGAACCCTTCCTCTAGGGTTGAAGCCATGAATTATGATTGTGCTTTTATGAAATTGTTTTGGAATTAAGTTATTGATTGTTGTTTTCGTCTTGCATTCTGGATTGTTGGTTGTTTTTATGATTAATCACCATGAAAGCATATTTGTTAGCTTGAGTAATAGCTTGAGAAAGCATTACCTAGGTCAGGATATGAGAATGTGAGGACCATGTTTGTATCTCGGGAGAGATTTTGTGTCAGGATAGAAATATACCTAACACCGTGCTTGGTTGACACACGGGGGTTATGAAAGACCAACTTGGGATATCACATCACCACTCGAAGAAGTAGTTGTGAGGCTAGGTTGAGTTAAATGGTTAGACGCACGAAAGTCCCTAATCGTTTCCCCGTAAACCACAACATAACTGATTGCCTGTTCTTCCCTCGTTAGCTGAGGGAGCTGAAGGTAGCTGAGTTCATAAATTTGAAGCAAGGGAGGATGACGGTGTAGGAGTATGCCCTTGCTTTCACCCGCCTATCGAAGTATGCCCCATAGTTAGTGGCAGATCAGAGGGCGTGGGTGAGCAGGTTCGTCCATGGGGTAGCGTCCTATTTGGAAAAGATTGTAGGAATGCTATGCTTCACCAGTATCACGACCAGAATGGAGGCTCAGATCGTAGGCACGGGACAAGGGACCCTAAGTTAACCCATGGCTCATGCACACAACTAATCACAATCAGATAAGTGGAAAGATAATCATAAAAACATAGCGAAGTAACCATAGTATAACCTCACGGAATACATAACATATACGAGAGCTGAGTACTACATACTAGTCTGGAAGCCTCTACTACATACGATGGGTTGATGGGACAATATCCCTAACTAACCCGAACAATAATGAAACTCAAGATAACATAAAAATCTGTCAACAACCCTCGGAACATGAGGACTCACCAATGAGCTGATAGCGCAAGCCGAGATGGACTAGGGATGAAGACGAGTCTGAGATTTGGACCCTATATCACGAAACAATATAGCATAGAAAGTATGCGGTCAGTATGTGGAATTTACAGAGTATGCAAGGTAAGTAAAACCGCGAAAGTAATATAAATCTATTAAAGCAAATCATACATATGTCATAAGCTTTTAAAGATAATAAGGATACCGCATGCATTCATTAGGAACTCATACACATATTATACATGATCATGCATGGCTTTAGAACATCCTGACTGACTCGAATGACTTAAGCTTAAACATAACATACATATCAAAACCTGAACAATGAGTCAAACCTTACTTTGAGATCATGCATGCATAAGGTAACCATCATGAGTAATGAAAAAAGAAATTTTGGAAGATATAGACAGTGGGAGACTCGTCACTTAACTGACATACTATGATAGAGCTTATATGGTCTCAACTATCACACTCAAGTGGGAAGAGTCGTCCATAACCTTGCCAGGGCAATGGACGCTACCATGATATTGATATCAAGCTCATGGGCCATTAGGGACAGAGAATAGCTCACAAGAGAGGTCCCAAATATAATAGAATCAACCTACGTTGGAATGTAGTTCTGGGGCATAGGGTTGTTGATTCTTAGCCCGCTCGATGCTAGACTCTTCTCCCAAAACATGAAGTGCTCTACATTGTATAAATATGAAGCTCAACATCATCTAATAATGAAGCTCAATATGAAATCATGCATAAACTCAACATCGTATGGAAACAAAGATCAACATCATCTATTGACGAAGCTCAATGATGGAATCATGCTTAGACTCAACATCGTATGGAAATGAAGCTCAATGACACATACATCTCAATTATGAATTCATTCTTATGAGAAGCTTTACTATTAAATATATCACAAGCTCAATGAATAGTGGGAAACTTTACTCCAAAACCATGTGGTAAGCTTAATTTAAAATAGTACTTTATCAATCTTAATATAAGGGCCTTTGCCAAAACATTGTCATGGTTGGATTCATTCAATTTGAAAACATGATAATTTGGGAGATTTCACTCCAAAATAAAGCAACGAAGTTAATTCTGGGAAATCATCATTCATACTCATCATTGAGCACTACCCAAAGCTTCATCATTCTTTACTATACTAGATTCATATCAAAACTTCAAATAGAGACATGGGTAACTTTAGCACATGCTTTTCATCATAAAAAACTCATCAACATCATACATTCATCGAAAATCCTCTTCTTTATGAACTCCCTACCCATTGGCCTTTAATTTCATAAAACAAGAAAATTTTAAGTTTAATTGAAAACACTTTAAAATTCTGCCCATTCTTCATATTCAATACTAAGAACATAAACAATTCATACCCATGTATAAAGATTGAGTAAATATGCAATTGGGTAGAGACCCTACACTTGATCATAGGAGATTCATTCGAATAGGGAGAAATTGGGCGTGGGTGTGGAAGGAGGACACCCATTAAAACCCTACATACTTGGAAAATAAGGAATTCTATCACCCTCCAATTGCCCAAGATTAGATTCTAAAGGAAACCTTGAATTTTTTCCTTGAATCACCTCCTTCAAGCCTTCAACCTTGCAGGCATGGGGAGTATGCACTTAGAATAGGTCTTCCCCTACTAAAACCCTTCAAAACAAGCCCTAAACGACGCAGTATAGAGCCTTATGACTAGGAAATGACAGAAATGCCCTTACTAAAATCACAGAAAACCTGCACAAGACGATCCCACGATTGAACCAACAGACCGTGGCAAGATACCACGACCTATGGTGAACGCCCATGGTCTACACTACCAAACTTCTCGATTTCTGATTTATACCCACGGCTCGACAGGACGAGTCGTCCTTCAAAACAACGGGCCGTGGTTTCAAATTGTCTTAGCCACTGCCCAGATCCACTTCCTTCCCACGACCACTAACCACTACCCGTGCCTTCTCTCAACAGGTTGTTGTGATGCCTGTGGTCCACCCTACCACCAAGCCTGGCTTCACACCACAACCACATATAACGGCTCGTCGTTTGCTACCACGAGTCATTCTATGGCTCGTCCTGCAACATTTTTCCCAGATTTTTGCACTTTGAATTTTTAACTCCCTAGGTTTATTCCTAAGCACTTCCAGGATATTACAATATCTCCCCCTCGGGAATATTCGTCCTCTATTGTAGGAAACAATCACAAAATAGAAACATGCAATTATCATAATTAAATGCTGATTATTTAAGTCGAAAACTAACGGGATGACTATCTTCATTTTGAACTATACAGCTGAACTGGATTCACCAATCATACAGACATCTACATATATAAAAGGTACTTCCGCACATGGTTCAAACATGAAAACTAATTAGAGTTTTAGTGCAGAACTGATACCTCAAGCTGAAACAAAACCTGTAGAGAACAAATGTAGGTATTTAGCCATTATATCCGCTTTGGCTTCCCACGTAGCTCCCCCAACATGCTGATTCCTCCATAATACTTTCACTGAAGCTACTTCTTTGTTCCTCAATCTCCGAACCTGATGATCCAAGATTTCAACGGGAACTTCTTCATAATTGAGCCTGTCTTTTACTCCAATGCTGTCTACCGGGACTACCAAGTCTGGATTACCCAAATACTTTTTTAAAAGTGACATATGGAAGACGGGATGAACTGAAGATAACTCTGATGGCAAGTCCAACTCGTATGCCACCTTAAAAAGTCTCCTCATAACCCGGTAGGGACCAACATAGCGAGGACTGAGTTTCCCTTTCTTTTCGAACTGCATGACTCCCCTCATAGGAGATACCTTTAGATACACCCATTCGTCCAAATCAAACTCCAAATCTCTTCTCCTCACATCAGCATACGATTTCTGATGACTCTGAGCGATTTTTAACCGGTCCCTTATAAAATGTACCTTCTCCATCGCCTAATGAACCGAATCTGGTCCTATTCTAGCTGCATCACAAACCTCAAACAATCCGATGGGAGAACTACACCTTCGCCCATAAAGAGCCTTGAACGGTGCCATTTGGATGCTAGAGTGGTAACTGTTATTAAAGGCAAACTCGATCAAGGACAAATGATCATCCCAACTACCTTTAAATTCCATAACACATGCTCCAACATGTCCTCAAGAGTCTAGATTGTTCGCTCGGCTTGACCGTCTGTTTGCGAATGATGTCGTGCTGAGCTTAACTTGAGTCTCGAGTCCCTTCTGAAAAGACCTCCTAACTGAGAGGTAAACTGGGTACCTCTATCTGAAATGGACAAAGACACCCCATGCAATCGAACTAACTCCCATATGTACAACTTAGCATAGTCATCTGCTGAATTTGTGGTCTTGACCGGTAGGAAATGAGCTGCCTTAGTCAACCTATCCACAATAACCCAAATGGAGTCATATTACCTATGAGTCCGGGGTAAGCTTGTAATGAATTCCATATTGATCTCTTCCCACTTCCAAGAGGGATGGTAATATCCTGAAGTACACCTCTAGGTCTCTGATGCTCAACCTTCACTTGCTGACAGTTTGGACATTTTGCTACGAACTCCGCCATATCCTTCTACATACCATCCCACCAATAGATTTCTCGCAAGTCCTGATACATCTTCAAGGATCCTGGATGAATAGAATATTTGGTACCATGTGCCTCATGTAATATCTGAACTCTCAAATCATCAACATCTGGGACACATAGACGACCCTTATATCGTAGCATACCATCACCCCCTTGGGAGAAAACCTCCACCTTTTGACTCTGCACCTCCTCATTCAGCTTCCTTAAAATTGGATCCTCATCATGCTTAGCTTGATTTCAACCACCAACGACGCTTCTGACCCGTTATGTACAACAACAGTGCCATCGGTCGAGTCGATCAATCTAACTCCCAACCTTGCAAGCCAGTGAACGTCTTTCACCAACTCCTTCTTCCCCTCATCCACATGAGACATACTCTCCATTGAGAGCCTACTAAGCACATCCGCAACCATATTAGCCTTTCCTGGGTGGTAAAGGACACTCATATCATAGTCCTTAAGTAACTCCAACCACCTCCTTTGTCTAAGATTTAGATCTTTATGTGTGAACACGTATTGCAAGCTCTTGTGGTCCGTAAATACATGCACGTGGACCCCATACAAGTAATGACGCCATATCTTCAATGCAAACACCGCCTCGGCCAACTCAAAATCATGGGTCAGGTAATTCTTTTCATGAACTTTCAGCTGTCTCGAGGCATATGCTATTACCTTCCCAAGATGCATCAACACATACCCTAGTCTGACTCTCGAAGCATCACAATATACAAAAAAGCCATCAGTACCCTAGGGTAAGGTCAACACTGGTGGTGAAGTGAGATGGGTCTTCAACTCCTAGAAGCTTTTCTCACAAGCCACCGACCACTGAAACTTCACCTTCTTCTGCATCAACTTAGTCAAAGGCGCTGCAATGGATGAGAAACCCTCAACAAACCTCCGATAGTAGCCAGCTAAACCTAAGAAACTTCGAATATCTAAAGGATTCATTGGTCTGGGCCAATTCTTCACTGCCTCAATTTTATGTGAATCTACTTTCATGCCTTCGCTAGACACCACATGGCCCAACAATACCATGGAGTCCAACCAAAACTCACACTTGTCGAACTTGCATACTATTGGCGATCCTTAAGGGTCTGAAGCACTACTCTTAAGTGAGTGGCATGCTCCTCCTTTCTCTGAGAGTATATTAAGATGTCATCAATGAACACGATCACGAACATGTCCAAATATAGCTTGAACACCCTGTTCATCAAGTCCATAAAAGCTGCAGGAGCATTCATTAGTAAAAAAGACATAACCACAAACTTATAATGACCATACTGTGTTCTAAATGCCGTCTTTAGGATATCACTCTCCCGAACTCTGAGATGATGATACCCAAATCTGAGATCTATCTTTGAGAAACAATTAGCGCCCTGAATCTGATCGAACAAATCATCAATCCTGGGTAAGGGGTACCTTTTCTTGATAGTGACTTTGTTCAACTGTCGATAATCAATGCACATACGAAGGGAACCATCTTTCTTCCGAACAAATAAAATTGGTGCACCCCATGGAGACTAGCTTGGTCTATTGAAGCCCTTATCTAGTAAATCCTTTAACTGATCCTTCAAATCTTTTAACTAGGCTGGAGCCATCCTGTAGGGAGGAATAGATATAGTCTGCGTATCGGGAAGAAGGTCAATAATGAAGTCAATCTCCCGCTCGGGAGGAATACCTAGAAAATCATCAGGAAATACCTTTGGATACTCATGTACTATTGGAACTGACTGGATAGTCGGGGTCTCGGACTCAACATCCTTGACCCTAACCAAATGATACATGCAACCCTTATAAATAATCTGCCTGGCCTTGAGGTAGGAAACGAAGCGACCTATAGGCACAACTGAACTACCCTTCCATTCTAAGACTGGCTCACTCGGAAATCTGAACTCTATTGATCGAGCCCTACAATTAATGGAAGCATAACAAGCATACAACCAATCCACGCCGAGAATAACATCGAAATCAGTCATGGCTAACTCTATCAAATCTGCTGAGGTGACCTTATAGAGGACCAAGACTGGGCAATCTCTATACACCCGTCTAGCTATAACTGAGTCACCTACAGGAGTAGAAACTGAAAAGGATTCTGACAAGACATCGGGACTGACTCTAAAGCTACTGACCACATAAGGTGTCACAAATGACAAGGTGGCCCCTGGATCTAACAGAGCATAAACATCAACATGGAAGACTTGTAACATACTAGTAACCACATCCGGGGAGACCTCCTGCTCCTGAAAGAATGGTAGGGCATAGAATCTATTCTGGCGTTGAGCGCCAGCTGCACTAGTAGATGCCCCCTGATGTGTTGAGTGAGGGGGTGGGGTTGCTGAGCTAGAGCTGGGCCATGGGCCCCAACCTGATCCTGTTTCACTCTTGGAAAATCTCTAAGCTTGTTTCTGGGTTGCTCGCACTCAAACCTTCCAAGCACTTGCCTGCATGCCCTCGGCCACATCTGCGACAAGCTGGAACACCTGAATATGTGGGCCTGCTGCTCTGACCCCTCGAGCCTGATGCTCTCCCTCTCTGATATTACCTAGGCTGAGATGGCACATTGAAAGCTGATGAACCTGGGGAGGATGATCTCTTGTGGGTCTTCTGATGGTGCCCACCTCCTGACCTAGACTTAGGAAATCTGTGATCATCAGGCTTGGCCCTCTTGGCCTCTCTCTCTCTCGAATGTGCCGCCTCCATCTGTTGGGCATACAACACCATCTGCGGAAAGTCCATGTACTGATGCAGCATAGCAATCCTACATTTCTTATCCAAGTAACCTGTTATCCCATGCACAAACCTACTCACTCACGCCCTCTAATCAGCTACTAACTTAGGAGCATACTTCGATAAGCGTGTAAACTCAAGGGAATACTCTAGTACTATCATCCTGCCTTGCTTCAAATTAACAAACTCAGCTGCCTTCAGCTCCCTCATCTCCCGAGGGAAGAACCAATCTAGGAATGCAATATGGAACTCTTCCCAAGTGACCAGACCTGCTCCGGCAATCGTGCTATCCTTCCATTGACGGAACCAGATATGCGCAATCCCCTTCAACTAGTAGGAGGCCAATTTTGCGTACTCAACACTACTCACCCCTATGACCTGGGTGATCTTGAGAACCTCATCCACGAACTCATATGGGTCCTCATCTACCTTGGACCAAAGAAACTCTGGCGGGTTCATCCTCAAGAAGTCCCTGACACGAGCCGCCGCTGCATTTCCGTTCTACGGAACATGCGTAACAACCTATTGTTTTACCTAAGCGGTCAAGGCCTATGCAAGCATCTGGATAGCGGCCCGAAACTCAGCGTGGGCGGCTGGTTCTGGTGTTTGAGGCTCCTTAACTAGTGGGACCTACTGATGCCCACGACCCATGCCATCCTCGTGGACTTCACCGTCTCCATTCCTCCTTCCATTCATCCTTCGAGGAGCCATGATTCTGCAATCGTGAATAACATGAATTAGAAGGATAGAAAGGCTTTTTCAATGCATGACATATATCATAAATGAAAGAAACATTTCCTAGCCTATTCATCATAAGTGTGGTGCGCTTCACACCCATGAAAAGGTCTCTACTTAACGCGGCTTTCAGACTCCCTAGGACACCTCAAAATTATGACTCTGACACATAGTTTGTCACGACCCAAACAGAGTCCAGATCATAGACACGGGACAAGGGACCCCGAGGGACCCCAAGTCAACCCATGGCTCATGCACACAACTAATCTCATTCAGATAAGCGGAAAGATAATCATAAAAACATAGAGGAATGTAACCATAGTATAAACTCACGGTATACAGAACATATACGAGAGCTGAGTACTACATACTAGTCTGAAAGCCTCAACTACATACGATGGGTTGATGGGACAACATCCCCAACTAACCCGAAAAATACTGAAACTCAAGATAACATAAAAATCTGCCAACAGCCCTCGGAACATGAGGACTCACCAATGAGCTAATAGTGCAAGCCGAGATGGACTAGGGATGAAGACGAGTCTGAGATCCGGACCCTATATCATGAAATGATACAACATAGAAAGTATGCGGTCAGCACATGGAATGTACCGAGTATGCAAGGTAAGTAAAACTGCGAAAGTAATATAAATCTCTTAAAGCAAGTCATACATATGTCGTAAGCTTTTAAAGATAAGAAGGAGATCGCATGCATTCATTATGAACTCATACCCATATTATACATGATCATGCATGGCTTTAGAACATCCCGACGGACTCGAATGACTCAAGCTTAAACATAACATTCATATCAAAAGATGAACAATGAGTCAAACCTTACTTTTAGATCATGCATGCATAAGGTAACCATTATGAGTAATGAAAAAAGAAATTTTGGAAGATATAGACAATGGAAGACTCGTCACTTAACCGATATACCACGATAGAGCTTACAAAGTCCCAACTATCACACTCAAGTGGGAGAGCCATCCATAACCTTGCTAGGGCAATGGAAGCCACCATGATATCGATATCAAGCTCATGGTCCATTAGGGTCGGGGTATAGCTCACAAGGGAGGTCCCAAATATAATAGAATCAACCTATGTTGGTGCGTAGTTCTTGGGCATAGGGTTGTCGACCCTTAGCCCGCTCGGTGCTAGACTGTTCTTCCAAAACAAATAGTGCTCTACATCATATAAATATGAAGCTCAACATCATTTAATGACGAAGCTCAACATGAAATCATGCATAAACTCAACATCGTATGAAAATGAAGCTCAACATCGTCTATTGATGAAGCTCAATAATGGAATCATGCTTAGACTCAACATCGTATGGAAATGAAGCTCAACGAAAACATACATCTCAATTATGAATTCATGCACATGAGAAGCTTTACTATGAAACATACCACAAGCTCAAAGAATAGTGGAAAACTTTACACCAAAACCATGTGGTAAGATTACTTTAAAATACTACTTTATCAATCTTAATATAAGGGCCTTGCCCAAAACCTTGTCGTGCTTGGATTCATTCAATTTATTTGAAAACATGATAATTTGGGAGATTTCACTTCAAAACAAAGCAACGAAGTTAATTCGGGGAAATCATCATTCATACTCAATATTGGGCATTACCTAGAGCTTTATCATGCTTGACGATACTAGATTCATATCAAAACTTCAATTATAGACATGGGTAACATTAGAAAATTTTTTTCATCATCAAAAACTCATCAACATCATGCATTCATCGAAAATCCCTTCTTTATGAACTCCCTATTGTTCGGTGGTTTGGAATGCCTACACGCAAGTGCACATGGTCGAACAAGTAGTAAAATGGCTAGAGTAGCCAAGTATCGATCCCATAGGGACTGGACCAAGGTAATAATCGAATCAAGTGTTAATAAACTCTAACTCTAATAATGCAGACAACAGTTTCAAGAAGATTTTGGGAGTTTGTTTCCTAATTTATACTAATCTAAAACAAATGTACAAATTGAGTCTGAACTATAGTAATGAGCATGCTGAGGCTAAAAGGAACATGCAGGGAAGCAATTTATCGATACAAATTGGTGAATCTTTCCTTCGGTTGCTAGTAAAAAATTATTGCCTATGGATTAAAACTCTCGTATTTAACCCAACTTAAGAATCATGAACCTTCCACCTACATTTCTATGATAAGAAGAAATTCATGTTCTAGCCATACGAAACCGATTCCTTAATTGACTTTCAGATATATTTCTATTCTGAAGGTAAATCAATTCTCAATTTTCCAAAACCAAGAAGAGATCATATCCTACCAATTCACAACTTTCCAATTTCTTTCTCTTTCGAGCGCAAACCGGATTTTTTAGATATATATTAATATTGGCCACACATTAATGCACTAAGAACAAGAATTAATAGAACAACCATAGAAGAAAAGATGAAAAACCAAAATGATCAATAATTACATTCCACTACAAATGTTCTTAACCACAGCAAGAAATGAATTTAGCCACTCATTTGTGGATTAAACATCGTTAAATGAGTGTAAATCATGCAAAAAATTGAAATAAAGGAGAAAGAGATAGAGAAGAACCCTAAGATTTTCGTCCCCTCAACTGCCTATAACCCACGTCCTTGCTCAACTAAGTCAGAATGATTAAAAATAAACCTAAGTGTGCAATTTATACTAGTGGAAATTTTTCCCGGAATAACAAGCAATGTGTCACGGAGTGCATCGTGGAGCACTGCCTCCGTGACACGCCACAAACGCAGACCCTCAATGGAATCCGGTCGTCCAGTTAATTACGCCCAACGTGCCACAGCGTGCAACGCGTGGCTTGGCCAACGTGCCACGGCACCAATGCGCACCTTCACTAGAACTTGGCCTATTTTAATCATCCGGGGCAGAATGCCTCCGTGATGGCAGCGTGACACGGCTCCATCGCAGAGCCCCTTAATTTGCTGCATTTCCTTGGCCTTTTCCACTGCTCTCTTCTGATCCCATTCCCGATTTATCCCAACATTCTTAGCTTCCTAAAATGACATTTTTCCTACAAAACAACACTAATCATGTTGGTTAGTATAAATTCACATTTTAACTACAAATCACATGAGAATGTACAAATATAGATGGATAAACAAGACAAAATGAAGCATTTGAGTATCACTTGGCCATATAATTTTGCCCAAGATCACTTACCCCACACTTAAAACCTTGTTCTTCCTCAAACAAAAATCTCACATGTCATGCAATTGACACCCAATAATAGCTACTTTGGCTCGACAATTCAAGCTACGATTATACCGATTATTTACATAGCAAATCATCAAGAAAACATGCATAGTCTCATCAATACAATGACATTCAACAAATTAAGACCTCCTATACTCAAGAGTCGACTCTCGATCTCGGCAAACTCATGCAAATCAGCTAATCAAGACATACGACACAAAATTAAATCTCTCGTCAAGCATGTGTCCTCACAACATAAGAGAATTTCCCCCTTTTCAATCATATGATCTCAAAAACATTATATGCAGGGGCATATGAACACAATTTCGCTCTCTCTCCCAAAGAATTCACATGCATCATGTCATGACCCATAAGCTTGCCTCTAGTGTATTACTCAACTAATAAAAGGACAAGTGGTGTAAGATCACGTAGGACTTAACGGGTTGTAATGTAAGCTAAGGAACTAGTGCATACTAGGCTAACTAATAATAGCAACTAGCATCCTTAAGAGCTTTTCAATACATCCCACCATATTATGGGCATTGTTTCTTCCTTCATCCTCCCCTTTCTTGAAGTCTTTCTTTATTTTTGTTCCCATTTCTTTAAGCACACTCGACTAAATAACAAAGATTAGTTATACATCTTCATTTTATTAAATTCAGCCAGTGCACCTTTGACCTTTTCTTTACTTTCACCACTTCCGCTTTTCCTTTCTTTTTCACACTTTTCACTCCTTGACACTGTGGAAAAATTATTTTTCTTGACCGCTTAAGAGTTTTGGATCAAATTCACGGATAATGAAAAGAAGGGGTTAAGCTCAGTTTGTACCTTTTCGAAAAAACAAAAAAATAGGCTAAAGGCTCAATGGGCTAACTAGGATGTACATTCAAGGTAGGTACGATAATGGAAAAAAACTTTCGGTTAAATCAAAGAAATGCCTACATCCTTTCCTACAATACACATCCTTCATTTCTTTTCGTACACACACCAGACAAGTTCTAGACATTTCACAATAGCATGGAAGAATCAAAACCTCACCACACACTCATTGCACATGCTCAACTCAAGACATATTCACAGACTCTTCAATCAGCTAATTACAAGAATTCAAACATTAAGCCTCAATCACACCGAATCGAACTCTATGGTCTAGGTATCTCAACATGTTTACAAAGTTGCATGCTTTCATACGAATCACCTTTGCATTCTAAATATCATGTATAACACGCAATAAGAATTCCGAACCATAAAGTAATGACACGTTTGGGATACGAACAAACAAAAGAAAAAAATTAAAAAGAACAAAAAATCAACTCCTATCGACTACATTTCCCTTAAGACGGTCGTCATCCATCCATCATAGGGAATGGTCACTATTTACGACTTCGGTTCAGTGGGACTATTCTCGGTAAAAGCACCAAAAACAAACGGCGAGAAACCCAATCATAAAAAAGATTTCACGAAAATTTTTAAAAATATCGATAATTTTGATAAAACAACAATATTTACACACCCAGCTGACAACAACTCCATACATCACACAACAGATTCACATTAATTACAACACCGAATTAAAATACAAAACATAAACACCAAAATTACAAGGTCACAATTTTTTTCACAGGCATCACAACAAAACATAAACATAAACAATAATAAAACAACCAGCACCTAACTACTCCCACCCCACACTTAAATCGAACACTGTCCCCAGTGTTCGCAAAATTCAGCATAGCACAAGAGTAGGTGGTGAAACTCCCTGATTAGTTGAAGTATTTCACTTCTTCATCAGGTGCAGTTTCCTCGTCCCCCATATCCGAATCGCCCCGACTATCCTCATCTGACTCAACATCTGAGTCATCGCGGCATGTCTCCTCGTCTTTGGGGACATCATCATCAATGGGCTCCACAAAAGCTGACCCTACTCGGCATAGAGCCCTAACATTTTCACTGAAGGGGTAGTCCAACTCGAGCTGCCACAGCTCATCTTCTGTTGCTGGCCTCCCACCTGTGCGCAACTGCAGCATCTGCATCCCGAACATGCGAGCCATATACTGATCATCCCGAGCATGTCGTTCGGCTAGTGTGAGAACTAGCCCGTGAGTGGTGTCGGGTGCCTTAGTTTTGGTGATGTCTAAGGCACGCCTCTCCATCTGTGGGATGTAGTCCAGGGCCTCTTCCTCAATATCTAGGACCCTCAGGAACATGGTCAGCAAGACACCAAACCCGTACCTATGCCCTTGATGCAAACGGGCTCTCTTCATGGCGGAGACGATCACCGCCCCAACATTAATCTCCAGCCCTTTTATCAGGGAATAAACCAAGCACACACGATCCCGGGTGACATCTGTCATGTGCACCCCCTGGATCAGGCAGGAACACAGGATCATAAGCCACATTCTGGCTTCCCTGTTCATTTGAGAGTAAAGCAGCGTCTGATGGTAGCCCCTCTCCTTATGCCTGCTCCACCGTGCTATAGAACGGGCTCCACATAGAGTGCGTCTGATATTTGCATATGGTGGAGTGATGTTCAGCTGCCGGAGTACATGGGCGTCTGTGTCCCGCGCCCCCAAAATGGCATTAAGGTGATGGGGCTCAAAGGTGACTATCTTCCCCCTTATCTTGACGGTGTGACTGTGGAGTGTCGGGCTCCAGTTGGTGTAGAACTCCCGAATAAGGTGGAGATTGCACTCCTTGGGCTCTTCAAAGATGAAGTTGAGCCCGGCAGCGCCAATCCTGTGTACAATTCTGGGGAATTCCTGTGCCAACGGCTCCCTTGCAATGTGCTCCTCGGGGAAGTATTTGTTCTCCTTATGCTTTGTGTACCATTTCTTCCCTTTGTCTGTCACCCATCGGGTTCCGTATTGACGGCGTTGGCTGCACGGAACCGCTGGTGCTGCTGGGACTGTTGTTCCCCGTCTAATTCTTTTCCTTTAGGTGCACGATTTAGATGCTCCCTTTCCTTTGTCTTGCTTGCTTGCCATTGTTCCTGTCAAATCAAACAGACAGTCCCAATGTTATTCAGATCAAAATTAGCTTCGACTAAGGTTGGGTTAAGCTAGGCCACCCCACACTTAGTCTTTAGCCACAATTACGACATTACGACAAGACAATTCTCACTTGCCCAGTTACAAAAAAACAACGTGCCTTGTGCATTCAGAGAATTCGATGGAATAAATTCTACGTACTACTTAGGCTTCGTACAGCTAATCAAAATATCACCATCGATACCATTTCCTCACATAGCACTTAGCAAAAACTTCTCTCAACATAACCTATGTAATTCACCAATTTCTATGCAATTCAACAATTTTATTCTCCTGAAAATCCATCGTTTATTTAGCATATTCACATCAAGCACAACACAATTCACCTTACCTAACATTCTCAACCCATAATTTCCACATTTTCAATCACATTTAGTTTCTTCGCAATCAAATTCTAACCCTAGCTACATAGTTCACAAAAATTCAATCAAACATGTATTTATCGAGTTCATATAATAAAAATGATACTACGAACATCAATCAACAATAACTTAAATGAATTCAAGATCAATTTACAATTAGGGCAAGGTTTACTCACTTCACATGCTCAAAATCGAAAAATTTGTCAAGAATTGAGATGAAGTTAAAGAACATACCTTTAATTTGATGAAATCGAAGAAAAGTTGAAGAAACTTGTGCCTAGGTCCGTGTCACATTGGGGAAGAGGGAATTTTTGGGTGTTTGTCACGAGGGGATAAGAAATAAGGGAAAGATGAGGGAAATCGAGCTTAAAAAGGGGTATTTTCACGCGGGTCACCCGGCGACCCGGTGTGACCCGTCGCGATTAATGCCTCAACGTGTCACGAAGGGTAATGCGGAGAACCCCCTCCGTAACACGGAGCCAACACGGAGGTGTTCTGGAATTTTAACAATTCCAGAATTACACCTCAACGTGTCACGGAGGGTAACGCAGAGGCCCTCCTCCGTGACACGGAGCCATCGCGCAGGCTCACTATTTTTCCACTTTTTATTATTTTTCTCACCTCGATTTTTCCTTTGCAATGCTTTACATTTTTGCCCTCCGTTCAACCTGAAATTCATCTCACAACAAGAAATTGGTTAGAATTCATACGTTTCAACATAAAACATGATTTTTGTTTTTATTTTTATTTTTTCAATTTTTTTTTCTCTTTTTCTTTTTTTTCTTTCTTTCCTACTAATTCTACTCAATCATTACAACAATTTCATGAGTTTCCTCCCGTACAGCGCCTGATTTACCATTGCGGCTCGGCGTCATTGAAGGTTAGTCATCCTCTAGGGTGACAGACGTCTTCTCTCGACTACCGTCCTCACCCCAGTAATGCTTATATCGCTGCCCATTTACTAAGAATGTGGCACTTTGATCTTCTTGCCACGATTCCAATTTTGGGGGGTCCTTCACCGGTGGTTTTCCCACTGGCTCTCGCGAATCAACACTTTGAGCAATATTCGCTCGATTAAGCACGTTGATCACTGAGTGTTCCTCATACATGGCCGAAAGCTTCATGGCCTTGTACACATCAAATACCTCTACCTTGTCATGTGCCAGCATGGTTAGCTGCCTTGCAGCTACATCAATTAGTGCTTTCCTGGTTGCCAAGAAAGGACGTCCCAAAATAAACGGGACTTCCGCATCCGGCTCAAAATCCAGCACAATGAAGTCTACAGGGAAGATAAAGGAGCCCACTTGCACTAGCACGTCCTCCACAATGCCATCTAGTCTGGCCAAAGAACGATCCACTAGTTGCAAGATCACTGTTGTTGGTCTAGGACTACCTAGCCCCAATTTTTTGAATACTGATGTCGGCATCAAGTTAAAGCTAGCTCCCAAATCACATAATCCACGATCTCGGATACTCTGCCCGATTGTAAGTTGAACTGTAAAGCTCCCAGGGTCTTTGAGCTTTGTGGGCAACCTATTTTCTATCTGGGAAGTGCACTCCTCCATAAGCGCCACCGTAGCGTACTCCGTCAACCTGCTTTTGTTCGCCACGATGTCCTTGATATATTTTGCATACTTCGGCACTCCCTGCAAAACATCAACAAGAGGTAAATTAATGTGTACCTGTTTAAGCATGAAACACGCTTCCTCCTTGTGTTTCTTTAATCTTTGAGGGAACGGGGGTGGTGGTCTTTCTGGTTCAACTTCCTTCTCCTTCCCCTTATTATCATTGTGTTCCCTCTCATGCTCCATTGCTCTCGACTGCTTTGGTGGTCTTTCTGGTTCCCCCTCCTTGAGTTGTAAACCACTCCTTGTGGTCACTGTATTCACTTGCTTGGGGTTGGGGTCAGTGTCACTCGAAAGTCCTCCTCTCGGCCTGGTGTTCTGAGCTCCAGCTAGTTTCCCAAACTGGTACTCCAATGCCTTTGTAGCTAACTGATTGTTATTTACATTGGTTGCCAATTTCACATAGTCAGCCTGCAATTGAGCTTGGTTATCTATCATTGTTTTGAACATTTCCTCGATACTGGGTGATGGTGGTGGAGTAGGTGCATTATTGCTTCTGTATTGCGACTGATAGTTCTGCTGCCCTCCTTGATTTCTCTGCACCCCCTGACTCGAACTCGACCCTTTATGGCTGTTACTACCCCAAGAGAAATTCGGGTGACTCCTCCAATTAGAGTGGGTATTGACTGGGGCTTGAGACTGATTTATGCTCATATTGCTGAAGTGGGTATTGAGTTCATTCTGTAACGCAGCTATCTGTGCAGCGATAGCTGTAAAACCATCCACTTCCAAGAGTCCTACCTCTTTCCTTGTTCCTCCTCTAGAAGAGTACGCATTCCACTCTTGATTTCCCTGCAAAATACGGTTCAACAAAGTATACAGCTCGTCATAAGTTTTTTCTAATGCTTGTCCCCCAGCTGCTGAGTCTAGCACGATTTTTGTTTGGGGTTCCAAACCCTCTATGAAAGTATGCACCAGCACATCATTGGATTGGTGATGATGAGGACAATCCCGCAACATAGATTTGAATCGTTCCCATTCTTGAAACAGATTCTCCCCCTCTCTTCGTTTAAAACTTAGAATTTGACTTCTAAGTCTTGCTGTTTTACCGGATGGAAAGAACCATATCAAAAATTTTCATGCAAGATCATCCCAAGTAGTGATGGAATTAGGTGGTTCAGCTTTCAGCCACCTCTTTGCTTCTCCTAAAAGTGAAAATGGGAACAATGTAAGCCTAACATAATCGAGTGACACTCCAGCGGGGATGTAAGTGTCACTTATCTCCAAAAGGTTTTGGAGATGTTGTTGTGGATCCTTGTGAGGGAGACCTGTGAATTGTCCGCTGGTGTGCAGCAATTGCACCATATTCTGTTTAAGCTCGAACCTTCCTCCTGGCTCAGGTTTGCGAATGCTAGATGTAACGTTGTTAGCATGTAGGATTGCCACTTCGCGAACTAGCCTAGCTGCCATTTCCTCGAGCACTAACACTGCCCTTACAATGGGTGGATTTTGTTGTTGCTCTAGGATTGTCTATCTGAGCAACTACAGCTTTCTCTGTAGAGCTTCTCTCCTTTGACGATGGAATTGTCTTTCCGTCTCTAAGTGTCAATCCACCAGCTCCTTGTCTCTTTCCAGTGTTCAACAGAATTCAATATCTGCAAAAGACAGGCTAAGACCAAGTTGTCAGCACTAATAAGAAATCGTAAACTAACACTTCAGAAAACAATTTTACCAATTGCCAGTCCCCGGCAACGGCGCCAAAAACTTGTTCGGTGGTTTGGAATGCCTACACGCAAGTGCACGTGATCGAACAAGTAGTAAAATGGCTAGAGTAGCCAAGTATTGATCCCACAGGGACTGGACCAAGGTAATAATCAAATCAAGTGTTAATAAACTCTAACTCTAATAATGTAGAAAACAATTTCAAGAAGATTTTGGGAGTTTGTTTTCTAATTTATACTAATCTAAAACAAATGTGCAAATTGAGTCTGAACTATAGTAATGAACATGCTGAGGCTAAAACGAACATGCTGGGAAGCAATTTATTGATACAAATTGGTTAATCTTTCCTTCGGTTGCTAGTCAAGAATTATTGCCTATGGATTAAAACTCTCGTATTTAACCAACTTAAGAATCATGAACCTTCCACCTACATTTCTGTGATAAGAAGAAATTCATGTTCTAGCCATATGAAACCGATTCCTTAATTGACTAATACGACTTTCAGATATATTTCTATTCTAAAGGTAAATCAATTCTCAATTTTCCCAAACCAAGAAGAGATCATATCCTACCAATTCACAACTTTCCTATTTCTTTCTCTTTTGAGCGCAAACTGGATTTTTTAGATATACAATAATATTGGCCACACATTAATGTAGTAAGAACAAGAATTAGTAGAACAACCATAGAAGAAAAGATGAAAACCCAAAATGATCAATAATTACATTCCACTACAAATGTTCTTAACCTCAGCAAGAAGTGAATTTAGCCACTCATTTGTGGATTAAATATCGTTAAATGAGTGTAAATCATACAAACAATTGAAATAAAGGAGAAAGAGATAGAGAAGAACCCTAAGATTTTCGTCCCCTGAACTGCCTGTAACGCACGTCCTTGCTCAACTAAGTCAGAATGATTAAAAATAAGCCTAAGTGTGCTATTTATACTAGTGGGAATTTTTCCTGAAATAACAAGCAACGTGTCACGGAGTGCATCGCGGAGCACTGCCTCCGTGACACGCCATAAACGCGGACCCTCACTGGAATCCGGTCGTCCAGTTAATTACGCCCAACGTGCCACGGCATGCAACGCGTGGCTTGGCCAACGTGCCACGACACCAACGCACACCTTCACTGGAACTTGGCCTATTTTAATCATCCGGGGCAAAATGGCTCCGCGGTGGCAGCGTGACACAGCTCCATCACGGAGCCCCTTAATTTGCTGCATTTCCTTGGCCTTTTCCACTGCTCGCTTCCGAGTCCATTCTCGATTTCTCCCAACATGCATCTTAGCTTCCTAAAATTACATTTTTCCTGTAAAAGAACATTAATCAGGTTGGTTAGTATAAATTCACATTTTAACTACAAATCACATGGGAATGTACAAATATAGATGGATAACCAAGACGAAATGAAGCATTTGAGTACCACTTGGCCATATAATTCTGCCCAAGATCACCTATCAATGAGCCTTTAATTTCATAAAACTAGAAAATTTTAAGTTTAGTTGAAAACACTTTAAAATTCTACCCATGCTTCATATTCAATACTAAGAAAATAAACAATTCATACCCATGTATAAAGATTGAAAATATATGCAATTGGGTAGAGACCCCATACTTGATCATAGGAGATTCATTCGAATAGGGAGAAATTGGGCATAGGTGTGGAAGGAGGACACCCATTAAAACCCTATATACTTGGAAAATAAGGAATTCTATCACCCCCCAATTGCCCAAGATTAGATTCCAAAGGAAACATTGAATTTTGGCCTTGAATCACCTCCTTCAAGCCTTCAACATTGCATGCAGGGGGAATATGCACTTAGAATAGGTCATCCCCTACTAAAACCCTTCAAAACGATCCATAAACGACGTAGTATAGAGCCTTAGTACTAGGAAATGACAGAAATGCCCTTACTAAAATCACAGAAAACCTGCACAAGACGATCCCACGATTGAACCAACGGACCGTGGGAAGATACCACGACTCGTGGTGAACGCCCGTGGTCTAGACTACCAAACTTCTCGGTTTCTTATTTATACCCATGGATCAACAGGACGAGTCGTCCTTCCAAACAACGGACCGTGGTTTCAAACCGTCTTAGCCACTGCCCAGATCCACTTCCTTCCCACGATCACTAACCACGGCCCGTGCCCTCTCACAATGGGTCATTGTGACGCCCGTGGTCCACCCTACCACCAGGCCTGGCTTCACACCACGACCACATACAATGGCTCATTGTTTGCTACCATGAGTCATTCTATGGCTCGTCTAGCAAGATGTTTTCCAAATTTCTGCACTTTGAAATTTTAACTCCCTAAATTTATTCCTAAGCACTTTTGGGATATTACAACCAGGACATGGACTTCCCTTGAATAGTCTTGTACACCCAGAAGATGGAGGCAGCACATCTGAGAGAGAGGGAGGCCAAGAGAGCCAGGATCGATGAACACAGATTCTCATAGCCGAGGTCAGGTGGTGGGCACCGACAGCAGACCCACCAGAGATCTTCAGCCCCAGCATCTTCAGCATTGAGTGAGCCATCCAGACCGAGGCTCGATCAGAGAGGGCGAGCATCAAGATCTAGGGGTCAGAGCAGCAGACCCCCAGATTCTAGTATTCCAGCTTGTCGTAGGTGTGGCCGGGTCCACACAAGTAAATGTTTAGCCGGTACAGGTGCTTGTTTCGGGTGTGGGAAGTTAAAAAACATTCTCAGGGATTTCCTAACAACAAGGTAGGATCATGATGGGAGGCATGAATGGCACCTGGTGCCCTACTAGGACCTGGACTGCTGGACTACTGATCCTAAGCACTTCTGGTCCCAGGCTGGCTCTAACTCTGGGTTCATAGAACCAACGGGCTATATAACGGCTGTAAATAAAGCCTTCGGCCGACTAGGCCTATAGCCACCTGTAAGACAACAACAGCTAACCAGAACAACAGTAGTATAAAGGAACCTATGTGGGCCGACAAGGACACCATGCTGACTAGTTTCACTGAAACGCTGAATCAAATGCTAAACTACTCTGTAATCGGCAAGGTAACCAACTATTAACTGAATAAGGCCCCACACGGCCATCATAAACAAACTAAAACATACACACGGCCTCACATGACCGGTACAACTAACCACAGGGAATATACGATTAGCCTCTAAGAATACTGATAACATGGTCGGAACAGGGCCCCGACCTACCCGTACTGTACAATAAAAGAAAAGGAATAAACCTCTATCTGTCAAGCTCCGGATAACAGGAGCTGATGACTCTAGGGTTCACTAATTTTACATTCTCTTTTACCTAATCTTGTAAGTACTCTACTTAAACGATGTTTTTAAGTTATTGTACGAACATGAGTGTCTAAAACCCTTCCCCTAGGGTTGAGGCCACATGTTATGATTGTAATGCATGAATTCATTTTGGTTTGAGTTGTTAATTATTGTTTTGTCTTACATTCTTGATTATTGTTATTTTTATGATTGATCACCATAAAAACATACATGTTAATCTAGGTAAAATCTTGCAAGAGTAAACCTAGGCTAGAACAAGAGAATGTAGGGAGTAAGTTCTTATCTTACGATAGGATTCGCAATTAGGATAGAAATTATACTTAATTCGCCTTGCTTGATTGATAAAATGGGATGATAGCAAGACACCGTCTTAGAATTATCACTCCACCACTCGTAGAAGTAGTTGTGAAGTTAGGTCAGGTTAAATGATTAGAGGTACGAAAGTCCCTAATCAAGAGCACAAACCCCGTAAACCACATCCATGTAGTTGAATCGTCCATGAACTAGGATGTCACATCCTCGCTCAACGATGTAGTTGTGAAGCTAGTTTGTCGTGTTTAGAGGATCGATAGACCATGAACATCGCATTTTCCAACTATGTGAGACAACAATTGATCATTTCATATGTGAACCATTACAAAGGGTAGCATTGCATGATTATACGACCTTAGCTCTAGTTGCTTCTTATATTGTTTCCGGATATTTTTGTGACTACCCCAAAACTTAATTATAATTTACCGAAAACTTCTCTAATCAACACCTGTGAAGGTTATCTTACACTTGAACTTCATAATTTGCTAAGTCGGTCCATTTCCTGTGGGTTCGACATCCGGCTCTTAAAAAGGGCCACTGTACTACTTGTACGACCGCGTACGCTTGCATGTGCATTGGAGAGCAACAAGTTTTTGGCGCCGTTGCTAGGGAACTGGCGAAGTTTAGTAAATTTTTATATTTTTGTGTGATTTTTAATTTCCTTAAGTTTTGAGAAACTTGGTCTTAGTCTGATAAATTGCAGGTGATAGGTTGTCCTTATAGAGCTGGCAAGGAATAGAGAGCTAGTGGAACCGTTGCTTGAACCTGAGCGTCAACTTCATTTATGGAGGAGGGAAGCTCTAGAGCGAAAGATAAGAGACTTCAGGAGAGGTTACAACAACACCCATCAGTAGGGCAAGCGAAGTTGTTTCCTGAAATCATAGCAGACCGACCAGTTCGCGAAGTGGCGATTCCACTAGCGACAAATGTGACCTCTAGTATCCGCAAACCGGAATCTAGAGGGAACTTTGAATTGAAATAGAATATGGTGTAGCTATTGCATTCTAGTGGCCAGTTCACTGGGATGACTCATGAGGACCCACAGAAGCACTTACAGAACTTCCTTTAGATTAGTGACACGTTTGTCCCCACCAGAGTGTCAACAGATTATGTCCGACTTACCCTCTTCCCATTCTCATTATTGGGAGAGGCAAAGAGGTGGCTGAAATATGAGACACCTAATTCCATAAATTCTTGAGACGATTTGGCAAAGAAGTTCCTCATCAGATTCTTCCCTTCAAGAAAGACTGCCAAACTCAGGAGTGAAATATTATGCTTCAAGCAGAGGCCGGAGGAGAACTTGTATTTGGCTTGGGAGAGATTCAAATCATTATTAGGAGATTGCCCCCATCATCAGCAGTCTTATGAAGTGCTAGCCCATAGTTTTGTGGAAAGTATAGACCTACACACAAAAATTTTACTAGACACTACATCGGGTGGGCAAGCATTAGAGAAGACTGATGATGAGTTGTACACTTTGTTGAGCAGGATTGCTCAGGGAAATCCAGAATGGCATAGCGAGTCATCGAGAGGGGGGGGGGAAGAGAACAACGGGGCTGATAGACGTGGATGGTATAAAAGCCTTGGCTGCACAGCTAGCATCATTTCAGCATTAGATGATGACTCAGTTCAATAAACTGAGTATGAACCAACAACAGGGATAGGTAAATGCAGTTCAGCAAGTTCCTAGTTAATGTGAAATCTATGGAAATAATGGGCACAATGCAGAATCCTGCGGGGCCAATCCTGAGTCGGTCAATTTTGTTGGGAATGTTTAGAGAAACATCATAATTTTGGGAACAATCACAACAAGAATTGGCAGATCCACCCGAATTTTTCTTGGGGTGGAAATCAAAGTCAAAGCTACCAGTAACCTCAGCAATAGCTGTATCAACAACAGAACAGGAATAATGGTGGCTAGTTGAGAAAAAATATTGAGGAGACGTTGCAGAAGATTATGGAGACACATGCCCAATTAGAAGAGAATCAGGCAAGGATGGCATCAGATTTGAAAAATCAGCAGTTGGCCACCTGCAATCTAGAGAAGTAGATGGGTCAAATAGCGGCTGCCCACCATACTAGACCGCAGGGAGGATTACTCAGTGACACATACACAAATCCCCGATAGCTCGACGCCATCAATCTGAGGAGTGGCAGGCAATTGGCTGATGTACCACTGAAAGAGAGGAGAAATGAGGTGCAGACGGAGTTGGTTAGAAAGGAACCATCCACTGACAAGGGAGAGAATCAGAGTGTTGTGCAACAAAATGCACAATCATCATTGCAGCCAACATAGAGACCATCACCACCATTTCCGCAAAGACTCAAAAAGAGCAAGGAGGAGGAATGCGTTAGAAAGTTCTTTGATATTTTCAAAGAACTTCACATAAATTTGCCTTTGCTTGATGTTTTGCAGGGAATGCCCAAGTATGCTAAGTACTTGAAAGATGTGGTGGCCAACAAAGTAAGATTAGTGGATGTTCAGACAGTAGCACTGACTGAGGAGTACAGCCACAGGGTAATGAGCAAGACATCTAAAAAGCTTAAAGATCCAGGGAGCTTTACCCTCCCTATAAAAATTGGTAAAGCTAAGGTGATAAGAGCTCTATGTGATTTAGGGGCAGCAGTTAATCTAATGCCCCTATCTTTGTTTAACACCTTGGGGTTGGGTCAATCGAGACCAACACGATTGATGCTGTAGTTGGCAAATAAGTTGTGAGTGCCACCTGATGGAATAATTGAGGACCTTCTCATAAAAGTGAGTAAGTTCATCATAACCGCTGATTTCATTATATTGGATTCTCAAGTTGATGATAAAGTACCCGTGATCATGGGACGTCCATTCTTGGTCACTGGAGGAGCGATTATTAATGTAAGAGCAGGGTCCTTGAAAATGAGGGTCGATGATGAAGAAGAACTCTTCCGGGTCTATCAAGGGATTAACCCACCCACCCATTACAGAGACCTTTGCAAGGTCAGTGTGTTATCACAGGCTAAGGGTGGGGTAGTAGACTCCATAAGTCCACGTCCAAAGGAGATGATTACTTTTCAGCCCGAATTTGGTGGAGGGATTCCGTTTGAGAAGGAGTTGGAGGAAGAGAGGGATAGAGTGGCGGTTGTTCCCTCGGAAAATAAAAAGAGAAAAAAATAGTTCTCAAAAGGGAACACGAGTATGAGGATGTCCTAAAAAGGATAGTCAATGTCGTGCCACAACGTAAAATTAGGCGCTGCTTGGGAGGCAACCCAAGGGTACCACATGTACAATGTTAATTTCTTTCATTTGTGTGGATTTTGTTTATTTTCATCTTGTTGTTGTTTTTGGTGGAGAAATAAGCACAGATGGAGGGGAAGTCTGAGTACCCTTGGAGTAGGAAGCTAAGAAGCAAGAAAGAGGGAAAGTGTGGGGTTGAATACCCACTTGTTAAAAATGAAGATAAACATGTAGTTAGCTAGGCCTAGAGGCCCCAGGGAGTATTTCTCACCCTTTTTGAATTTTAATTGGATGCTTTGGGGACATAGAATTATTCAAGTGTGGGGTGAGGGAAATTTCAAAATTTTGTGATTAATGATTTCGGGTGAATTTAGTGCTTGATAGGTATTGGTTTGAGGAAAATTTTTGAGTTGAGCATGATTCCCCACCTGTTGCTTTTTCTTTTCGGTTCTTTTCCGACGGGGGGCACTTTGAACTGAAGAATAAAAGTTTTCTTTGTCTATACATAGTTTTTTATAGTCATAGTTAAGGACTATACCTGACGATGGATGGATGATGACCATCTTGAGGGAAAATTAGTCAATAGGTTTTGGTTTTTGAACCCGTAGCTAATTGATGGCTTGATGTTCTTGTTATGTGCTATACATGATTGTGAGATACAAGTGTGGTTAGTGTTGAAGCATGTAATAAGTTGTATAACTCTGTTTGAGACACCTAGGCTCTTGAATGTGACTCTATGTGCTTAAAGCATAATTTTGAATTCTTGTGATTAGCTGAGTTAAGAGTCTGCTAAATTTGTCTTGAATTGAGCATATGTTGTGTGTGTAAGGTTTTCGAATATTCCATGCTATTATGTAGTGTCTAGAACTTGCCTGGTGTGTATACAAAATGAAATGACGAATGCCGATTGCAGGAGATAATTTAGGCATTTCTTTGAATGAGCCTAATTTTTATCCCTCGCTTTACCTACCTTGAATGTCTAATCCTAGTTAGCCCCATTGAGCTTTAAGCCTATTCTTTGATAGCTGCAACATAAGCTTAATCCTTTTCTTTCAATAGCCTTGAAGTTTATCCAAAACTCCTAAGCGCTTAAGTGAAAAATCTAAAAGAGTAAAGGAGTGAGAATCGTGAAAAAGAAGGAAAAGTAACGGTTGTGGAATTTGAGGAAAAGATTAGAGGTGAACTTGTTTGAAAATGCTTGAGTATTGGTAGGGAGTAAGAAAACAAATGAATAAAAAAGTTGCTTAAGTACTCCTTAATTATAAGCTAAGTGTGCTTAAAGAAATGGGAAACAGAAGAGGAAATTTAAGATTGAAAAGAATGAAGGGGAAGTAAGAGAAGAGATGTCCGTAATGAATTTGTGATGTATTAAAAAGCGCTTGGGGAAGATAGCCACTATTACTGGCCAGAATAGTACCTACCCTTCCCTTAGCTTACATTACGACCTGATAAGTCCTACTTGATCTTACATTCAAACATTCCTAAATTAGTGGAGTAAAACACTAAGGGAAAGCTTATCGGTTAATATACGTGGCATGTGAAGTCTTTGTGAGAGAGCTTAATTCTTATCCATATACTCATACACGTTATAATTTGAAAATTTATGAGTAAGAATGGGTAACTCTCTTGTTGTGAGGGAACATGTTTAATGAAGGATAAAATTCATGTAGGATTTCTTGATCAGTTGATTTGCATGAGTTTGTTGAGATTGGGAGTGTTCATGTGCATGACATGTAAAAGAGTTGTTCGAGGAAGAACAAGGCTTTAAGTGTGGGGTAGTGATCGTGGGCATAATTTCTTGCCCAAGTGCTATTTTATAGCTTAATTTAGTCATGTTGTCTAATTATACACTTACATTCTTATGTGATTTTGTGTAAATTTGGGTATGCACTAACCAACATGATTAGCCCTTGTTTTTTAGGTGTAAAATGCATATGAGGGACTAAATAATGATGGGTAAAGTGAAGGAATGGAGTTGGAAGTGAATTTGCAAAAGATTGCAAGGAAACATGCAATGGAAAGGCTAGTCGTGCCAGGCAGCGTGCCACGCTGTGCGTGTCCCGCACCCAGCACTGTGCCACAACAAGGCCATGCGCAAGAAATGCTTCCTTCCAAGGCGCCTGCGCACCAGCGTCCGTGCCACGCTAGGCACTGTTGTGTGCCGCAGGCTGTGTCACACTGGTCGTCGCGTAGGACAAGCGTCGTGCCACACTGGCTATTGCCCCATGCCTCGGCCAAGCAACATTCAAGTGCCAATTCCAGTGGACCTCCTCGTTACCTCCATGGCACGGAGGCAAATTGGTACATTCACCTCTGTTCCATGGAGTCATTTCATGAAAGGCAAAAAATTGCAAATTTCCTATTTAGTATAAATTAAACCCTTAGCTCCTAAATTCATTTTTCATGAAATATTTTCTGAAAACCATAGAGGAGCTAAGGGAGAAGTGAACAACTCACCTAGGCTTCACTAATTTTACATTCTCTCTTACCTATTCTTGTAAGTACTCTACTTTAACCATGTTTTTAAGTTATTGTATGAACATGAGTGGCTAAAACCCTTCCCCTAGTGTTGAGGCCACGTGATATGATTGTAATGCATGAATTCGTTTTGGTTGGAGTTGTTAATTGTTGTTTTGTCTTACATTCTTTATTATGGTTGTTTTTATGCTTGATCACCATAAAAATATACATGTTAATCTAGGTAAAAGCTTGCGAGAGTAACCCTAGGCTAGAACAAGAGAATGTAGGGAGCAAGTTCTTATCTTACGATAGGATTCGCGATTAGGATAGAAATTATACTTAATTCGCCTTGCTTGGTTGATAAAATGGGATGATAGCAAGACATCGTCTTAGAATTGTCACTACACCACTCATAGAAGTAGTTGTGAAGCTAAGTCAGGTTAAATGATTTGAGGTACGAAAGTCCCAAATAAAGAGCAAAAACCCAATAAACCACATCCATGCAGTTGAATTGCCCACGAACTAGGATGTCACATCCCCGCTCAACCATGCAGTTGTGAAGCTAGTTTGTCGTGTTTAGAGGCTAGAGAGACCATGAACATCGCATTTTCCAACTATGTGAGATAACATTTGATAATTTCACATGTGAACCATTATAAAGGGTAGAATTGCATGATTTTATGACCTTAGCTCTAGTTGCTTCTTATATTGTTTCCATATTGTTTTGTGACCACCCCAAAACTTAATTATAATTTACCGAAAACTTCTCTAATCGACCCTTGTGAAGGTTATCTTACACTTGAACTTCATAATTTGCTAAATTGGTCCATTCCCTATGGGTTCAACATCCAGCTCTTAAAAAGGGCCACTGTATTACTTGTACGTTCGTGTACGCTTGTGTGTGCGTTGGAGAGCAACAAGACTTCCTCAGGATGAACCCACCTTAGTTTCTTGGGTTGAAGGTAGAGAACGACCCATATTAGTTCCCTGAGGAGGTGCATAAGATCACCATAAGTGTGACTGAAGAGGAGAGTGTGCACTTAGCCTCCTACCAGCTGAAGGGGGTTGATCACATATGGTTCATTCAATGGAAGGGCAATAGGGGAGTTGGAGCAGTTCCCGTGTGCTAGGATGAGTTTGTGATAGCTTTCTTGGATAGGTTCTTGCTCGAGAGTTGAGGGAGGTTAAGGCAACTGAGCTTGTCAATCTGAAGCAGAAAAATAGGACTATCCAGAAGTATACTTTGGGGTTTACTCGGTTGTCCAAGTATGCACCAGAAATGGTTGTTGTTCCGAAGGCTCATATAAGCAAGTTTGTGAATGGAGTAGCAGATTTGCTGTTCAAGGAGTGCAAGCCCGCCATTTTAATCAATGATATAAAAATCTACCAACTAATCATGTATGCCCAATAGATAGAGGCAGAACAGATGAAGGGGAAGGAGAAAGAGGCCAAGAGGGCCAGAACAGGGAGTCATGAGCACTTTCAGTAGGGAACCGATGGTGGAAATCACCCTCAGTACAACCATAGATCATCAAACCCACCTCTAACATTAGCTAGTTTCCCATCCATACCAAGACATGACCATAGGGTTAAAGGTTACACCCTGTAAGTTTTTCATTGTCTAACCGATGTGCGCGCGTGCAGTCGAGAGTTCTCGGAGTGCGGCACATGCGAGAGAAGGGTCAAAGGCAGAATACGGGAGCGTGTTATAGAGTGAGCGGGAGGAAGAATTAGGAGGCAGGCGCCACAGGCACTGCGCATCCCTCACCCACGCAGGAAGAGTGCTTCGCGCCTCTGCTCCTCCTCAATAGGAGGTGCGCCACGGACCCCCTACACCGCCTCCCATATATATATATATATATATATATATATATATATAGTTAAGTGTGTGAAGTTTGATTTATTTAAAATATCCCAAAAGAGAGCAGTAGGCATAGGGAGATTCTCAGTTTGGATTTTTGGTAAAGGTAAGGCAAATTAAGCTATGAAATCATCTCTGATTACAAATTCTTCTTGGGTAATGAATCCAGGGGATACAAAGAACATATCTTTGGAGTTGAATTGTTGAAATTAGCTTAGATTGATGGAGCCCTGAGGAATAGAAGCCGTAGAAATCATCTCTATTTAAGTCAAAAATGCTTGCAAGTGACATGGAAGGATTGCCAGGTTATAGTTGAAGCTAATCGATTGAGTGGAGTTTGGAAATTAAGGTATGTTAAGGCTAATCTCCTTCGGCAAGTTATTCTTGCCATATAGTTTATATGACTTGTAATTTCATAGTAGTTCGTGTTTACGTGTGTTGTGGTTAGCTGCTACGAGTTGAATTGATATTATAATATAGTATCCCTTGTTGGGATAAGCCTTAATTAGCTTTGCCTCTCGCTAGAAGCGACATAGAGATTACCTTTTTATTTTATTTCCTCTAAAGAGACTAGTATGTTTTGCTGCCGTACCGCGGTTTGCTATTGAGCATTTCTTATTAAAGCTGGGCAGCTTAGGGCATAGCTTGGTGGTATAACTTTCTATTTTAATGCATATATATATAGTAAAGCTCGCCCACAGGCCGTTGGCGTACCTTGATGCCCACAGGGCTAGCATCTTGACAGTATAGCCTTACCGCTGAGTTAGTGGCACCAGGGCTACCTAATGGACTGGGTGGTAGGTTTCTAGATGAACTACCTATTGTCAGTGACTGTATAGCTTCATACCACTTAGAGCTTGTTGTGTAGGTCACTCAGGAACCACCCTAGCTATTAGTAATCTGATAGACTATGTGATACCCTAAATAGTGATCTTATCAGCCGTCAGAGTTGGGGCAATGCCTCTGGTTACTTAAGAAGATGCCCACGTACATGTTGCCTAGAAGGGCTAAACTTAAATATACCTGCCTACGGGACTACTTGTTGCTTACATGAGCTATATGCTATCTGGACAGAACAGAATTATGCCTATGGGGCTAGAATCTAAGTATTGCAGTTCTGCCTTTGGGTTAATAGTTGTTGTGGCTGCCTGTAAAGCTGTTGTGGTGGACTTCTTAGAATCATATATTGTTATTAGTAGCCTTGTAGTCATTTTAGGCGAAAGAACCATATAGTTGGTCGCCTGCAAATTTATTTTTTGCTTATAAGCCATTTTGTACCGCTATAACATTCAGATTATCGTTCAGGTCACTCCGGATCCTGCCCCTTTTCTTTCTAGACTAGCTGATTTTCAATTGTCTTTATGACTATCTAGCTAGCTGTGGACACATAGGATATGCTTGTTGGATGTTGTGCAGGTTGCAATAGGGGTAAGTAACAATTATTTTTAGGCCTAAGGAGCTATGCTATGTTCACTTAGCGATATGCGGAAATATAATTTAGCCCTGTCAGATGCTATAAAAGCTACTCAAGGAGCGAAAAATAATTATGAAGTACCTATGGGGCTATGTTGTGCTTACAAAACAATATGAAGTCTAGAGTAACTATATTGAGGCCTGAAGAGCCACTTGAAGTCTAGTGCCCTTACCGACTTCCCTTATGCCTGAGTTGGAATTATTGACCTTCAGAAGAGTGGGGTGCATTTACAGGAGCCCAGAAGGCATAGATATAGTTATAGGAGTCTAGAAGGCTCAGATATAGTTATAGGAGCGCAGAAGACTCATATATAGTTACAAGAGCCCAGAGGGCTTAAGATACAGGTATAGGAGATTCATGTGCTCACCTACAGTTTCATGAGGAACTATTTATTGAAATACATTGATTGCCTAAGGGGATACTTGAGGGTACACGTTGATTTCCTGTGTAGGGCTAGTTTCAGATTAGCTAAAGAATGCCTTCAGGGCTATAGTTTAACTGCTTAGGGGTATATAGATTCGAATGTACTTTCCATGGCTTATGGGGGCCAGGTAATTTGTTGTTTGATTGTTTGTACCTGCAAGGCTTATGGGGGCTAGGTTAAGTTCTTGTTTATCTAATGTTTGTTAGTATATAATTGTGCAGATGAGATTGTTTAGGTAATTTTTTGACTCTTATGGCTATTTACGTTTAGTTCTTATTATCAATTTCAGTTCCAGCTTATTATTGTCTTACATACTCGGTACATATTGTAATGATGCCCACACATGGGGCGCTACATACTTACCTGCAGGTTTCGTCAGTCAGGTTCCGAAATTTCCGTAGTAGCCGTTCAGACTCAGTATAGTGATCAGCTCTCTTTTTTTGGAGTTTCCATACTTTCGAGGGTTGTCTGGTTTTTACTGTCTAGTATTTGGGTAGGTCGGGGCCCTATCCCGATCAATGACTAATTCTATAGAGCCTTGCAGACTACAATTATATTAGACATGTGTGTTGGCTGTGTAAGGCTAGTTGTTTGTCAGTTGGCCACCTTATCGGCTTGTATATACAAATATGTGTGCTGTCTTCTTTTTCGTATGATTTAGACAACATGGTGGTCTTGTCAACCCACATAGGATGATATTATTACAACTGTTGGTCAGTTGTTTTTGCGCAGGTGTTTGTTGCGGCCTTATCAGACTAAGGCTACGTGTTAAGCCGAGATATAGATAATTGTTTTCTTGAATATGTGTTGTTGGCATTCATCAGAAGTGTTTACGTCTAGCAAGGTCAGCTCAGGGTCCAATGTGGCATTAGGTGCTAGTTACGCCTCCCAAGATGGGGCGTGACAAACTTGGTATCAGTGAAACGTCATATCCTAGGGTGTCTGTAAGCCGTGCCTAGTAGAGTCTTGTTTATAAATGTGTTATGCACCACATTTTATAAGAAGGAAGCTACAGGGCATGGTAGTATGGTTACCCTTCTTCTGCTTAAATCGTGCGTTAGAGTTGAGTCTTACCGGGAAAAGATCTTGAGCTTGTTATTGTTATCTATGTACAAAATAATTCTTACGAGGTAGATTGCTGTCATTCAGGTGCTAGATACAGCAGCAGGAGCAGGTGCAGGGATTTTGTCATGAATAGAGACGGCCAATCCTGAAGCTAAAAAGGAGACATCCTCTTGATCTCCTCAATTTCTCCAATACATTAGGAGCCTCTTGTTTCTACAAAATCACCGGTGCTACCTCCGACCACTCCCCTTTTCATCTGATTAAGATCTTCTATAGTATATAGGTTGTCTCACATAGTAATGACCAACAATAGACAGGGACACCAATAAATGTTAGATCACTTGGGAGGTGCGGAAGGTTGTGAAATTGTGAGATTCTTACTTTAAGCCCTCCAGAGTTTGTCAAATCACATACCTTAGCCCCACTATAGAATGATATGGTCATTTTTCAACTCCTAGCCTTTTCTCAATGTAGAAGAAGGCATAAGATGTTTACGGTATGTTATCAAGAGTAAATAACAAAGGAGTGTTAGACCTATTGATTCCTTCAAGAGGTTACAAAAGTGGTCAAGAACCCTAGTACTTAAATAGGACACCTAGGCCTTCACTATAGTAAGTTCAGGATAACAAGTAAGATTGTTAGAGGAAGCAAGTACATGCAAGAATCCATACCAATAGACTCCCAACAATAAAAAAGCTTAGGTCAAATAAGACTAATTCCACCGCATTGTGTTGATGGCGGTAGGGAATACCTGGAGAATTATAACTATGATCCCCCAACTTGTTATGTTGAAGAACAAAGAGGTTATATGATGAGAGTCGACCCCAGTAGGGGTTAGGACAATATGGGTCAGTAGACTTGGCTAGTCGTATCCTTGCCAATATGGTATATGGGGCACAGACCCCGGACTTCAGCACACAAAGGTAAGGGCATGACAGGAGCACTTATTTATGGAAAGATCAAAACCACACCTACGCATGGTGGGATGATAGTACTTGGAATCGTTGCCAAATTTTGAGATACGAGTAATCAAGATTGACTTGCAAAAGGTAGAGGCCGAAAGACTTGGCCCAAACCCACAACTCCAACTGAAGTTTGCAGTTTCTAGGGTTATCCAGGTATTACAGAAGACTAGTGGAAGGACTCTTCGCCCTATCAGCACCACTGATAAAGCAAACTTAGAAGGAAGCTAAATTCTAGTGGATTGAGTCTTGGGAGCAGAGTTTCCTAAAATAAATCACAGATGGACATCTACACCAGCAGTAGCCTTACTAGATGGTTTAAAAGGTTATGTTGTATGTCATAATGCTTTAGGAATGAAGCTAGGGTGTGTTCTGATGTAGCGTGGCAGTGCATTTTCGTATGCTTGGAGATAGTGGAGGGAGCAAGGAAATAACTACTCAACCCATGATCTAGAGTTGGTTGCAGTTGTTCATGCTCTAAAGATTTGGAGGCATTACTTATATGGCATTCATGGGGATATCTTTAATGCTCATAAGAACCTCCAATATTTTTTTAAACAGAAACAGTTGAACTTGCAAAAATGTCATTGGCTTGAGTTGCCGACAGACCACAACATAGATATATTGTATCATCTAGGGCAGGTTAACATTGTAACTGATGCCCTCAGTTTCAGATCCATGGGCAGCTTATAATACTTAGGGCTAGAAAAGAGAGAATTGGCTCGAGAGCTACACTAGCTAGCTAGTTTAGGAGTCCAATTGATGGACTTAGATGATAGTGTGGTTGTGATATAGAATACTACAGTATCATCTCTAGTGGTGGAGGTGAAAGAGTGACGGTACGAAGACCCTAGCTTACAAGATCAGTTTATGAAATGTTTCAAAGTCAAGACTGCCCATTTATTCAGATTTAAGCTATGTTTAAGAATACAATTATATGATCAATATGCATGTTTTGGGAGTAATGTCTAGCATCGAGTAGGTTAGGGATTCCGAGGACCTCGGTCTCTGAACTACAAGCCAACGTAGGATATATTTTATTGGGACCTCTCAAGAGAGTGCTTCCCCCGCCCGAGGGAATATTAGTGATATCACACCTCATTCTTCCTTTGCCCTGTCAAGGCTTAGGATGGCTTTCCTCCACGTGGGAAAGATATGTGATCATCATGCGCTCATAAGTAATGGTTGTCAGTTATGACGAGTCTCCCATTATTCCTCATAATTTTAGTTACTCATGTTCATGACTCATGATATTATGTTTTATAACATATGTGACCCATTGATCAGCTTATGAGTTTTCATTTACGATTGAAAGCGTGACAAGTTATATGATTTTTATTTCTAAACTTTGGATCATTATGTTCAGATTACGATAAATAGCTTATGAATATGTATATGTTAAATTTATGAATTTTAGCATGCAGTTCTTACTCACATGAGCTTTTCTTGATATATATTCATGATTTCAACTAGCATTTTACTAGCATGTTTTAGTTACCTTACATACTCAGTATATTCAAAGTACTGACCGCATACTCTTTGCTATACTGTCTCATGATATTGGTTCGAGTGATCCAGCTCAGTCTCACCGATAGCTCGCTCCTGATTAGTTCAGTCCTATTCCCGCTTGGGTGACTCCTCATACTATAGGGATGTTATCAGTTTTATGTTTTCATCATGACTTTAAATTTCAGACCTAGTGAGCTGGGTTGGGGGTGTTGTCCCATCAGCTCGTCATAGTAGTAGAGGATTTTCAGACTATAATGTACAGATAAGATCAACATTTTTGAGTTGTGTTTATGCTTTTTCCCTTATGAGATGCAAATTTCCGCTTAAGTCATATTTATGCTCATGTTAATTTTTGCTTGATTATGCTCTTAATGTATGCTATGTATGTACCATGGGTTATCTTGGAGTCATTCGTGGTTCTAGGTCACGTGTCTCAATCCGGGGTCTCCACTCGAGTCGCGACAAAGATATACCAAAATCTTACCTTATGTGCCCTCGCCATTTGGAGTTATTCCCTTTCACACACAAGATATATATATGTATATATATATATATATATACATATATATGAACTTTGGAAAAGACAAACAATTTCCACTCACTCTCCCATAGATCTCAACATGCATGCAAAAGGCGACCCATTGGCTAGCCCCTAGTGTAAATATTTGACTAATATAGAACATCGAATCTAAGATCAATTAGTACTTAAGATATTTTTAATGTAGTATAAGAGATGGATAGTAACTATTTGACCAAGATAGTTACTAACCTCCCTAAGCAATTTAATACATCACAATTCTTTAATTTTTTAGCACATTCTTCAATCTCCTATTTTTTTCCTTATACCGTCTTTTATTTTTACATTTGCACTTGGGTGACTAGAGGGGGATTTTCACTTTAAGGTCATTCATAATTTTTTTCTTTTCATTCTTTATTTATTCATTCATTTTTTTCTCTTTTTCTTTCTCCACAAATATCACCTTTCTTGTTTAACAATTTTTCACTCTCTTGTTTTGTTCTAATTTCCACACTTTTAGATTTTTCCCTTCCTTTATTCACTTATGCTACTTTAAAGCAAAAAAAAAATTCAATTAAAGTACCTTAGGAGTCATCTGGATCAAATAAAAGTCAATAGTACAAAACGAGATTAAGCTTGTAACATGGCTATCAATAGGATAGGCTTAGGCTCAAAATGGCTAACTAGGACAATCACAATCAAGGTAGGTAAAAATTGGATACAAATAGGCTATCATTAAAATGCCTATAACACTTTTAGATTCAACATCCTCGTTTCATTTTTCACACACGACGGAGAAGTTCTAGACATCAAGTTGCAAGCACGGAGTATACAATAACACCTCACTCACACAACAGCACAAATGGTTCAATAATGACAATCAAGAATATATAACACATATATCCATATTGTGTGCATAACATAATTAAGCCCAATTTTTTAATCATTAGAGTCAAGTCCTAAAAGTTAGAGTCAAGTCCCAAAAATCTAAGTGTTTCTACCTTTTCATGCATTTTTGAGTGAATTTCACAAAGGTACAGTGATACCTATGTGAAGCACCTAGCATTCGTAAGGTTCAAGTTCTTATTCTGCTAATGACTAATTTTCTCTTAAGACGTTTGTCATCCATCCATCATTAGGAAAAGTCATGACTCTATGACTAAAGAAAATCTAGACTCTCTAATCAGTTCTAAGGGTCTATCCATCGAAAAAGTACTGAAAATAAAAATCAGGGGAACCCACACAAAAACAAAACATCACACAACAAAAAAAATTACTACAAGTTAGCAGGATAAATCATGAATCACAAAAAACTAGTCCTACCATGAATAAATTTAGCAATTAAGGAATACATGGTGTAATGAATTTTACTTCTCCCACCCCACACTTAAGTAAAAGAGTTAAAGAAAAATTCCCTGAGCCTCTATTCCTCATCATCTATTGGGGAAAAAATAGCTTCCCCCATCTCAGAATCATCTCCATCGTCATTAGAAAATAAGTAAGAGTCGACTCTACCTACTCCTCATGTGTGGCATCATCATTAACTAATGGAACCTTAAATTGAGGTCCAACTCTGCAGAGAGATCTCGAATGTTCCCTCAAGGGGTAGTCCATATTGAGCTGCTGAAGTTGCTCTTCTGTCACTCCATTCATTCTCAACAGCAGCATTTGCATGTTGTATAAGTGATTTAGAACATTATCAATTCATGCATGGTGCTCACTGATAGATAGCTTAGGACCATGTATTCCCTTAGTATCCTTATTCTTCATCACATCAATTCCCTTCAGGTCATATATAGGTCTATATTCAACCACCTCCTTATCTATTTGATGCCTTCTCAGGAATCAGGTCAAGAGACCTCCCATAGCTGAGTATTTTCCCTTTCTTCACACTTTCCCTTATCAACACATCCTTAATAATTACACTAACATTAACTGGCATCTCAGTCATCAAAGCATATGCAAGACACACCCTCTCACTTGTAACATGATTTACATGCTCCCTAGGCACCAAACAAGAACAAATAATTTTTAACCAAATTCTAGCTTTCCTACTCATATGTGCATAAGGGATAGACACATGATACTCGTACTATTAATGGAAGACCCACCTTGCGTCCATGTTTGGGCCACTAAGAGTGTATCGAGTCGCTCTATAGGGGGGGGGGTCTCAAAATCAAGTCTTTGAATTGTTGTGGGCAATGCTAGATGAATCAAGTAATCTATTCAAAACCGCAGGTGAAAAATTCACTATTTTTACTCTAATTTTAAGTTGGTTTGACATTTTTTTTGAATACCTATTTGCTATAAATTCCCTTATTATGTTAAAATTACATACACCTGGATCATTAAACACAAAGTCTAACCCAAGAGTATGCAATCTTTCAACAGTGCGAGGAAATTCGGATGCCAAGCTAACTCTATCAATAAATGATTCATGTGAATATTTTGATTCCTTGTGCTCTTTAAACCACTTCTTACCTTCTTGATCCGTGACCCAAAGGAGCCAATAACATCTTGGTGTTTGTGATGGCATGCTTGCATCCTCATTGTGAGATTCTTGACCTACTCTAGACCTTTTGTTTCCATGGCTTGATGAAGCTACTCCTTTCCCCTTGCTAGCTTTTGGTGCCATTTTTAATGGAATTTAAAGGTGAATGATGTTTTATGTGATTTCAATGAAGAAGTTTGGAGGGGTTTGTGAGAAAGATGAAGTTTTTGGAGAAACTTTAAGAGAAAAATGGGGTGTGTGGTGCCAGTGAGAAGAGGAATGGGAAAACTTTAATGGAAAAATGGGGTGTGTGGTGCCGGTGAGAAGAGGAATGGGAGAAAAATTAGATTTTGCACTTTTTAAAGTACCCAAATTTTCAGTTGTGACCAAAAATATTTCCCAAAAATATCCTCATGCGTGATGCGGTGCTCCGTGCGCCAATTTCCCTATGCTTCATGCCAGCCCGTGCGACATTAGGCCTGCGCGTTGCGCCTCTTTATGTGCTTCAAGGCTGACTTTTTCCACATCCCATTTCCAAAATTCATGCTAAAAAATTGTGGTTTATGACTTAATTCCTGCACACTTGAAAAAACACATCAAACCAATAAAATATCAAAAATTAAATTATCTTGGGTTGCCTCCCAAGTAACGCTTGATTTAACGTTGCAACATGATGCAGGTATCTTGATTACTTAGGCTTCATCAAGATACATGTTGGGATCATCGTTACATGCAATGACCCTCATTCTAAGGGTTAGGAACTATGTCACTAGGTAAGATGCCCTTTTGCCTCTGATTTAGTGCAGTCAAAATTTTCCCCACCTGCTGCTCTAATTGCTTGATGGAGGCCGAGTGTGAGTCCATTAATTGTCTCATATCCTTAACTCCTATCTTAGTGGAGTCAACCTTTTTCATCATAAAACTTGTCATATCTTTTAATCTTGCGATTTCAGAGTCATTCACAGCAGGCTCTCTTGCTCTTAGAGGGATATAAACTCCACTTCTATCATTCTTGCGAGCATCTCTGTTCCTCCACTGACCTTGGTCCCTATATCTAACCCTATAACTATTATAGTTATATCCCAATATTAGTTTCGGCCTTGATTTCCTTGGCCTTGACACCAAGAGCCTTGGTTAGACCCGTTGGTGTTAGCCTAGATATCTCCCCGATTATTTGCAAAATTGTCTTCCTCTTCCACTTCAGGGTAGTGATCTTCATGCATGGTTCCTTTTTCTTACGCATTCACCACATCTATCCTCTATGTATTCAGTGTGATCAGGTCTTGGTCCTTTTCCTATTTCTTTTTTTCTGCTACTCAGCGGTCATCCCTCTAGAGTAGTTTACTACGACAACCTCAGATTATCTGGTGTGCTATGCCGTATTGGTCTTCGTCATCTTATACAGTGTTTCACTTGCTGTTGCAAAAGTGTGGGCCATCATGGACTCCTCATCTATCCCATCTGCCATAGCTTTGTTTAAGGCACTCAGTGATCTGTAGAATACTTCCACAAAGACCTTTCGGAAGCTTATGATTAGGACATTGCTTCAATTTCTTTTTCAACCTCAACCATGCCTCATGTAGAGCTTCCCTAGGTAATTTTCTGAAGTTAGTAATTTCATCCCTCAACTGAATTATCCATGAGGATGGGAAGAATGTCTCTAAGAAAGCTACAGTCAGTTTTGCCCAAGTAGTAATAGACTTGTCTGGAAGCTTGTTTAGCCACAAAGTAGCTTCCCCTGCTAGTAAGAATAGAAATAATCGGAGTCTAATAGCCTCTTATGAAACATCGGGAAGTCTGTAGGCATTGAAGATATTGGTGAAATTTATCAGATGCTAGTTTGGATCTTCGCTGGCAGACCATTGAACAACCCATTCATGCTCAGCATTGTATTATTGTACAAGTCACATAGAACTTAACATTCACTGGCAATGGGGGTGGAGAAATGGCTCCCGTATAACCAACTTCCTCTTACTCAAACTCCCCTTCGAAGAGAACATTTATTACTGCATTACATTCATGATGACAAGGGGGGTTTTGGTTAGATCCTTTCTACTAGAGCGGCAAAAAAATTTTCAGCCTCAGCTCTCCCAGCTTCTTCATCTAGTCGGGCTTCCTCTGCTAGGTCCGCAGCTTCGGCTCTTTGTGCCTCAGTCATCTCCTCTGGTGGGAGACTAATTTGTGCCACAGGGTTTGCCATGCTAACCTGTGATAAAACAAATTGAAAATAAATATGTAAATCATGAAATAAGGACTACACGCCAAATTTAAATACCAATTAACTATTTCAACACCGTATTCCCCGGCAACGACACCAAAATTTGATCATAACTAAATTACACCTCGCAATTGAAGTATAAAGTGGTAGCTATCAAATATAGTAAGCCAACTAGAACGGGGTCGATCCCACAGGGAAGGGAAGAAATAATGTGTTGAAAATAATTAAATTAACCTACAGTCAATATTTCGAAAGGGGAGCTGCAAATAAAAAGACAAAGTAATCGTAAACTATGATTGAGTTGTTTATCAAATTATTGGTACAAAACTAGGATTGTGTTCCCATTACTTCATAATGTAGTAGGCTATTTCATTAGTGATCTATCTTTGTGAAATTTGTGTAAGATTGATGATTATGTTTACCTAACTTCTCTCGACCTACATAGATAAATTTCACCTAAATCCTCTCAGACTTTAGGTGTGTATATTTTCCCTTGCTATTAGTCTTGGTTTAACTATCCTCAGTTAGAGCTCAAGTTAATTAGGTGAGGGTTGGTAGCCTCAAATTACCACTATTATTCACTTTTCCTAACATCAACCTCTTTGATTGGGCAAGTTGAAGATAGAGGCAATTAAATATTAAGATAAAGAGAATAATAGTCCACTAAATTCACCACTCAAGAATCATTATTTTATTTTTGCCTACTTCCTTTAATCTATCATGGTTCCCACAACCCTAGCTTAAAAGATTTAGCTGCTCATGTTTATAAAAATAGTAACATAAGATGTAGAAAATATCATAATGAATACTTACTGTAATATGAAATTCTTTAACAAATTTCCAAAGATAAAATGAATCACAAGAACTTGATGAATTCTCCAATAAATACTCAACTAAGTTGTACTAAATTTCATGATGTTTGTTATCCAAAGTGCCTAATATGGCAATGACGCCTAAATCATGTTAAGAAGGGGTTTATGTAGTGATGTTTCCCAATCGCACGTTTTCGTCAAGTAATATAGGACTTGAAGCCTAATTATCGTACCCATAGAGACTTGTCAGTTTAATCGTTATAAGGTTATTACTAACAAAACAGTTTAAATGGGGAATGATTTGAAGAATTAACTACTAAAACATCGAATGTAAAACTAACTAAAGATTGTTGTAAGCGTGATTTACTTCGATGATGATGAAAATCTAGGAAAATGGCACTTATTTGGTTTCAAGTTGAGTTTTCAAGATGTTATTACACCATAACGATTCTTCTTATGGTAGATAGTTGCAAGTTACTATCCTGTTCCTTGCACTATCCCTAGCATCCAAGAACTGTTTCACGAACCCTTACGCCTATATTCCTATGGTCATAGGAGAAACATAAAATGACGATTATGCCTACTTGTATTTCAACTAAACAGGGTTGAATGGTATATCCCTATCCTAAACAACAACTTCTATCCTCTCATCAATGGATTCAAGGGTCTTTGAATTTCTATTATGTATAGAATCTAGATAATAAGTATTTAAACATCAACCATCCAACATGGACACAACCTTAGAATATGAGTTTAGCCACACATAGTGTTATACCCTAGAAGCCCAAAGAGCAGACCTAGGAGTTAAAACAGGGAAAAACTCAAAACTGGCACTAGGTATTAGAACGGGTCGTGAGGTGAACCGTGAGAGCAGCCTACGAGTCATGATGTGACTCGTGAGGAGGTCAGGTGATGAGCTTAAAACGATTAGGAAATGGTATCCCTATAGACATGACACGACTCGTGGTCAGGCCCCACGAGTCGTTAGGTCAGTGGTGAGGAATGATGAGTGAGGAAATAGAAAGAAGAGGGTAGTGGACTTACAGGGAGGACCCCACAAGTCGTGGTCAGCCCCCACGATTCATGGGATGAGTCATGACCAAGCGGGGAAAACTTTATTGGAGGATGAGGTAGTGCACATCACGGATGGTGACCATGAGTCGTGGCCAGGTAACGAGTCGATATGTCTTCTGTTATGAGTCTAGAAGACGTGAGAAGCAGTAAACCTCATGAACCACTCCACGAGTAGTGGCCCAAGATGATGAGTCGTTAGGTCCCTCGTTCGGACCAGTTGGCAGTTATTTTCTACAAATTTTGTAAGGGCTTTTATGTAATTCCTAAGATCCTAAGGCCTAAACTACGTCGCTTTGAGTCATGACTGTTGACTTTTAAAGGGGTTAAGTTCATTTAGGCCATATCCATACATCCGTGCAAAGTAGAAGGTGAGAGAGGGTGATCAAGCTTAGTGTTCTTCAATTTCTCTTCAATTTCTACTTGGGCTTACAAAGAAGTGTAAGAGTTAGTTACTAACAGGTATATAGGGTTATGAAAGGGTAATTCCTTTCACACCCATGCCCAATCCCACTCTAAATCATGAGATTTCTATGTCTAATCTATGGGGTTTTAACTCAATGCATGAATTTCCTAAATTCTCTGTATTATTTAAATATGTTTATACCATCGATTATGAAGCATGGACAGGTTGTATATTGTTTTCAATTGAAAAGCATGTTTCATGTTTTTATGAATTAAAAAGCCCATTGATGAAAAGTTCATGAAAGAAGAGATTTGAGATGAAAGTATGATTATGATGAGACAATATGATGAAAAGAATGTTTTCAAACTACCCATGTTTATAATCATGTTTTCGATGTGAATTGAGTATCTTCAGGTATGATAAAGCTTTGGGCAGTTCCCACATGTTCAAAGTATGATTTATGATTTTCCAAATTAAGCTTACCACATGATTTTGGAGTAAAGACTCCCAATTATCTTTTAACTTGTGGTACGGTTTGAATTAAAGCTTCTCATATGCATGAGTTCGTATTTGAGATGTAGTTGATTTATGAGATTCATCAATAGATGATGTTGAGCTTCATTGAAAAATGATGTAGAGCATATGCATGTTTTTGGGAGTACAGTCTAGCACAGACTAGGCTAAGGGCCAAGCCCCCTATGCCTCAGAACTATGCAACAACATAGGTTTATAATTATATATTACTTCAGGACCTCCCTTGTGAGCTATCCATGGACCTATTAGCCCATAAGCTTGATATTGATATCATGGTATCGTTCCTAGCACTGGAAAGGCTTTGGACGACTCTACCCAATTGAGTGTGATAGTTGGGACCACGTAAACTCTATCGTGGTATGTCGGTTAAAAGACGAGTCTCCCATTGTTCCTCATGATTTCAGTTATATATGTCTATCATTCATGAGATTTCTATATCTATATATGTTCTAAAGCAGGTTTCACTCAACATTCAGCTTTACTCATGATTATCAGATTTCAACTTTGAGTCAATCGATATAGTTATGATGTTATGGTATGTTATGATGAGATCATGATTTCAGAAAGAATGAATGTAAGACCTACTCTCAAATTCTTATTGTTTATGATTTACATTATGCATGTCTTTAAATGATTTTACTTACTTAAGATAGTTTTCTTACCCTGCATACTCGGTACAGTCCACGGACTGACCGAATACTCTATGCTGTATCATTTCATGACACAAGACCAGGCTCTCAGGTTTAGCCCCGTACATAGTCAGTGTTTAGAGCTAGTATCTTATGTTGTTAGTGAGTCCTCGTCCCTCCGAGGACTAGGATTATTCAGACACTCTCTGTGTATTTTCAGCTTCAGCTTGGTTGAGTTAGTTGGGGTCTTGTCCCATCAACTCGTCATGTTTAGAGGCTTTCGATACGTATGGATTTATTCAGCTTCAGATTGTGTATTCTGATGTTATGTTTAATCTAGACTTCTGCTATGATTGTCTTGTTGATTTATTCAGTTTTATTGATCGAGTTAGATGTATGCTTATGCCATGGGATGACTTGGGGTCTCTCAGGGCTCCTTGTGCCATGTCTCGATCCGGGCCTCCGTTTGGGTCGTGAAAAACACGATATCAGAGCAATAGCTTTAAAATGTCCAAGGGTGTCTGAAAGCCGCATTAAGTAGAGTTTTTTTCATGGGTGTGAAGCAAGCCACACTTATGACGAAGAGGCTATGAAACGTTTAGGAAATGTTCCCTCTTTCATGATCCATGTCGTGCAATGAAAAGTCTCCCTATCCTTATAATTCGTGCTATTTGAGATTGTAGAATCATGGCTCCCCGAAGAGTAAATGGTAGAAGGAATAGGAATGGAAAAGTCCAAGAGGATGGCAATGGAAATGGGCACCAGTAGGCCCTACAAGTTCAGGAGCACCAGGCACCAGTGCCGGTTGCCCATGCTGAGTTTCGGGAAACTATTCGGATGCTCGCTGATCACGGGCAAAATAGCATGCCCGAGATACGCTTTATACCTTAATGTAGTCTTGTTTATCTACGTTATTTTACATACTTTCATGTGATTTTATATAAATGTGAATATATGTGCTAACCAACATGATTAGTCCTTGTTTTGTAGGTTTCAAGGATTTTGAGGAACTAATTTACAAGTTGGTGAATAGGAAGGAATGGAGTGGAAGCAAGTGGCGAAAGTCGGCAAGGAGCATGCCTTGGCAAGGGTGGCCGTGCCAAGCAGTGTGCCACGCTGTGCGTGTGCCGCGCCCAGCGCCATGCCACGCCTCTTCCAGGCGCATGAGAGAAGGCAGCAAAAGGCAGCAGTAGGCATAGAACCAGCGCGCCAGTGCCGTGCCACGCCAGGCCAGCTGCGCGACAGCAGCATGCCATCGCGCTGCATGAACAGCGTGTCACGTTGGCCAGCGCGGTGACCCTCGGCAGCTTGGGTTCCTGAGGCACTTTCCAGAGAGCTTTCGCATTGCCTTTGTGTCACGGATGCAGTGCTCCGCGATACACTCCGTGACACGGAGCCATTCCATTTCAGGCTGAATTATGCACGTTTTCCATTTACTATAAATAGAACCCTTAGCTCCTAAAATCATTTGGCCACGATTTTATTCTGGAAAACTACCTAGGAGTGAAGGGAGAAGTGGGAGAACTCATCTAGGGTTTGTCAAATTCCCTTCTCATCTACCAAATTCATGTAGGTATGTTAGTTTAGTAGTAGTTAGTGTAGTTTTACGAACATGAATGGCAAGAACCCTTCCTCTAGGGTTGAAGCCATGAATTATGATTGTGCTTTTATGAAATTGTTTTGGAATTAAGTTATTAATTGTTGTTTTCGTCTTGCATTCTGGATTGCTGGTTGTTTTTATGATTGATCACCATGAAAGCATATTTGTTAGCTTGAGTAATAGCTTGAGAAAGCATTACCTAGGTCAGGACATGAGAATGTGAGGAGCATGTTTGTATCTCGGGAGAGATTTTGTGTCAAGATAGAAATATACCTAACACCGTGCTTGGTTGACACACGGGGGTTATGAAAGACCAACTTGGGATATCACATCACCACTCGAAGAAGTAGTTGTGAGGCTAGGTTGAGTTAAATGGTTAGACGCACGAAAGTCCCTAATAGTTTCCCCGTAAACCACAACATAATTGATTGCCCGCGACTAGAAAATTAAACTCCTCGCTCACAATGATGCAGTGAGGCTAGATTGCCTTGTTTAGAGGCTCGAAAGACCATAAACATGCAATTCTAATTATGTGAAATAACAATTGATAGTTCCATGCTTAACCCATTGCAAATCATAGTATCGCATGATTAATTGGTTTAACTCTATGTTGCTCCTAGAGTAATTTCAGAATACTTCGTTGACCCAAACTTAGACTTAATTAATCTCAATCGAAAATGTCTATAACCAACACTTGAGGTATTTAACATCACACTAGAAATGGATAGTTAGAGGAATGGGTCCAGTCCCTGTGGGTTCGACAATCCGGTTCTTAAAAAGAGCCATTATATTACTTGCACGACCCGTACACTTGCGGACGCGCGAATCGGGCACGTCAAGTTTTTGGCGCCGTTGCTGGGGACTCGACGAAGTTTTGATATTATCTATTTTTGTGTGATTTTTAAATTCTCTTAAGTGTTGAGAAACTTGGTCTTAGTATGATTATTGCAGGTGACAGGTTGTCCTGCCGAGCTGGCTAGAAATAAAGAGCTTGTGGAACCGTTGCGTGATCCTGAACGACAAATCCATTTGCGAAGGAGAATAGCTCTAGAGCATAAGCTGAAGAGACTTCAAGAAAAGGTACAACAACAACCACCCGCGGGACAAGTACAATTGTCATCCGAACCAATGGCAGCAAGACCAGTTCGCGAAGTGGAAATCCCACTAGCGACAAATGTGACCTCAAGCATTCGTAAACCGGAGCCTGGAGGGCACTTTGAGCTTAAACAGAACATGGTGCAACTGTTACATTCTAGTGGTCAATTCACTGGGATGGCAAATGAGGACCCGCAGCAGCACCTACAGAGCTTTTTAGAGATTAGTGACACGTTTGTCCCCACCGACGTGTCCACAGATTATGTCCGAATGACCCTCTTCCCATCTTCACTGTTGGGAGAGGCGAAAAAGTGGCTGAAGGCTGAGCCACCAAACTCCATAACTTCATGGAATGACTTGGCTAAGAAGTTCCTTATCAGATTCTTCCCCTCAGGCAAAACTGCAAGGTTGAGAAGTGAAATACTCAGTTTCAGGCAGAGGCCTGATGAGAACGTATATATGGCTTGGGAAAGATTCAAGTCATTGTTAAGAGATTGTCCCCATCACCAGCAATCAAATGAAGTGCTGGCTCATACCTTTGTGGAAAGTCTAGACCCACACACAAAAATATTACTAGACTCTGCATCGGGTGGGCAAGCCTTGGATAAGACATATGATGAGTTGTACACTTTGTTGAACAGAATTGCACAAGGAAATCCAGAGTGGCACAGCGAGTCATCGAGAAGGGCAGGAAACAGATCGGGGTTGATAGAAGTAGATGGTTTGAATGACTTGGCAGCACAGTTAACTTCGTTCCAGCATCAAATGATGACTTAGTTCAATAAACTGAGTATGAACCAACACCAGGGCCAGGTTAATGCAGATCAGCAAGCTCCGAGTTGGTGTGGAATTTGTGGTAATAATGGGCAATATGCAGAATCTTGTGGAGCCAATCCGGAGTCAGTCAATTTTGTTAGAAATGTGCAGCGCAACAATCAAAATTTTGAAACCAGTTACAACAGAAATTGGCAGGGCCACCCGAATTTTTCTTGGGGTGGAAACCAAAAGAAGAATTATATGCAACCTCAACAACAACAGTATCAGCAGAATAGGCAGAATGATGGGCAATTGAGTAGCAGCATTGAGGAAACACTGCAGAAAATTATGGAGACCCATAAGTAGTTAGCGGAAAATCAGGCGAGGATGGCAACAGACTTAATGAATCAGCAAGTAGCCACCCGAAATCTTGAAAAACAAGTGGGTCAGATAGCAGCTGCTCAAAACATGAGATCGCAGGGGGGATTACCAAGCGACATAGATCCTAACCCCTGGCAGATCAATGCCATCAGTCTGAGAAGCGGTAAGCAATTAGCTGATGCAGTGCCAAAAGAGCTGAGAAAGGAGGTGCAACCGGAGTTGGTTAGACCAGGACCATCCATCAACATGGGAGATAATCAGAGTGCTGGGCAAAAAAATGCGGAACTTTCATTGCAGCCAGCACAAAGACCACCACCACCATTCCCTCAGAAATTCAGAAAGAGCAAGGAGGAGGAATGCTTCAAAAAGTTCTTTGAGAGCTTCAGAGAACTTCACATAAATTTGCCTCTTCTTGATGTTTTTCAAGGAATGCCCAAGTATGCTAAATACTTGAAGGATGTGATGGCGAACAAAGTGAGATTGGTGGATGTCCAGAATGTAGCACTGACTGAGGAGTGCAGTCACAGGGTATTGAGAAAAATGCCGAAGAAGCTCAAAGACCCAGGGAGTTTTACCCTCCCCATACAAATTGGTAAAGCTGAGGTGCTACGAGCTTTGTGTGACTTAGGGGAAGCAGTTAATCTAATGCCCCTATCCTTATTCAACACCCTGGGGTTGGGAAAACCGAGGCCGACAAGGTTGATGCTGCAGCTGGCTGACAAGTCGCGACTGACACCTGATGGAATAATAGAGGACCTTCTCATCAAAGTAGGTAAGTTCATTATACCTGCTGATTTTATTGTCTTAGATTTTCAGGTTGATGACCAGGTATCCCTGATCTTGGGACGGCCATTCTTGGCCACTGGAGGAGCGGTGATTGATTTGAAAGCGGGGACCCTGAAAATGAGGGTTGAGGATGAAGAAGAAATCTTCCGCGTTTACCAAGAAATGAACCCATCTGCACACTATAGAAACCTTTGTCAGGTTAGTGTGTTGGCAGAGGATAAGTGTGGGGTGGAGGATTCCACAGGTGCAGGGCTAAAGGCAATTACAAGTGTTCAGCCCGAGTCTGATAAAGGGCTTCAAATTGAGAAGAAGTTGGAGAAAGAGAGGAACAGAGTGGAGGATGTTTCCTCTAAACAGCAAAAGAAAAGGAGATGGTTCTCGAAAGAGAACCCAGGTATGAGGATGTCCTGAAAAGGATAGTCCACGTAGGGCCACGACGTAAAATAAGGCGCTACTTTGGAGGCAACCCAAGGGTACCACAGGTACCATTTTCATTTCTTGCATTTGTGTTGATTTTATTTATTTTTCATCTTGTGTTGTTTTTGGTGGAAAGTTAAGCACAGATGGAGGTGAAGTCTGAGTACCCGTGGAGGAGGAAGCTAAAAAGCATGGACGATAAAAAGTGTGGGGTCGACACACACTTGTGCAAAGTTGAAGAAAATCATGCTATTAGCTAGGCCTAAAGGCCTCAGGGAGTATTTCTCACCATTTTTAATTTTAATTTGATGTTATGAGGACATAGCACGATTTAAGTGTGGGGTGAGGGAAATTTCAAGGGAAATTTCAAAAATTTTGGTTGTGCTTAACGATTTTTGGTGAATGTAATGCTTGTGAGAAATCTGAAAAATTTGAAAAATTTTTGTGCACTAAGCATGACTTCATCACCCATTGGTTTTTCTTTTCGGTTCTTTTCCGACGGGGGGGTCTTTGAACCGAAGAATAAAAATTTTTTTCTTTTTCTTTCCTTTGTCTGTATATAGTGTTTTAGTCATAGTTCGGGACGGTTTCAGACGATGGATGGATGACGACCGTCTTGAGGAAAAATTAGTCGGTAGGTGATGGGTTTTTGAAACCATAACTAAGTGATGCTTGATGTTCTTGTATGTGCTATACGTGAGTGTAAGATGCAAGTATGTTCAGTGTGAAGCATGCAAATGTATAACTTTGTTTGAGACACTTAAGCTCTGGAATTTGACTCAATATGATTGAAGCTTAATTCTGAATTCTTGTGATTAGCTGAGTAAGAGTCTGATGAATATGTTTTGATTTGAGCATGTGCCATGAGTGTAAGGTTTTTGAGTATTCTGTGCTATTGTGGATTGTCTAGAACTTGCCTGGTGTGTTTATAAAACAAAATGAAGGATGTGAATTGTAGGAGATGATTTAGGCGATTCTTTGAATGAACCAAATTTTTATCCCTCATTTTACCTACCTTGAAAAATTAATCCTAGTTAGCCCCATTGAGCCTTGAGCCTATTCTTTGACAACTGCAACATAAGCTTAATCCTTTTTCTTTCATTAGCCTTGAACTTGATCCAAAACTCCTAAGCACTTGAGTGAAAAAATCCGAAGGAGTAAAGGAGTGAGAAGAATGAAAAGAAAGGAAAAGTGTCAAGTTGTAGAAGTGAGAAAAGGACAAAGGTGCACATGCGTGAAAATGGTTGAGTATTAGTAAGGAGAAAGAAAACAAATTAATGAAAAATTATTTATAGAGCTCCTAACTAATAAGTTAAAAGTGCCTAAAGAAATGGGGGGACATAAGAGGAACAAGAAAGATGAAAGGAGAAAAAGGTAAAGTAAGGGAAGGGAAGTTCGTAAGGAGGGCGTAATGTATTAAAAGCGCTTAGGAAAGATAGTCACTATTACTGGCCATCATAATACCTACCTGTCCCTTAGCCTACATTACAACCCATTAAGTCCTACTTGATCTTACATTCACACATCCTTAAATGAGTGGAATAAAACACTAAGGGCAAGCTTATGGGTCATTACATGATGCATGTGAATTCCTTGTGAGAGTGAGTGAAATTCTATTTATTCACCCACACATGTTATGATGTAGAAATGATATTTGTGTGCGATTGGATAACTCTATTTTTGTGAGGGTCACATGTTGAATGAAGGATATAATTCATGTGGGATTTCTTAATTAGTTGATTTGCACGAGTTTGCTAAGATTGAGAGTTGATTCTTGAGGTTAAGAAGTCTTAGCATCGTTGTATTTCATCTTGGTGATTAAATTGTGTATGCTCTATCTTTAGCTTGTTATCTTACGTAATCATTATAGCCGTAGCTTGAATTATCTTGCCAAATTAGTTATGTGGGAGTCTCCATATGTATGATATGTAAAAGGTTGTTCGAGGACGAACAAGGCTTTAAAGTGTGGGGTTGTGATCACGGGCAAAATAGCATGCCCGAGATACGCTTTATACCTTAATGTAGTCTTGTTTATCTAAGTTATTTTACATACTTTCATGTGATTTTATATAAATGTGAATATATGTGCTAACCAACATGATTAGTCCTTGTTTTGTAGGTTTCAAGGATTTTGAGGAACTAATTCACAAGTTGGTGAATAGGAAGGAATGGAGTGGAAGCAAGTGGCGAAAGTCGGCAAGGAGCATGCCTTGGCAAGGCTGGCCGCGCCAGGCAGCGTGCCACGTTGTGCGTGTGCCGCGCCCAGTGCCGTGCCATGCCTCTGCCAGGCGCACGAGAGAAGGCAGCAAAAGGCAGCAGTAGGCAGAGAACCAGTGCTCCAGCGCGTGCCACGCCAGGCCAGCTGCACGACAGCAGCATGCCATCGCGCTGCATGAGCAGCGTGTCACGTTGGCCAGCGCGGTGACCTTCGGTAGCTTGGGTTCCTGAGGCACTTTCCAGAGAGCTTTCGCATTGCCTCGGTGTCACGGAGGCAGTGCTCCGCGATACACTCCGTGACACGGAGCCATTCCATTTCAGGCTGAATTATGCACGTTTTCCATTTACTATAAATAGAACCCTTAGCTCCTAAAATCATTTGGTCACGATTTTATTTTGGAAAACTACCTAGGAGTGAAGGGAGAAGTGGGAGAACTCATCTAGGATTTGTCAAATTCCCTTCTCATATACCAAATTCATGTAAGTATGTTAGTTTAGTAGTAGTTAGTGTAGTTTTACGAACATGAATGGCAAGAACCCTTCCTCTAGGGTTGAAGCCATGAATTATGATTGTGCTTTTATGAAATTGTTTTGGAATTAAGTTATTGATTGTTGTTTTCGTCTTGCATTCTAAATTGTTGGTTGTTTTTATGATTGATCACCATGAAAGTATATTTGTTAGCTTGAGTAATAGCTTGAGAAAGCATTACCTAGGTCAGGACATGAGAATGTGAGGAGCATGTTTGTATCTCGGGAGAGATTTTGTGTCAGGATAGAAATATACCTAACACCGTGCTTGGTTGACACACGGGGGTTATGAAAGACCAACTTGGGTATCACATCACCACTCGAAGAAGTAGTTGTGAGGCTAGGTTGAGTTAAATGGTTAGACGCACGAAAGTCCCTATTCTTTTCCCCGTAAACCACAACATAATTGATTACCCGCGACTAGAAAATTAAACTCCTCGCTCACAATGATGAAGTGAGGCTAGATTGCCTTGTTTAGAGGCTCGAAAGACCATAAACATGCAATTCTAATTATGTGAAATAACAATTGATAGTTCCATTCTTAACCCATTGCAAATCGTAGTATCGCATGATTAATTGGTTTTAACTCTATGTTGCTCCTAGAGTAATTTCAGAATACTTCGTTGACCCAAACTTAGACTTAATTAATCTCAATCGAAAATGTCTATAACCAACACTTGAGGTATTTAACATCACACTAGAAATGGATAGTTAGAGGAATGGGTCCAGTCCCTGTGGGTTCGACAATCCGGTTCTTAAAAAGAGCCATTATATTACTTGCACGACCCGTACACATGCGGACGCGCGAATCGGGCACGTCACTCGCATAGGCCTTGACCGCTTAGATCAATCAGCAGGCAGTTGCACATGTCCCACAAAATGGCAATGCTATGGCAGCTCAAGTCAGAGACTTCTTGAGAATGAACCCTCCAGTGTTTCTCAGGTCGAAAGTAGATGAGGACCACATGAGTTAATACATGAAATTGTGAAGATCACCAATGTCATGGGGGTGAATGGAGTTGAGTGTGCAGAGTTGGCCTCATATAAGCTGAAAGGGGTCACACACATCTGGTTTTGTCAATGAAAAGATAGTAGGGTCACCGGAGCAGGCCCTGTCACTTGGGAAGAGTTCCATGTTGCATTCTTAGACCTGTTCTTCCCTCGTTAGCTGAGGGAGTTGAAGGTAGCTGAGTTCATAAATTTGAAGCAAGGGAGGATGACGGTGTAGGAGTATGCCCTTGCTTTCACCCGCCTATCGAAGTATGCCCCATAGTTAATGGCAGATCAGAGGGCGTGGGCGGCTGGTTCCGGTGTTTGAGGCTCCTTAACTAGTGGGACCTACTGATGCCCACGACCCATGCCATCCTCGTGGCCTTCACCGTCTCCATTCCTCCTTCCATTCATCCTTCGAGGAGCCATGATTCTGCAATCGTGAATAACATGAATTAGAAGGATAGAAAGGCTTTTTCAATGCATGACATATATCATAAATGAAAGAAACATTTCCTAGCCTATTCATCATAAGTGTGGTGCGCTTCACACCCATGAAAAGGTCTCTACTTAACGCGGCTTTCAGACTCCCTAGGACACCTCAAAATTATGACTCTGACACATAGTTTGTCACGACCCAAACAGAGTCCAGATCATAGACACGGGAAAAGGGACCCCGAGGGACCCCAAGTCAACCCATGGCTCATGCACACAACTAATCTCATTCAGATAAGCGGAAAGATAATCATAAAAACATAGAGGAATGTAACCATAGTATAAACTCACGGAATACAGAACATATACGAGAGCTGAGTACTACATACTAGTCTGAAAGCCTCAACTACATACGATGGGTTGATGGGACAACATCCCCAACTAACCCGAAAAATACTGAAACTCAAGATAACATAAAAATCTGCCAACAGCCCTCGGAACATGAGGACTCACCAATGAGCTAATAGTGCAAGCCGAGATGGACTAGGGATGAAGACGAGTCTCAGATCCGGACCCTATATCATGAAATGATACAACATAGAAAGTATGCGGTCAGCACATGGAATGTACCGAGTATGCAAGGTAAGTAAAACTGCGAAAGTAATATAAATCTCTTAAAGCAAGTCATAGATATGTCGTAAGCTTTTAAAGATAAGAAGGAGATCACATGCATTCATTATGAACTCATACCCATATTATACATGATCATGCATGGCTTTAGAACATCCTGACGGACACGAATGACTCACGCTTAAACATAACATTCATATCAAAAGATGAACAATGAGTCAAACCTTACTTTTAGATCATGCATGCATAAGGTAACCATTATGAGTAATGAAAAAAGAAATTTTGGAAGATATAGACAATGGAAGACTCGTCACTTAACTGATATACCACGATAGAGCTTACAAAGTCCCAACTATCACACTCAAGTGGGAGAGCCATCCATAACCTTGCTAGGGCGATGGAAGCCACCATGATATCGATATCAAGCTCATGGTCCATTAGGGTCGGGGGATAGCTCACAAGGGAGGTCCCAAATATAATAGAATCAACCTATGTTGGTGCGTAGTTCTTGGGCATAGGGTTGTCGACCCTTAGCCCGCTCGGTGCTAGACTATTCTTCCAAAACAAATAGTGCTCTACATCATATAAATATGAAGCTCAACATCATCTAATGACGAAGCTCAACATGAAATCATGCATAAACTCAACATCGTATGAAAATGAAGCTCAACATCGTCTATTGATGAAGCTCAATAATGGAATCATGCTTAGACTCAACATCGTATGGAAATGAAGCTCAATGAAAACATACATCTCAATTATGAATTCATGCACATGAGAAGCTTTACTATGAAACATACCACAAGCTCAAAGAATAGTGGAAAACTTTACACCAAAACCATGTGGTAAGATTACTTTAAAATACTACTTTATCAATCTTAATATAAGGGCCTTGCCCAAAACCTTGTCATGCTTGGATTCATTCAATTTATTTGAAAACATGATAATTTGGGAGATTTCACTTCAAAACAAAGCAACGAAGTTAATTCGGGGAAATCATCATTCATACTCAATATTGGGCATTACCTAGAGCTTTATCATGCTTGACGATACTAGATTCATATCAAAACTTCAATTATAGACATGGGTAACACTAGAAAATTTTTTTCATCATCAAAAACTCATCAACATCATGCATTCATCGAAAATCCCTTCTTTATGAACTCCCTATTGTTCGGTGGTTTGGAATGCCTACGCGCAAGTGCACATGGTCGAACAAGTAGTAAAATGGCTAGAGTAGCCAAGTATCGATCCCACAGGGACTGGACCAAGGTAATAATCGAATCAAGTGTTAATAAACTCTAACTCTAATAATGCAAACAACAGTTTCAAGAAGATTTTGGGAATTTGTTTCCTAATTTATACTAATCTAAAACAAATCTACAAATTGAGTCTGAACTATAGTAATTAGCATGCTGAGGCTAAAAGGAACATGCAGGGAAGCAATTTATTGATACAAATTGGTTAATCTTTCCTTCGGTTGCTAGTAAAAAATTATTGTCTATGGATTAAAACTCTCGTATTTAACCAAACTTAAGAATCATGAACCTTCCACCTACATTTCTGTGATAAGAACAAATTTATGTTCTAGCCATACGAAACCGATTCCTTAATTGACTTTCAGATATATTTCTATTCTGAAGGTAAATCAATTCTCAATTTTCCAAAACCAAGAAGAGATCATATCCTACCAATTCACAACTTTCCAATTTCTTTATCTTTCGAGCGCAAACCAGATTTTTTAGATATATATTAATATTGGCCACACATTAATGCAGTAAGAACAAGAATTAATAGAACAACCATAGAAGAAAAGATGAAAAACCCAAATGATCAATAATTACATTCCACTACAAATGTTCTTAACCACAGCAAGAAGTGAATTTAGCCACTCATTTGTGGATTAAACATCGTTAAATGAGTGTAAATCATGCAAACAATTGAAATAAAGGAGAAAGAGATAGAGAAGAACCCTAAGATTTTCGTCCCCTCAACTGCCTATAACCCACGTCCTTGCTCAACTAAGTCAGAATGATTAAAAATAAACCTAAGTGTGTTATTTATACTAGTGGGAATTTTTCCCGGAATAACAAGCAATGTGTCACAGAGTGCATCGTGGAGCACTGCCTCCGTGACACGCCACAAACGCAGACCCTCAATGGAATTCAGTCGTCCAGTTAATTACGCCCAACGTGCCACAGCGTGCAACGCGTGGCTTGGCCAACGTGCCACGGCACCAACGCGCACCTTCACTAGAACTTGGCCTATTTTAATCATCCGGGGCAGAATGCCTCCGCGATGGCAGCGTGACACGGCTCCATCGCGGAGCCCCTTAATTTGCTGCATTTCCCTGGCCTTTTCCACTGCTCTCTTCTGATCCCATTCCCGATTTATCCCAACATGCATCTTAACTTCCTAAAATGACATTTTTCCTGCAAAACAACACTAATCATGTTGGTTAGTATAAATTCACATTTTAACAACAAATCACATGAGAATGTACAAATATAGATGGATAAACATGACAAAATGAAGCATTTGAGTATCACTTGGCCATATAATTTTGCCCAAGATCACTTACCCCACACTTAAAACCTTGTTCGTCCTCAAACAAAAATCTCACATGTCATGCAATTGACACCCAATAATAGCTACTTTGGCTGGACAATTCAAGCTACGATTATACCGATTATTTACATAGCAAATCATCAAGAAAACATGCATAGTCTCATCAATACAATGACATTCAACACATTAAGACCTCCTAGACTCAAGAGTCGACTCTCGATCTCGGCAAACTCATGCAAATCAAATAATCAAGACATCCGACATGAAATTAAATCTCTCGTCAAGCATGTGTCCTCACAACATAAGAGAATTTCCCCCTTTTCAATCATATGATCTCAAAAACATTATATGCAGGGGCATATGAACACGATTTCGCTCTCTCTCCCAAAGAATTCACATGCATCATGTCATGACCCATAAACTTGCCTCTAGTGTATTACTCAACTAATAAAAGGACGAGTGATGTAAGATCACGTAGGACTTAACGGGTTGTAATGTAAGCTAAGGAACTAGTGCATACTAGGCTAACCAATAATAGCAACTAGCACCCTTAAGAGCTTTTCAATACATCCCACCATATTATGGGCATTGTTTCTTCCTTCATCCTCCCCTTTCTTGAAGTCTTTCTTTATTTTTGTTCCCATTTCTTTAAGCACACTCGACTTAATAACTAAGATTAGTTATACATCTTCATTTTCTTAAATTCAGCCAGTGCACCTTTGACCTTTTCTTTACTTTCACCACTTCCGCTTTTCCTTTCTTTTTCACACTTTTCACTCCTTGACACTGTGGAAAAATTATTTTTCTTGAGCGCTTAAGTGTTTTCGATCAAATTCACAGATAATGAAAACAAGGGGTTAAGCTCAGTTTGTACATTTTCAAAAAACAAAAAAATTGGCTAAAGGCTCAATGGGCTAACTAGGATGTACATTCAAGGTAGGTACGATAATGGAAAAAAAACTTTCGGTTAAATCAAAGAAATGCCTACATCCTTTCCTACAATACACATCCTTCATTTCTTTTCGTACACACACCAGACAAGTTCTAGACATTTCACAATAGCATGGAAGAATCAAAACCTCACCACACACTCATTGCACATGCTCAACTCAAGACATATTCACAGACTCTTCAATCAGCTAATTACAAGAATTCAAACATTAAGCCTCAATCACACCGAATCGAACTCTATGGTCTAGGTATCTCAACATGTTTACAAAGTTGCATGCTTTCATACGAATCAAATTTGCATTCTAAATATCATGTATAACACGCAACAAGAATTTCGAACCATAAAGTAATGACACGTTTGGGATACGAACAAACAAAAGAAAAAAATTAAAAAGAACAAAAAATCAACTCCTATCGACTACATTTCCCTTAAGACGGTCGTCATCCATCCATCATAGGGAACGGTCACTATTTACGACTTCGGTTCAGTGGGACTATTCTCGGTAAAAGCACCGAAAACAAACGGCGAGAAACCCAATCATAAAAAAGATTTCACGAAAATTTTTAAAAATATCGATAATTTTGATAAAACAACAATATTTACACACCCAACTGACAACAACTCCATACATCACACAACATATTCACATTAATTACAACACCGAATTAAAATACAATACATAAACACCAAAATCACAAGGTCACAATTTTTTTCACAGGCATCACAACAAAACATAAACATAAACAATAATAAAACAACCAGCACCTAACTACTCCCACCCCACACTTAAATCGAACACTGGCCCCAGTGTTCGCAAAATTCAGCATAGCACAAGAGTAGGTGGTGAAACTCCCTGATTAGTTGAAGTATTTCACTTCTTCATCAGGTGCAGTTGCCTCGTCCCCCATATCCGAATCGCCCCCGCTATCCTCATCTGACTCAACATCTGAGTCATCGCGGCGTGTCTCCTCGTCTTTGGGGACATCATCATCAATGGGCTCCACAAAAGCTGACCCTACTCGGCATAGAGCCCTAACATTTTCACCGAAGGGGTAGTCGAACTCGAGCTGCCACAGCTCATCTTCTGTTGCTGGCCTCCCACCTATGCGCAACTGCAGCATTTGCATCCCGAACATGCGAGCCATATACTGATCATCCCGAGCATGTCGCTCAGCTAGTGTGAGAACTAGCCCGTGAGTGGTGTCGGGTGCCTTAGTTTTGGTGACGTCTAAGGCACGCCTCTCCATCTTTGGGATGTAGTCCAGGGCCTCTTCCTCAATATCTAGGCCCCTCAGGAACATGGTCAGCAAGACACCAAACCCATACCTATGCCCTTGATGCAAACGGGCTCTCTTCATGGCGGAGACGATCACCGCCCCAACATTAATCTCCAGCCCTTTTATCAGGGAATAAACCAAGCACACACGATCCCGGGTGACATCTGTCATGTGCACCCCCTGGATCAGGCAGGAACACAGGATCTTAAGCCACATTCTGGCTTCCGTGTTCATTTGAGAGTAGGGCAGCGTCTGATGGTAGCCCCTCTCCTTATGCCTGCTCCACCGTGCTATAGAACGGGCTCCACACAGAGTGCGTCTAATATTTGCATATGGTGGAGTGATGTTCAGCTGCCGCGCCCCCAAAATGGCATTAAGGTGATGGGGCTCAAAGGTGACTATCTTCCCCCTTATCTTGATGGTGTGACTGCGGAGTGTCGGGTTCCAGTTGGCGTAGAACTCCCGAATAAGGTGGAGATTGCACTCCTTGGGCTCTTCAAAGATGAAGTTGAGCCCGGTAGCGTCAATCCTGTGTATAATTCTGGGGAATTCCTGTGCCAACGGCTCCCTTGCAATGTGCTCCTCGGGGAAGTATTTGCTCCTTATGCTTTGTGTACCATTTCTTCCCTTCGTCTGTCACCCATCGGGTTCCGTATTGACGGCGTTGGCCGCACGGAACCGCTGGTGTTGCTGGGACTGCTGTTCCCCGTCTAATTCTTTTCCTTCCGGCGCCCGATGTAGATGCTCCCTTTCCTTTGTCTTGCTTGCTTGCCATTGTTCCTGTCAAATCAAACAGACAGTCCCAATGTTATTCAAATCAAAATTAGCTTCGACTAAGGTTGGGTTAAGCTAGGCCACCCCACACTTAGTCTTTAGCCACAATTACGACATTACGGCAAGACAATTCTCACTTTCCCGGTTACCAAAAAACAACGTGCCTTGTGCATTCAGAGAATTCGATGGAATAAATTCTACGTACTACTTAGGCTTCGTACAGCTAATAAAAATATCACCATCGATACCATTACCTCACATAGCACTTAGCAAAAACTTCTCTCAACACAACCTATGTAATTCACCAATTTCTATGCAATTCAACAATTTCTTTCTCCCGAAAATCCATCCTTTATTTAGCATATTCACATCAAGCACAACACAATTCACCTTACCTAACATGCTCAACCCATAATTTCCACATTTTCAATCACATTTAGTTTCTTCGCAATCAAATTCTAACCCTAGATACATAGTTCACCAAAATTCGATCAAGCATGTATTTATCAAGTTCATATAATAAAAATGATACTACGAACATCAATCAACAATAACTTAAATGAATTCAAGCTCAATTTACAATTAGGGAAAGGTTTACTCACTTCACATGCTCAAAATCGAAAAATTTGTCAAGAATTGAGATGAAGTTAAAGAACATACCTTTAATTTGATGAAATCGAAGAAAAGTTGAAGAAACTTGTGCCTAGGTCCGTGTCACATTGGGGAAGAGGGAATTTTTGGGTGTTTGTCGCGAGGGGATGAGAAATAAGGGAAAGATGAGGGAAATCGGGCTTAAAAAGGGGTATTTTCACGCGGGTCACCCAGCGACCCGGTGTGACCCGTCGCGATTAACGCCTCAACGTGTCACGAAGGGTAACGCGGAGCACCCCCTCCGTAACATGGAGCCAACGCGGAGGTGTTCTAGAATTTTAACAATTCCAAAATTACACCTCAACGTGTCACGGAGGGTAACGCAGAGGCCCTCCTCCGTGACACAGAGCCATCGCGCAGGCTCACTATTTTTCCACTTTTTATTATTTTTCTCACCTCTATTTTTCCTTTGCGATGCTTTGCATTTTTTCCCTCCGTTCAACCTGAAATTCATCTCACAACAAGAAATTGGTTAGAATTCATACGTTTCAACATAAAACTCGATTTTTGTTTTTATTTTTATTTTTTCAATTTTTTTTTCTCTTTTTCTTTTTTTTTCTCTCTTTTCTACTAATTCTACTCAATCATTACAACAATTTCACGAGTTGCCTCCCGTGCAGCGCCTGATTTACCATCGCGGCTCGGCGTCATTGAAGCTTAGTCATCCTCTAGGGTGACGGACGTCTTCTCTCGACTACCGTCCTCACCCCAGTAATGCTTACATCGCTGCCCATTTACTAAGAATGTGGCACTTCGATCTTCTTGCCACGATTCCAATTTTGGGGGGTCCTTCACCGGTGGTTTTCCCACTGGCTTTCGCGAATCAACACTTTGAGCAATATTCGCTCGATCAAGCACGCTGATCACTGAGTGTTCCTCATACATGGCCGGAAGCTTCATGGCCTTGTACACATCAAATACCTCTACCTTGTCGTGTGCCAGCATGGTTAGCTGCCTTGCAGCTACATCAATTAGTGCTTTCCTGGTCGCCAAGAAAGGACGTCCCAAAATAAATGGGACTTCCGCATCCGGCTCAAAATCCAGCACAACGAAGTCTACAGGGAAGATAAGGGAGCCCACTTGCACTAGCACGTCCTCCACAATGCCATCTAGTCTGGCCAAAGAATGATCCGCTAGCTGCAAGATCACTGTTGTTGGTCTAGGACTACCTAGCCCTAATTTTTTGAATACTGATGTCGGCATCAAGTTAATGCTAGCTCCCAAATCACATAATCCACGATCTCGAATACTCTTCCCGATTGTAAGTTGAATTGTAAAGCTCCCAGGGTCTTTGAGCTTTGTGGGCAACCTGTTTTCTATCTGGGAAGTGCACTCCTCCATAAGCGCCACCGTAGCATACTCCGTCAACCTGCTTTTGTTCGCCACGATGTCCTTGATATATTTTGCATACTTCGGCACTCCCTGCAAAACATCAACAAGAGGTAAATTAATGTGTACCTGTTTAAGCATGAAACACGCTTCCTCCTTGTGTTTCTTTAATATTTGAGGGAACGGGGGTGGTGGTCTTTCTGGTTCAGCTTCCTTCTCCTTCCCCCTATCATCATTGTGTTCCCTCTCATGCTCCACTGCTCCCGACTGCTTCGGTGGTCTTTCTGGTTCCACCTCCTTGAGTTGTAAACCACTCCTTGTGGTCACTGTATTCACTTGCTTGGGGTTGGGGTCAGTGTCACTCGAAAGTCCTCCTCTCGGCCTGGTGTTCTGAGCTCCAGCTAGTTTCCCAAACTGGTACTCCAATGCCTTTGTAGCTAACTGATTGTTATTTACATTGGTTGCCAATTTCACATAGTCAGCCTGCAATTGAGCTTGGTTATCTATCATTGTTTTGAACATTTCCTCGGTACTGGGTGATGGTGGTGGAGAAGGTGCATTGTTGCTTCTGTATTGCGACTGATAGTTCTGCTGCCCTCCTTGATTTCTCTGCACCCCCAGACCCGAACTCGACCCTTTATGGCTGTTACTACCCCAAGAGAAATTCGGGTGACTCCTCTAATTAGAGTTGTAGTTGTTTCCATACTGTTGGTGATTATTTCTCTGTACATTACCAACAAATTTCACTGAATCAGGATTCGCACCACAACACTCAGCTAAGTGTTCATTACTGCCGCACACTTCACACCAAATCTACTGCACTACATTGACTGGGGCTTGAGACTGATTTATGCTCATATTGCTGAAGTGGGTACTGAGTTGATTCTGTAACGTAACTATCTGTGCAGCGATAGCTGTAAAACCATCCACTTCCAAAACTCCTACCGCTTTCCTTTTTCCTCCTCTAGAAGAGTACGCATTCCACTCTTGATTTCCCTGCAAAATACGGTTCAACAAAGTATACAGCTCGTCATAAGTTTTTTCTAATGCTTGTCCCCCAGCTGCTGAGTCTAGCAAGATTTTTGTTTGGGGTTCCAAACCCTCTATGAAAGTATGCACCAGCACATCATTGGATTGGTGATGATGAGGACAATCCCGCAACATAGATTTGAATCATTCCCATTGTTGACACAGATTCTCCCCCTCTCTTCATTTAAAACTTAGAATTTGACTTCTAAGTCTTGCTGTTTTACCGGATGGAAAGAACCATGTCAAAAATGTTCGTGCAAGATCATCCCAAGTAGTGATGGACTTAGGTGGTTCAGCTTTCAGCCACCTCTTTGCTTCTCCTAAAAGTGAAAATGGGAAAAATGGAAGCCTAACATAATCGAGTGACACTCCAGCGGGGATGTAAGTGTCACTTATCTCCAAAAAGTTTTGGAGATGTTGTTGTGGATCCTCGTGAGGGAGACCTGTGAATTGCCCGCTGGTGTGCAGCAATTGCACCATATTCTGTTTAAGCTCGAACCTTCCTCCTGGCTCAGGTTTGCGAATGCTAGATGTAACGTTGTTAGCATGTAGGATTGCCACTTCGCGAACTAGGCTAGCTGCCACTTCCTCGAGCACTAACACTGCCATTACAATGGGTGGATTTTGTTGTTGCTCTAGGATTGTCTATCTGAGCAACTACAACTTTCTCTTTAGAGCTTCTCTCCTTCGACGATGGAATTGTCTTTCCGTCTCTAAGTGTGAATCCACCAGCTCCTTGTCTCTTGCCAGTGTTCAACAGAATTCAATATCTGCAAAAGACAGGCTAAGACCAAGTTGTCAGCAATAATAAGAAATCGTAAACTAACACTTCAGAAAATAATTTTACCAATTGCCAGTCCCCGACAACGGCGCCAAAAACTTGTTCGGTGGTTTGGAATGCCTACATGCAAGTGCACGTGATCGAACAAGTAGTAAAATGGCTAGAGTAGCCAAGTATTGATCCCACAGGGACCAGACCAAGGTAATAATCGAATCAAGTTTAATAAACTCTAACTCTAATAATGTAGAAAACAATTTCAAAAAGATTTTGGGAGTTTGTTTTCTAATTTATACTAATTTAAAACAAATGTACAAATTGAGTCTGAACTATAGTAATGAACATGCTGAGGCTAAAACGAACATGCTGGGAAGCAATTTATTGATACAAATTGGTTAATCTTTCCTTCGGTTGCTAGTCAAGAATTATTGCCTATGGATTAAAACTCTTGTATTTAACCAACTTAAGAATCATGAACCTTCCACCTACATTTTTGTGATAACAAGAAATTCATGTTCTAGCCATACGAAACCGATTCCTTAATTGACTAATACGACTTTCAGATATATTTCTATTCTGAAGGTAAATCAATTCTCAATTTTCCCAAACCAAGAAGAGATCATATCCTAGCAATTCACAACTTTCCAATTTCTTTCTCTTTTGAGCGCAAACTGGATTTTTTAGATATACAATAATATTGGCCACACATTAATGCAGTAAGAACAAGAATTAGTAGAACAACCATAGAAGAAAAGATGAAAACCCAAATGATCAATAAATACATTCCACTACAAATGTTCTTAACCTCAGCAAGAAGTGAATTTAGCCACTCATTTGTGGATTAAACATCGTTAAATGAGTGTAAATCATACAAACAATTGAAATAAAGGAGAAAGAGATAGAGAAGAACCCTAAGATTTTCGTCCCCTCAACTGCCTGTAACCCATGTCCTTGCTCAACTAAGTCAGAATGATTAAAAATAAGCCTAAGTGTGCTATTTATACTAGTGGGAATTTTTCCTGAAATAACAAGCAACGTGTCACGGAGTGCATCGCGAAGCACTGCCTCCGTGACACGCCATAAACGCGGACCCTCACTGGAATACGGTCGTCTAGTTAATTACGCCCAACGTGCCACGGCATGCAACGCGTGGCTTGGCCAACATGCCACGACACCAACGCACACCTTCACTGGAACTTGGCCTATTTTAATCATCCGGGGCAGAATGGCTCCGCGATGGCAGCGTGACACGGCTCCATCACGGAGCCCCTTAATTTGCTGTATTTCCTTGGCCTTTTCCACTGCTCGCTTCCGAGTCCATTCTCGATTTCTCCCAACATGCATCTTAGCGTCCTAAAATTACATTTTTCCTGTAAAAGAACATTACTCAGGTTGGTTAGTATAAATTCACATTTTAACTACAAATCTCATGGGAATGTACAAATATAGATGGATAACCAAGATGAAATGAAGCATTTGAGTACCACTTGGCCATATAATTCTGCCCAAGATCACCTATCAATGAGCCTTTAATTTCATAAAACTAGAAAATTTTAAGTTTAATTGAAAACACTTTAAAATTCAACCCATGCTTCATATTCAATACTAAGAAAATAAACAATTCATACCCATGTATAAAGATTGAAAATATATGCAATTGGGTAGAGACCCCACACTTGATCATAGGAGATTCATTCGAATAGGGAGATATTGGGCATAGGTCTGGAAGGAGGACACCCATTAAAACCCTATATACTTGGAAAATAAGGAATTCTATCAGCCTCCAATTGCCCAAGATTAGATTCCAAAGGGAACATTGAATTTTGGCCTTGAATCACCTCCTTCAAGCCTTCAACATTGCATGCATGGGGAATATGCACTTAGAATAGGTCTTCCCCTACTAAAACCCTTCAAAACGATCCCTAAACGATGTAGTATAGAGCCTTAGTACTAGGAAATGACAGAAATGCCCTTACTAAAATAACAGAAAACCTACACAAGACGATCCCACGATTGAACCAACGGACCGTGGGAAGATACCACGACTCGTGGTGAACGCCCGTGGTCTAGACTACCAAACTTCTCGGTTTCTTATTTATACCCATGGATCAACAGGACGAGTCGTCCTTCCAAACACCGGACTGTGGTTTCAAACCGTCTTAGCCACTGCCCAGATCCACTTCCTTCCCACGATCACTAACCACGGCCCGTGCCCTCTCACAACGGGTCATTGTGACGCCCGTTGTCCACCCTATCACCAGGCCTGGCTTCACACCACGACCACATACAACGACTCATTGTTTGCTACCATGAGTCATTCTATGGCTCGTCTTGCAAGATTTTTCCCAAATTTCTGCACTTTGAAATTTTAACTCCCTAAATTTATTCCTAAGCACTTTTGGGATATTACAACCAGGACATGGACTTCCCTTGAATAGTCTTGTACACCCAGAAGATGGAGACAGCACATCTGAGAGAGAGGGAGGACAAGAGAGCCAGGATCGATGAACATAGATTCTCATAGCCGAGGTCAGGTGGTGGGCACCGACAGCAGACCCACCAGAGATCTTCAGCTCCAGCATCTTCAGCATTGAGTGAGCCATCCGGACCGAGGCTCGATCAGAGAGGGCGAGCATCAAGATCTAGGGGTCAGAGCAGCAGACCCCTAGATTCTAGTATTCTATCTTGTCGTAGGTGTGGCCGGGTCCACACAAGTAAATGTTTAGCCGGTATAGGTGCTTGTTTCATGTGTGGGAAGTTAAAAAACATTCTCAGGGATTTCCTAACAACGAGGTAGGATCATGATGGGAGGCATGAATGGCACCTGGTGCCCTACTAGGACCTGGACTGCTAGACTACTGATCCTAAGCACTTCTGGTCCCAGGCTGGCTCTAACTCTGGGTTCATAGAACCAACGGGCTATATAACGGTTGTAAATAAAGCCTTCGGCCGACTAGGCCTATAGCCACCTGTAAGACAACAACAGCTAACCAGAACAACAGCAGTATAAAGGAACCTATGTGGGCCGACAAGGACACCATGCTGACTAGTTTCACTGAAACGCTGAATCAAATGCTAAACTACTCTGTAATCGGCAAGGTAACCAACTATTAACTGAATAAGGCCCCACACGGCCATCATAAACAAACTAAAACATACACACGGCCTCACATGACCGGTACAACTAACCACAGGGAATATACAATCTATTAGCCTCTAAGAATACTGTAACATGGTCGGAACGGGGCCCCGACCTACCCGTACTGTACAATAAAAGAAAAGGAATAAACCTTTATCTATAAAGCTCCGGATAACAGGAGCTGATGACTCTGTGTGCTGGCTGGAATTACGACGGATCAGTTCCTCGTCTATGAGTACCTGCAGGAAGGTAATGCAGCGCCCCCAAACGGGCGTCAGTACCACTGGTATCGAGTATGCCAAGCAATAACTAAACATAACTGAAAATAGACAGTAATACTAATAGTTACTGAATTACAGAAGATGGCTAAGACTGTCTGGAATAGCAGAATCTAAACTAAGCTTAACTGTACTGGAGAGAAGGTGAGAATCGTACCTGTCAATGCGGCGTCCTGCTATCTATCAATTTAATAAATAACACATATAGCATACAAGAACCTATACCAGCCCCATAAGCCGAAAGGTACCAATCAACATGCAATCTATATACCCCTAACCAGGTCGCCATCCAAAAATACCAATTAACTCCACTCATCTAGTAACTATGAGCATCCCGCCAGCCCCGTGGGTATGCAACTTGGGCTCTCTGGGCCCCTGACTATAGCTGTATCTTAGTCCGGAGGACTCCGGTAAACTATAATCTGAGATCTATGATCTTGTCATTTGTAATATGTGCCCTGGGCGAAAGCGCTCGACACGGGTATGCTATAATGCTGATCAGCCTGCTATGGGGAATGCTGCATCCCATCTTCGTCCTCTGGCGGACGGCATGCCACTCCTTGGAGTGACGTATCCTCACCCTCTGGTGGGCGAGTCAACACAACTATTAACCCTAGGGCAGCAAGGAAGCTCTAAGGGTGCCCAACATAGAACAATCAGGTCTCTACAAACAACAATAATCACATATAATATATATATTAAATCTGATAATACTGTCCACGTTCTGATATTCTATTTTGAATCCCTTGCCGAATTATACTGAATCTGATACTGAGTTATACTGAGTCTGGAATAATATCTCATTGTCGGATACTAATTTACTGACTTTTATTCTGAATATGACATAATAATTATTCAAGCATGCTTATTGAATTCACACTGGGCATAATACTCGGCTTTGAATATTGAAACGTTCTTCTGGAATTTATTCTATTTTACTATACTAGAATTACTATCTTGCTGTAGAAACTAGCTTTGCATACCTCAGTTGCCAACTTCTTGACTAACTGGCGTAACTCGGCCAATATCCAGCTATTTCTTCCAACTGCATTCATATTCATAGCAAATAAAACTAAATTCATCAATATTCTGGAAGAAAACACTACATTGAATATATATACTGCCCAAACTTTGACTTATCGAAAAACAGCCGAAAACTCGCTATTTCTCGGAAGTCCAAAAGGGAGAAATACCCACTTTAGGGCTAGGAGTATATTGACACTAATTTTGAGGAATTCCACTTATCTTAGCTCGGTAGGATGAAGATTCACCGACTGATTTCACGAAACTAACTCCGTAGGAATGCTCCTTGCAGCTTTATACTTCGCTACACGAAGTTAATTTGAGTTTGGACCACGTTTAACAGCGTAAATGAAAGGAATTATAATGGAAACCTTCATCCTCTCTGTTTCTCTATTATTCTCTTGTTTACTCACTGGAAATATTGATAATTATCACTTAAAAACCGAAGTGGGGGCTTATATACTTGGGGCCTTTAAGTCGCGTTTGTCGAATGCGATTTATAAGTCGCATTTGTCCAATGCAATTTATAAGTCGCATTTGCCTTGCGACACTCTGACTTAGTGCTTGTTCGGTCTCTCCCCAGGCCCTTTTTCTAGCATGTATGGCATTCTAAAACTCTTAACCTACATGTGAATAGGTCATCTAAATGTCAAGAATTTACGGGGTGTAATATCCTCCCCACCTTAAGAACATTCGTCCTCGAATGTAAACTCCTACTCACAGGAATCTCAACTTACTCGACTTGTTCTCGATAAATTTTGACAGAATTTCCCCTGTAATATGGACTACCTCAAAAATCCTAAAACGCAGAAAAGTCCAATACAGGTATTCCACACAATACTATAGTATTCATCACGCAATAGACTAGAGTCAACTATTTCATTTGTACACATAAATATAAGGCAACTCATAAAACAACAATACTAACGTACTGCTGGCTGATTAAGTCTGAAATAACTGAGGATATCTAATTTCATATCTTCCTCTGCTTTCAAAGTCATTTTCTCTCGATTCCTGTTACGCCATAATACCTTGACAGAAGCAACATCTTTAGTTCTTAATCAGCGAATTTGCCGGTCTAGTATGGCTACTGGAACCTCTTCATAAGACAGCTCCTCCGTAACCTGGACATCCTGAACTGGGACAACTCTTGAGGGGTCTCCTATAAACTTCCTCAGCATGGACACGTGGAAAACTGGGTGAACAGACTCTAATTCTTGAGGCAAATTCAACTTGTATGCCACATGACCTATTCTTCAACGAATCTGATAAGGCCCAACAAATCTCAGGCTAATTTGTGTTCCTAGGCCTCTCTGAAATGATTGCCAAAATTTGGTTGTAAATAGTGCCCCTTTGTCAGAGATAATGGACACTGGAACACCGTGCAGTCTTACTATTTCTCTGATATATACAACTCAGCATATTGGCAAAAAATGGGATGATTTTGTCAGTCTGTCAACAATTACCCAAATTGAGTCATTTCTATGCCTAGTACGGGGTAATCCTGCTACAAAATCCATATTTACTTCTTCCCATATCCAAAGAGGCATAGCTATGTCTTGAGTCAATCCGCCTGGTTTCTGGTGTTCAGCTTTTACTTGTTGGCAGTTAGGACACTGAGCTATGAATTTTTCTATTTCCCTCTTCATACCTGGCCACTAGTATATTTCTTTGATATCGTGGTACATTTTCTTTGTGCCTCGATGGAGAGAATAGCGGGCGTAATGTACCTCGCCTATAATCTGTTGGCAAAGCCCTGCAACATTTGGAACACAAAGGCGGCCCTTACATCGCAACACTTCATCCTCAGTTACATAAAAATCCGGCGCTTTTCCTTGCTGAACTCTGTCTTTAAGCTGAACCAGGTCAGGATCTTCATACTATCATTCCTATACCTCCACAACTAATGATGACACTGTAGTGTTCTGAATTACCGCTCTATTGTCCTCTACTTTTGCTACACGAACGACTAAACTAGCTAACTAGTGTATTTCTCGAGCCAATTCCTGCTGCTCGTGCTGCAAGTACGCCAAACTCCCCATAGACTTACGGCTAAGGGCATCTGCTACTACGTTGGCTCTTCCTGGGTGATACAGAATATTTACATCATAAAATTTAAACAACTCTAACCAACAACGCTGCCACAAATTCAACTCTCTCTGAGTGAAGATATACTGTAGGCTCTCATGATCAGTGAAAATATCCACATGGATGTCATACAAGTAATGTCTCCACATCTTTAGGGCGTGGATCACTGCGGCTAGTTCCAGGTCATGGGTAGGATAATTCTTTTCGTGTTTCCTCAGTTGTATGGAAGCACAAGCAATTACTTTACCATGCTGCATCAACACACATCCTAACCCAACACTCGAAGCGTCACAATAAACTGCATAACCCTTTGTACCTTCTGGAAATGCTAATACTGGGGCGGAGGTTAACCTGTCTTTTAATTCCTGGAAACTCTGCTCACATGCCTCTGTCCATTGAAACTTTACTGCTTTTTGCGTCAGCTTAGTCAGAGGTGTTGCTATGGTGGAAAATCCCTCAATAAATCTTCTGTAGTACCCTGCTAATCCCAGAAAACTGCGTACTTCGGTCGGAGTGGTAGGTCTGGGCCATGTTTTTACTGCTTCTATTTTCTGTGTGTCTACTTGCATACCAGTATCCAACACGATATGCCCCAAGAAAGCTACTGAGTTCAGCCAAAATTCACATTTAGAGGACTTGGCATACAACTGACGATCCCTATGAATCTGGAGCACTGTCCGCAAATGATCCTGGTGGTCTTCCTCTGAGCGAGAATACACCAGAATATCGTCAATAAACACTATCACGAACAGGTCCAGGTATGGTTTGAAGATGTTGTTCGTCAGGTCCATGAATTCTGCAGGAGCATTCGTCAGCCCAAAAGACATGACTAGGAATTCAAAATGGTCGTATCTTGTCCTGAACGCAGTCTTCGGAATGTCCCTTTCACGTACTTGAACCTGATGATATCCGGACCATAAGTCTATCTTGGAGAAATATCTGGCCCCCTGTAACTGATTAAACAAATCATCTATTTTTGGAAGCGGATACTTATTCTTGACTGTAACCTTGTTCAACTTCCGGTAGTCTATACACATGCAGTGGGAGCCATCCTTCTTTCTCACAAACAGAACCGGTGCACCCCAAGGTGAAGTACTTGGCCTAATAAAGCCCTTATCTAACAGATCCTTTAGCTTCTCCTTTAGTTATCTGAGTTCAGCAAGAGCCATACGATACGGAGGGATTGATATGGGCTGAGTTCCTGGTAGCAAATCAATTGCAAAATCTATTTCTCTTTCTAGGGGAATACCACGTAGCTCATCTGGGAATACGTCAGGGAATTCATTGACCACTGGAAAATACTGGAGAGTCGGAGGCTCTACCCGCACATCCTGGACTCTAACTATGTGGCAAATACATCCCTTAGCTATCAACCTTCTTGCGTGAAGGTAGGAAATAAACCTACCTTTCGGCGTAGCTGTACTACCCTTCCACTCTCATACTGCCTCCCCTGGAAAGTGGAATCAGACCGTCTTGGTCCAACATTCTACATTGGCATAGCACGACACTAACCAATCCATACCCATAATGGCATCGAAATCAATCATCTCTAATTCTACAAGATCTACTATGGTCTAACGATCAGCAACCTCTACTGTACACCCTCGATAACCATTCTGGCTATGACGGAGTCACCGATGGGTGTAGATACTGAAAAAGGTTGTTGAAGCAACTCTGGTACAACACTGAACTTTCGAGCCACAAATGGGGTAACGTAGGACAAGGTAGATCCTGCATCAATCAATACATAAGCAGGGCGAGAGCAAATAGTCATCATACCTGTTACCACATTTGGAGACGCCTCTGTGTCCTGCCTCCCTGGTAATGCATAGGTATGGCTTGGGCCCGTACCTGAACTCAAGGCCCTGATCTGCCTCTGCCCCTGCCTGCTGGGACTGAGGGCCTATGCCCTGTCGAGGCTGCTGGAGCTCATGGCCCTACTAATGCCCTGTCCTGTCTATCTCGATTACCCTGACCCCTGGCTTGATAGTCTCTCATCACATGACCCTTCTACCCGCATATATAACATCCTGTCGAGCCATATCTGCAAGCTCCAGTGTGGGGTCGGATGCAAATAGGGAAAGGTGGGGGTGTATACTTGCTCTGCTCTGCCCTCCTCTACTGAGGTGAATCTACCGTTTGAGAACTCCCGCTGGACTCTGTCTGTCCCCGGCGACCAAATCTACCTCTCTGCTGTTATGATGGAGGCAGGGGTCTAGGTGGCCTATCTGATAACTGTGGCCTGGGCCATCCCCTCTCCCCCTGTATCTCATCTTATTTATCCCTGCGGCGCTATTCCTGATTTATTCGTCTGCTATCTTGTTGCCGCTGTCTAAGGACCTCAATAGTCTGGGCAAAGGCCTGCACCCGAGCAATATCCTTATCTTCCTTCAGCATAGCTGTCATGCATGACTCAATATATTCTGGATTCAGACCCATAATAAACCAGTGGACTCTAGATGGCATGGTGTCCATAAAGGCTGGGGCATAGCGGGCCAAGGAATCGAACTGCAGGGCGTACTCCCGTACACTTCTTGCCCCCTGCTCCAAGTGCAAAAACTATTCCATCCGGGCCTGTCGAATTTCTCATGGCAGATAATGGTCCAGGAAATCCTCTGAAAAGCAGGTCCAGGTCGGAGGGGCAACATCTCTCCCTCGAGACCTTTCGCAACTCTCGTACCACAACACAGCAATATCCCGCAGCCAGAATATCTCTAACTCAACCGACTCTATAAATGTCACATGCATAACTCGCAAGATTCTATGCATCTAATCCAGGAAGTCCTGGGGGTCCTCTTCCTGATCCGACCCTATGAATTCGGGGGACCCAATGCTGAAAATTCTCAGACCCTCGAACTGCCAGGCCTACCTGATGACTCTGCTATTATGGGTGGCACTGACTGCCGCTGAGTAGCCATCATTTTTGCCAACATAACTACTGCACTTTGAATTTCCTGGTCGAATGGTGTAGGTACAGGAACTGTCGGAGGTAATGCCGTCCCGAGTGGCTCCTAGTGGGGTGGGGACTGCTGTGAAGGTCGAGATGATGCCTTTGTATCACCCTCAAATCTAGCTGATTCTAAGTGAGGCTGAGGCATCCTGTTAGTGCCTTCTCCTGCTGCGGTATCCAGTGTTCTACCAGTGAAAGGATGTCGCTGGTCTGCCATTTTATCTGTAAACAAAGAGTATGATAAGTTTTAGAGACTCAACCTTATACTGTACTGCTCTATGGCATGACTGATTATGAAGAAAGAGTAACCATCCTATCATGCCTTGCAGCCTCCTGCCTATGGTATGTGGTGCACAACACATAAATAGACAAAACTCTACTTAGCATGGCTTGCAGACTCCCTAGGATACGACCTGCTCTAATACGACGTTTGTCACGCCCCGCCTTGGGAGGCATGACTGGCACCTAGTGCCCTACTAAGACCTGGACTGCTGGACTACTGAACCTAAGCACTTCTGGTGCCAGGCTGGCTCTAACTCTGAGTTTATGTAACCAACGGGCAATAAAATGGTTGTAAATACAACCTCCAGCCGAGTAGACCTATAGCCACCTGTAAGACAAAAATAGCTAACCAGAAGAACAGTAGTATAAAGGAACCTATGCGGGCCGACAAGGCCACCATGTTGACTAGTTTCACTGAAACGCTGAATCAAATGCTAAACTACTCTGTGACCGGCAAGGTCACCAACTATTAACTGAATAAGGCCCCACATGGCCATCATAAATGAACTAAAACATACACATGGCCTCACATGATCGGTACAACTAACCACAGGGAATATAAAATCTATTAGCCTCTAAGAATACTAATAAGATGGTCGGAATAGGGCCCCGACCTACCCGTATTGTACAACAAAAGAAAAGGAATAAACCTCTATCTATCAAGCTCCGGATAACAGGAGCTGATGACTCTGTGTGCTGGCTGGAATTACGAGGGATCAGTTCCTCGTCTATGAGTACCTGCAGGAAAGTAATGCAGCGCCCCCAAACGGGCGTCAGTACCACTGGTACCGAGTATGCAAAGCACTAACTAAACATAACTGAATATAGACAGTAATACTAATAGTTACTGAATAACAGAAGATGGCTAAGACTGTCTGGAATGGCAGAATCTAAACTAAGCTTAACTGTACTAGAGAGAAGGTGAGAACTGTACCTGTCAATGCGGCGTCCTGCTATCTATCAATTTAATAAATAACACATATAGCATACAAGAACCTATTCCAGCCCCCATAAGCCGGAAGGTACCAATCAACATGCAATCTATATACCCCTAACCAGGTCACTATCAAAAAATAACAATTCACTCCACTCATCTAGTAACTATGAGCATCTCGCCGACCCCCTGGGTATGAAAATTGGGCTCTCTGGGCCGCTGACTATAGCTTTATCTGAGTCCGGAGGACTCCTGTAAACTGTAATTTGAGATCTGTTATCTGTAATCTGTAATCTGTACCCTGGGTGCACGCGCTCGAAAGGGGTATGCTATAATGCTGATCAGCCTGCTATGGGGAATGTTGCATCCTATCTTCATCCTTTGGCGGACGGCATGCCACTCCTTGGAGTGACGTATCTTCACTCTCTAGCCAGCGAGTCGACAGAGCTATTAACCCTGGGGCGGCAAGGAAGCTCTAAGGGTGCCCAAAATAGAACAATCAGGTTTCTACAAATAACAATAATCACATATAACATATATATTAAATCTGATAATACTGTCCATGTTCTGATATTCTATTCTGAATCCCTTGCTGAATTATACTGAATCTGATACTGAGTTATACTGAGTTAGGAATAATCTCGCTGTGTGATACTAATTTACTGACTTTTATTATGAATATGACATAATAATTATTCAATCATGCTTACTGAATTCACACTGGGCATAATACTCGGCTTTGAAACGTTCTTCTGTACTTTATTCTATTTTTCTATACTAGAATTACTATCTTGCCAAAGAAACTGGCTTTACATACCTCAATTGCCGACTTCTTGACTAACTAGCGTAACTCGACCAATATCCAGCTATTTCTTCAAACTACATTCATATTCATAGCAAATAAAACTAAATTCATCAATATTCTGGAAGAAAACACTACTTTGAATATATATACTGCCCAAACTTTGAATTATCAAAAAACAGCAGAAAACTCGCTATTTCTCGGAAGTCTAGAAGGGAGAAATACTTACTTTAGGGCTAGGAGTATATTGACACTAATTTGGAGCAGTTCCACTTACCTTATCTCCGTAGGACGACGATTCGCCGGCCGAATTTCATGAAACTAACTCCGTAGGAATGCTCCCTGCAGCTTTATACTTTGCTACCCGAAGTCAATTTGAGTTTGGATCGCGTTTAATGTGTAAATGGAAGGAACTTTAATGGAAACCTTCGTCCTCTCTATTTCTCTATTGTTCTTTAGTTTACTCACCGGAAATATTGATAATTATCACTTAAAAACCAAAGTGGGGGCTTATATACTTGGGGCCTTTAAGTCTCATTCGTCTAATACGATTTATAAGTCGCATTTGTCGAATGCGATTTATAAGTCGCATTTGCCTTGCGACACTCCGTCTTGGCGCTTGTCCGGTCTCTCCCTAGGCCCTTTTTCTAGCACGTATGGCATTCTAAAACTCTTAACCAACATGTGAATAGGTCATATAAATGTCAAAAATTTACGGGGTGTAACACCGAGGACCAGCTTCTAGTTTAGCAGCCCCTCCCGCACACTCAGCACATCAAGGAGCATCAACTAGCACAAGTGTTGATCAGCGCCAAAACAGATTCTATGCATTAGCCTCCTGCGAGAGCAGGAGGTCTCCTCGGATATAGTCACTGGTATATTATGAGTTTTCCATCTTGATGTTTATGCTTTGTCAGATCTGGGGGCTACCTTGTTTTTTGTGACACCTTATGTGGCCAGTAGCTTCGGAGTCAGTCCTAAAGTCTTGTTAGAACCCTTCTCAGTCTCTATTCCAGTAGTTGATTCAGTTATAACTAGACGGATGTATAGAAGTTTCCCGGTCTCAGTCACTCAGAAAATCACCTCAGCAGATTTAATAGAGTTAGCCATGGCCAATTTTGGTATTACCCTCGGCATGGATTGGCTATTTGCATGTTATGCCTCAATTAATTGTAGAACCCGAGCAGTAGATTTCAAATTTTTGGGTGAGCCAGTCTTAGAATGGAAGGGTAGTTCAGTTGTACCTGTAGGTCGTTTCATTTCCTACCTTAAGGTAAAAAATATGATTTCTAAAGTTTGTGTGTACCATCTAGTTAGGGTTAAGGATGTTGAGTCCGAGTCCCTGACTATCAAGCCTATCCCAATAGTACCTGAGTATCCAAAGTCTTTCCTGATGATCTACCGAGAATCCCTCCTGAGGGGGAGATTGATTTTGGTATTGACCTTCTTCCCGACATGCAGCCTATATCTACTCCTCCTTATAGAATGGCCCCAGCCAAGCTAAAGGAGTTGAAGGAACAGTTGAAGGACCTATTAGATAAGGGGTTTATTATACAGAGCAAGTCCCCATGGGGTGCACTAGTTCTCTTTGTCTGAAAGAAAGATGATTCTCTTCAAATGTGTATTGACTATTGGAAATTGAACAAAGTCATCATCAAGAAAAGGTATCCTCCACCCAAGATTGATGATTTATTTGACCAGCTTCAAGGTGCCAAGTGTTTCTCAAAGATAGACCACAGATTCGGGTATCATCAGCTCAGAGTCCGGGAGAGCGACATCCTGAAGATAGCCTTTAATACGTGGTGTGGTCATTATGAGTTTGTAGTGATGTCTTTTGGACTAACGAATGCTCTTGCATCTTTTATGGACATCATGAATAGGTGTTCAAGCCATACATGGATATGTTCGTGATTGTGTTTATATACGACATCTTGATATACTCTCGGAGCGAGGAGGAGCATGCCGCTCATTTGAGAGTAGTGCTGCAGACTTTCAAGGATCGCCAATTATATGCCAAATTCTACAAGTGTGAGTTTTGGTTGAACTCCGTGGCATTTTTCGGCGATGTGGTATCAAGAGAAGGAATAACTATGGACTCTTAGAAAATAGAGGAGGTAAAGAACTGGCCTAGATCGGTGAATCCTTCAGATATTTAGAGCTTTTTAGGTTTAGCTGGCTACTATTGAAGGTTCGTGGTAGGTTTCTCATCTATTGTAGCACCCTTGTCCAATTTGACCCAGAAGAAGGTGAAATTCCAATGGTTGGAGGCTTGTGAGAAGATTTTCCAAGAGTTGAAGATTCGACTCACTTCAGCACCGGTGTTAACTCTACCAGAGGGTACCGATGGGTTCGTTGTGTATTGTGATGCTTCAAGGATCGAACTTGGGTGTGTATTCATGCATCACGGGAGGGTCATAGCATATGCCTCCAGACTACTAAAAGTTCATGAGGAGAATTACCCGACCCATGATCTTGAGTTGGCTGCGGTGGTATTCGCCTTGAAGATATGGAGACATTACTTGTACGGAGTCCACATGGATGTGTTTCTAGACCATAAGAGCTTACAATATGTGTTCATGTAGAAGGATCTCAATCTTCTGCAAAGGAGGTGGTTAGAGCTACTCAAGGACTATGATATGAGTGTCCTTTACCATCCAGGTAAGGCCAATGTAGTAGAAAACGCACTTAGTAGACTCTCTATGGAGAGTGTGCCTATGTGGATGAGGGAAAGAAGGAGTTGGTGAAGGGTGTGCATGAACTCGCAAGGTTGGGAGTTAGATTGGTTGACTCGAACGATGATGGTGTTGTAGTTCAAAACGGATCAAAATCATCATTTGTGACTAATGTAAAGGCCACACGAAATGAGGACCCAATTTTGGTAAAGTTAAAGGAAGCCGTTTAGAATTAGAAGGTAGAGGTCTTCTCCAAAGGGGGAGATGGTGTGCTTCGATACTAGGGTCGATTATGCATTCTGAATATTGATGATTTGAGGAGCCAGATGTTGCACGAGGCTCACAGATCTAGGTATCCAATCCCTCCAGGTGCCACCAAGATGTACCTAACTTACGAGAAGTTTATTGGTGGAATGGAATGAATAAGGACATCACAGAGTTTGTAGCTAAGTGTCCAAACTGTCAGCAAGTAAAGGTTGAGCATCAGAGACTAGGAGGTGTGCTTCAGGATATCAGCATTCCTACTTAGAAGTGGGAATAAATCAATATGGACTTCATTACAGGTTTACCTCATACTCGTCAATAATATGACTCCATTTGGGTTGTGGTAGATAGGTTGACCAAGGCTGCTCATTTTCTACTGGTCAAAACCACGGATTCGATGGAGGATTATACCAAACTATATATCCACGAGCTAGTTTGATTTAATGGAGTGCCCTTGTCCATCATTTCAGATAGAGATACTCAATTTACCTCTCAATTTTGGAAGTCGTTTCAAAAAGGACTTGGTACTCAGGTTAAGCTTAGCACAACGTTTCACCCGCAAACAAATGGTCTAGTAGAGCGGACAATTCAGACTCTTGAAGACATGTTGAGAGCATGTGTGATTGAATTCAAAGGTAGTTGGGATGATCATTTGCCTCTTATCGAGTTTGCATGCAATAGCAGCTATCATTCTAGCATTCAAATGGCAGCGTTTGAGGGTCTCTATTGGCGGAGATGTAGATCGCCCATTAGTTGGTTTGAGGTTGGAGAAGTGGCGATGGTAGGACCAGATTTGCTTCATGAGGAGATAGAGAAGGTTCAGTTGATAAGGGACAGGTTGAAAATTGCTCAAAGTCGCCAAAATTTCTATGTTTATGTGAGGAGAAGGGAATTAGAATTTGAAGTTGTTGATTGGGTATTTTTGAAGGTGTCTCCCATGAAGGGAGTGATGAGGTTTGGAAAGAAAAGGAAACTTTAGTCCCTGCTATGTCGGCCCGTACCGAATCGTGAGACGTGTGGGCAAGGTGGCCTATGAGTTGGAGTTGCCCTCAGAATTAGCTTCCGTGGATCTAGTTTTTCATGTATCGCTCCTGAAGAAATGTTTGGGTGATCCAGCTCTAGTCGTCCTGGTGGACAGTGTGGGTGTAAAAGACAGCCTCAGTTATGAGGAGGTTCCGGTAGAAATACTGGATCGTCAGGTTCGAAGGCTAATAAACAAGGAAGTAGCTTCAGTTAAAGTGTTATAGAGGAATCAACATGTTGAGAGAGCTTTGTGGGAAGCCGAAGCAGATATGATGGCTACATACCCATATTTATTCTCTACCGGCTCAGTTCCAACTTGAGGTATCAATTTTGACCTAAACCTCTATTTAGTTTTCATGTTCAGATCATGTGTCCATGTTTCTTTTAAGTATATGGATGTATGTATGATTCGTGAATTTAGTTCAGCTATATAGTTTGAATCAGAGATAGTCATTCCGTCGGTTTCAACTTAAATGATCAGTATTTGAATATGATAATTGCATCTCTCTACTTTTCTATATGTTTTCCAATATTCAAGGATGAATGTTCTCAAGGGGGATATATTGTTATACCCCGAAAGCCCAAAGATTAGACCCAGGAGTTGAAACGGGGAAAAACTTAAAACTGGCACCAGGTATCAGAATGAGTCGTGAGGTGACCCGTGAGAGCAGTGAGGTCAGGTGATGAGCTTAAAAAGATTGGGAAATGGGATCCCCACGGATGTGACCACGACTCGCAGTCAGGCCCCACAAGTCATTAGGTCAGTCGTGAGGAGTGATGAGTGAGGAAAGAGAAGGAAAAGGGTAGTGGACTTAACGGGAGGGCCCTACGAGTCGTGGTCAGCCCCCACGATTCGTAGGATGAGTTGTGACCAAGCAGGGAAAAATTTATTGGAGGATGAGGTAGTGCACATCACGGATGGTGACCAAGAGTCGTGGTCACCCGGTAATGAGTCCTTATGTCTTCCATTACGAGCCCAGAAGACTTGAGAAGCAACAACCTCACGGACGACTCCACGAGTCGTGGCCCATGATGACGAGTCGTTAGGTCCCTCGTTGGGATCAGTTGGAAGTTATTTTCTGTGAATCTAGTAAGGAATTTTTCATAATTCCTAAGATACTAAGGCCTAAATTACGTCGTTGTGAGTCATGAATGATGACTTTTAAAGGGTTAAGTTCATTTTAGGCCATATTCATTCATGTATGCAAAGTAGAAGGTGAGAGAGGGTGATCAAGCTTAGTGTTCTTCAATTTCTTATTGGGCTATAAAAGAAGTGTAAGAATCAACTACGAACAGGTATGTAGGGTTATGAGTAGGTGATTCCTTTCACACCCATGCCCAATCCCTCTCTGAAGCATCAGATTCTATGTCTAATCTATGGGGTTTTAACCAAATGCATGAATTTCCTAAATTCTATTCATGGGTATGATTTAAATATGTTTCTACTGTCGAATTATGAAGCATGGGCAGGTTGTATATTGTTTTCAATTGAAAAGCATGTTTCAAGTTTTTACGAATTAAAAAGCCCATTGATGAAAAGTTCATGAAAGAAGAGATTTGAGATGAATGTATGAATATGATGAGACAATATGAGGAAAAGCATGTTTTAAAACTACCCATGTTTATAATCATGTTTTCTATGTGAATTGAGTATCTTAAAGCATGATAAATCTTTGGGCAATCCCCATATGTTTAAAGTATGATTTATGATTTCCCGAATTAAGCTTACCATTTGATTTTGGAGAGAAGAATCCCAATTTTCTTTCATCTTGTAGTATGGTTTTAATTAAAACTTCTCATATGCATGATTTCATATTTGAGATGTATTTGATTTATGAGATTCGTCAATAGAAGATGTTGAGCTTCGTTGAAAAATGATGTTGAGCATATGCATATTTTTGGGAGTAGTGTCTAGCACCGAGTAGGCTAAGGGTCGAGCACCCTATGCCTCAAAACTACGCGCCAATGTAGGTTTATACTTATATATTACTTCGAGACCTCCCTTGTGAGATATCCCCAATCCTATTGGCCTACAAGCTTGATATCGATATCATGCTATCGTCCCTAGCCCTGGCAAGGCTTTGGATGGATCTTCCCACTTAAGTGTAATAGTTGGGACCACGTAAGCTCTATCATGGTTTGTCAGTTAAAAGATGAGTATCCCATTTTTCCTCATGATTTCAGTTATGCATGTCTATCATTCATGAGATTTCTATATCTATATATGTTCTAAAGCAGGTTTGACTCAATGTTCAGCTTTACTCATGATTTTCAGATTTCAGCTTTGAGTCAATCGATACAGTTATGATGTTATATGTTATGATGAGATCATGATTTCAGAAAGAATCCGTGCAAGACCTACTCTCATATCCTTATTGTTTATGATTTACATTATACATGTCTTTAAATGAATTTACTTACTTAAGCGGTTTTACTTACCCTGCATACTTGGTACATTCCTAGTACTGACCGTATACTCTATGCTGTATCGTTTCATGATACAAGACCAGGCTCTCAAGTTCAACCCCGTTAATAATCATTCTTTAGTACTAGCATCTTACGTTATGGTGAGTCCTCGTCCCCCGGAGGACTAGACTTATTCAGACTTTCTCTATGTATTTTTAGTTTCAGTTTGGTTGAGTTTGTTGGGATCTTTCCAATCAACTCGTCATGTTTAGAGGATTTTGACACATACGGATTTATTCAGCTTCCGATTGTGTATTTTCATTGTATGTTTAATGTAGACTTCCGCTGTGATTATCTTGTTGATTTATTCAGTTTTATTGATCGAGCTAGATGCATGTTTTGCCATGGGTCGACTTGCAGTCTCTCAGGGATCCTTGTCCCATGTATCAATCCGGGCCTTCGTTCGGGTCGTGACACATATACAAGTGGAAAAATGAATACTTAATTATCATCATTCGAAAGTAAAGCAATAAAGAAGTGAAGAAACCTAGTGTAGAGCTTGTCTTCCTTCCAAACATCATACAAGCCTCCACAAATGAAATACGGACTATAGAAATGATCAAAAGATGCCTAACAAATGCCCTAGAGGATGTATTTATTGTTGAGCCTTCAAATAACGCTTCTACCCTCCAACACTTAGCTTTAAAATCAATAATTTCAGCTCCATAATGGGTCTGGCGTACCGCCCCAATTATCTCACCACAGAGTTAGTCAAATTTCCTCTGAAGAGTAGCTCCTAAATAGGCCTAGTGCCCCGCCCCACCTGTCTCTCCAAGGACTTAGCCAATTTTCTACACTTCTAACACCTATGCTGTGCCACTCTGACCATAGCACCAGAGTGTTAGTCAAATTCATGAACATTAATACCCCTCTGGTGCGCAACCCCCTCCATCTCGCCAGAATTTTGGGTATTTTCTCTATGTCTAGAATGCTCTAGGGCTCCACGCCCTCCATCTCGCTAAGGTGTTGAATGAACATTCTCTGAAGTTGAGGACTTGGTGTGAGGCACCAGCCATAGCCCTATAAATGATGAAATGTTTTCGTGAAGTTGAGGACTGGGTGTTGGGCGCCAGTTACAGCTCCCAAACCTTCTAAAGCTTTACCCTTGGGTCATTTTGGGCCTTTTTTCCTTGGTTTCCTACTAAAAACACCTCAAATCATTTTTTAACATTCAAAACGCACAAACATATGAATTTATGCATCTCATAAGGATTATGAACTCAAAAAAAGGTAAAATATGGGTAAAAACAAGGTATTATGCCCAGCATCACCACCCCACACTTAGACCATTGTCCATCCTCGAACAATCCTTAATTCCATACATAAACTCATATTTTACCATCACACTTGGTACATGATCGTGGGCGGATTTATATGCCCAAGTGATACTCAAACGTATCATTTTTACCTTGTTTGTTGTGCAATGTGTATATAATATCATGTAATTCGTAATAAAATGTGAATTTATACTAACCAACATGATTAGCATTTGTTTTGCAGGTAATTGTGATTTTTAGGAGCTAAAATGCATGTTGGAACTATATCGGAGTTGGACTTGGATGCGAGCGTGGAAAAGACAAGGGAATGCACATTTTATAGGGGCTCCGCGATGGAGCCGTGCCACGCTACCATCGCGGTAGCACACTGCCTGAACAGGAATTAAAATGGAAAATTCCAGTGTGCCTTCGCGTCAGCTCCGTGGCACGGAGAGAGGCCTCCGCGTTGGCCTCCGTGCCACATTGAGGCTAATTTACCGGACCCTGGAAATTCCAGTGAAGGTCCGCGTCCACGCCGTGTCACGGAGGCAGTGCTCCGCGTTGGCCTCCGTGACACGTTGCTTGTTATTCCGGGAAAAATTTCCCACTAGTATAAATAGCACACTTAGGTTTATTTTAAGCAGTTTTTTAGTTTTTAGACTGAGTTCAGAAGTGGAGAGCAAGGACGTGGGTTAGTAGCAATTGAATAACGAAAAAGCTAAGGGATTTCTTCTCTTCCTTTCTTCTTTCTATCAATTGTACGTATGATTTACACTCATTTTAGGATGATCAATCCACAAATGAGTGGCTAATTCTCTTCCTTGCTGAGGTTTTGAACATGTGTAATGAATTTTGATTGTAAATGATATGGTTTTCTTCTTATTCTTTAATGTTGTTCTATTAATTCTTGTTCTTACTGCATTAGTGCATGGCCAACATTAATGTATATCTAAAAAGTCCAATTTCACTCGAAAGAGCAAGAAATTGGAAAGTTGTGAATTAATAGGGTATTGTTCTTAACTTGATTTGGGAAAATTGGGTTTTGATGTGCTTTCCTGATAGAAATATACTTGAAAGCCGTATTAGTCAATTTAGGAACCGGAATTGTAGTGCTAGGTCATAAATTGCATTTGATCATAGAAATGTAGACGGATGGTTTATGATTCTAAAGTGAAATTAAATACGAGAGTTTTAATTTCTAGGCTAATGTTCTTGGCTAGCAACATGAAGAAGAGATTAACCAAATTATCATGATTATCAAGTTCATTACTTGTTCTTAACCTTGGCATGTTCATATCCATTGTCTAAATTCACAAGTAAATAGTTGTTATTAATTGTAGTATATATAGTTTAGAAACAAAAACTCAAGTAACTATTGGTTACATTGTTGTTAGCATAATTAGAAGTGAAATAGGAATATAGTAAACTAGGCAATTTTACGTATCTTGAGCCTCCTTGGATCGATACTTGGCTACTTAGCCACTTTATTACTTGTTTGACCACGTGCACTTGCGTGTCGGTTTATAATATATAATACCAACCTGAGCAGAACACCGAACAGGTTTTTGGCGCCGTTGCCGGGGAGGCTAGGCGATTTGTGAAATTGTGTTTAGTGTAAATTTACTGTATTTGTATTTTTATTTTCTTAAGTGTTAACAACTTGGTCTTAGCCTGTATTTTGCAGATTTTGTTTCTGTGAACACTGGCAAGGGACAAAGAGCTGGTGGAATCTTACTTAGAGCCTGAACGTGAATTTCATAGTCAACGTAGAGAAGCTCTACGAATGAAGCTGCAGTTGCTTAAACAGTCTATGATGGAGCAACAAAATCCACCAGTTGTGCAGGCAGTGTTAGTGCCCGATGAAGCAGCAGCAAGGCCGGTTCGCGAGGTGGATTATGCGACTTGGGGGCAAGCATAAATCTGATGCCATCTTCGGTATTCAGAAAGTTAGGTCTAGGAAGCCCTAGACCTACAACGGTAATCTTGCAGCTAGCAGACAGGTCTTTAGCTAAGCCAGATGGCATTGTTGAGGATGTGTTAGTGCAAGTAGGCTCCCTCATTTTTCCGGTCGATTTCATTGTTCTGGACTTTGAGCCAGATGCTGAAGTCCCATTTATTTTGGGACGACCCTTTTTGGCAACCGGAAAAACATTAATTGATGTAGCTGCGTGTCAACTCAGGATGCGAGCACATGACAAGGTCGAAGTGTTCGATGTGTACAAGGTACCTAAGCTCCCGACTGTTTATAAGGAACTCTCGGTGATCAACGTGATTGATCATGGGAATGCTAATGGAATGAGTGATTCCCGAGAGTTACTAGGAAGGCCACCGGATAAGGTTGAGAACGACTGGGGGGATGACCATGATCGGGACAAATCGTCCATCTCCCTAGTAGACAAGTGAGCGTAAAGGACGTCGAGCCGCGACGGTAAACCAGGCGCTGCACGGGAGGCAACCCGTGAGAAAAATATTTTATTTTATTTTTTTTTCCTTTTTGCACAGTGTAGTTAACTTTTATCTTTATTTTTGTTTTTATTTTCTATTTCCAAGTTTTATTTTTCTTTTCCTTTTCTTGATTAGGTTTAGATTTTCATTTTAGTTATTATTTTTTATTTTTAGTTAGGGAAATCTATTAATTTAACCAATTTTTGTTTAGCGAGGTGATTTTCAGGTATAACGGAGGAAATATACATGGAATCGAGAAAATGAGGCAAGGTATGAAAAATCAAATTAATTGAAGAAACAGTGCACTGGCGCGTTGGCGCCGTGTCACAGAGGCAGTGCTCCGCGTTGGCCTCCGTGACACGTTGAAGGCAAAATCTGGATTTTTCAAAAATCCAGTAAGCCAACGCGTTGGCTCCGTGTCACGGAGGAGGGGCTCCGCGTTACCCTCCGTGACACGTTGCCCCTTATTCAGTGCCGGGTCACACCGGGTTGCCGGGTGACCCGCGTGTTTTCTTTAAATAAACCCCCAATTTTGCCCCATTTTTCCCCATTTCCCTCTTCCCTCCGCGACCAAACACCCATTTCCCCCTCCCCAAGCACCGTGCCACATTCCAAGGCAAGGAAAAACATCAATTTTCTTCGGTTCTTCAATTCAAAGGTATGTTTTCATCGTCTAACTCAATTTTTTGGCGATTTTTGTCAAATTTGGGCATGTGAGGTGAGATATATCACCCTAGGTAGAAATTTAACATGAATGTCGGATTATTTGTGATTGATACATGTTTGGATTGTTGTATTTAGTATTTGAACTTGTCGATTGCGTAAATAATTCGAAATTGATCATAGAATTTTATTCTAGGGCTTGTGTTGTTGAATTTGCCTTGGGCAATTGATAATTTGATGAATTCGATGCCGGGGTGTGTTTGTTATTTGAGATAAGTCGTGGTAAATATTGTGTAAATGTCAAAGACGACGAATTCTCGAATTTTTGCGGGAAAATGCATAAAGTGTGTAAATTGGTTAGATTGTTTAGATTAGATTGTATATAGAATGTTTTGACTGTTGTTTTTATTTTGTTATTGTTTTGTTGCGAAGTGCGATGTGTGAATTGTTAGCGATAGTAGGATTGGGATTAGCTGTATGAAGTCTGAGTAGTACGCTAACCGTTATGCTGTCGAAATTTTGCTGTGAACGCACTAAGCATGAAGTTATGGTGTTGTCTGTAGTGTAATTAGAGTTATTCTTGCCGTAATTTTGTAGACGTAGCTAAGGCCTAAGTGTGGGGTAAATGTTGTGTAACCCGACCTTAGCCGAAGTTAACAAGTTTTTAGCTTAACGTTGTCCTTGTTTGTGTAAATTGACAGGTACAATGGCTAGCAGACAAGATAAAGGCAAGGGTGCTTCTACCTCTGGCACAGGGAGGAAAAGGATGAGACTGGGCACTGCAGTCCCAGCTGCACCGGCTGTTCCGCGCGGCCAACGCCGCCAATACGGAACACGATGGGTCACCGATGAAGGGAAGAAATGGTACGCGAAACATAAAGAAAACAAGTACTTCCCCGAGGAACATATTGCAAGGGAACCACTCGCACAGGAGTTCCCTTGCATTGTACAGAGAATCGAGGCAGCTGGGCTCAGCTTTATTTTTTAGTAGCCCAAGGAGTGCAACCTTCACTTGGTCCGGGAATTTTATGCAAATTGGAACCCGGCCATCAGAAGCCACACTATAAAAATCAGAGGGCAGATTGTCACTCTGGAACCCCAGCAGCTAAATGCCATCGTTGGAGCGCGGGACACAGACGCCCACGTTCTCCGGCAGCTAAACATCACCCCACCGTACGCCGACATTAGACGTACGTTGTGTGGGGCTCGATCCACAGCCCGATGGAGTAGACATAAGGAGAGGGGGTACCACCAGACTCTCCCTTATTCGCAGATGAACAGGGAGGCCAGAATCTGGCTGAAGATTGTATGTTCGTGTTTGATCCCGGGAGTCCATATGACAGATGTGACCCGGGACCGTGTCTGCTTGGTGTATGCCCTTATGAAAGGGCTTGAGATTAATGTTGAGCCAGACTGCACCAGGGCCATAGATACGGGTTTGGCGGACTCATCACCACCTTCCTCCGAGGCCTCGACATTGAGGAAGAATCCTTGGATTATATTCCGCAGTTGGAGCGGAGGGCCCTCAACGTGACAAAGACTAAGGCCCCCGACACTACACACGGACCGGTGCTGACTTTGGGCGAGCGACATGCTCGTGATGATCAGTACATGGCCTGTATGTTTGGCATGCAGATGCTGCAGCAAAGGATAGGTGGGAGACCAGCCACCGAGGAAGAATTATGGCAGCTGGAGCTGGACTACCCCTTTGGTGAGAACGCCAGAGCCTTATGTCGGGTAGGGCCAGCCTTTGTGGAGCCGACAGATGACGATGTCCCTACTGATGAGGAGACACGTCGTGAGGACTCTGATGTGGAGTCCGATGACGACGATGGCACTGATTCAGATATGGGCGACGAGGCCGCAGCACTGGATGAAGAAGTCAAATATTTCGACTGAGCAGGGAGTTCCACCACCCAAAATATTGTGCTTTGTATTTTTGTGAACACTGGGGACAGTGTTCGATTTAAGTGTGGGGTGGGGAGTAGCTAGGTGCTGGGTCAAGGCTCTAATTTGCCGTATGTATTTCCTTGATGTTTTTGTATGTTTGTGCTTTCCCTGTGGCGAACTGATTTGCGATGTATGTGTATATATTTGTTGTGTGGTTAATGATGTGTGTTTTGAAAGTTATGGTTGCTAGTGTAAATATTTTGTAAATTTTGTAAATATTTTTTTCTCTATCGACATGATCGATATTTTTCAAAATTTTTGCGAACATATTTTGCAATTATCAAAATCTTGTGTAAATACTTTCTTTCTATCGAAATGATCGATGTGTTGCAAAAATTTTTCGATTTTTATTTTTTTTGGGTTTCTCGGAGTTTGTTTTTGGTTCTTTTACCGAGAATAGTCCCATTGAACCGATGTCATAGTTAGTGACCGTTCCCTATGATGGATGGATGACGACCGTCTTAAGGGAAATGTAGTCGGTAGGAGTAGGATTTTTATTTGTTTTTAAGTTTTCTTTGGTGGATTGCATCAATGAACTGTAGTTGCTTATGGTTGCTAAAATTTCATTGCGTGTTGTAACTGATGTTCAAAATGTGGAAGTGATTCGTTTGAAAGCATGCAATTTGATAAATATGTTGAGTTACCTAGGCTATAGAATTTGATTCAGTATGATTGAGGCTTAATCTTGAATTCATGTAATTGACTAATTAAAGAGTCTGTGAGTGCATCTTGATTCAAGCATGTGCATGAAGTGTGAAGTGAGGTATTGTTATTCCATGCCATTGTGAATTGTCTAGAACTTGCCTGGTGTCTATACAAAATGAAATGAAGGAGGTGTAGTGTTGGAAAGGATGTAGGCATTTCTTTGTTTTAACCGATAGATTCCATTTTTTTCTTGTCAAATTCTACCTTTTTATATGTTGTATACCCTAGTCATCCCGTTGAGCCTTTAGCCGATTTCTTTCTTTCTTTTGTCCAAAATTGTATAAACTAAGCTTTATTCCTTCTTTTCATTAGCCTTAAAGTCTATACAAAACTCTTAAGCGCTTACAAAGAAAAGAAAATGTTTTCCCAAAGTGTTAAAGAGTGAAAAGAAAAAGGAAAAGCAGAGTGAAGAAAGAAAAGATGATGTTGAAGAGGCACTTGCTATAATTAAATGATAGTGAGGGTACATGAAAACCCTTTGTTTTGTGTCAAGTGTGTTTGATGAAATGGGTTGTACGAAAGGAAACTAGCATGAATGGGAGAAAAAGAGGAAAGAGAGGAACAATGTCCATAAGCGATGGGAATGAGTTGAAAAGGCGCTTAAGGATGCTAGCGACTATTATTGGCTAATCCAATATATATACTAGATCCATAGCCCCGTTACAACCCATTAAAGTCCTACGTGATCTTACATTGCATTTCTTTACATTAGTAGAGTAATACACTAAGGGCAAGCTTATGGGTCATGACATGAGGCATGTGAATTCTTTTGGGACAGTGAGTGAAATGAATTTTTGTATGCCCCTACTTGAAGGTTTGTGTGCTGCAAATGAACATAAAGAGGAAGATTCTCTCGAGTTGTGAGGGCACATGCTTGATGAAAGATTGATTTTTGTGTCGGATTTCTTGATTAGCTGATATGCATGAGTTTGCCGATATCAAGAATCAATTCTTAAAGTCTAGGAAGTCTTGATGTATTAAAGGTCATTGTATTGTACGACCAAGCACGTTTTCTTGATGATTTGCAAAAACTGAATAATCAGTATGACCGTAGCGTAAATGGTCGCACCATAGTGACGAAGGTTGGGATGTAATTTGCATGATTTGTGTATATGTTGTTCGAGGATGAACAAGGATTTAAGTGTGGGGTAAGTGATCGTGGGCAGATTTATATGCCCAAGTGATACTCAAATGTATCATTTTTACCTTGTTTGTTGTGCAATGTGTATATAATATCATGTAATTGGTAATAAAATGCGAATTTATACTAACCAACATGATTAGCATTTGTTTTGAAGGTAATTGTGATTTTTAGGAGCTAAAATGCATGTTGGAACTATATCGGAGTTGGACTTGGATGCGAGCGTGTAAAACACATGGGAATGCACATTTTATAGGGGCTCCGCGATGGAGCCGTGCCACGCTACCATCGCGGTAGCACACTGCCTGAACAGGAATTAAAATGGAAAATTCCAGTGTGCCTTCGCGTCAGCTCCGTGGCACGGAGAGAGGCCTCCGCGTTGGCCTCCGTGCCACGTTGAGGCTAATTTACCGGACCCTGGAAATTCCAGTGAAGGTCCGCGTCCATGCCGTGTCACGGAGGCAGTGCTCCGCGTTGGCCTCCGTGACACGTTGCTTGTTATTCCGGGAAAAATTTCCCACTAGTATAAATAGCACACTTAGGTTTATTTTAAGCAGTTTTTTAGTTTTTAGACTGAGTTCAGAAGTGGAGAGCAAGGACGTGGGTTAGTAGCAGTTGAAGAACGAAAAAGCTAAGGGATTTCTTCTCTTCCTTTCTTCTTTCTATCAATTGTACGTATGATTTACACTCATTTTAGGATGATCAATCCACAAATGAGTGGCTAATTCTCTTCCTTGCTGAGGTTTTGAACATGTGTAATGAATTTTGATTGTAAATGATATGGTTTTCTTCTTATTCTTTAATGTTGTTCTATTAATTCTTGTTCTTACTGCATTAGTGCATGGCCAACATTAATGTATATCTAAAAAGTCCAATTTCACTCGAAAGAGCAAGAAATTGGAAAGTTGTGAATTAATAGGGTATTGTTCTGAACTTGATTTGGGAAAATTGGGTTTTGATGTGCTTTCCTAATAGAAATATACTTGAAAGCCGTATTAGTCAATTTAGGAACCGGAATGTAGTGCTAGGTCATAAATTGCATTTGATCACAGAAATGTAGACGGATGGTTTATGATTCTAAAGTGAAATTAAATACGAGAGTTTTAATTTCTAGGCTAATGTTCTTGGCTAGCAACATGAAGAAGAGATTAACCAAATTATCATGATTATCAAGTTCATTACTTGTTCTTAACCTTGGCATGTTCATATCCATTGTCTAAATTCACAAGTAAATAGTTGTTATTAATTGTAGTATATATAGTTTAGAAACAAAAACTCAAGTAACTATTGGTTACATTGTTGTTAGCATAATTAGAAGTGAAATAGGAATATAGTAAACTAGGCAATTTTACGTATCTTGAGCCTCCTTGGATCGATACTTGGCTACTTAGCCACTTTATTACTTGTTTGACCACGTGCACTTGCGTGTCGGTCTATAATATATAATACCAACCTGAGCAGAACACCGAACAGTACATCTAACAGTTCACACTCAACTAACTAGCATAGAGCATAGATCAAGTGGTTCATCAACGTACAACAATTCTCATCAAGCACATGGTAAAGTTTTCACACTCAAGACTACACAACCTCTATAATTGACTCATTTTTTTCAAAACATAGGGCCAACATTATTAAGTGTGACACATGCAACAAATAGTAGATCGACTTAGACATCTTTTGTCCCTCAATTTTATTGATTTTCCTCTCTCAAATTATCAATTCAAAAACATGGAACATAGAAAGCAAGGCACCCTCACGCTCACAGACGATGTAATGCACATATGTCACATACCATAAGCTTGCCCTTCATGTATATTCAGACCACTTGGTTGTTTCAAGAGATTCAGATCACAAGGTCTTTTCTTGGTTGTAATATCGTCTAAGGGACGAGTAGGAATGATATTTCTTTTATAGCAAGTACAAACCTAAGCACTTTTAGGACATCGTTCACTCTTCAAGTTCACCATCTTTTTCTTGCTTGTTCAGCCTTCAGCAACTCACCCTTTTTCTTTCTTTTCTTCTCATGTCCCTTTTTCACTACTTGATTTATAGTCTCTACTTATAGAATCAATAAGAATTTTTGCAATTAAAGCTTTATCTTTCATTGTCCTAGCAGCAAGTAAACAACACAATTCTGTGGGCACTCCTTCTTCCTATTTTTCTCCTCTTACCACAATTCTTTCTTTTTGTCTTAACATTATACATCAGTGGACCATTACTTTCAAGTCTCTAAGTGCCTAAGACTACTTTAGATCAACAAGTATAAGGTCTCAAAAATAAAGAGATTAAGCTACTTTTGTGGATAAGAAAGAATAATGCTTATGGCTCAAATGGGGTTAATAGGGAGAATGTACAAGAAGGTAAAACAAACATGGGAAAAAATGGCATTTTCAAAGAATTTCCTTGTTCATATCCTCACTCCCTAACAATTAGTTATCCTACATACACTAAGTCAAGTACTAGATGCTACAATATGTACATACAATACAATTTAGCTCACCTCGCATGGAAATTAAGAATCTACTTGGTTCCTACATCTACACATGCACACAATCATACTGAATGAAAATTTTCATTATTAAGCCCTAAGAATCATTTTGAGTCAAATTAAAGAGATATGTATGTCTCTCATGGATTCTTCACTTATGCATTCAAGATTACCACTTATTGACTCTAGCATAGTAGTTAAGTAGAATGTCATACAAGCATACAAGTGAATGATCTATGAATCAATCCTAAAAAATAAAAAAATATGACGAAATTCCCTTAAGATGGTCTTCATCTATCTATCATTGGGAAAGGTCACTACATTAGAATTACACTAATTCCTAAAAATTTAAAAATTACCTGGTTCAAAGGACTCCCCTTTAGAAAAGAACTGAGACCATAAGAAAAACCGAAGGGTGGGTGAGGTATGCCAAATTCAAAAATTTTAAAAAAAAAGTTGAATGGACATACTCACCCTTCACCAACAACATTTAGATTCTAAAATTAAACAAACAAATCTAAAAAACTAAACTAAAAACTAACAATCTTAGCTACTAAAGACAAATAGAGTATCTAACATCCCAAGGCATCACCAAGTCACCAACATCATACTAACTATTACAAACCAAGACCTAACAAATAATAGAGCTACTACTACGGGGAATGACACTATTCTACCCCATACTTAAACAGTGCACTGTCCTCAGTGCACACCCAATCATATCAAAAGGTAGGGTAAAAGGAACTTCTTAGGATGCTAAGTATCATTATCAGAATTGTAATGCTGATCCTCATCCTCCTGATCATCGCCATCGACCTTTATGGCGCCCATAGTAGTATCATCATCCTCATCATCATTGTCTAGATCATCAACTTTGTTAGTGAACACGTGGCCTCATCATCATCAAGCGGCTCCTCAAAGGCAGGTCCCACTCTACATATCTGCATGGCACTCTTCGTGAGTGGATACCTCGCCTCAAGGGTTGCTATCTCCTCATATGTGGTAGGTCGACCTCCTATCCTCCGGTGTAAATCCGACATGCCAAGTATGCGAGCTTGCCATCTTTCATCATGAACCTGACGATTAGCTATTGAAAGGGATGGAGCTGTGGATGTTTTGGCTCCTTAACCTTGGTCACATCCATCAACTTTCCTACCAGGGGCCTGCTCTAGGTAACCGAAGGTCTGCTTCTTCCTGCTCAATGCCTTGGCCTCTCAACAATTTAGTCAAGAGACTACCATAACAATATTTCCATATATAGTTGTCCCTCGCTCTTCTCATATTCCCTCTAAGCACTGCACCAAAATTGAGTGGTATCCCTTTCATTAGCATGTACACCATCACAACCCACTCTAGTGATGTCCGTGATGTGGGTCCCAGGGAGAAGTGTGGAGCAGACAATTTTTATCCACAATTTTTCCTCCTTATTCATGTAGGAGAGTATAAGTGTACAATAAGTGCCCTTATGGTCCCTTGCCCAACGCACGACTAATCTCTCACCACAAAGAGTATGGATGATGTTGCGGTATAGAGGCTTCTCTAACATAAAGAAGTAATCAAATGGGTCTATCGCCCTTGTGCATAGGAAGGCATTGAATGTTTTAGTCGTGAATCGCACCACTTGTTCCCGTATCTTTACTGCATTGCTTTCCCCAAAGGAAGTGTCCTAGTTTGCATAGAACTCCCTCACCAAGGTGATGTTGCAATCTTTCAGTTTGGCAAAGATGTAGCTTAAACCCAACTCATGGACTTTGTCCCAAATAGTAGGGAACTCAAGCGCTAGGTAGCCCTCATCGATCCAATTTTCAGGAGCATACTTAGCCTTCTTTTGTGAGTTGAACCAGGTAAGCCCATGAAACTCTACAACCTATGCTCCAAATTGTCTAGCAGGGCCAGCCTTGGCTGCTAATGAACTAGCTCCCTTTATACCTTTCAGGAGCCTCTTTAGACCTTTGCCTGCTACCTCAATCTCCATTTCTTTATTGTCTTTCGATGCCATGAAACCTATCAAATAAAAATCAAGAACTACACAAGATTAGTTAGTGAATAACAAGGCTAACTAATTAAGTGTAAAAGGTGCTAATTTAACCCCACATTTAATTCACTAGCATAATGATGAGATTTTGTCCAATAGGGTACTCAAGACTTCTCCCATTATCATCCAATCTCAAAACACAAATTTATTCACCAATTTTAACTACAACCAATTTCATGAGTCTTTCACTTCTCCCCTCATATTTAGCTTTTCAAGAATGCCTCAATTGACCATCCCTCTCACTTTTCCTTCTTCAATTCTTATTTCAAGTAATTTATACATGGAGGTAGCATCATTCAATTCATTCAACAATTCAACATACAATTTACTACCATTCATAATGAATTAATCATGAATTTCAACGATTCAAGACTTATTCATATTCAAGAATTCAATAACCATGTAGTTTCTCTGTATCTACAATCAATGTATCTACCCACCAAATTCATAAATTCAATTCACCATACCAATTCATCCCCACAACTTCAAATAATTATAATCAACCAAAAATAAGTTAATCCAACAAGGATAGACATTATCATGGAAGAATTTAAGATATTAAAACTCATAAAACCTACAATGTGAAACTTAAGCTTTTCACCAACAATGGTGAATTGGGTCTTTAATCTTCGGAAAGAAGGGTGGGGGAGCATGCTTTTAACATTACCTAAATAAGAGAGAAGAAGAGAAGAGGAGCTTCACCAAATCTTGGAGAAGACAACAATGAAAGGGAAAGTGGAAGAGGGAGTTATGGGTTTAAGATGGAGAAGAGAGAGAATTTTTGCTTTTTGTTTTCCAACTTTTTGATGGAAAAGGAATTTAAATAAAGGTGTGGGGCCTGGTTTTTTGTAATTTTAAGGTCTTTGGATCAACATTGACCCACTTGACCAAAATATTTTCGACTAAGATAACCCTGACGTGCTGCTCCCTTCATAGCCCGACAAACTTAGAAATTTTTTTGTTCGGGGAGTTGGGCTGGTGCGGCATGCCACCTATAGCACCAACCTGTCAGATTTTTTTCTTCTAGAGTTTAACACCTGGTGCCCTACGTCAGGTATCTCACCCCAAACATAACCTTTTTTAGCTCATTTTCCAAGCTCTTTGTGCCTCCAAAGCTCTATTTGTCTCTACAAAATAAAGAAAAATGTAAAAATGTTAGAAAGATGGGTTGCCTCCCACCAAGAGCCTTAGTTATAGTCGTGGAATGACATTCCTGGGTTGCCTCCCACCAAGAGCCTTAGTTATAGTCGTGGAACAACATTCCTTTGTTCCCTCCCAAGCAATGCCTGATTTAACGTCATGGAATGACTTTGGTCAATTTCACTCCTTTATCCGAGTGAGATGGTGACCAAACTCACAATTTGTTGAACTCTCATGCAGCCCACGATGCTTAACTAACTGATTATATCCTACAGGTTCTAATGTCGGCTTAACTGTGAACTCCTCATAGTAAGAAGACATTGTTGCTAATCTAAACACCTCAAAAACTACCTCTTGACCATCCACCTTATAAACATCTTCCCGTCTTTACCAGTGTGACGGCATTAGCGCCAGCTAAAAATCCTCTGCCTAGAATGAGGGGAACTGTTGCATCAACTTCGTAATCTAGGATTATGAAGTCCACCGGAAGAATGAAAGGTCCCACCATTATCAATATGTCCTCTATTATTCCATCCGGATAGGACAGAGATCGGTTGGCAAGATGCAGAGTCGCTGTGATAAGATGTGGCTCACCTAGTCCCAAAGTTTTAAATAGGGATGAAAGCATCAAGTTGATGTTCTCACCCAAATCATATAAGGTTGAACTAATTTCCCTGTCTCCAATCACCACTGGAAAGGTGAAGCTCTCGGAGTCCTTCAGCTTTTTAGTAATTTTGTTTTGAACCCGAAAACTGCACTATTTTGTGAGAGCCACAGTTTCAAACTCTGTTAACCTCCTCTTGTTGACCACAACGTTCTTCAGGTACTTATCGTATTTTGGAACTTCTTACAAAAGCTGCACCAATGGAATGTTAACATATACCTGCTTCAACAGGTCAAGAAACTTTTTGCGGGCTGTGTCCTCCTTCTACTTTTGAAACCTCTGGAGGAATAGGGGCGACGGTCTAACTACTACAACTTTTTGTTGTGAGTTGCTTGACTCCCTGACCTTACTCTTGGACTTCTCAAACTACTCATCATCAACCTTCTTTCTCTAGGTATCACATCAATTAGCTCCTAACCACTGCGTAAAAAGATTGCACTCACATATTACTTGGGGTTCTACTCGGTATTACTTGGAGGTTCCCTTTCCGGTGTGTTCGTTGACTATAGGGACAATTTCCCCATCTGCCTCTCAAGCTCATGGATGCACTTTTGAATCTTATTCACCAACTGAATCTGTTGCACCATCATTGCTTGTCACGACCCGAGAGTACACCCGGATCGTAGACACGGGACAAGGAGCCTTGAAAGACTCCAAGTCAACCCATGGCATGAGCATATATCTAATTCATACACATAAGGAGGAAGACTTAACTTAAAAATCATGAATTTAAATGAAACGTGACATGGAATATAAAAAAAGGTAATACATAATCCAAGCATAAATAGCGGAATACTACAATTAAGTCTGAAAGCCTCTAATCATAATAGACGGGTTGATGGGACAAGACCCCAACTAACCCCCAACATTTTGAAAATAAAAGATAAACAAGGTCTGAACATGAAGCCCTCGAATCATGAGGACTCACCACTGAAAGCTGAGAGCAGAACTGAGAGCAAGCTAGGAACGATGCTGAGCCTACGAACCAGATCCTGAAAATATGTGGGTCAGTACTTAGAAGGTACTAGTATGTAAGGTATGCAAAACAATACTTAAAAAGATAAAAAGTTATAGGAGTGGGAACATCATGATCATAAGACTGAATTCGTAAACATATCATAAGGCTCAAGGTTTTAGATAAAGCATTCGTAAAGTAGTTATAGTCATAACATGAGAGAACGCATTTCATGAAACATGACTTGAGCCAAAGAAAACATAATCATAACATACATGAAAACAATGAGGAATAGTGGGAGCTTTCTATAACCGACATACCCCATATGAGCACACATGGAGCCCGACTTGTACACCTAGTCGGGAGGCCGTCCATACCATGCCAAGGGTATTAACCATGAAAGGCATGATATCACTCGTGAAGGCCCCGTAGGGTATAGGGGACAGTCACTGAGGAGGTCCCAAGCATAACCTATGGAGTACCTTGGGCCCCAAACCTACTCTGTGTTAAGTACTACTCCCAAAATAATGCATGTGCTCATAGAAATTCATACATGACATGCATGGCTAGTTAAATCGTGAGAATCATATCATGCTTGAGAATTCGTAATTCCAGCCATGGAATTGGGCCCGTCAATCGGCCAAAATCATAGTTCATAAATCATAAGCGGCATGTGGGCATTGCCCATAGTTTCAATCATACATGAAATGCTTAAATTTATAGGAAACATGATCATAATAACATGAGTAGTTGAATACTTGAAGGCATGCTTAAAATTTAAGAAAATTCGTATTATGCTTGCAGAATCATCATGACCATGAACATCACTAAAAATAATTCATAATTGGGAATCTATACTTTTGGAGGTTAGATCATTAACTATTGAATGAACAAGTGAAATCAGCCCAAATAATTCAAAATTTATAAGTTAGGCATACTACAACAAGCTCATTCCAATTTTTAAAGAATCATGCAATTTTATAAAGACCCACAAAGTTTTGGAAACTTCAAACACAGAATTAGGGAGAAATTGGGCATGGGTAGGGACTAAACTACCCATTCAAACCCCCACATACCTAGAATTACTTGCTTCTTAACCCCCTTGAAAACCCCTAGTGGAAACTTGAAGAATTGAAGAACCCTTGAATCTCCTTTTATTCCCTTCTCTAGTTCTTGCAAATGCCAAAATGATACTTAACAAAAATTTTTCCTTCTTAAAAGACCCTGTCCCGACCTCAATATAACGTGGTTTAGGGTCCAAAAGCATAGAAAAGTCAAAATTTCCCTTAATGAAATTTCCCTGAAAAATAGGTTTGGCCCTAACCACGACTTATACCACGAGTCGTACCACGAAGTCACGATTCGTGGTCACCTCTCGTGGTCACCTCAACACTTTTCAATCTTCTGAATCTGGCCACGACTCGCATACCACGACTCGTAGTACCATCCTATGAGTCGTACTGTCAGTCGTGGTACCATCCACCCATACCAAATACGACTTAACCACAACTCCTTATCACAACTCATTACTACATCATACGAGTCATACCATGACCCGCGACAACTCACTCTAGCACCACTGAGAAATTTACCATGACTCCTAATCACGAGTCCTACCCACACACAATGATTTTTAGGACTACTCATGGTATGACCTCAGGCTCCCGAACCATCACGACTAGAGTCACGAGTCGTAGGTCCTCACCACATTGTACCTCGAGTCGTACTGGTGCAAAATTCCATGTTTTCTACAGTTTTCAACTTCAACTCCCTGGTCTATTCTTAGGCCCTTCTGGGGTATTAAAATATCTCCCCCTTGGAAATATTCGTCCTCGAATGTAGGAAACAAGCAGCAAACAAAAACATATAATTATCATATGCAAATACTGATCACTTGAGTAGAAAACTGACGGAATGACTACCCCCAAAAAGAACTATGTTGCTGGACTGAATTCAGATATCACATACATATATCATATCATAAAACAAACTTGCACGCATGAATGGAACATGAAAAACCGATTAGTGGTTTAGGGTAAAAACTGATACCTCAAACTGAAACTGGGTCAGTAGGGAACAGGTGGGGGTATTTAGCCATCATATCTACTTCAGCTTCCAACGTAGCTCCCTCAACATGTTAATTTCTCCATAACACCTTTACTTAAGCTACTTCCTTGTTCCTCAGCCTTCGAACCCGACGATCCAAGATTACAATAGGAATTTCTTCATAACTGAGGCTATCCTTAACGCCAACAATTTCCACTAGAACCACCAAGGCTGGATCTCCCATGAACTTTTTCAAGAGCGATATGTGAAATACGAGATGAATTGAAGCCAACTCTGAAGGTAACTCTAACTCATAAGCTACCTTACCCACTCGCCTCACAATCTGGTATGGGACAATATAGCGGGGGCTGAGTTTCCCTTTCTTTCCAAATATCGTCACTCCCTTCATGGGAGATAGCTTCAAAAACACCCAATCATCAATCTCGAACTCAAGCTCCCTTCTCCTCACATCCACATATGACTTTTGGCGACTTTGAGCCGTTTTCAGCCTTCCTCTTATAAACTGAACTTTCTCCATAGCCTTATGGAATGAATCTGGACCCACTAACAAAGCCCAACGGACTTCAAACCACCCAATGGGTGATCTACACCTTCGCCCGTAAAGAGCCTCGAATGGTGCCATCTTAATGCTGGAGTGATAGTTGTTGTTGTAGGCAACCTTAATAAGAGGCAAATGTTTGTCCCAACAAACCTTGAAGTCAATAACACAAGCTCACAACATGTCCTCAAGAGTATGGATAGTATGCTCCACCGAACCATCTGTTTGCGGATGAAACGCGGTGCTAAGCTTGACCTGGGTGCCAAGTCCCTTTTGAAAAGATCTCCAAAACTGAGAGCTGAACTAAGTGCCTCTATATGATATAATGGAAAAGGGCACTCCATGAAATATAACCAACTCTTGGATGATAACATAGCATAATCTTCTACTGAATCGGTGGTTTTGACCGATAAGAAATGAGCAGCCTTGGTCAACCTGTCGACCACAATCCAAATAGAGTCATACTGTCTACGAGTGCGGGGTAAACCTGTTACAAAGTCCATATTGATTTCTTCCCACTTCCAAGTAGGAATGATGATATCTTGTAGTACACCCCCTGATCTTTGATGCTCGACTTTCACTTGTTGGCAATTCGGGCACTTGGCTACGAATTATGCAATATCCTCTTCATGCCATTCCACCAGTAGATTTCCCACAAGGCATGATACATTTTTGTGGCACCTGGATGGATAGAATATTTGGATCTGTGAGCCTCATGCAACATCCGACTCCTCAAATCCCCCACGTTCGAAACACATAAGTGACCCTGGTACCGAAGCACACCATCTCCCCCTTTGGAGAAGACTTCTACCTTCTGACTTTGAACAACTTCTTTCAACTTTACCAATATTGGATCTTCATCTTGTTTAGCCTTCATCTCAATTACCAAGGACGACTCTGACCTGTTCTAAACTGCTACCCCACCATCGGTCAAACCAACTAGTCTAACTCCCGACTATGCAAGTCAATGTACCTCCTTTATCAACACCTTCTTATCCTCACCCACATGCGACACACTTTCCATAGAAATTCTACTAAGGGCATCTGCTACCATGTTGGCCTTACCAGGGTGGTAAAGGACACTCATGTCATAATCCTTAAGTAGCTCCAACCACCTCCGTTGCCGAAGATTTAGTTCCTTCTGGGCGAACACATATTGTAAGCGATTGTTGCCTGTGAATACACTTACATGAACCCCATACAAGTATTGTCGCCATATCTTCAAAGCAAATACCACTGCGGCCAACTCAAGATAATGGGTTGGGTAATTTTTCACATGAATTTTTAGCTGTCTGGAAGAATATGCTATGACTTTCCCATGTTGCATCAATACACATCCTAGTCCAACTCTTGAAGCATCACAATATACCACAAAGCCATCGGTACCCTCCGGTAAAGTCAACACTGGTGCTGAAGTGAGTTTGGCCTTCAATTCCTGGAAGCACTTCTCAGAAACCTCCGACCATTGGAACTTCACCTTTTTTGAGTCAATCTAGTTAATGGGGCTGCAATAGATGAGAATCCTTCTATGTACCCCCAATAGTAACCCACTACACCTAAAAAGCTCTTGATATCCGAAGGGTTTACCAGTTTGAGCCAGTTCTTTACCGCCTCTATTTTCTGGGAGTCCACCCTTATACCTTCGCTTGATACTACATGTCCCAATAATGCAACTGATTTCATCCAAAACTCACATTTGCTAAACTTGGCGTATAGTTGGTTATCCTTGAGGGTCTGAAGTACTACCCTCAGGTGTGCGACATGCTCTTCCTTGCTCCTGGAGTATATTAATATGTCGTCAATGAACATGATCGCGAACATGTCCAAATATATCTCGAATACCCTGTTTATTAGATCCATAAAAGTTGCAAGGGCATTGGTTTGACCAAAAGACATAACAAAGAATTCATAATGGCGTTACCGTGTTCTGAAAGCAGTCTTTGGGATGTCGCTCTCCCGAACCCCGAGCTGGTTATACCTGGACGTATGGTCTATCTTGGAGAAATATTTTGCACCCTTAAGCTGATCAAATAGGTCAGCAGTCCTGGTAAAGGTTATCTATTCTTGATGGTGACCTTGTTTAACTTCCTATAGCCAATACACATCTGAAGAGAACCGTCTTTCTTCTGGATGAACAACACCGGGGCACCCCATGGGGAATTACTCGGTCTAATGAAACCCTTATCCAGCAAATCCTTCAACTGCTCCTTTAACTCTTTTAGCTCGGCTAGGGCCATTCAGTAGGGAGGAATTGATAGGGGTTGCATGTTGGGCAAAAGATCGATCTCTAAATCGATATCCCTCTTGGGAGGAACACCTGGTAGGTCATCTGGAAATACCTTGGGATATTCACATACCACAAGACTGACTGAATGGTCGAGGTCTCGGATGTGACATCCTTAACCCAAACCAAATGATAAATACAACCCTTGGAGATCATTTTCCTAGCATTGAGATAGGAGATAAAGCGACCTATAGGCACCGCTGAAGCACCCCTCCATTCTAAAACTGGTTCACCTGGAAATCGAAACTCCACCACTCGAGTTATACAGTTAACAGATGCATAACATGCAAACAACCAATCATGCCCAAGATGATGTCAAAATCGGTCATAGCAAATTCTACAAAGTCTGCAGAGATAACTTTATGTAAGACTGTAATGGGGCAACCTCTATATACCTGCCTCACTACGACTTCATCACCAACAGGAGTAGATACAGAAAATGGTTCTGACAAAATTTCAGGACTGACTCAAAAGTGACTAGCAACGTAAGGTGTCACAAAAGAAAGTGTGGCTCCCGGATCTAACAAAGAAAAAGCATCAATATGAAAGGCTCGCAACATACCCATAACCACATCGGGAGAAGTCTCCTACTCCTATCGAGAGCTAAGTTCATAAAACCGGTTCTGGCGCTGGCTGCCAGCTGAACTAGTCAAAGCACCCGCTAAGTCTAACGTGCCCCTGGAACTGCTGAATTAGCTGCTGAAGTGTGGGCTCCACCACACCTTGACCTAGCTACGGGGTAATCCCTGATTCTCTGTCTAGGTTTTCCACAACCAAAACAAGCATCTGAGCCCACAAAGCATTTCCCTGGGTTATTCTTTCCACAGCTAGCACAAGATGGAAAGGTGCACTATGTGAGCATGGTATTCTAACCCCTCGAACCTGATGCCCTGCTCCTTTGATCATCTCGAGGCCTGGATGGGGTACTGGCTGAAGATGGTGCTGGTGTAATGGACATGTGCTGGGATTACTGGTGAGGCCCACCCCCTGGCATAGGCTGGGAGAACCTGTGGCAATCAGTTTTGGCCTTCTTGGCCTCTCTCTGCCTCATATGAGCTACCACCATCTGCTGGGCATAGAGGACTATCCGTGGGTAGCCCATATCCTGATGAAGCATGGTTGTTCTGTAGTCCTTGTCCAGATACTCGGCTACTCCCTGCACGAATCTGCTCACCCGCACCCTCTGGTCTATCACTAACTCCGGGGCATACTTTGACAGGCGAGTGAACTTAAGTGAATATTCTACCACTGTCCTCTTTCCCTATTTGAGGTTAACAAACTCGGCAGCTTTCAACCCTCATCTCCCGAAGGAAGAACATATCGAGAAAGGCCATGTGGAATTCATCCCAGCTGATAGGACCTGCTCCCGCTGTCCTGCTATCCCTCCATCACTTGAACCAAATGAAGGTGACCTCCTTTAACTAATAAGAGGCCAAGTAAATGCACTCCTCCTTCGTCACCCCCATCACCTGAGTGACCTTAAAAATCCCTTCAATGAACTCATATGGATCCTCATACACCTTTGCCCTTGTGAACTCGGGAGGGTTAATCCTTCAAAATTCCCTGATTCGGGCTGCCGCTGCATTGACATTCTATGGAACATGTGCAACAGACTGTTGGTTGACCTGAGCGGTCAAGGCCAACGCCAACATTTGAATAGCCGCCCGAAACTCGGCGTGGGCAGGTAGCTCTTGTTCCTGGGGCTCCTACACAGGTAGGGCTTGCTGACGCCCATTATCATCGCCACCTCTGTGGCCTTCATCATTTCTGTTCCTCCTTTCATTTATCCTTCTGGTATCCATAATTTTCTACAATCGGGAATAGCATGAATTAGAAGGATGGAGAGATTTTGACCGCACGATATAAATCATGAAAGAATGGGATAATTCCTAAAACGCTTAGTAGCCTCTTCATCATAAGTGTGGCGTGCTTCACACCCATGAAAAAGACTCTACCAAACACGACTTTCAGACTCCCTAGGACACATCTGAATCTATGGCTCTGATACCAAGTTTTTCATGACCCGAGAATACACCCGGATCGTAGACACGGGACAAAGACCCCGAAAGACTCCAAGTCAACCCATGGCGTGAGCATATATCTAATTCATACACATAAGGCGGAAGACTTAACTTAAAAATCATGAATTTAAATGAAACGTGACATGAAATATAAGAAATGGTAATACATAATCCAAGCATAAATAGCAGAATACTACAATTAAGTCTAAAATCCTCTAATCATAATAGACGGGTTGAAGGGGAAAGATCCCAACTAACCCCCAACATTCTAAAAACAAAAGATAAACAAGGTCTGAACATGAAGCCATCGAATCATGAGGACTCACCACTAAACGATGAGAGCAGAGCTGAGAGCAAGCTAGGAACGATGCTAAGCTTGCGAACCAGATCCTGAAAATATGTGGGTCAGTACATGGAAGGTACTGAGTACGTAAGGTATGCCAAAAAATACTTTAAAACATAAAAAGTTATAGGAGTTGGAACATCATGATTATAAGACTGAAATCATAAACATATCATAAGGCTCAAGTTTTTAGCTAAAACATTTGTAAAGTTGTATTAGTCATAACATGAGAGAAAGCATTTCATAAAACATTACTTGAGCAAAAGAAAACATAATCATAACATGCATGAAAACAATGGGAATAGTGGAGATTTCTATAACGGGCATACCCCATATGAGCACACATGGAGCCCGACCTGTACACCTAGTCGGGACGCCGTCCATACCTTGCCAAGGGTATGAACCATGAAAGGCGTGATATCACTCGTGAAGGCCCAGTAGGGCATAAGGGACAGTCACTGAGGAGGTCCCAAGCATAACCTACTGTGGCACGTAGTTTTGAGATTCAGGGGGTACCCTGGGCCCCAAACCTACTCGGTGTTAAGTACTACTCACAAAGCAATGCATGTGCTCATAGAAATTCATACATGACATACATGGCTAGTTAAATCATGAGAATCATATCATGCTTGAGAATTCGTAATTCTAACCATGGAATTGGGCCCGTCAATCGGCCAAAATCATAGTTCATAAATCATAAGCGACATATGGGCATTTCCCATAGTTTCGATCATACATGAAATGCTTAAATTTATAGGAAACATGATCATAATAACATGAGTAGTTGAATAGTTGACGACATGCTTAAAATTTAAGAAAATTCGTATTATGCTTGCAGAATCATCATGACCATGAACTTCACTTAAAATTCCTCATAATTGCGAATCTATACTTTTAGAGGTTAGATCATGAAATATTGAATGAACAAATGAAATCATCCCAAATTATTCAAAATTCATAAGTTAGGCATACTACAACAAGCTCATTCCAATTTTAAAAGAATCATGCAATTTGATAAAGACCCACAAAGTTTTGGTAACTTCAAACAAAGAATTAGGGAGAAATTAGGCATGGGTAGGGACTAAACTACCCATACAAAACCCCACATACCTGGAATTACTTGCTTCTTAACCCCCTAGAAAAACCCTAGGTGGAAACTTGAAGAATTGAAGAAAAACCCTTGAATCTCCTCCTACTCCCTTCTCTAGTTCTTTCAAATGCCAACCTCAAAACGACGTGGTTTAGGGTCTAAAAGATTAGAAAAGTCGAAATTATCCTTACTGAAATTTCCCTAAAGAGCAGGTCTGGCCCCGACCATGACTCGTACCACAAGTCGTACCACGAATTAACGACTTCGTGGTCACCTCTCGTGGTCACCTAACCACTTTTCAATCTTATGAATCTGGCCACTAATAGAATACCACGACTCGTAGTACCATCCTACAGGTCATACTTTCAGTCGTGGTACCATCCACCCATACCAAATACGGCTTAACCACAACTCCTCATCAAGACTCGTTGCCACATCCTACGAGTCGTACCATGACCCGTGACGACTCACTCTGGCACCACTGAGAAATTCACCATGACTCCTAACCACGAGTGGTACCCACACGCCATGATTCATAGGACTACTCGTGGTATGACCTCAGGCTCCCGAACTCATCACGACTCGAGTCACGAGTCGTAGGTCCTCACCACGATTTTGTACCTTGAGTCATACTGGTGAAAAATTCTAGGTTTTATGTAATTTTCAACATCATCTCCCAGGTCTATTCTTAGGCCCTTCCGAGATATTACATTGCTTCATTGTATCCTCAAGAGAACTACTCAACTACTAGCCTAAGGCCTTAGCTAACTATTCTAGGGCCTTCGAAAGTTCTGGTTTGCTCTTCATAAGGGATTTGTTGCATTTCGGTACCTCTGATTATAGTTATGTCATGACCCGAACGTACACCCGAATCGTAGAAACAAGACAAGGGACCTTGAGAGACCCCAAGTCGATCCATGGAACATGCATACATCTAATATCATTTAATATAGCGGAATACTTTGCATAAAACATAGTGGAAACATAAACATAGCGTAACAACTGGAAGTACTGGGCATATACATAAGCTGAGTTCTACATCCTGTCTGAAAGACTCTACTACGTAGGATGGGTTGATGGGACAACATCCCCATCTAACCCGACCAATACTGAAACATAAATAACATGAAAGTCTATCAAATGGCCCTAGGAACATGCGGACTCACCAATAGTTGAGAGTAAGAACTAAGATGTACTAAGGATGAGGATGAGCTTGAGATCTGGACCCTGTATCATGAAATGATGCAGCACAACAAGTATGCGGTCAGTACATGGAATGTACCATGTATGCAAGGTAAGTAAAACGGACATTTAAAAGTAAACTAAACTCATAAATAAACATAGGAGAAGGAAATCATGCTTGCATCATAAACTTCGTAAGTAAACATAAGGCTCAAGACTTTCAAATCGTTCATAAATCATTCATTATCATAATCGTATGTAAACTTAATCAAAGCATAACTTGAGCCAATAACATAAATATAACAATGCATAAAACATGCAGAACAATAGTAGGACTCATCATAACCGACACCATCATGGTAAAGCCTTTCATGATGCCCCAACTATCTCACTTAAGTGGGAAGAGCCGACCCTGGCTTGCCAGACGAGGGTCATGCATTAGGCATAATATCAAATTTGAGGGGATCATTATCAATGCAATATATCATTAGAAACCCACGGTGGCATGTGGTTATGAGACACCGGCGTAGTCCTTTGAATGCCCGGCTGCTCGATGCTAGACACAGCTCCCAAAAATATGCATATAGCTCATACGTAAAACAACAACGTCATGCATTAAGATTCATTGGCTAAAATATAACATTGATCCCCTTAAAATATTCTTAGCCAAGAATCAAAGGACCTTTTCATCGGCCGATATCATAAATCGATAAATCATGTAATTCATTCATAAATCAGAAATCATTCTTCAACATGTGGGGATTGCCCAATAATTTGACATACTCAATTCTTTCAGAAAAATATGCTCATAAACATAGGTAACTTGAAATCATGCTTTTCCATTATCAATAAACTCAGAATATTGAATCTTCTTCATAAATCATAACTTTCATGAACCTTCATCAAATGGGCATTTTAGATTTAAAAAGATTGAAACATGATTTTAAAGAAAATAATATAAAACTTGCTCATCATTCATAATTCAATAATTAAAACTCAATTAAATCATACTCATAAATAGAAATCACATTTTCATGATTAAATTTGAAATTTAGGCATGGGTGTGAAAGGATTTCACCCATTCTAAAACCCTACATACCTGGGAAGGATGAATCTACCACCTCACTGATTGCCTAAGGAGAAATTGAAAGAAGAATCCCTTAGAAAGCTCTTGGTCACCTCCTAAATTCATAAAGTTGCATGCATGGAAGGAGCATACTTAGAATAGGTTTTACCTCGCTAAAAACACACTAAAACGAGCCTAAAATGACGTAGTATAGGGCCTTAAGATGAAGAAATGACGGAAAATCCGTACTAATTACGCAGAAAATTTCCCACTGGACCAAACAACTGATGAACCAATGGACCATTGGAAGATACCACAACCCGTGATACCCCCTCGTGCTAAGGACTGCACCAATCCATATCTCGGAATCAAACCACGAACATATAGGACAGGTCATCCTAAGTTTCAACGAGTCATTCGTCCAGTCGTTGTTTCCTTCTTCTGAAATTCTACACTTCTATTTAATTAGGCTCACCAAGACTCGTGCTAAGATACAACGGGTCGTCGTTCCCATCCGTCATTTCACACTAGAGATCTGGGTTCCCTTACCACGACTCTTCACAATGGGTCGCTGCAAGCCATAACGGGTCGTTGCATGACCCGTTAAACTCCCCAATTACTAAGCCTATCTCCTACCACGACCACTGACAACAACTTGCTATTTCGTACAACGAGTCGCTACACCAATCATTGTGTTATACCCCGTAGAATTCCCGGCACCTAGACGACCTATTCGCACATTGGTTAAGCATATTTGAAGGCCATACGTGCTAGAGAAAGGCCCGGGAAAAGATCGGACGAGAAACCTGTCGAACCATCGCGGAAGGAGCAGAGGCAGAGCCCCTCCGCGATGGCAGCGTGTCACGGAGGAGAGGCCTCCGCGTTGGCTCCGTGACACGTTGGGCTTGTCCAGGCCCAAGTATATAAAGCCCCACTTCGGTTTTAAATGATAAAAACCTTTAAAATTTCCAGAAAACAGAGGGTGAGCGGCAGGGAGAAGTAAGAACGAAGGAAATTATATAATTTTCGTCCGATTGCGCTGCTAAACGTTGCCCAAATTCAAATTAACTCCAGATACTGAGGTATTTAGCAGCAGAGAGCATTCCTACGGATTTAGTTTCGTAAAATACGGCCGACGAATCGTCGAGCCACAGAGCTAAGGTAAGTGGAATTGCTCTAAATTAGTGTCTATGTGTTCCTAACTGTGAAGTGAATATTTCTCCCTTCTGGACCTCTGAAAAATAGCGAGTTTTCGACCGTCTTTCGATAAGCCTAAGTTTAGGCTATAAACTATATCGAAAGTGACGTTGCTCTTTACAATAAAGTTGTATTTAGTATTAATTGACATATTTATGAATGCAGTTGGGAGAAAATAGTTGAAGTATCGGCCGAGTCTCGTCCGACGGACGAATAGTTCAAGGATAAGGTATGTAAAGCTAGTTCCCTCGGCAAGTTAAGTAATATCAGTGCAGTATAGTAATTTACCGACCATTAGAATGTTCAGAAGTCAAGTGTTACGTTTATTGTGAATGTTGATACAGTATTAGAAGCATCAGGTTGTAACTTGCGTGAAACTTACTAGTACGACATAGATTCTAACACAAGTGTTAGAAACTGGCCAGCATGCTCAGTAGATGTAAATGTTAAGATATTATTGTATTCAGTTGAACCCCGCAAAGCGATGCAATATCCGTAAAGCATCTCAGACATAGAATGGCAGGCTAAAATAAAGTTTAGAACGCAGGTTAGGAATAGTAAATCACGTTAATACAGAAACTCAGTATACAGCATAGGTTGCAGCAGAAATACTATATTTCGTATAGCATTTGCCCCAGTACAGTCGGGCAGGAGACTATATTCATATATACACATTTGCCAGCCTCAGCATGTATTAAATACGTACAGATTACTATCATTAGTTCAGCATGTCATGTACACGACTGTTAGCCTCAGCATGTGAGAATATGCAGACAATATTGTTAGTTGAGACCGTTGTATTGTTTGGGGTTGGATTACCTAGCATCCATGACCGTCCAGGGTTAATAGCTGTATCGACTCGTCCGCCAGAGGACGAGGATACATCACTCTACGGAGTGGCATGCCGTCCCGCAAGGGGACGAAGATGGGATGCCAGTTTTCCCCATATTGTGCCTTGGTCGGCCCTTATACACCCCCGTCGAGGGGGTACGCCCGGGGTGTTGATTCAGGAGTCCTTCGGACTCAGGTACAGTTATAGTCAGGGGCTCAGCGAGCCCAAGTGCATACCCAGGGGACCGGCGGGATGCTTACAGCCATTATAGGAGATGGGATGACCGGGGTAGGGGTGTAGATTCTGTGCTGGTTGTACCTCCCGGCTTATGGGGGCCGGGTAAGGTTTGTGTATGCCATGTTATGCTATTTCATGTTATGCCATGTTACATTAGATACGAGTAGATCAGCAGTAGAGGGATATGTCAGCAGGTATGACTCCTATTTTCTTCCATTATAAATGAGAAAAGGTACGACTTACAGTATCAGACAGTTAATCTAAGTCTTCTTACTTCAGTTTCATCAGTTACATTGTTGTTTTCAGATTTTGCTTTCAGTTATTGCTTTACATACTCAGTACCAGCGGTACTGACGCCCGGTGGGGCGTTGCATTACTTGCCTGCAGGTACTCATAGACGAGCAGGCGATACTATGTGATCCCCGTCAGGGGTCGAGTATTCAGCTCCTGTCATCCGGAGACTGAATTCCAGAGGTGTAGTTCAGTTCCTTTTGTTGTATAGCACGGGTAGGTCGGGGACCTGTCCCGATCATTTCTATTGCTATTCCTAGAGGCTTGCAATCTGTATATATCTCCCTGTGGTCAGATGAGACGGTCGTGTGAGGCCGTGCAGTTGTATAGCTGTTAGTACTCTTTCTTTCTTTTATGTTGGCCGTGTGGGGCCATGGTTTGCCAGTAGTGGTGACCTTGCCGATCACGTAGTTTCTAGTGCTTCATGATTGAGTTATAGATAACTAGACAGCATGGTGGCCTTGTCGGCCCGCATAGGTTTCCCTGAATTGATATGTTTCTGGTCAGCTGCAAGTACAGGTACAGGAGGCTATAGGCCAATGGGCCGGGGGGCTGTGTTTACAGCCGTTATATAGCCCTTTGTTTCCAGAAATATGAGTTAGAGCCAGCCAGGCACCAGATGTGCCCAGGCTTAGCAGTTCAGCAGTTCAGGTCCCAGTAGGGCACCAGGTGCCAGTCATGCCCCCCAAGGTGGGATGTGACAAACTTGGTATCAGAGCAGGTCATATCCCAGGGAGTCTGCAAGCCGTGCTAAGTAGAGTCCTGTCCATGGATGTGTTGTGCACCATATACCATGGGTAGGAGGCTGCAAGGCATGATAGGATGGTTGTCTTTTATTCTTATTCAGTCGTGTTGTAGAGCGATACAGTATAGGGTTGAGTCCCTAAAAGCTTACCATATTCTTTGGTTACAGATAATGTCAGGCCAGCAACATCCTATCACAGGTCGGAGCTTAGATATTGCAGCAGGGGAAGGCACCAGCAGGATGCCTCCCCCTCATTTAGAAACAGCCCGATCAGAGGGCACTACAGAGGCATCGTCCCAGCCTCCTCAGCAGTCTCCACCACGTCAGGAGCCACTTGGGGCGACATTACCTTCAGCAGTCCCTATACCGACACCTTCCGATCAGGAGGTTAGGAGTGCTGTAGTTATGCTAGCACAGATGATGGCTGCTCAGCGTCAGCCAATGCCGTCTATAGTTGCAGAATCATCAGGAGGGCCCGGTAGTTCGAGGGTCCGAGAGTTCTTAGCTTTGAATCCCCCATAGTTTACAGGCACGGACCGAACAGAGGACCCTCAGGATTTTCTGGATTAAATGTAGAGAATCTTTAGGGTTATGCATGCCACGCCTACCGAATCAGTTGAGTTGGCAGCATTCCGGTTACAGGATATCGCCGTGTTGTGGTATGAAAGCTGGGAAAGGTCCCGAGGGAGAGATGTTTCCCCTCCCACCTGGTCCAGCTTTTTAGGAGCCTTTCTGGATCACTATCTGCCGCGGGAGATTCGACAAGCTCGGGTAGATTAGTTCCTACATCTAGAGCAGGGGGCCATGAGTGTTCGGGAATATTCCTTGCGGTTTGATTCTTTGGCTCGATATGCACCGGCCTTTGTTGATACCATGGCATCCAGAGTGCACCGTTTTATTATGGGGTTGAATCTAGAATATGTTGAGACTTGTATTACGGCCACATTGCGAGAGGACATGGACATTGCTTGAATTCAGGCATTTGCCCAGAATATTGAGGGCATCAGACAGCGGCATCGAGAGATCAGAAGGGTCAATCAGGAACAGCGTCGCCGGGATAGGCCAATTGAGTTACAGAGGGAGGCCCGGGGAGGACCCAAGCCACGATTGTCAGACAGGCCGCCCAGGCCCCCACCTCCGCCACAGTCACAGGGGGGTAGATTCAGCCGCAGGGGGCAGTCAGAGACTGGTAGAGACTCGCAGATGGAAGACTCACCATTACAGAGGAGGGCGGAGCAGAGTAAGTATACCCTACCACTTTGCCCTATATGCAGTCGACGCCATTCTGGAGCATGCAGGTATGGTTCCACCGCATGTTATATTTGTGGCCAAGAAGGCCATTTGATGAGAGATTGCCCAGCCAGAGGCTGAGAGGACCGAGATAGACAATATAGAGCATCTGCAGGGTCACGAGCCATAGTACCCTCGACAGGGCACAGGTCCTCAGTTTCAGCAGGCAGGGGTCGGGGCAGATCAGGGGCCTCCAGTACAGGTGCGGGTCCAAGCCGCACATATGCCTTACCAGGGAGGCAGGATTCAGAAGCTTCGCCTGATGTTGTGATAGGTATGTTAACCATCTGCTCACACCCTGCTTATGTGTTGATTGATCCAGGGTCTACTTTGTCCTACATTACTCCATTTGTGGCACAAAAGTTTAGTATTGTACCAGAATCATTGCAGCAGCCCTTCTTAGTATCCACGCCCGTCGGTGACTCTATCACAGCTAGCCGAATCTACCGCGGGTGTACATTAGAGGTTGCTGACCGTCCGACCACAGTAGATCTGGTCGAATTAGAAATGATAGACTTCGGTGCCATAATGGGTATGGATTGGTTAGTACCATGCTTTGCCAACGTTGAATGTTGGACTAAGATGGTCCGATTTCACTTCCCAGGAGAAGCAGTGCGGGAGTGGAAGGGAAGCACTGCTACGCCAAAAGGTACGTTTATTTCCTACCTTCAGGCGAGAAAGTTGATATCTAAGGGGTGTATTTACCATCTGGTCAGAGTTCAGGATGTCCAAGCAGAATCTCCGACACTTCAGTCTGTTCCAGTGGTGAATGAATTCCCTGATGTGTTTCCTGATGAGTTACCTGGTATTCCCCCAGAAAGGGAAATAGATTTTGCTATTGATTTGTTACCAGGCACTCAGCCGATATCAATTCCTCCCTATCGTATAGCTCCTGCAGAACTCAGAGAATTAAAGGAGTAGTTGAAAGATTTATTGGATAAAGGTTTTATCAGGCCGAGTACTTCACCGTGGGGTGCGCCAGTCTTGTTTGTGAGAAAGAAAGATGGCTCGCTCCGGATGTGCATAGACTATCGGCAGCTAAACAAAGTTACAGTAAAGAACAAGTACCCACTCCCCAGAATTGACGACTTATTTGATCAGTTGCAGGGAGCCAGATATTTTTCTAAGATTGACTTGCGGTCCGGATATCACTAGGTCCGAGTACGCGAGAGAGATATTCCTAAGACAATGTTCAGGACCCGATATGGACATTTTGAATTTCTAGTTATGTCCTTCGGGTTAACGAATGCCCCAGCAGTCTTTATGGACCTGATGAACAGTATTTTCAGACCGTTCCTGGACTTGTTCGTGATAGTATTCATTGATGACATTCTGGTGTATTCACGCTCTGAAGCAGATCATCGGACTCATTTGCGGACAGTGCTCCAGATTCTCAGGGACCGCCAATTGTATGCTAAATTTTCTAAATGTGAATTCTGGCTTAACTCAGTGGCCTTTTTGGGGCATATCATCTCAGACGCTGGTATACACGTAGATAAGCAGAAAATAGAAGTAGTTAAGTCATGGCCTAGGCCTACCACTCCGATGGATGTTCGTAGCTTTCTGGGATTGGCAAGGTATTACAGGAGGTTCGTTGAAGGGTTCTCGACCATTGCGGCACCTCTGACCAAATTGACACAGAAAGCAGCAAAGTAGGACAGAGGCATGTGAGCAGAGCTTCCAAGAACTGAAAGACCGATTAACCTCCGCCCCAGTGTTGGCATTGCCGGAAGGCACAGAAGGTTATTCAGCCTATTTCGACGCGTCAGGTATCGGGTTAGGTTGTGTGTTGATGCAGCATGGTAGAGTAATTGCATATGCTTCCAGGCAGCTGAGGATACATGAAAAGAATTATCCTACCCACGACCTGGAATTGGCCGCAGTAATCCACGCCTTAAAAATCTGGAGGCATTACCTGTACGGCGTCCATGTTGATATTTATACAGATCATAAGAGTTTACAGTACATTTTCACTCAGAGGGAGTTGAATCTACGGCAACGCCGCTGGTTGGAGCTGTTAAAAGATTATGATGTGAATATTTTGTATCACCCCAGAAAAGCTAATGTTGTAGCAAATGCCCTGAGCCGTAAGTCAATGGGGAGTTTGGCGTATTTACGACCTGAGAAGCAGAAGTTAGCCAAAGAAATTCATCAGTTAGCTGGTTTAGCCGTTCGAGTAATGGAAACAGAAAATTACAAAGCAGTAATTCAGAATTCTGCTGTGTCATCATTAGTTACCGAGGTAAAAGAATGACAGTACGAGGATCCTAATTTAGACCAGCTCAGAGATAGAATTCAGGCAGGTAAGGAGTCAGATTTTCAGATAACCGAGGATGATGTGCTACGCTGTAAGGGACGCCTCTGTGTCCCAAATGTTTTAGGGCTTCGTGGGCGGATCATGCATGAGGTACACTACGCTCGCTATTCCCTTCATCCAGGAGCGACGAGAATGTACCACGACATCAGAGACATTTACTGGTGGCCAGGTATGAAAGCTGAGATAGCTGAATTTGTATCTAGATGTTCTAATTGTCAGTAGGTGAAAGCAGAGCACCAGAAACCGAGCGGTTTGACGCAAGACATAACAGTACCTATGTGGAAATGGGAAGCGATAAACATGGATTTTGTAACAGGGTTACCCCGTACTAGACGCAGAAATGATTCCATTTGGGTAATAGTTGACAGGCTGACAAAATCAGCTCATTTCCTGCCAGTGAGGGCTACCTTCTCAGTTGAGGATTATGCCGAATTATATATTAGAGAAATAGTTAGATTGCATGGAGTGCCGGTATCCATCATTTCAGATAGAGGAGCACAATTCACAGCTAGATTCTGGCAGTCGTTTTAGAATGGTTTGGGGACGCAGATTAATTTGAGCACAGCGTTCCATCCTCAAACAGATGGGCAGGCTGAACGTACAATGGAGACACTCGAAGATATGCTACGAGCATGTGTGTTAGATTATGGGGGTAGCTGGGATGAGCATCTTTCGTTAATTGAATTTGCTTATAATAACGGCTACCATTCAGCTATTCAGATGGCGCCTTTCGAGGCATTATACGGGCGAAAATGTAGATCGCCGGTGGGCTGGTTTGAAATAGGAGAATCAGCATTAGTTGGACCAGACATTGTTCGGCAGTCAGAAGAAAAGATAAAGCTTATCCGAGAACGTTTACTAACCGCTCAGAGCCGCCAAAAGTCTTATGCAGATATGCGGCGCAGAAATTTAGAATTTGCGGTAAATGACAGGGTATATCTGAAAGTGTCCCCGATGAAAGGGGTAATGAGGTTTGGCAAGAAAGGCAAGCTTAGCCCAAGATTCATTGGGCCATATCAGATTCGGCGAAGAATAGGCCGAGTTGCATACGAGTTGAACTTGCCTCCAGAGTTAGCATCTGTTCACCCAGTCTTCCATGTCTCTATGCTGAGGAAGTTTGTAGGAGACCCTTCTACAGTGGTTCCAGTTCAAGATGTTCAGGTCACAGAAGAGTTAGCATATGAAGAGGTTCCCGTAGCTATCTTAGACAGACAGATTCGCAGGTTGAGAACTAAAGATGTTGCATCTGTGAATGTATTGTGGCGTAACAGGAACTGGGAAAAAATGACATGGGAAGCTGAAGAAGATATGAAAGCCAGATACCCTCACCTATTTCAGGCATAGTCAGGCGACAGGTATGTCCGTATTACTACTTATGCAGTACCTTATGGTTGTAGGTCTGTAAATGAGAAAGATTGATACTTAGTTATCCAGTGGATCCTAGAATATTATGTGCAGTGCCTGTGTTGGACTTTTCTGCATTTCAGGTTTTTGCTATAGTCCATATTACAGGGGAAACTCTGCCGAAATTTTTCTAGAAAATAAGTAAGTAGTCCTCTAGATAACAGTGTACATTATAGGATGAATGTTCTTAAGGGGGGGAGAATGTTATACCCTGTAGAATTCCCAGCACCTAGATGACCTATTCGCACATTGGTTAAGCATATTTGAAGGCCATACGTGCTAGAGAAAGGCCCGGGAAAAGATCGGACGAGAAACCTGTCGAACCATCGCGGAAGGAGCAGAGGCAGAGCCCCTCCGCGATGGCAGCGTGTCACGGAGGAGAGGCCTCCGCGTTGGCTCTGTGACACGTTGGCCTTGTCCAGGCCCAAGTATATAAAGCCCCACTTCAGTTTTAAATGATAAAAACCTTTAAAATTTCCAGAAAACAGAGGGTGAGTGGCAGAGAGAAGTAAGAACGAAGGAAATTATATAATTTTCGTCCGATTACGCTGCTAAACGTTGCCCAAATTCAAATTAACTCCAGATACTGAGGTATTTAGCAGCAGAGAGCATTCCTACGGATTCAGTTTCGTAAAATACGGCCGACGAATCATCGAGCCACAGAGCTAAGGTAAGTGGAAATTCTCTAAATTAGTGTCTATGTGTTCCTAACTGTGAAGTGAATATTTCTCCCTTCTGGACCGCTGAAAAATAGCGAGTTTTAAACCGTCTTTCGATAAGCCTAATTTTAGGCTATAAACTATATCGAAAGTGACGTTGCTCTTTACAATAAAGCTGTATTTAGTATTAATTGACATATTTATGAATGCAGTTGGGAGAAAATAGTTGAAGTACCGGCCGAGTCTCGTCCGACAGACGAATAGTTCAAGGATAAGGTATGTAAAGCTAGTTCCCTCAGCAAGTTAAGTAATATCAGTGCAGTATAGTAATTTACTAACCAGTAGAATGTTCAGAAGTCAAGTGTTACATTTATTGTGAATGTTGATACAGTATTAGAAGCATCAGGTTGTAACTTGCGTGAAACTTACTAGTACGACATAGATTATAACACAAGTGTTAGAAACTGGCCAGCATGCTCAGTAGATGTAATACGAAATGTTAAGATATTATTGTATTAAGTTGAACCCCGCAAAGCGATGCAATATCTGTAAAGCATTTCAGACATAGAATGGCAGGCTAAAATAAAGTTTAGAACGCAGGTTAGGAGTAGTAAATCATGTTAATACAGAAACTCAGTATACAGCATAGGTTGCAGCAGAAATACTATATTTCGTATAGCATTTGCCCCAGTACAGTCGGGCAGGAGACTATATTCATATATACACATTTGCCAGCCTCAGCATGTATTAAATACGTACAGATTACTATCATTAGTTCAGCATGTCATGTACACGACTGTTAGCCTCAGCATGTGAGAATATGCAGACAATATTGTTAGTTGAGACCGTTGTATTGTTTGGGGTTGGATTACCTAGCATCCATGACCGCCCAGGGTTAATAGCTGTATCGACTCGTCCGCCAGAGGACGAGGATACATCACTCTATGGAGTGGCATGTCGTCCCGCAAGGGGACGAAGATGGGATGCCAGTTTTCCCCATATTGTGCCTTGGTCGGCCCTTATACACCCCCGTCGAGGGGGTACGCTCGGGGTGTTGATTCAGGAGTCCTTCGGACTCAGGTACAGTTATAGTCAGGGGCTCAGTGAGCCCAAGTGCATACCCAGGGGACCGGCGGGATGCTTACAGCCATTATAGGAGATGGGATGACCGGGGTAGGGGTGTAGATTCTGTGCTGGTTGTACCTCCCGGCTTATGGGGGCCGGGTAAGGTTTGTGTATGCCATGTTATGCTATTTCATGTTATGCCATGTTACGTTAGATACGAGTAGATCAGCAGTAGAGGGATATGTCTCCAGGTATGACTCCTATTTTCTTCCAGTATAAATGAGAAAAGGTACGACTTACAGTATCAGACAGTTAATCTAAGTCTTCTTACTTCAGTTTCATCAGTTACATTGTTGTTTTCAGATTTTTCTTTCAGTTATTGCTTTACATACTCAGTACCAGCGGTACTGACGCCCGATGGGGCGCTGCATTACTTGCCTGTAGGTACTTATAGACGAGCAGGCGATACTACGTGATCCCCGTCAGCGGTCGAGTATTCAGCTCCTGTCATCCGAAGATTGAATTCCAGAGGTGTAGTTCAGTTCCTTTTGTTGTATAGTACGGGTAGGTCGGGGCCCTGTCCCGATCATTTCTATTGCTATTCCTAGAGGCTTGCAGTCTGTATATATCTCCCTGTGGTCAGATGAGCCGGTCGTGTGAGGCCGTGCAGTTGTATAGCTGTTAGTACTCTTTCTTTCTTTTATGTTGGCCGTGTGGGGCCATGGTTTGCCAGTAGTGGTGACCTTGCCAGTCACGTAGTTTCTAGTGCTTCATGATTGAGTTATAGATAACTAGATAGCATGGTGGCCTTGTTGGCCCGCATAGGTTTCCCTGAATTGATATGTTTCTGGTCAGCTGCAAGTACAGGTACAGGAGGCTATAGGCCAATGGGCCGGGGGGCTGTGTTTACAGCCGTTATATAGCCCTTTGTTTCCAGAAATGTGAGTTAGAGCCAGCCAGCCACCAGATGTGCCCAGGCTTAGCAGTTCAGCAGTTTAGGTCCCAGTAGGGTACCAGGTGCCAGTCATGCCCCCCAAGGTGGGGTGTGACACATTGCCTCCAACGTCACATGAGCACCTGAACCTACGAATACCAACAACGGCTCATGGTTAAATACCAGGAATTGTTGTACCTCTCATCCTGCAACTTTTCCCCCAACTTTCAGCATTTTTGCATTTTAGCTTCCCGGGTATACTCTTAGGCACTCCCGGGGTATTACAATATCTCCCCCTTGGGAAAATTCATCCTCGATATCAATTATAACAAGTCACACACTCATACTCCTGAAATGTAGAAACAAAGGCAAGGCAATATGAATGTTCTATCATATTCCATCAATACTCTAAAGGGGTTATACGATATATCCAGTGTGGAAGTAGGCCAACATTTCTATTGGCAAATAGGGGGTTTACAAGGGGAGTCGCCCTCTGAGGGACTTCCCGAATGGCCGTACCGAGGAATTCTAACGTACTCCATGCAACTATGGTTTTTGATCCTGCAGAGCCTACCCGAATGTAGGAAACCAACGACAAATAGAAACATACAATTTATCATAGCCATATATTGATCATTTTAACTGAATTTTTCACAAAATGACTACTTCCGAGTAAAACCACATAGTTGAACTGATCCCATACTTCAAATGCACATTCATACACATAAAAGAAACTTGTACACATGAACTGAACATGAACACTAGATAGAGTAATAGGGAAAAAACTGGTACCTCAAGTCAGAACTAAGCTGGCAGAGAACAAGTGTGGGTATCTATCCATCATATCCACTTCGGCTTCCCACATAGCTCCCTCAATATGCTGATTTCTCCATAAAACCTTAACTAAAGGTACTTCTTTGTTTCTCAAGTTTTGAACTGACGATCCAAGATTTCAACGGAAATTTCTTCATAATTGAGGCTGTCTTTTACCCCAATTCTATCTACCGAGACTACCAAGGTTGGATCACCCAAACACTTCTTCAAAATTGACACATGAAAGGTAGGATGAACTGAAGATAACTCCGATGGAAAGTCTAACTCATATGCCACCTTACCAACTCTTCTCACAACCGGTAGGGACAAACATAGCAAGGATTGAGTTTCCCTTTCTTTCCGAACCGCATGACTCCCTTTATGGGAGATACCTTTAGAAATACCCAGTCATCCACATCAAACTCCAAATCTCTTCTCCTCACATCGCCATATGATTTTTGACGAATCTGAGCGATTTTCAATCGGTCCCTTATCAACTAAACCTTCACCATCACCTCTTGAACTAAATCTGGCCCTAGCATAGCTACCTTACCAACCTCAAAACCATCCGATGGGAGATCTACACCTTCGCCCGTAAAGAGCCTCAAACGGTTCCATTTGGATACTAGAGTGATAGCTACTATTATAAGCAAACTTGATTAAGGGCAAATGATCATCCCAACTACCTTTGAAATACATAACACATGCCCTAAACATATCCTCAAGGGTCTAAATGGTTCGTTTTGCTTGGTCGTCTGTTTGCGGGTGGAAGGTTGTACTGAGCTTAACTTGAGTTGCAAGTCCATTTTGAAAAGACCGCCAGAACTGGGAGGTAAACTGAGTACCTCGGTCTGAAATAATAAACAAGGGCACTCCATGAAGTCGAACCAACTCCTGAATATATAATATGGCATAATCATTCGCTGAATCCATGGTTTTGACCAGTAAGAAGTGTGCAGCCTTGGTTAACCTGTCGACCACCACCCAAATGGAGTCGTATTGCCGGCGAGTACAAGGTAGACCTATAATAAAATCCATGTTAATTTCTTCCCACTTCCAAGTGGGGATGCTGATATCCTGAAGTACACCTCCTGGCTTTGATGCTCGACCTTCACTTGCTGACAGTTTGGACATTTAGCTACGAACTCTACAATATCCCTCTACATACCATCTCACCAATAGGTTTTCCACAAGTCCCGATACATCTTCATGGATCTCGGGTGGATAGAATACCTGGTACCATGTGCTACGTGCAATATCCGAACCCTCAAATTATCGACATCCGAAACACATAGTTACCTTGGTACTGTAGCACACTATCTCCCCCTTAGGAGAAAACCTCCACCTTTTGACACTGCACTGCCTCCTTTAGTTTCCTCAAAAGTGGATCTTCATCTTGCTTAGATTTGACATCAACCTCCAAGGATGATTCTGATCCATTCTGCACAACAACACTGCCATCGGTCGAGTCAATCAATCTAACCCCCAATCGTGCAAATCGGTGTACATCCTTCACCAACTCCTTCTTTCGCTCATCCACACGGGACACACTTTCCATAGATAGCCTACTAAGTGCATCCGCAACCACATTAGCCTTGCCCGGGTGGTAAAGGACGCTCATGTCGTACTCCTTTAGTAACTCCAACCACCTCCTTTGATGAAGATTTAGGTCTTTTTGTGTAAACACATATTGCAAGCTCTTATGATCCGTGAATACGTTCACATGGACCCCATACAAGTAATGCCGCCATATCTTCAATGCAAACACCACCGCGGCCAACTCAAGATCACGGGTCGGATAATTCTTTTCATGATTTTCAACTGTCTCGATGCATATGTTATTACCTTCCCATGCTACATCAACACACATTCCAATCCGACTCTAGAAGCATCACAATACACAAAGCCATCAGTACCCATGGGTTGAGTCAACACTGGTGCTGAAGTGAGTCGGGTCTTCAACTCTTGGATGTTTTTCTCACAAGCATCCGACCATTGGAACTTCACCTTTTTCTCAATCAGCTTAGTCAAAGGTGCCACAATAAATGAGAAACCTTCAACAAACCTCTGATAGTAGCCAACTAAACCAAAGAAACTCCGAATTTCTAAAGGACTCACCGGTCTAGGACAATTCTTCACCACCTCGATTTTCTTAAAATCTACTTTTATGCCCTCACCTGATACCACATGGCCTAGAAATTCCAGGAGTCTAACCAAAACTCACATTTGCTGAACTTTGCATACAACTAATGATCCTTGAGGGTCTGAAGCACTATTTGCAAGTGAGTGGCATGCTCCTCCTTGCTCCGAGAGTATATAAGAATATCATCAATGAACACAATCACGAATATGTCCAGGTATTACTTGAACACCCTGTTCATCAGGTCCATAAAAGCTGCAGGGGAATTGGTTAGTCCAAAAGACATAACAACAAATTTGTAGTGACCATAACGAGTCTTGAAAGAGTTTTTCGGGATGTCACTCTCCCGAACTCTGAGTTGGTGATATCCGGACCTTAGATCTATCTTCGAGAAACACCTGGCACCCTGGAGCTGGTCAAGTAAGTCATCGATCCTGGGCAAGGGATACCTATTCTTGACAGTGACCTTATTTAGCTGCCAATAATCAATACACATCCCAAGGGATCCATCCTTCTTTCTAACAAAGAGAACTGGTGCACCCCATGGAGACTGGCTTGGTCTAATGAAGCCCTTATCCAATAGATCCTTTAACCGATCCTTCAATTCCTTTATCTCGGCTAGAGCCATCCTACAGGGAGGAATATAGATAGGCTGCGTATTGGGTAAGAGATCAATGCTGAAGTCAATTTACCTCTTTGGAGGAACACCTGGCAAATCATCGGGAAAAACATCCAGATACTCATACACCACCGGAACTGATTGGATAGTTGGGGTCTCGGACTCAACATCCATAACCCTAACTAGATGATACATGCATCCCTTAGAAATCGTCTTCCTAGCCTTAAGATAGGAAATAAATCAACCTATTGGTACCGCCGAACTACCTTTCCACTCTAAAACTGACTCACCTGAAAAACACAATTCCACTGTACGGGTTCTATAATTAATTGAATATAAAATTAAAACAACCAGTTCATGCCAAGAATAACGTCAAAGTCAGTCATGGCTAACTCTACAAGGTCTGCGGAGGTTACCTTATGCAACACAGTGACGGGGCATTCTCTATATACTTGTCTAGCAACGACCGAATCACCAATAGGGGTTGAAACTGAAAACAGTTCTGACAAGGTATCGAGACTAACTCCAAGGTTACTAGCATTGTAAGGAGTAACGAAAGACAAGGTAGCCCACAAATCTAGAAAGGCATAAACATCAATACGAAAGACACGCAACATACCAGTGATCACGTCTGGCGAAGTCTCATGCTCCTGGCGTGAGGAAAGGGCACAAAATCAATTTTGGCGCTGTTCGCCACCTCCACTCGTCGATGCTCCCCACGGAGCGGAATGGGATGGAGATGCTGCTGTCCTGGTTGTCTGTGCACGACCCCTATCATCACTCTATCTAGCATATGGGCACGCACGATGCATGTGCCTAGATCTACCACACCTATAGCAAACATCTAAACCAAGTAGGTATTCCCCGGTATGACTCTTGTCGCACTTCCCGCAGGCTGGAGAGGTATACTCTAACTGGGTGCCTCTCTGATCCCTCGATCCTGAAGCCCTACTCCTCTGATCACCCCTGGGTCTGAGTGGAACACTAGCTGATGATGGTGCTATAGTGATTTCTGCTGAAATTGTGGATGGTAGTCACCGCCGGACCTTTGATGTGAAAACCCATGGCGATTCGTCCGAGACCTCTTTGCCTTCTTCTCCCTCGCATGAGTTGCCTCCATATTCTATGCCTACAACACTAAACGAGGAAAGTCCATATCTGGGTGGATCATGGCAGTCTTGCAATCCTTTTCTAAATAACCAGCCACACCATGAATGAATCCATCACTAACTCTAGTGCATACTTTGACAAACGAGTGAACTCAAGAGAATACTCCAGCATCGTCATCTTTCCCTGCTTGAGGTTCACAAACTCCGTTTCTTTCAACTCCCTCAACTCCCGAGGGAAGAACCTGCCAAGAAAAGCCATGTGGAACTCATCCCAGCTAATAGGGCCTGTTTCGGCTGCCCTGCTGTCCTTCCATTGCTTTTACCAAATGAGCAACCTCTTTTAGCTGGTAAGAGGCCAACTCAAGACATTCCCCATTTTTCACCTCCATAACCTGAGTGACCTTCAAGATCCCTTCAATGAACTCGTGTGGATCCTCGTCCACCTTTGATCCCGTGAACTCGAGAGGGTTCATCCTCAAGAAGTCTCTAATCCGAGCCATCACTGCATTTCCATTTTGTGGGACCTGGCAATAGCCTACTGGTTGACCTTGGCGGTCAAGGCCTGCGCCAACATCTGAATAGCTGCACGAAACATACCATGGGCAGCTGGCTCTGGTGCCTGGGACTCCTGAACAGGTGGGGCTTGCTGATGCCCATGGACATTACCACCCCTGTGGCCTTCATCATTTCCATTCCTCCTTCCATTCATTATTCTAGGAGCCATAATTCTGCAATCACGAATCGCATGAATTAGAAGGATGGAGAGACTTTTCATTGCACCACATAGAACATGAAAGAAGGGAACATTTCCTAAACGTCTAGAAGCCACTTCGTCATAGGGGTGGCGCGCTTCACCCTTATGAAAAAGACTCTACTTAATGCGGCTTTCAGTCACCCTAGGACATTCCAAACCTATTGCTCTGATACCAACTTTGTCACGACCTGAACGTACACCCAGATTGTAGTCACAAGAAAAGGGACACTGAGAGACCCCAAGTCGACCTATGGCACATGCATACATCTAATATAATTTAATAAAGAGGAATACTTAGCATATAACATATAAGAAATGTAAACATAGCATAACAATCGAAAGAAGAGGGCATATACATAAGCTGAGTTCTACATCCTCTCAGAAAACCTCTACTATATAAGATGGGTTGATAGGGTAACATCCCCAACTAACATGACCAATATTAAATCATAAATAACATGGAAGTATTTCAAATGACCCTTGGAACATAAGGACTCACCAATAGCTTAGAGCGAGAACTGAGGTGGACTAATGATGAGGATGAGCCTAAGATCCGAACCCTGTATCATGAAATAATACAACATAGAAAGTATGTGGTCAGTATGTGGAATGTACTGAGTATGCAAGGTAAGTAAAACGGACATTTAAAAGTAAACTAAACTTATAAATAAACATAGGAGAAGGACATCATGCTTGCATCATAAACTTCGTAAGTAAACATAAGGCTCAAGACTTTCAAATCTTTCATAAATCATTCATTATCATAATCGTATGTAAACTTAATCAAAGCATAACTTGAGCCAATAACATAAATATAACAATGCATAAAACATGCAGAACAATGGGAGGACTCGTCATAACCGACACCATCATGATAGAGCCTTTCATGATGCCCCAACTGTCTCACTCAAGTGGGCAGAGCCAACACTGGCTTGCCAGACGAGGTTTATGAATTAGGCGTGGTATCACATTTGAGGGGATCATTATCAATACAATATATCATTAGAAAACCACGGTGACACATGGTTATGAGATACCAACGTAGTCCTTTGAACGCCAAGCTGCTCAATTCTAGACATGGCTCCCAAAAATATGCATATAGGCTCATACATAAAGCAATAACACCATGCATTAAGATTCATTGGCTAAATTATAACATTTATCATCATTGATCCCCTTAAAACATGCTTATCAAAGAATCAAAGGCCCTTTTCATCGGCCGACATCATAAATCAAAAAATCATGTAATTCGTTCATAAATCAAAAATCATTCTTCAACGTGTGGGCATTCCCCAATACATTGACATACTCAATTCTTTCAAACAAAATATGCTCACAAACATGGGTAATTTGAAATCATGCTTTTCCATCATTAATAAACTCAGAATATTGAATATTCATCATAAATCATAACTTTCATGAACCTTCATCAAATGGGCATTTTAGATTTAAAAATATTGAAACATGATTTTAAAGAAAATAATATAAAACCTGCTCATCATTCATAATTCAATAATTAAAACTCTATTAAATCAAACGCATGAACAAAAATCACATTTTCATGCATTTGGCTAAAACCCCATGGAATTGAATAGGAGGATTCATGATTAAATTTGAAATTTGGGCGTGGGTGTTAAAGGATTTCACCCATTCTAAAACCCTACATACCTGGGAAGGATGAATCTACCACCTCACTGATTGCCCAAGGAGAAATTGGAAGAAGAATCCCTTAGAAAAGCTCTTGGTCACCTCCTAAATTCATAAACTTGCATGCATGGAAGCAACATACTTAGAATAGGTTTTCCCTTGCTAAAAACCCACTAAAACGAGCCTAAAATGATGTAGTATAGCGCCTTAGGATGAAGAAATGATGGACATACCCTTACTGATTACGCAGAAAGTTGCCCACTGGACTAAACAATGGACGAACAATGGGCCATTAGAAGATACCACGACCCGTGGTACCCCCCTGTGCTAAGCACTGCCCCTATCCATATCTCGAAATCAAACCACAGACATACAGGACGAGTCGTCCTAAGTTTCAATGGGTCATTTCCTCTAGTCATTGTTTCCTTCTTCTAAAACTCTGCACTTCTATTTAACGAGGCTCACCACGACTCGTTTTAAGATACAACAGGTCGTGGTTCCCACTCGTCATTTCCCACTAGAGATCTGGGCTCCCTTACCACGACTCTTCACAACGGGTCATTGTAAGCCACAACTAGACGTTGCATGACCCATTAAACTCCCCAACTTCTAAGCCTATCTCCTACCACGATCATTGACAACGACTCGTTATTTCGTAAAACGAGTCGCAAAACCAATCATTTCCTCCACTGTCACCTGAGCACCTGAACCCACGACTGCCAACAACGGCTTGTGGTTACATACCACGAGTTGTTGTACCTCTCGTCCTGCAACTTTTTCCCCAACTTTTAGCAAGTTTTCATTTTAGCTTCCCGGGTATACTCTTAGGAACTCATGGGATATTACAAGATATTACTTGTAAAACCTCCACCGCGATTCTGTCATCCTACAAAAAATATAAATTCAAGGTTAAGCCGAAAACCTGAATACACATGAGCTTCTCCATATGCTTCACATGACAGTGGTGGAGTCTACACCTGATCTACCTATTGTACTTGGCTTTCTATTAGTGTGGTCACAGGTTTGCTATTCATATTCACCAGTTGGCTAATGTCTTTTCTGATTGCACAACACCATCTACCTCAAGCATTCCTGGCACCTTAGCTTCTGGGAATCCTCTGCCTCAATTTCATCATAGCTTTTGGACATAATCTGTCCATGTACGGTAGCATCAAGTAGGCTCTTTGACTCAAGCTTTAGACCCTCTATAAAGTTGTGCCCAATTATCTCCTTCGGTTGCATGTGGTGCAGACAATCTCTCAAATCGCCCTTGTAACATTCTGACGCCTGAGCTAAGGTCTCACCATCTTTCTGCACAAACCCAAAGATCTTCCCTCTCAACTCCTTGATTCTCCTTGAAGAGAAAAACTTGTTGATGAATTTATTGGAAAGAGCCTCTAATGTGGTGATGGAACCTTCTGGCTCATTTTGAAGCCACTCCTTGTCTTCACCAATTAGTGAGAATGGAAATAAGGTCAGCTTGACATATTCATCTGAGATATTCTGTTAGTGGAAATTCTTCCTTAGCTCCACGAACGTCATCAGATTCCTGTGGGGATCCTTATGCAGCTTGCCCTGATATTGTCAAGTGTTTTGGACCAATCACATGGTCCCTTCCTTAAGCTCAAATTTCCTAGTGATAGTTGGCTTGACGATCAATTTAGAAGTGTTCTCCAAGTTTAGCCTAACAAAGTTCAACACTAGAAAAATCTCCTTATTGTTGCCCGATGCTTGTTCATTATTCTCCATGATTAACCTTCGGAAGGTTCTCTCAATTTCAGGATCAAATGAAGCCAAAAGTGATTCTTGACTTCTCGTACATAGCATACACTGAGCACACGACCCTGTAAAACTTCAAAAAAATAAGAAAACAATATAAAATATAGAACAGTGAAATAAAATCCTAACCTACAAATGATCAATCAATATTCAATTCCTCGACAAAAGCTCCAAAAATTTGATGTCGCCCAAGCGCACATAAGTGCACATGATCGTCAAGTAATATAGGACTGGAAGCCCCAATTATCGTACCCATAGAGACTTGTCAGTTTAATCAATACAAGGTTATTACTTTATTTTGTAATTCTAACAAAATAGTTTAAATGGGGAATGATTTGAAGAATTAACTACTAAAGCATTGAATGTAAAACTAACTAAAGATTGTTGCAAGCTTGATTTTACTTCGATGATGATGAAAATCTAGGGAAATGACACTTTTTTAGTTTCAAGTTGAGTTTTCAAGATGTTATAAAACTATAACGATTCTTCTTATGGTTGCTAGTTGCAAGTTATTATTCCATTCCTTTCCACTATCCTAGCATCCAAGAACTAATTCATGAGCCCCTACGCCTATATCCCTATGGTCGCAGGAGAAATATGAAATTATGATTATGCTTACTTGTATTTCAACTAAATAGGGTTGAATGGTATGTGACTATCCTCAAAAACTTCTATTATCTTACCAATGGGTTCAAGGATCTTTGAATTCCTGTGTATTTACCTTTAACCCTTTTGATTCCCTTTCCCAAATTCAATTGAAATCCAACAGATTTACTTATAAGGTGATCAATATCATAAACAAGCAATTAAAATAAGTAAATATAAACAACCATTAAAGAAGAATCGAATCTATATAATTAGTCTTTCAAACAACAACCATCCACCATGACCACAACCCTAGAATAAGCTACTCATAGACAAGTGAAAAATCGAATACTTAATCATTATCATTCAAAAGTAAAGCAATAAAGAAGAGAACAAACCTAGTGTACAATTTGTCTTCCTTCCGAATGGCTTACAAGAGTCCACAAATGAAATATGGAATGTAGAAATGATCAAAAGATGCCTAACAAACATCCTAGAGGATTTATTTATAGTTGAGCTTTCAAATTACATTTCTTCCCTCCAACATTTAACTTTAAAATCAACAATTTCAATTTTGAAATGGGTTTGGCATGCCACTCCACCTATCTCACCACAGAGTTAGTCAAATTTCCTCTAAAGAGTAGCTCCTGGATAGGCCTGGTGTGCCGCCCCACCTATATCACCAAGGACTTAGCCAATTTTCTACACTTCTAACACCTCAGGTGCGCCACTTGACGTGCCCGATTCGCGCGTCCGCAAGTGTACGGGTCGTGCAAGTAATATAGTGGCTCTTTTTAAGAACCGGATTGTCGAACCCACAGGGACTGGACCCATTCCTCTAACTATCCATTTCTATTGTGATCTTAAATACCTCAAGTGTTGGTTATAGACATTTTTGATTGAGATTAATTAAGTCTAAGTGTGGGTCAACGAAATATTCTGAAATCACTCTAGGAGCAACATAGAGTTAAAACCAATTAATCATGCGATCATACGATTTGCAATGGGTTAAGCATGGAAATATCAATTGTTATTTCACATAATTAGAATTTCATGTTTATGGTCTTTCGAGCCTCTAAACACGGCAATCTAGCCTCACTGCATCATTGTGAGCGAGGAGTTTAATTTTCTAGTCGCGGGCAATCAATTATGTTGTGGTTTACGGGGAAATGATTAGGGACTTTCGTGCGTCTAACCATTTAACTCAACTTAGCCTCACAACTACTTCTTCGAGTGGTGATGTGACATCCCAAGTGGGTCTTTCATAACCCCCGTGTGTCAACCAAGCATGGTGTTAGGTATATTTCTATCCTGACACAAAAATCTCTCCCGAGATACAAACATGCTCCTTACATTCTCATGTCCTGACCTAGGTAATGCTTTCTCAAGCTATTACTCAAGCTAACAAATATGCTTTCATGGTGATCAATCATAAAAACAACCAACAATCCAGAATGCAAGACGAAAACAACAATCAATAACTTAATTCCAAAACAAATTCATAAAAGCACAATCATAATTCATGGCTTCAACCCTAGAGGAAGGGTTCTTGCCATTCATGTTCGTAAAACTACAATTAACTAATACTAAACTAACATACTTACATGAATTTGGTAGATGAGAAGGGAATTTGATAAACCCTAGATGAGTTCTCCCACTTCTCACTTCACTCCTAGGTGGTTTTTCAGAATAAAATCGTGACCAAATGATTTTAGGAGCTAAGGGTCCTATTTATAGTAAATGGAAAACGTGCATAATTTAGCCTGAGAGGGAACGACTCCGTGTCACGGAGTGCATCGCGGAGCACTACCTCCGTGACACGGAGACAATGCGAAAGCTCTCTGGAAATTGCCTCAGGAAACCAAGTTGCCGAGGGTTGCCGCGCTGGCCAACGTGGCACGCTGCCCATGCAGCGCGTTGGCAAGCTGCTGTCGCGCAGGCTGCCTAGCGTGACACGGCGCTGCCGCGCTGGTTCTCTACCTCCTGCTGCCTGCTGCTGCCTTTCCTCGTGCGCTTGGCAAGGGTGTGGCACGACGCTGGGCGCGGCACACGCACAGCGTGGCACGCTGCCTGACGCGGCCAGCCTTGCCAAGGCGTGCTCTTTGCCGACTTTTGCCCCTTGCTTCCACTCCATTCCTTGCTATTCATCATCTTGTAAATTAGTCCCTCAAATGCATTATTAACCTACAAAACAAGGACTAATCATGTTGGTTAGCACATATATTCACATTTATATAAAATCACATGAGAGTATGTAAAATAACTTAGATAAACAAGACTATATTAAGGTATAAAGCGTATCACGGGCATATATTTTTGCCCGTTATCAAAACCCCACACTTAAAGCCTTGTTCGTCCTCGAACAACCTTTTACATATCATGCAAATGGAAACTCCTACATAACTAATTTAGCAAGATAATTCAGGTTACGGCTATAATGATTACGTAATATACAAGCTAAAAATAGAGCATGCCTGATTTGATCATTGAAATGAAGTACAACTATGTTAAGACTTCTTATCCTCAAGAGTCGACTCTCAATTTTAGCAAACTCATGTAAATCAACTGATTAAGAAATCCCACATGAAATATGTCCTTCTTTCAACATGTGCCCCTCACGGAAAGAGAGTTACCCAATCACATGCAAAAACAATTTTTTACATCACAACATGTGTGGATACATGAATAGAATTACGCTCACTCTCACAAAGAATTCACATGCATTATGTAATGACCCATAAGCTTGCCCTTAGAATTTTATTCCACTAATATAAGGATGTGTGAATGTAAGATCAAGTAGGACTTTTTAGGTTGTAATGTAACTCAGGTACGGGTAGGTACTATTATGATCAGTAATAGTGACTATCTTTCCTAAGCGCTTTTAATGCATCACGCCTTCATTACAAACTTCCCTTCCCTCACTTCACCTTTTTTTCTCCTTTTAGTTTTCTTTTTCCTCTTTTGTTCCCCCATTTCTTTCGACACTTTTAGCTTATTAGTAAGGAGTACTTAAGCAATATGTTTCATTCATTCCTTTTCTTACTCCCTACTAATAACCAACCATTTTCACACAAATGCACCTTTTTCCTTTTCTCAACTATTTACAACTTGCTATTTTTCCTTCTTTTCCATTCTTCTCACTCCTTTACTCTTTCAGATTTTTTTTCTTTAAGCGCTTCGGAGTTTTGGATCAATTTCAAGGCTAATGAAAGAAAAACGATTAAGCTTATGTTGCAGCTGTCAAAGAATAGGCTCAAGGCTCAATGGGGTTAACTAGGATTAATTTTTCAAGGTAGGTATAATGAGGGATAAAAAGTTGGTTCATTCAAAGAAATGCCTATATCATCTCCTACAATTCACGTCCTTCATTTCATTTTATATACACACCAGGCAAGTTCTAGACATTTCATAATAGCACAGAATACTCAAAAACCTTACACTCATGGCACATGCTCAAATCAAGACACATTCCGCAGACTCTTAACCCAGCTAATCACAAGAATTCATAATTTAGCTTCAAACAAATTGAGTCAAATTCAAGAGCCTAAGTGTCTCAAACAAGGTTATACACTTGCATGCTTCATACTGAACATACTTGCATCTTACAACCATGTATAGCACATAAAAAGAGCATCAAGCACCAATTAGTTACGGTTTCAAAACCCAAAACCTATCAACTAATTTTCCTCAAGACGGTCGTCATCCATCCATCGTCGGAAACAGTCCCTAGCTATGACTAAAAAAAAACTTTATATACAGACCAAGGAAAGAAAGAAAAAAAGAAAAGAAAAAAAAATTTTGTTCTTCGGTTCAAATACCCCCCGTCGGAAAAGAACCGAAAAGAAAAACCAACGGGTGATGAAGTCATGCTTAATTCACAAAAATTTTTCAAATTTTCAAATTTCTCACCAACTTTTGTACAAGCATTACATTCACCAAAAATCATTAAGCACAGAAATTTTGAGATTTCCTAGAAATTTCCCTCACCCCACACTTAAATCATGCTATGTCCTCATAGCATCAAATTAAAATTTAAAAAGGGTGAGAAATACTCCCTGAGGCCTTTAGGCTTAGCTAACAACATGCCTCTCTTCAACTTGCACAAGTGGGTGTTCAACCCCAAACGTTTTCTCTTCCATGCTTGTTAGCTTCCTCTTCCACGGGTACTCAGACTTCCCCTCCATCTGCGCTTAACTTTCCACCATAACAACACAAGATGAAAATAAACAAAAATTAACTCAATTGCAAGTACTTAAAATGGTACCTGTGGTACCCTTGGGTTGCCTCCCAAGTAGCGCCTTATTTTACGTCGTGGCCCGACGTGGACTATCCTTTTCAGGACATCCTCCTACCTGGGTTCTCTTTCGAGAACCATCTCCTTTTCTTTTGCTGTTTAGAGGAAACAGCCTCCACTCTGCTCCTCTCTTTCTCCAACTTCTTTTCAGTTTGAAGTCCTTTATCAGACTCGGGCTGAACATTTGTCATTGCCTTCGGCCCTGTACCTGTGGAATCCTCCACTCCACACTTATCCTCTGCCAACACACTAACCTGACAAAGGCTTCTGTAGTGTGCAGATGGGTTCATTTCTTGGTACACACGGAAGATTTCTTCTTCATCTTCAACCCTCATTTTTAGGGTCCCTGCTTTCAAATCAATCACCGCTCCTCCAGTGGCCAAAAATGGCCTTCCCAAGATCAGGGGTACCTGGTCATCAACCTGAAAATTCAAGACAATAAAATCAGCAGGTATAATGAACTTACCTACTTTGATGAGAAGATCCTCTATTATTCCATCAGGTGTTACTCGCGACTTGTCAGCCAGCTGCAGCATCAACCTTGTCGGCCTCGGTTTTCCCAACCCCAGGGTGTTGAATAAGGATAGGGCCATTAGATTAACTGCTGCCCCCAAGTCACATAAACCTCGTAGCACTTCAGCTTTACCAATTTGTATGGGGAGGGTAACACTCCCTGGGTCTTTGAGTTTCTTTGGCATTTTGCTCAATACCCTGTAACTGCACTCCTCAGTCAGTGCTACCGTTTGGACATCCACCAATCTCACTTTGTTCGCCATCACGTCCTTCAAGTATTTAGCATACTTGGGCATTCCCTGCAAAACATCAAGAAGAGGCAAATTTATGTGAAGTTCTCTGAAGCTCTCAAAGAACTTTTTGAAGCATTCCTCTTCCTTGCTCTTTCTTAATTTTTGAGGGAATGGTGGTGGTGGTCTTTGTGCTGGCTGCAATGGAATTCATGCATTTTGTTGCCCAGCAATCTGATTATCTCCCATGTTGATGGATGGTTATGGTCTAACCAACTCCGGCTGCACCTCTTTGCTCAGCTCTTTTGGCACTGCATCAGCTAATTGCCTACCGCTTCTCAGACTGATGGCATTGATCTGCCGGGGGTTAGGATCTGTGTCGCTTGGTAATCCCCCTTGCGATCTCATGTTTTGAGCAGCTGCTATCTGACCCATTTGTTTTTCAAGATTGCGGGTGGCGACTTGCTGATTCATTAAGTCTGTTGCCATCCTAGCCTGGTTTTCCACTAACTGAGTCTGGGTCTCCATAATTTTCTGCAGTGTTTCCTCAATGTTGCTACTCAATTGCCCATCATTCTGCCTATTCTGCTGATACTGCTGCTGTTGAGGTTGCATAAAATTCTGCTTTTGGTTTCCACCCAAAGAAAAATTCGGGTGGCCCTGCCAATTTCTGTTGTAACTGGTTTCAAAATTCTGATTGTTGCGCTGCACATTACTAACAAAATTGACTGACTCCGGATTGGCTCCACAAGATTCTGCATGGTGCCCATTATTACCACAAATTTCACACCAACTCGGAGCTTGCTGAACTGCATTAACCTGGCCCTGGCGTTGGTTCATACTCAATTTATTGAACTGAGTCATCATTTGATACTAGAACGAAGCTAACTGTGCTGCCAAGGCATTCAAACCATCTACTTCTATCAACCCTGGTCTCTTTCCTGCCCCTCTCGATGACTCGCTGTGCCACTCTGGATTTCCTTGTGCAATTCTGTTCAACAAAGTGTACAACTCATCATATGTCTTATCCAAGGCTTGCCCACCCGATGCAGAGTCTAGCAATATTTTTGTGTGTGGGTCTAGACTTTCTACAAAGGTATGAGCCAGCACTTCATTTGATTGCTGGTGATGGGGGCAATCTCTCAACAATGACTTGAATCTTTCCCAAGCCATATATAGGTTCTCATCAGGCCTTTGCTTAAAACTGAGTATTTCACTTCTCAACCTTGCAGTTTTGCCTTATGGGAAGAATCTGATAAGGAATTTCTTAGCCAAGTCATTCCATGAAGTTATGGAGTTCGGTGGCTCAGCCTTCAGCCACTTCTTCGCCTCTCCCAACAGTGAAAATGGGAAGAGGGTCATTCGGACATAATCTGTGGACACGCCGATGGGGACAAACGTGTCACTAATCTCTAAAAAGCTCTGAAGGTGCTGCTGCGGGTCCTCATGTGCCATCCCAGTGAATTGACCACTAGAATGTAACAGCTGCACCATGTTCCGTTTAAGCTCAACGTGCCCTCCAGGCTCCGGTTTAAGAATGCTTGAGGTCACATTTGTCACTAGTGGGATAGCCACTTCGCGAACTGGTCTTGCTTCCATTTCTTCGGATGACAATTGTGCTTGTCCCGCGGGTGGTTGTTGTTGTACCTTTTCTTGAAGTCTCTTCAGCTTATGCTCTAGAGCTATTCTCCTTTGCAAATGGAATTGACGTTCAGGTTCAAGCAACGGTTCCACAAGCTCTCTATTTCTAGCCAGCTCGGCTGGACAACCTGTCACCTGCAAACAAACAGACTAAGACCAAGTTTTTCAACACTTAAGAGAAATTTAAAAATCACACAAAAATAGATAAATTATCAAAACTTCGCCGAGTCCCCGGCAACGGCGCCAAAAACTTGACGTGCCCGATTCGCGCGTCCGCAAGTGTACGGGTCGTGCAAGTAATATAGTGGCTCTTGTTAAGAACCGGATTGTTGAACCCACAGGGACTGGACCCATTCCTCTAACTATCCATTTCTATTGTGATCTTAAATACCTCAAGTGTTGGTTATAGACATTTTCGATTGAGATTAATTAAGTCTAAGTTTGGGTCAACGAAATATTCTGAAATCACTCTAGGAGCAACATAAAGTTAAAACCAATTAATCATGCGATCCTACGATTTGCAATGGGTTAAGCATGGAACTATCAATTGTTATTTCACATAATTAGAATTGCATGTTTATGGTCTTTCGAGCCTCTAAACTCGGCAATCTAGCCTCACTGCATCATTGTGAGCGAGGAGTTTAATTTTCTAGTCGCGGGCAATCAATTATGTTGTGGTTTACGGGGAAACGATTAGGGACTTTCGTGCGTCTAACCATTTAACTCAGCTTATCCTCACAACTACTTCTTCGAGTGGTGATGTGACATCCCAAGTTGGTCTTTCATAACCCCCGTGTGTCAACCAAGCACGGTGTTAGGTATATTTCTATCCTGACACAAAAATCTCTCCCGAGATACAAACATGCTCCTTACATTCTCATGTCCTAACCTAGGTAATGCTTTCTCAAGCTATTACTCAAGCTAACAAATATGCTTTCATGGTGATCAATCATAAAAACAACCAACAATCCAGAATGCAAGACGAAAACAACAATCAATAACTTAATTCCAAAACAAATTCATAAAAGCACAATCATAATTCATGGCTTCAGCCCTAGATGAAGGGTTCTTGCCATTCATGTTCGTAAAACTACAATTAACTAATACTAAACTAACATACTTACATGAATTTGGTAGATGAGAAGGGAATTTGATAAACCCTAGATGAGTTCTCCCACTTCTCCCTTCACTCCTAGGTGGTTTTTCAGAATAAAATCGTGACCAAATGATTTTAGGAGCTAAGGGTCCTATTTATAGTAAATGGAAAATGTGCATAATTTAGCCTGAGAGGGAACGACTCTGTGTCACGGAGTGCATCGTGGAGCACTGCCTCCGTGACACGGAGACAACGCAAAAGCTCTCTGGAAATTGCCTCAGGAAACCAAGTTGCCGAGGGTTGCCGCGCTGGCCAACGTGGCACGCTGCCCATGCAGCGTGTTGGCAAGCTGCTGTCGCGCAGGTTGCCTAGCGTGACACGGCGCTGCCGCGCTGGTTCTCTGCCTCCTGCTGCCTGCTGCTACCTTTCCTCGTGCGCTTGGCAAGGGCGTGGCACGGCGCTGGGCGCGGCACACGCACAGCGTGGCACGCTGCCTGGCGCGGCCAGCCTTGCCAAGGTGTGCTCTTTGCCGACTTTTGCCCCTTGCTTCCACTCCATTCCTTGCTATTCATCATCTTGTAAATTAGTCCCTCAAATGCATTATTAACCTACAAAACAAGGACTAATCATGTTGGTTAGCACATATATTCACATTTATATAAAATCACATGAGAGTATGTAAAATAACTTAGATAAACAAGACTATATTAAGGTATAAAGCGTATCACGGGCATATATTTTTGCCCGTTATCACCACTCTCACCATAGAACCAGAGTGCTAGTCAAATTTATGAACATTAAGATCCTTCTAGCGTGCATCCCCCTCCATCTCACTAGAATTTTGAGAAGTTTTCTAAGTCTAGAATGCTTTGGGGTCTCCACACCCTCAATCTTGCCAAGGTGTTGAATGAACATCCTTTGAAGTTAAGGAATTGGTGCAAAGCACCAGCCAATGATGAAATTATCTCATGAATTTGAGGAATGGGTGTTGGGCGCTAGCTATAGCCCCCGAACCTTCTTCTCATCTTCTCAACCCTTCAACCTTGGGTCATTATGGGTCGTTTTCCTTGGTTTCTTTCTCAAAACACCTCAAATTATTTATTAACATACAAAAAACACAAAAACATATAAATTTTTGCATTTCATAAGGATTATAAACTCAAAACAAGGCAAAAGATAGGTAAAAACAAATTAAAAGATGGGTAAAAATAAGGAAAATGAGCATAGAAAATATGCTCAATATCATATAGGAGTAGATTAAGCCTTCATCATTGCTTCTTAGATTGGAATTGGGTCTTGAAACTTCTATTTCTAGTTGAACTAGGATTTGACTTGGCTGGCCGCCCTACCTTCCCTACGCCTCGCATTGCCCATAGCGTCATAGGCATGGTGCGCCGCGCTGCTTGATGCACTAGATTGTCCTGTGCGGTGCGCAGGCCCTTGCCCTGTTGTGCCGGTGTGATGACAACTTCTATCACACTTTTTTCATCAACTCCATTTTTCCATACTTTCTCATTTTAGTCACAATTAAGCCAAAATCCATTACTTTAATACCTGAAAATATCTAGTCATGTGCGTTAGCTCTATTTCATATAAATTAGATAAAATACAAGAAAATACACATAATTTGTTCTCAAAACATAGGTAAGTATGGGAAAATATGATTAATATATGCGTAAATATGTCCTACATCAATTAGAATCAATTAGCAATAACTGAAGGCATAACCGCTGTTTAATGAATTCTCCTAGACATAGGTTGAATTCCAATTGGCAACAAGCAATTGAGTAGAACAAAGTTCTCTTCAATTTGACAAAATTGAAGTACATTGACACCTATGGTGCTATTGAAAGATACCCGTAGGTTTCGCAAGTCTTTTCTTGCATGTTCAACAATATACCATTCCCAATTTACCCATATTGGGTGATTTAGGGGGATCGACCCATAATTGGGTCACTTCACTAGAATTTCCTTAACTGTAGTTAAATTTTCTCAATACTAATTCGAATAGTCTTTAATCTGGAAATAATATATTGATTAGTACTAGATAAAGTGATCTTAGTGTAGTCTTGTGGGATTCGACTCCAACTCCATGTTATGTTCTAATCGTTTACACTACCAAAAGTTTGGAGTGAATTTGAACGGGATCAATTATAGATGTTGTAAGTGTTGTGATTCAGTTAATATAGAAACCAAAAGAAGATCATGTGGATGTTTTTTGTAGAATTTTTTTATACTTGAAGAGAGCTCCAAAAAAAGGGCAATTGTTCTTGAAGAATGAGAAAACTATCAGCGAAGGCTATTCAAATGCAGATTGTGTAAGAGATCAATTAATTAGGAAATAAACCTCAAGTGATATCACTTTTGTTAAAGGCACTCTGGTCACATGGAGAAGTAAGAAGCAAAAAGTTACCACGAAGTCTAGTTTAGAAGTAGAATTTTGAGGGATGGCATATGGCCTGTTGAGCTATAATGGGTTAAGTCTGTTTTGAAGGATATTGGAGTTAAATGTAAAGGACATCTGAACATGTTATGTGATAACAAAGACAAAATTAAAATAGCATAGAACCTTGTTCAACATGTTCACAATAAGCATGTTCAAATTGATCGACACTTTCTTAAGGAGAAATTTGATCAAATGATTATACATTTTCCACTTGTCAAGTCCGAAAGCCAGCTGGAAGATGTACTTAAACACTGTTGTATCAAGGAAGGTCTTCCATGTGATAATTGGCAAGTTGGGCATGATAGACATCTATGCACCAGCTTGAGGGGGATGTTGGCATTAGGATTATTATATAAATATGTATTTCTTGGAGTAGGGGTCAAGTATTTTTCCTAATTATGCTCTAATTCTTCTTGTTGACAAAATACTACTTGAACTAGATAATTTTTTCAATATTTAGGATTAGATTTTAATTTTTTTCTTATTTATTAGGAGTACTAAATGAGAGAAAAGAAAAACCTTTTGTCTTGTTTTATTCTAACATATTTAGGCTTGAGCTTAAGTAGTAATTTCCTCTGAGTTCTTGAGTAATTAATAAAATAGCTGAACCTTTGACATCTAGGCTCAGGGTAGTAGCTCTGTTATAGCTCTTTATAATTTTGCAGTTCACAATGACCCTATCTATCTTAGAGTAGAATTGGTTCATCTTGATTGAGACTTGTGCAATATGAGGTTAGGATTTCTTGCATATATTTCATATTTTGCATCTTAATCTAGAACTCTCCCCGTATGTTATTAAAGTGAAATAATAAGTGTTACTCTGTTTAGAAGAGGATAATAGGTTTTAATTGATATGTTTGTGAATTTTAGCCTTTTAATATATTATACCACTAGTTAGCCCTTTGAGCTTGTAGCATGTCATTTGGTAGCGATATTTTTGCATTGACCCATTTGATGAATCCCTAGTTCTGTATCCTTCTTCCTTAAACATTGTATTTTAGACTTTGTTATAATAACAAAATCTGAAGAAAAGGGATGGTCGAGTGTGATTGTGACCAATGATAGTTGTAAACTGATGAAAAGACCCTCTTTGAAAGAATGTGGCATGAAAAAAAAAGAAAGAAAAATCTGAAGAAAAAATTAATTGAAACATTATTGATATCATGAGAATACTAGTGAAACTAATTGATGAAGAGAGGGTTGGAAAGTAAAGAGAATAAAATAATGAGTGATGAAGTCTAAAACGTAAAGTGCTTAGGAAAATGTAAATCAATATTATTAGTTGTCCTACCCATTCTCTAACTAATACTATAATCTGTCAAAGTCCTCCTTGATTCTATTTGGTCAAGCTTAATTAGTAGAGATGTAGATAATGGGCAAACCTATGGTTCTTTATGCGTACGTGTGAATTCTTTTGTGAGTGTGCGATTTATACTTTGATACTAAGTCTTTAAATTCTATTTTGTTCTTTGATCTATGTGTGTGAATTTTTTTTTGTGAGGGAACTTATTTCATATTACATAGGTGATATGATTAGTTTTATTTTATAGAGTTGGTGAATGAGCTTAAATTTAATGAGTTAGAGTCCGTCTCTGAGCTTAGGAGGTTAGAAATTTGTTAAACTTGTATATCTTGCATAATGATCAGAAAGTGTATACTTGATGTTGTGAATTGCTATAGGTAACCAAAGTAGTAGTGCTCTTGGGCATGATTTATTGAAATTAGTTTCAATGCTTGCTCGAGGACAAGCAAGCACGTAAGTATAGTGTAGTAATGTTCGATAAAAAATATATATATTTAGTCATTATTAGCCTTACATTTTAGAACTTTTAACTTTCTTTTGAGTACCAATTATAGTAATTTATGCTTAATTCTATATTTTTGATGTGTAGGAATAAAATAACATATAGATGAACGGATTTGGAGTAAAATTAAATAAAAAGTGAATAAAAAGAGAAAAGAAGAAAGAAGAGGAGAAAGTGAGAGACATAATCATTAGAAACACTAAAAGTGATAAAAAAAGCAAAGTAAATAAAATAAATACAAAGGAAAAAGGGAGAAAAAAGTAGTGAGAAAAACAATTAGACATTTGAAATTTTGCTCAGGTACAACACACCATGTCAGGCAATTTCGAACCTAATTTTTTAATTATTATTTTTGGAATTGGTTGTTTTGTCTAATTTTTTATTTAAATCTATAAATAATCCATAAAAATGTTTTGAAATAAAAAATTTTGAACCTTTGAGCCTTCGTGGAGGCCAAAGATAATTGTATTTTAACTTTTATTCTTTATATTACTCATTTTTGTATGTTTATTTTTATTATTTTTGATGTATTTTTTTCATGTGTATGTAAAGTTGAACTTCTCATTTTCGAATAGTGGTTCTTTCATGAATGTTGTTATTCGGATATTGATTTTAACTAATTAGTTTATCTCATTGGATTTTTTTTTTAATATCGTTCTTAATTATTTTGCTAAGTGGCTAACAATGAAATACTGTTTACGCATCTATTGTTAAGCACAACAATGAAAGTTATAAATTGGCATAGAATTGTACATAGTGAGTTCTTAGCTATAATAGGGGGAGCAGATTCATGATTAGGTTAGCCATGGCTAATCACCTTGCTTGGTTTCTATACAGTAGATGTAATTGCATTCTCGTTAATTTTATTCTGCTATACATGAAGAGTAAGTTACTTGAATAGGCACAAAATTGTTTGACATAAAATTAACGGTAAAATTAATCCTATCAATCAATAGTCATAAAATTAGTTAGTTGAATCAAGCAAAGAATACGACGTGATTGTTAGATAGTCATAGCCCTAGGTCGATTTCGTCACATTAAGAACATAAAAAACTGCTCTTTCTTGGTAAAAGCTCATTATTATTATTATTTAGTTAGTTTATAATTATAAATTTTGATTTTATTTCTCATTTAGATAATTCATAGTAGTTTAGTTTAGTCAACAATTAATCACAAGTTCCTTTGGATTTGACATTCGACATTTAGTGACTTTATTACTTGATGAGTGTGTACCCTTATGTGTGCATTTTTGCGCAACAGACATATTTATCCTAGGTGGCCAGAACTAGCGTCTTTATATTTAAAGCCTAGCATACGCACACATATATATGTGTAATCTTATTCCTATGTGATCCCTGGTGTCCTGGACTGATATCTTTATGATTAAAGCCTGATGTGATTAAAATGGTATTGGATCTTGAGAGTCTCCCACAAGTTATGACTCCTTTAAAAAAGAGTGTGTGTGTACATTGGTTTCACTACATATCTATTGAATTGTTTTGCATCACACTTCATCGTACTCATTTTATTTGGTTGATTTGATTTTTCGTCAGTCTCTATATCCTCACCTTTCTGGAATTTATTTGTTGTACTTGATTTCATTATTTGCCGTCAATACTGTTGAAATTCATATATCTTGTCTCATACTAACGAAGAAGGTTTCACTGACCAATCCCTTCACAACTTCAAGAGTAGTTGGTCTATAATACTTACTGGATACACATTATTTATGTACTCATACTATGCCTGTTTCTCCCTTTTTGGGAATAGGTTCTGATTCATGTGCCAGTAGATTCTGAGGTGATCATTAAGTCTGGGACTATTCATGAGGAAACTGATTGATGAACTACTTGGTTAATCCGCATCACCAGTCTCTTTTTTGTATTTAGTTTTTGTATTTTTCCAGACGGTGTATTTGATACTTTCACAAATCTGTTTAAAAATCTTAGTGGCTCTTGCATTTGGGATTTCAGGTTTTATGGTAGATTTTTCTACTGCCGCACTTATGTCATGAAATATCTTGAGACTCATTCTATGCTTCTATGTTTAATCACTTACTGTTGATAGTTTCTAAAATTGGACTAAATCTTGTTAGGGATCACCTACAAACTTAGGTATAGGTGCTCTCATGGCTTCTAGACTTTTGGATTGTGACAATTTGGTTCAGAGCCCTGAGTTTTTTAATCTCATGGATACAAAAGACTTATCTAGTAAAGTCTTGCAGATGTGTACGGAGACGTCTGTGCTTATCTTCGAGAGGCTGTGAGATATTTAAGAAAATCTCCATTCTTTTCATTCTTATCGTGTTATCAGACTTAGGTGTAGGTGCTCTGACTTCTAGACTTTTGGATTGTGACAATTTGGTTCAGAGCCCTGAGTTTGTTAATCTCATGGATACAAAAGATTTATCTAGTAAAGTCTTGCAGCTGGGTTCGGAGACGTCTATACTTATCTTCGAGAGGCTGTGAGATATTTAAGAAAATCTCCATTCTTTTCATTCTTATTGTGCTATCAGACTTAGGTGTAGGTGTTCTCATGACTTCTAGACTTTTGGATTGTGACAATTTGGTTCAGAGCCCTGAGTTTGTTAATCTCATGGATACATAAGATTTATCTAGTAAAGTCTTGCAGATGGGTTCGGAGACGTCTCTACTTATCTTCGAGAGGCTGTGAGATATTTAAGAAAATCTCCATTCTTTTCATTCTTATCGTGAAAAATTAATTTAGTTGAGATTCTAAACTTTCTTTTTTCATTCTTTCATAGATGGTGATGATTTGTTTCACCACCACTAAAAAGTAGGAGCTCATGCCTGCTACTAGGATTGTTTTACATGGCATAGGTAGAAAATAAGGTCGAGGCAGAGGTAGAGCTCAAGCGGCTACACCTGCAGGACGCCATGCTAGAGTCGTATCTCCAAAGCTGAAGAATATTCAAGATGATTGATAATGCTCAAATTACACCTTCGAATAAGTATAACGCGGTCGTTGTCAACAAAGAACCCAACTAAGGTTGGGATTGATCCCACAGGGAATATTTTGGCTAATGCTAGTATTTACACTTCTAGTTTAATTATTTCCTAAAGGGAGGTTATAAGAGAACTACTCAAGTAACAGTGTTGTGGAATGGTGTTGTTAACAATGATATGCAATTAACTAGGGAAGTGTTCCCTATGGTTGCTTAACTAGGTCGGGCTATTACACTTGTAATCTATTCCGATACTTGGCCTATGGAATTGATAAACTACGTTCATCCAAATGGCTAATTCGCCCCTATTAGATGACTATACTCAATTACCGAGGTACATCTCATGAGCGATTTCAACTAACCTTTATCAATAATTCCAAATTAACTTTCCTATGACCACAACTTAAGTTATTCAATGAAAACTAATTTCAAGGCTTTGTTGTTCTTTTCTTTTTATAATATCTACTTCTCTAGATTCAATCGAGAAGAGAATACGGACTAATCCAATGTTGCGCAATGTTAAGAAATAATTAACATGAAAAAAAGAACAATACAAGCATCCATATTGTTATAGAATCACTCTGTGTTAACCCTACCTTGTTATTCCATCATGGTTCTCACAACCCTAGTTGCAGGGGTTTTAGCTACTTATAATTCCAAGCATGAAATTAGAAATCATGGAAGAAATCATAACAACTTACAATATTGAGGGAATAAAACCCATGAATCAATTGCACAATAAACTTTAAAAATCAAGAACGCAATAATGAAAACTTGTGTTTCTTTTGTGTACTTCGTTCTCCAAGAAGTGTTGGGAAATGTAAAAATATCAATTATAATCAAAAGTGTGAGATTCTATAAAGAAAAATAAAAGAAAAATATTTATACAATTAATGAAATGCTTTCCTAAATTAACATGGATTCTGTCGCTGGGATGACCTACAAGTCATAGCATGATGCTACAAGTCGTGGCTTCTGTTCGTAGTATGAAATACAACATGTGAATCTATCAGGTATAGGAGGTTGGTACGACTCGTACATTGTCACTACAAGCCATAGGTGTCAGTCGTGGTCTAGACTTCTGAAATATGGCATCTCTGATGATTCTCCTATGGGTCCTTCATATGACTCGTACCATGCTAGTACGAGTCGTGCAATCAATTCATGCCATGAGGATGACAAGTATATAATCTCCTGAATCTCACCATGAGTCTGTCAGTACAACCCGTATGATGGTATCACAACTCGTGGCATCTGCTCGTACCTTCGGATCTGCCAGTGAACATCTTTTGATTCTCTACAACGGACACTTAGTACGCCTTGTACCTAGGTGGTACGGCTCGTACTGTCAGTAATACATTGAACTCAACACTTGTGCATTCTCTGAAGTTCTACTACAATTATCAGGCACGGCTTATATTATGACCTATAGTTAGCCATTTTTCTGCACTTTTGCACTCTTTTTAAAAATCCAACTTCTGGACCTGATTTTCTTGAAAACAAAGTAAAAGAACCTCATATCCGTATAAACACACCTAAGTTCAAGCATTTTTATTATGTTTTAAGCGTTGAAAGTTCCGTAAAACCGCGACACATCAATGATAATCTTGTTAAGGCAGCTAAGATGGATCTAGCTCAAGCACTGCTAGGATTTTTCACTACCCTAGTACTATATACACTCTGGTTTGGATGTTAGATTTTCTAGAGAGAATGATTTATACAGGTATGTTGGGTTACACGTGATGGTTCACAGGTAAGGGTGGGAGCTAGACTCTCAATTAGCATATTTCACTAGGATTCTAGACTCTAGAGGCACAACTAACTACGGTTGTGGCTCCTATACATTTGGGCATACCATTTTGGGGCATTGCTCCTTGCTCCATGATTACACCTGGCCTGTCAGTAGATGAGAAGAAGAGGTTTAGATGGTTCAATGAGATGGATGCTTCGCAGTTTAATAGGGATCTTAATGCAGATATATATGAGTTTTTGGCTAGCTATCATGACAAATTACATGATTTAGGTTTGGCGGGATTTAGTGGAGTCAATTTCACAGCTTTATGGATGACTGATCTAGCTAAATAATGGTGGAGAACTTATTGATAGTGGATAAGTATGATCACCTTCTTTCATTACGGCCCAATTTTCTCAAATATTTTTAGACAAGTTTGTTCCCCTTAGTGTGCAAGATACTAAGAGGATTCAGTTCGAGGGGCTACTATAGGAGGACATGACTGTGACAGATTATGAGATTAGGTTTCATGTCTTACCACTACATGCCTTGATGATAGTTCCAAATGAGACTAAGAGAATGAGGATGTTTGTTAGGGGACTCATCTATCCCTTTCATCTAGTCGCATCTTAGGTGGCTGATACAGGAGTTACTTTTCAACATGTGGTAGATGCTACCAATGATGTGGAGTTGATCAAGCGACATAAATTTGAGGAGCATGGGGAAGAAATCTCGTAGTTCTGGTAGTCTTCACGGTACCTTGTTTGGAGGTATGGGTTATTCTGGGAGAGAACATTATCACTAGTCTAGAAAATCTGTCCTTTCATCTTTGCATATTTTAGAGGGTGGTCAATCTAGGAACGGTTCATGTGGCATATGAGCAGTTTCCTGTGGTTCTTCCAATATCTCGTCATGTCGTGGAGATTATTTAACTATTTTGATTAGGAGAAGATGTTATGAGTGTGGTGATATGAGACATTTCAAGAAGGATTGTCCCAGGCTATGCTAAGGCACTTTGCAGTAGGGTTCCTGAAGGTGTTTCTAATAGATCTTCTTGGTGTTTTTCCTAATAGAGACAATGATTTTGGTATTGATTTGGATCCAGGAACTCAATCCATTTCTATTCCACCATATCATTTTTCACGAATCGAGCATAAACTCCAAACATAACACGAGACCTAAAACGACGAATAGCTCCAAGCTAACCCATGACACACGCATGACATAATTTAGAACATAAACTAAGAGGAAAATCAAATATGCTATGAAGCATAAGCGGAAGTTTAGAATATCATAAAAACATAATGGGACTACAAGTCAACACAATTGAATAGCTAATATCATTGTCTGAAAAGCGTCTAGTCTTAGGATGGGCTGTTGGGACAAGCCTCCAACTAGCTCGGCTAAGTATGAAATGGGAAGACATGAAAATAAAACGTAAGACAAACTGATGTCCTCGGATGATGAGGACTCACCCAAAGCTAAGGCTGGCTAAATCGAAGCCAGAGAAAATCTAATGTCGGGGCACTTGATCCTATATCAATGAAATGATATAGCATAAAAGTATGTGGTTAGTACTTGGAATGTACTGATTATGTAGGATAAGTAAATATGTTAGTAAAATAGTAAATGGAAATCATGAGTATTATATAGCCTAAAACACGAGATTCTATTTGTAAACTGAATATAATGACTCAAGGTTTCCAAAATAGAATCATCAAGCTAGACATGACTGAAATCATAAGTAAAATCTCATAAAGTGTATTTTGAGCCAAAATATCGTGAAGCATAAACATAAACATGTATATAAAATCATGGAATAGTGGGAGATTCTTATAACTGACATACTCCAAGTGAGCATACATGGAGCCGAACTTATAATCCTAGTTGAGACGTGTTTTCATACCTTGGCAAGGGTATGAACCATGGCGGCGTGATATCACTCATGAGGCCAGTAGCATAAGAAAGATACTCTCAACTGGCAAGGACTCCATATACTCCTTAGTGCTCATATCATAATCATAAAATATACTGGGCTAGTTTGGATCATGAAATTCATAAATATCTTAACATACATGAACCATCCATGACAATACTGATAAAGGTTGGCCATGATACATAAGATTGAGATCCACAAAATTTATGTATAATTAAGTAACTCATCATAAATTGAAAATATAGATTCATATGAGCTTTTAATAGGAATCATGCAATTATACATAATTCCACGATTGAATCATAAGAGAATTGAAATAATAGAAGATCATGAAAATTTTCATCAAAATTGGGTCTAAACCTAGAAATTCATAAAAATATGATTGGAGACTTGAACTCATAAAATTGATTTGAATTAGGCATGAGAGTGGAAGGAATCCCCATTCATGACCCTACATACCTGGGCTTACGGATTTCTTGTCTTGACTTGAGACCCAAGAAGAATTGAAGAAGATAAAGATGAAGAACCCTAGTTTTTCCCTTAAGAGCTTTGAGAGGTCAGATCTTCAGCTTACGGTGTTTGAGGGTAATGAGGAATTAGGCTAAGAAAAACCCTCTAATACACCCTTTATGAACTCAAAATGACCTAGTTTAGGAGTTAAAAGTATAGGAAGTTATGATAATACCCCTCAGATCCCTCCTAAAAAGTTTACCCTGCCAGAAGAAATGACCCACCTAATGAGTCGTTACCTCACTTAACGACTCCTTAGGTCCTCTTGTGAACTTGTTCATTATTTGATTCTGATTTCGGAGTCCATCATAATGACCTACTTAATGAATCGTCGTCACTTGAACAAAAAAATTGTAGCCTAACTCATCACCACTGGTAGGAAAAATGCTGAACTCCAAAAGTCATCCCATATGACGGGTTTCTTAACGAACCTTTAAGTGACTTAACGCCTCACTTAACAACCTGTTCTATAGTCTGGTGTAAATTTTTCTAGTTTTTTGCCTCATGTATAGGATCTGATCTTAGGAACTTTTGGGGTGCTATATTATCTCCCCCTTGAAAACATTCTTCCTCCAATGGAGACTAACACTGCTGGAAAGATAGGGAAAGAGCTACAATCCTATAACTGAAAGCTAAACACTAAATACTGATGGAGTGAGATCACTCTGAACTAAAATACATGACTAAAGTAAATTTATGGAATATACATACATGTTAAAACATGACAGTAACTTAGATACATGAAACTGATTAACATACGGAGGAGGAAACTAGTACCTTAGGCTAGAATCAAGCTAGAAGGCAAAAGATACGGGTATCTAGCCATCATATATTCTTCGGCTTCCCACATAGCTCCCTCAACTAGCTCATTTCTCCATAAAACCTTCACCAAAGCTACCTCTTTATTCCTCAACTTGCAAACCTAACAATCAAGGATCTCAACCAGAACCTCCTCATAGGTAAGGTTGTCCTTCACACTAATGCTCTCTATCGGAACAACTAGAGCTAGATCATCAATGCACTTTCTCAGCAAGGACACATGGAAACTGGATGCACTAATGCTAACTCCGCAGACAACTCCAACTCATACACCATATTGCCAATGCACCTCAGAATATACTGTTAGGACCAACGTATCAGGGACTAAGCTTCCCCTCTTGCAAAACCTCATCGTCTCCTTCATTGGTTACACCTTCATAAATACCCAATCATCTATATTGAACTCAAGCTCTCTCCTCCTCACATTCACATAGGAGTTCTGACAACTCTAGGTTGTCTTCAACCTCTCTCGGATAAGCTAAACTTTCTCCATAGCCTCATGAACTGAATCGAGTCCTAGCCTCACCTACCTCAAATCATCCAATAGGTAACCTACATCTTCGCCCATAATGAGTCTCAAATCGAGTCATCTAAATGCTGGAATGGTAACTATTGTTGTAAGCAAACTCAATGAGAGGCAAGTGGTCATCCCAACTACTTTTGAAATCTATTACACAAGCTCTCAGTGTGTCCTTAAGAGTCTGAATATTCCACTTGGCCTATCAATCTTTCTGCGGGTGAAAAGTTATGCTAAGATTAACCTAAGTACCAAGGCCCATCTAAAACGACCTCCAAAACGCGAGGTAAATTGAGTACCGCTATAAAAAATAATGGACAACGGGACCCCATGTAACAATACTAATTCTCAAATGTAAGGTCTAGCATAATCCTCAACGGAATCCATCGTCTTGGCTGGTAGGAAATATGTTGACTTAGTCATCCAGTCCACAATTACCCATATAAAATCATACTGTCAGCATGTATGAGGCAAACCTATAATGAATTGCATATTGATCCCTTCCTACTTTCATGTAAGAACACTGATATCCTATATACATTCTTTAAGGAGGAATAGATATGATCCGCATATCAGGGAGGAGATCTATCCCAAAGTCAATCTCCCACTCGGGAGGGACTCCTGGTAGATCATCTGCAAGAACCTATGGATACTCACATACAATAGGGACTGATTGAAGACTCGAGGTCTTAGACGTAGAATCCTTAACCTACACTAGATGGTATATAAAAACCTTAGAGATCATCTTTCGGGCCTTAAGAGAGGAGACAAAGCAACCTACATGCACCACTAAACTACACTTCCACTCTAGGATTGGTTCACCTGAAAATCAGAACTCTATAGTTTGGGTTCTACAATTAACTGTAGCATAGCAAGCATACACCTAATCCAAGTTGAAGATAACATCAAAGTCGGTCATTTCTAACTCTACTAGGCCAGCTAAGGTGACTATCTAAAGAACTATAAAAGGGCAATTTTTGTATACCCATCATGTTATAACTAAGTCACCGACATAAGCAGAGACTGAGATGGGTTCTAGTAGGATTTCGAGACTGACACTGAAACTGATAGTAATATAGGGAGTCATGAAGGATAATATGGCCCCTGGATCTAGCCATGCATAAACATCAAGATGAAAAACTCATAACATACCAGTGACCATGTTAGGTGAGCTCTTTTGCTCTTGACGTGATGATAGTGCATAGAAATGGTTCTAAAACTATTCGCCACTGGCAATAGAAGATGCGCCTTGCTGAGATGGGCGAGCTGTTGGAGCTGCTGAAGTGGTAGCCAAAGCACGACCTCTACCTTCATCCTTTCTGTCTGATAGGCAATCCCTGAGTTTGTGTCCGAGCTTCGCTCACCCAAAGAAAGTATCCGAGCCAACCAAGCACTCTCCTGGGTTGTTCTGCCACGATCCGAATGTACACCCGAATTTAGACACGGGACAAGGGACCCCAAGAGACCCCAAGTCGACCCATGGCACATGCATACATATAATATCATTTAATAAAGTGGAATATGTAGCATAAAACATAGCGGAAACATAAACATAGCGTAACAACCGAAAGTACTGGGCATATACATAAGCTGGGTCCTACATCTTGTCTGAAAGCCTCTACTACATAAGATGCGTTGATGGGACAACATCCCCAACTAACCCGACCAATACTGAAACATAAATAACATGAAAGTCTGTCAAACGGCCCTCGAAACATGAGGACTTACCAATAGCTGAGAGCGAGAACTGAGGTGAACTATGGATGACAATGAGCTTGAGATCCGGACCCTATATCATGAGACGATAAAACATAGAAAGTATGCGTTCCATACATGGAATGTACCGAGTATTCAAGGTAAGTAGAACGGACATTTAAAGTAAAATAAAATCATAAATAAACATAGAAGAAGGACATCATGCTTGTATCATAAACTTCATAACAAAACATAAGGCTCAAGGCTTCCAAATAATTTATAAATCATTCATTATCATAATCGTAAGTAAACTTTATCAAAACATAACTTGAGCCAATAACATAAACATGAAAATGCATAATACATGCGGAACAATAGGAGGACTCGTCATAACCGACACCATAATGGTAGAGCCTTTCATGATGCCCCAACTATCTCACTCTAGTGAGCAGAGCCGAACCTGGCTTGCCAGGCGAGGGTCGTGCATTAGGCGTGATATCACATATTAGGGGATCAATATCAATATAAGATATCATTAGAAACCCACGGTGCCACATGGTTATGAGACATCAGCGTAGTCCTTTGAACGTCGGGCTGCTTGGTGCTAGACACGGCTACCAAAAACATGTGTATAGGCTCATATGTAAATCAATAACATCATGTATTAAGATTCATTGGCTAAAATATAACATTTATCATCATTGATCCCCTTTAAAACATGCTTAGCCAAGATTCAAAGACCCTTTTCATCGGCCGACATAATAAATCAATAAATCATGTAATTCGTTTCATCAATCGTAAATCATTCTTAAACATGTGGGCATTGCCCAATACTTTAACATACTCAATTCTTTCAAAAATATGCTCATAAACATGGGTAACTTGAAATTATGCTTTTCCATCATCAATAAACTCAAAATACTGAATATTCATCATAAATTATAACTTTCCTAAACTCTCATTAATGGGCATTTTAGATTTAAAAAGCTTGAAACATAATTTTCAAGAAAATAATATAAAACCTGTCCATCATTCATAATTCAACAATTAAAACTCAATTAAATCAAACCCATAAAGAGAAATAACATCTTCATGCATTTGATAAAATCCCATGGAATTGAATAGGAGGATTCATGGTTAAATTCGATATTTGGGCATGGGTGTAGAAGAAATCACCCATTCTAAACCCCACAAACCTGGAAATGGATCGATTTCAATGTTCCTTGAATACCCATAAAGAAATTGAAGGAATTTTGGAGAAGAAGGCCTTGAATCTCCCTAAAACCTCTCTAAATCTCTTGCATGGGAATGGGCATGCATTAGGGACTTAACCCATCTTATCACACTCACAAAAATACGCAAAACGATGAAGTTTAGGGTCTCAAAGCATGGGAAAGTTGAAATTGCCCTTAATGAAATTTTCCCTGAAAACTGCTCCGGACGGACCAACGACCGATCCAAAAGGTCATTGCACGATACCAAGACTTGTGGTATTGAGTCGTTGGATCCATTTCCTCACGACATACCATAGATTCTTCTCATGACTCGCCAGGACGAGTTGTTGCTTCAATCAACGGGTCGTTAGATCGACCGTCATCAACTCCTTGACCATTCTGATCTTCCCTTACCACGAGCCTCACCACGACTCGTGGTGGCTTCAAACGAGTTGTGGTCTTGATCCGTTGTATGCACTGGAATTCTCAACACAAAAGTAATGACTAGAAACAATAGGCCATCATATCTCACCATGAATCGTGGGATGCCCCGTTGTGTCCCCATCAGCCTAAGTTTAGCCCTTCCTACGACCGCTAACAACGACTTGTTGTTACTGACACCGAGTCATTACATCGTCCGTTGTCACCACTGCTACCCTGAACCGTCATACCACGAATGCTTCTGACAACTCGTGGTATCCAACCAGGATCGTGGAGTTGCCCGTGCTGTGATATTTTTGCTAGTTTTCTGCACTTTTCAAATTCAACTCCCGAGTCCATTATTAGGCCTTCTCGGGGTATTACAATATCTCCCCCTTGAAAACATTCATCCTCGAATGTAGGAAACAAGCAACAAATAGAAACATAAAATTTATCATAGTCATATACTGATCATTTTAACCAAAATTTTCACGGAATGACTACCTCCGAATAAAACCACATAGCTGAACGGATCTCATACTTCACATACACATCCATACACATAAAAGAAACTTGCACACATGAAGTAAACATGAAAACTAGATAGAGTCATAGGGAAAAAACTGATACCTCAAGTTAGAACTGAGGCGGTAGAGAAAAAATGTGGGTATCTAGCAGTCATATCCGCTTCGGCTTCCCATGTAGCTCCCTCAACTTGATGATTTCTGCATAAAACCTTAAGCAAAGCTACTTCTTTGTTTCTCAAGTTTTGAACCTGATGATCCAAGATTTTAATGGGAATTTCTTCATAACTGAGGCTGTCTTTTACCTGAATGCTGTCTACCAGAACTACCAAGGTTGGATCACCCAAACACTTCTTCGAAAGTGACATATGAAAGACGGGATGAACTGAATATAACTCCGATGGCAAGTCCAACTCATATGATACCTTATCAACTCTTTTGACAACGCGGTGGGACGAACATAGTGGGGATGAGTTTCCTTTTCTTTCCAAACCGTATGACCCCCTTCATGGGAGATACCTTTAGAAATACCCAATCGTCCACATCAAACTTCAAATCCCTTCATCTCACATCAGCATACTATTTCTCCCGACTCTAGGAGATTTTTGACCAGTCCCTTATCAACTGGACCTTTACTATAGCCTTATAAACCGAATCAGGTCCTATCATGGCTTCCTCACCAACCTGGAACCATCCAATGGGTGATCTACACCTTCACCCTTAAAGAGCCTCGAACGGTGCCATCTGGATACTACAGTGATAACTGTTATTATAGGCAAACTCAATCAAGGGAAAATGATCATGCCAACTACCTTTAAAATCCATAACACATTCCCTCAACAAATCTTTGGTAGTATCCTGCTAAGCCCAAGAAACTCCGAATTTCTAAAGGATTCACCGGTTTGGGCCAATTCTTCACCGCCTTGACCTTCTAGGAATCTATCCTTATGCCTTCGCTTGATACCACATGAACCAAAAATGCCATCGAGTTTAGCAAAAATTGACACTTGCTAAACTTTGCATACAACTGACGACCCTTGATGGTCTGAAGCACTATTCACAGGTGAGCGGCATGATGCTCCTTGCTTCGAGAGTATATAAGGATGTCATCAATGAACACAATCACCAACATGTCCAAGTATTGCTTGAACACCCTGTTCATCAGGTCTATAAAAGCTGCAGGGGCATTGGTTAGTACAAAAGACATAACAACAAATTCGTAGTGGCCATACCAAGTCCTGAAAGCAGTTTTCGGGATGTCACGCTTCCGAACTCTAAGCTGGTGATATTCGAACCTTAGATCTATCTTCGAGAAACACCTGGCACCCTAGAGTTGGTCAAGTAAATCATAGATCCTGGGAAAGAGGTACCTAATCTTTAGAGTGACTTTATTAGCTACCGATAATTAATACACATCTAAAGAGACCCATCCTTCTTTCGAACAAATAGAACTGGTGCACCCCATGGAGACTAGCTCGTTATGATGAAGCCCTTATCCAACAGGTCCTTTAACTGATCCTTCAATTCCTTTAGCCCAGCTGGAGCCATCTTGTAGGGAGGAATAGAGATAGGCTGCGTATCGGGAAAGAGATCAATGCCAAAGTCGATTTCCCTCTCAAGAGGAACACCTGGCAAATCATCGGGAAAAACATTCGGATACTCACACACCACTAGAACTGATTGGATAGTCGGGGTGTCAGACTCAACATCCTTAACCCTAACTAGATGATACATGGTGCCCTTTAGAGATCATCTTCCATGTCTTAAGATAGGAAATAAACCGACCTGTTGGTACCGCCAAACTACCCTTCCACTCCAAAACTAACTCACCTAGAAAACAAAATTCCACCGTATGGGTCCTACAGTTAATCGAGGACTAACATGCAAACAACCAATCCATATCAAGAATAACATCAAAGTTAGTTATGGCTAACTCCACAGGGTCTGCGGAGGTAAATTTATGCAACATAGTGACCGGGCATTCTCTATATACTCGTCTAGCTAACACTGTATCACCAACAGGGGTCAAAACTGAAAATGGTTCTGACAAGGTCTCAAGACTAACTCCAAGGATACTAATGATGTAAGGAGTCATGATATACAAGGTAGCTCCCGTATCTAGCAAGGAATAAACATCAATATGAAAGACATGCAACATACTAGTGACCACGTCTAGCGAAGCCTCCTGCTCCTGGTGCGAGGTAAGGGCATAGAATCGATTTTGGCATTATTAGCCACCCCCACTAGTCGATTCTCCCTGCGGAGCGGAACGGGCTGGAGCTGTCATTGTCCTGGTGGTCTTTGCATAACCCATATCATCAGCTTGTCTAGCATATGGACACACTCGGCGCATGTGCCCAGATCTACCACACCCATAGCAGACATCTGAACTGAGTAGGCACTCCCCGGTATAACTCTTGTCGCACTTCTCGCAGGCTGGAGAGGTATACTCTAACTGGATGCCGCTATGACCCCTTGAACCTGAAGCCCTGCTCCTCTGATCACCCCTGGGTCTAGACGGAACACTAGCTGATAATGGTGCTGGGGCTAGTGATCTCTACTGAAACTATGGACGGTTGCCACCGCCGGACCTCTGGTACGAAAACCCACGACTATCCGTCCGAGCCCTCTTTACCTCCCTCTCCCTCGCATGAGCTGCCTCCATTTGTTGGGTGTACAATAGTATGCAAGGAAATTCCATATCCTAGTGAAGCATGGAAGTCCTGCAATCCTTGGATAAGTAACCAGCCACACCATTAACGAATCGGCTCACCCGCGCCCTTTGATCCATCACAAACTCTGGGGCGTACTTTGACAAATAAGTGAACTGAAGCGAATACTCCAGCATTATCATCTTTCCCTTCTTGACGTTCACACTCCGCTGCCTCCAACTCCCTCATATCCCGAGGGAAGAACCTATCGAGAAAGGCCATGTGGAACTCATCCCAGCTGATAGGGCCCGCTCCCGCTGCCCTGCTGTCCTTCCATTTCTTGTACAAAATATGAACAACCTCTTTTAGCTGATAAGAGGACAAGTCAACACACTCCCCATTTTTCAGTCCCATAACCTGAGTGACCTTCAAGATCCCATCAATGAACTCGTGCGAGTCCTCGTCCACCTTTGATCCCGTGAACTCAGGAGGATTCATCCTCAAGAAGTCTCTACTCCGAGCCACCGCTGCATTGCCATTCTGTGGGACCTACGGAACAGCCTGCTGGTTGACCTGAGCGGTCAAGGCCTACTCCAACATCTGACTAGCCACACGAAACTCATCGTGGGCATCTGGCTCTGGTGCCTGGGGCTCATGAACAGGCGGGGCTTGCTGATGTCCATGGTCATTACCACCTCTGTGGCCTTCATCATTCCCATTCCTCCTCCCGTTCATTCTTCTATGAGCCATAATTCTGCAATCACGAATCGCACAAATTAGAAGGATGGAGAGACTTTTCATAGCACGACATAGAATCATAAAAGAAGGGAACATTTCCTAAACGTCTAGTAGCCTCTTCACCATAGGGGTGGTGCGCTTCACACCCATGAAAAAAACTCCACTTAACACGGATTTCAGATACCCTAGGACACTTCAAACCTATTGCTCTTATACCAAGTTTGTCACGACCCGAACATACACCCAAAACGTTGACACCGGACAAGGGACCCTGCGAGACCCCAAGTCGATCCATGGCACATGCTCACATCTAATTTAATTTAATTAAGAGAAATAGTTAGAATAAAACATAGCAGAAACGTAAACATAGCGTAACAACCGGAAGTACTGAGCATATACATAAGTTGGGTTCTACTTAAAGCCTCTACTACATAAGATGGGTTGATAGGACAACATCCCCAACTAACCCGGCCAATACTGAAACATAAATAACATGAAAGTTTGTCAAATGGCCATCAGAACATGAGGACTCACTAATAGCTGAGAGCGAGAACTGAGATGAACTAAGGATGAGGATGAGCCTGAGATTCGGACCCTGTATCATGAGATAATACAACATAGAAAGTATGCGGTCAGTACGTGAAATACACCGAGTATGCAAGGTAAGTAGGACGGACATTAAAAGTAAGATAAACTCATAAATAAACATAGAAAAAGGTCATCATGCTTGTATCAAAAACTTCATAAGTAAACATAAGGCTCAAGGCTTCCAAATCATTCATAAATCATTCATTATCATAATCGTAAGTAAACTTTATCAAAACATAACTTGATACAATAACATAAACATGACAATGCAAAAGATATGCGGAACAATGGGAGGACTCATCATAACCGACACCATCATGGTAGAGCCTTTCCTGATGCCCCAACTATCTAACTCAAGTGGGCAGAGCCGACCCTGGCTTGCCAGGGAAGGTCATGCATTAGGCGTGATATCACATTTTAGGGGATCACTAACTATATAATATATCATTAGAAACCATCGGTGGAACGTGGTTATGAGACACCGACATAGTCCTTTGAACGTCGGGCTATTCGGTGCTAGACACGGCTCCTAAAAATATGCATATAGGCTCATACGTAAATCAATAATATCATGCATTAAGATTCATTGGCTAAAATATAACATTTATCATCATTGATCCCCTTTAAAACATGCTTAGCCAAGAATCAAAGGCCCTTTTCATCGGCCGACATCATAAATCGATAAATCATGTAATTCGTTTCATAAATCGTAAATCATTCCTCAACATGTGGACATTTCCCAATAGTTTAACATACTCAATTCTTTCAAAAATATGCTCATAAACATGGGTAACTTGAAATAATGCTTTTCCACCATCAATAAAACTCATAATACTGAATATTCATCATAAATTATAACTTTCCTCAACTCTCATCAAAGGGCATTTTGAGATTTAAAAAGCTTGAAACATAATTTTCAAGAAAATAATATAAAATCTGCCTATCATTCTTAAATCAACAATTAAAACTCAATTAAATCAAACCCATAAAGAGAAATCACATCTTCATGCATTTGGATAAATCCCATGGAATTGAATAGGAGGATTCATGAATAAAATTCAAAATTTGATCATGGGTGTGGAAGAAATCACCCATTCTAAAACCTACATACCTGGAAATGTACTAATTTCAATGTTCCTTGAATACCCACAAAGAAATTGATGGAATTTTGGAGAAGAAGGCCTTGAATCTCCCTAAAACCTCTCTAAAGCTCTTGCATGGGAATGGGCATGCATTAGGTACTTAAGACATCTTATCACACTCAGAAAAATACGCAAAATGACGTAGTTTAGGGTCTCAAAACATGGGAACATCGAAATTTCCCTTAATGAAATTTCCACTAAAAACTACTACGGACGGACCAACAACCGAACCAACTGGTCGTTGCACGATACCACGACTTTTGGTATTGAGTCGTTAGGTCCACTTCCTCACGACATACCTCATATTCTTGCCACAACTCGTCAGGACGAGTCGTTGCTTCAATCAACGGGTCGTTGGATAAACCATCATCAACTCCTTGACCATTATGATCTTCCCTTACCACGAGCCTAACCACAACTCGTTGTGGCTTCGAACGAGTCGTGGTCTCGATCCGTTGTATGCACTTCAATTCTCAACCCATAAGTAACGACTAGAAACAACATGTCGTCATATCTCACCATGAATCGTAGGATGCCCCGTTGTGTCCCCATCAACCTAAGTTCAGCCCTTCCTATGACCGCTAAAAATGACTTTTTTTTACTGACAACGAGTCGTTACACCGTTCGTTCTCACCACTGCTTCCCTAAACCCCCATACCACGAATGCTTTTGATGACTCGTGGTATCCAACCAAGAGTCGTTGAGTTGTCCGTCCTATGATATTTTTGCCAGTTTTCTTCACTTTTCAAATTCAACTCGCGGGTCTATTCTTAGGCCTTCCCAGGGTATTACAATATCTCCTCCTTGGAAACATTCATCCTCGAATGTAGGAAACAAGCAACAAATAGAAACATACAATTTATCATAACCATATACTGATCATTTTAACTAAAATTTTCACGGAATGACTACCTCCAAATAAAACCACATGGCTGAATTGATCTCATACTTCACGTACAGATCCATAAACATAAAAGAAACTTGTACACATGACCTGAACATGAAAACTAGATAGAGTCATAGGGCAAAAACTGATACGTCAAGTCGGAACTGAGCCGGTAGAGAACAAATGTAGGTATCTAGCCATCATATCCGCTTTGGCTTCCCACGAAGCTCCCTGAACATGCTGATTTCTCCATAAAACCTTAAGTGAAGCTACTTCTTTGTTCTCGAGTTCTGAACCTGATGATCTAAGATTTCAACGGGAATTTCTTCATAACTAAGGTTGTCTTTTACCCGAATGCTGTCTACCGGGACTACCAAGGTTGGATCACCCAAACACTTCTTCAAAAGTGACACATGAAAGACGGAATGAACTGAAGATAACTCCGATGGCAAGTCCAACTCATATGCTACCTATCCAACTCTTTTCACAATCCGGTAGTGACCAACGTACAAGGGACTGAGTTTCCCTTTCTTTCCGAACCGCATGACCCTCTTCATGGGAGATACCTTTAGAAATACCAAGTCATCCACATCAAACTCCAAATCCCTTCTCCTCACTTCAGCATACTATTTCTGCCGACTCTGAGCGGTTTTTGACTGGTCCCTTATAAACTGGACCTTTACCATGGCCTCATGAACCGAATTAGGTCTTATCATGGCTGCCTCACCAACCTCAACCATTCGATGGGCGATCTACGCCTTCACCCGTGAAGAGCCTCAAACGGTACCATCTAGATACTAGAGTGTTAACTGTTATTATAGGCAAACTCAATCAAGGGCAAATTGTCACACCCACTAGACTCTAGACTACTAAATGGTCCAGCCTGAGCACATCTGGTGCTTTGGCTGGCTTTGGCTCTATTTCAAGAAACAAACCAGCTATATAACGGCTGTAAACACAGCCTCCGGCCCACTGGCCTATAGCCGTCTGTACCTGTAATAACAGCTAACCAGAAACATGTTGATATAAGGGAGCCTATGCGGGCCGACAAGGCCGCCATGCTGTCTAGTTATTTGTAACTCAACACAAGCCTACTGTAAGACTACGTGACCGGCAAGGTCACCACTACTATCAAACTAAGGCCCCACACGGCCAACATAAACTGAAATACTAAACAGCTACAGCAGACTGCACGGCCTCACATGACCGGCCCAACTGACCACAGGGAAATATATACCGACTGCAAGCCTCTACGAATACTGTAAGAAAATTGTGGAAATGATCGGGATAGGGCCCCGACCAACCCATACTGTAAAACAAAAGAAAAGGAGCTACACCTCGGGGAATCAGACTCCGGAAGACAGGAGCTGCTGACTCACTCGCTGGCTGGAATCACGAGGGATCGGCTCCTCGTCCGTGAGTACCTGCAGGCAAGCAATGCAGCGCCCCGCTGGGCGTCAGTACCACAGGTACTGAGCATGTAAAGCAAACTGAAATATGCACTGAAATGAATGGCAACAATAACATGACATATAAGCAAGAAGTAGCTGAGTCTATCTAGCTGAGGATAACTAGGGAGAGTTTGTTCATTTTGTAACTAATTGAGCGTACCTGATGACGTGCCGTCCTACTGTCTATCAGTATCTAATAGCATATATCAATATACATAATAGTACACACAATACCTGACCGACCCCCATAAGCCGGAAGGCGCCAACCAAGCAAGCAATCTATATACCCCTACCCAGGTCTAAACCAACCAAAAATAAGTCACTCCACTCATCTGATACCGTGAGCTCCTCTTACCGGTCCCCTTGGGTACGTAGCTCAGGCCTTGGCCTCTGACAATAAACTGTGTCTGAGTCCAAACACTCCTGCCTCTAGGTGCAAGTGCGCACGGGGTGATCTACTGCTGTATCTGTGACTTAAATTGCCCCTGGGTGCAAGCACGCAACAGGGTGATTTTATAAAAATTTGTATATAAAACTGCCCCCGGCCACAAGCGCACACAGAGTGGTCTGCCCCTGTAAACAGGGTGTACTGGCTCTACGGAAAGTAAACTGAACTACCCCTGCAAGCAGGGTGGTCTGGACCGTATTATCATGGTGGTCAGCCATCATCGTCCTTTAGGCGGACGACATCGCCCAGCTGGTGGCGGTATCTGAATCTGGTATCGACACAGCTATAACCCAGGGGCGGTGGGGATGCTAAAAGGGTGCCCAGATGCCACAACAAGTCTCAACATACAAAACGCATACACAGCAAGCATGCTCAATGAAAAATACTAACCATTTTCTCTTCTTTTATCTCAAGGCCAGTCTGTATTAAATAACTGATACTATATTCTGCTTTACACTGTTCCTGATTGCTGGACTAACTGCTACCTGGCCTTTATCTGTCTATCTGATTATATCTGGATATAACTCAATAATATAAAATGTACCATCTATTACTGGATACTGGATACAATCTCAACAGATGTAATACGTATTGCCTGAATATCTATTATTCTGATTATCGCATGATACGTAATTAATATACTAGCATGCTTGCTGGAAATTGTACTAAAATCGTTCCTGTACGCTGGGTATCGGTTAATAGCCTTTATTCTATTTACTTTCTAAACTGTACTTCCTGGCTTGCCGAAAGAATAGCTTTACATACCTGGTTTCTTAGTACCCGACTGACCGATGTGATTTCCGTCGGTACTTCTGCTGTTTCTCCCAACTACATTCATATACATGTCAATTATAACTAAATACATTAATATTCGGGAGAAATTATCACTTTTGATATATATTTATCCCAAACTTCAACCTTTTGAAAAACGGTCGAAAACTCGTTATTTCTCGATAGTCCAGAAGGGATAAATGCTCACTGCAACGCTAGGAACACATTGGTACTAATTTAAACCAATTCTATTTACTTTACCTCTGTAGCACGACGTTTCGCCGGCCAAATTTCACGAAACAAACTCCGTAGGATTGCTCTCTGCAGCTTTATACCTCTGTATCTAAGCCGGAACGGAGTTTAGACCGCGTTTCGTCACGTAATTGGAAGGAAATATATATATATTGTCGTGGGTTTGCCTTAAAAATGGCTACCCTCTGTTTTCTTTGGTTTTTATGGATGAAAACAGCAAGGGCCGACTTTGCTATTTATTAATTAATTTTTTTTTACCTTCTAAATCCCTTAACCAACATGCCATTAGGCTATTTATTTATTTAAAATTTATGGGGTGTAACACAAATGATCATCCCAACTACCTTTGAAATCCATAACACATTCCCTCAACAAATCTTCTATAGTAGCCTGCTAAGCCCAAGAAACTTCGAATTTCTAAAGAATTCACTGTCCTGGCCCAATTCTTCACCCCCTCGACCTTCTAGGAATCTACCCTTATGCCTTCGCTTGATACCACATGACCTAGAAATGCCATCGAGTTTAGCAAAAATTCACACTTGCTAAACTTTGCATACAACTGATGATCACGGAGGGTCTAAGGCACTATTCACAAGTGAGCGGCATGATGCTCCTTGCTCCGAGAGTATATAAGGATGTCATCAATGAACACAATCGCCAACATGTCCAGGTATTGCTTGAACACCCTGTTCATCAGGTCCATAAAAGATGCAAGGGCATTGGTTCGTCCAAACGACATAACAACAAATTCACAGTGGCCATACCGAGTCTTGAAAGTAGTTTTCAGGATGTCACTCTCTCGAACAATGAACTGGTGATATCCGGACCTTAGATCTATCTTCGAGAAACATCTGGCACCCTGGAGCTGGTCAAATAAATCAATGATCCTGGGTAAGGGGTACCTAATCTTGAGAATGACTTTATTCAGCTACCGATAATCAATACATTTCCGAAGGGACCCATCCTTCTTTTGAACAAAGAGAACTGGTGCACCCCATGGAGACTAGCTCGGTCTGATGAAGCCTTTATCCAACCGGTCCTTTAATTGATCCTTCAATTCCTTTAGCTGGGTTGGATCCATCCTGTAGGGAGGAATAGAGATAGGCTGCGTATCGGGTAAGAGATCAATGCTGAAGTCAATTTCCCTCTCAGGAGGAACACCTGGCAAATGATCGGGAAAAACATCCGGATACTCACACACCACGGGAACTGATTGGATAGTCGGGGTCTCGGACTCAACATCCTTAACCCTAACTAGATGATACATGCAGCCCTTTAGAGTTCATCTTCCATTTCTTTAGATAGGAAATAAACCGACCTACTGGTACCGCCGAACTACCCTTCCACTCCAAAACTAACTCACCTGGAAAACAAAATTTCACTGTATGGGTCCTACAATTAATCGAGGCATAACATGCAAACAACCAATCCATATGAAGAATAATGTCAAAGTCAGTCATGGCTAACTCCACAAGATCTGCGGAGTTAACTTTATGCAACACAGTGATCAGGCTTTCTCTATATACTCATCTAGCTAAGACTAAATCACCAACACGGGTCAAAACTGAAAATGGTTCGGACAAGGTCTTGGGACTAACTCCAACGCTACTAGCGATGTAAGGAGTCATGAAAGACAAGGTGGCTCCCGGATCTAGCAAGAAATAAACATCAATATGAAAGACAAGCAACATACCAGTGACCACGTCTGGCGAAGCCTCCTACTCCTAGCACGAGGCAAGGGCATAGAATCAATTTTGGCATTGTCCGCCACCCCACTAGTCGATTCTCCATGCGGAGCAGAACGGGACGGGGCTGTTATTGTCCTGGTGGTCTGTGCATGACCCCTATCATCACCCTGTCTAGCATATGGGCACTGTTCGATGGTTTGGAATACCTACACGCAAGTGCACGTGGTCGAACAAGTAGTAAAGTGGCTCAAGTAAGCCAAGTATCGATCCCACAGAGACTGGACTAAAGTAACAATCTACTCAAGTGTCAATAAACTTTAACTCTAAATTGCAGACAACAATGTGAAGAAAAGGTTGATATTTTGTTTCCTAATTTTATACTAAATCTAAAACGAATATATAATTTGAGTCTGAACTATAAGTATGAGCATGCTAAGGTTAAATGAACATGTAGAGAAATACATTATCAATACAATTTGATTAATCTTGCCTCCGGTTGCTAGTTAGGAATTATTACCTATGGATTAAAACTCTCGTATTTAACCCAACTTAAGAATCATGAACCTTCCACCTACATTTCTGTGATAAAACGAAATTCATGTTCTAGCCATACAAAACCGATTCCTTAAGTGACTAATACGACTTTCAGGTATATTTCTATCCTCAAGGTAAATCAATTCTCAATTTTCCCAAACTAAGAAAGGATCATATCCTATCAATTCACAACTTTCCAATTTCTTGCTCTCTCGAGTGAAACCGGACTTTTTAGATGTACATTAACGTTGGCCACACATTAATGCAATAAGAACAAGAATCAATAGAACAACCATGGAAGAAAAGATGAAAAACCAATTTATCAATAATCACATTTCAGTACAATTGTTCTTAACCTCAGCAACAAGGGGATTTAGCCACTCATTTGTGGATTAAACATCGTTAAATGAGTGTTAACCATACAAGCAATTAAAATAAAGAAGAAGGAGATAGAGAAAAACCCTGAGATTTTTGTCCCCTCAACTGCTTTTAACCCACGCTCTTGCTCCACCAAGTAAGAATAATTAAAAATGAACCTAAGTGTTCTATTTATACTAGTGGGAATTTTTCCTGAAATAACAAGCAACGTGTCACGGAGTGCATCGCGGAGCACTGCCTCCGTGACACGCCACCAACACGGACCCTCAGTGGAATTCGGTCATCCAGGTGTTAAGGCCCAACGTGGCACGGCGTGCAACGTGGGGCTAGGCCAACGTGCCACGGCCCCAACGCGCACCTCCACTGGAATTAGGCATAATTTCACCATCCAGGCAGAATCCATCCTAGATGGCAGCGTGACACGGCTCCATCGCGGAGCCCCTTTAATTCGTGCTTTCCTTGTGCTTTTTCCCTTGCTAGCTTCTGAGTCAAATCCCGATCTCTCCCAACATGCATCTTAGCTCCATAACTTTATATTTTTCCTGCAAAACAACGCTAATCATGTTGGTTAGTATAAATTCACATTTTATTACAATTCACATGAGAATGTACAAACATCGATAGATAAACAAGGTAAAATGACAAATTTGAGTATCACTTGGGCATATAAATTTGCCCAAGATCACTTACCCCACACTTAAATCCTTGTTCGTCCCCGAACAATAATCTTACACCTCATGGAATTGACACCCCATCCTGGCTACTTTGGCTCAACAATTCAAGACGGTTATACCAATTATTTAATACAGCAAATCATTAAGAAAACATGCATAGTCTTATCAATACAATGACCTTCAACACATTAAGACCTCCTAGACTCAAGAATCGACTCTCGATATCGCGAAACTCATGCAAATCAGCTGATCAAGATATCCGACATGAATTTTAATCTCTCATCGAGCATGTGCCTTCACCATACAAGAGAATATTTCCCTTTTTAATCACATGAACTCCAAACATTACATGCAGGGGCATATAAACAAGATTTCGCTCTCTCTCCCAAAAGAATTCACATGCATCATGTCATGAATCATAGGCTTGCCTTTAGTGTATTACTCCACTAATATAAGGACACATGATGTAAGATCACATAGGAATTAACGGGTTGTAATATAACCTACGGAACTAGCAAATACTGGGCTAACCAATAATAACAACTAGCCTCCTTAAGCGCTTTTTCAATCCATCCCATGAACCTTATGGACATTCTTTCTTCCTTCATCATCACATTCTTGAAGTTTGTCTTAATTTTTGACCCCATATATTTAAGCACACTTGACTTAATAACAAAGATTATTTATACATCTTCATTATATTTAATTTATACCAAGTGCACCTTCTACCTTTTCTTTCCTTTCATCACTTTGCTTTTTCTTTTCTTTTCAAAATTCTCACCCCTTGGCGCTGTGGGAAACTTATTTAATTATTTTTTTTCTTGAGCGCTTAAGAGTTTTGGATCAAATTCACGAATAATGAAAAGAAGGGGTTAAGCTCGGTTTACACCTTTTTGACAAAAGAAAGAAATAGGCTAAAGGCTCAATGGGCTAACTAGGGTGTACATTTAAGGTAGGTACGATAATGAAAAAAAACTTTCGGTTAAAGAAAAGAAATGCCTACATCCTTACCTACAATACACATCCTTCATTTCATTTTGTACACACACCAGGCAAGTTCTAGACACTTCACAATAGTATGGAAGAAACGAAACCTCACCATACACTCATTTCACATGCTCAACTCAAGACATATTCACAGACTCTTCAATCAGCTAATAACAAGAATTCAAGCATTAAGCCTCAATCACACCAAATCAAACTCTATGGCCTAGGTACCTCAACATATTTACAAAGTTGCATGCTTTCATACGAATCACCTTTAGATTTCAAATATCATGTACAACACACAACCATAATTTTGCAACCATAAAGTAATGACAGGTTTTGGGATGGAAACCAATAAAAGAAAAAAACTAAAAGAAAAAAAACTGAACAAAAGAAATCTACTCCTAACGACTACATTTCCCTTAAGACGGTCGTCATCCATCCATCATAGGGAACGGTCACTAATTACGACTTCGGTTCAATGGGACTATTCTCGGTAAAAGAACCAAAAACAAACGCTGCGAAACCCAAAAATTAAAAAAAATCATGAAAATTTTTTAAAATATCGATCATTTCGATAAAACAAAGATATGTACAAAACCAAATAACAACATTCAACAGCACACAACAGCTTCACCTTAATTACAATACAGATATACAAACAACAATCACAGGGCCACAAGTTTATCCAAGCACAACAACAGAATAGAGACATACATTAATAACAACAGCAACCAACACCTAACTACTCCCACCCCACACTTAAATCGAACAGTGTCACCAGTGTTCACAAAATTCGGCATAGTATGAAAGTAGGTGGTGAAACTCCCTAATCAATCAAAGTATTCCACTTTTTCGTCAGGTGTCGCTGCCTCATCTCCCATGTCTGAATCGCCCCCGTCGTCATCATCTAACTCCACATCGGAGTCATCACGACGTGTCTCCTCATCTGTGGGGACATCATCATCAATGGGCTCCACAAAAGCTGGCCCCACTCGGCATAAAGCCCTGGCATTTTCGCCAAAAGGGTAGTCTAGCTCGAGCTTCCATAGCTCATCTTCTGTTGCCGGCCTCCCGTCTATGCGCAGCTGGAGCATCTGCATCCCGAACATGCGAGCCATGTACTGATCATCTCGAGCATGTTGCTCGGCTAATGTGAGAACTGGCCCGTGAGTGGTGTCGGGTGCTTTAGTTTTGGTGACATCTAAGGCCCGCCTCTCCATCTGCGGGATGTAGTCAAGGGCCTCCTCCTCAATATCCAGGCCCCTCAGGAACGTGGTCAGTAAGCCACCAAACTCGTACCTGTGCCCTTGATGCAAACGGGCTCTCTTCGTGTTGGAGATAATCACCACCCCAACGTTGATCTCCAGCCCCTTCATTAGGGCGTATACCAAGCACACACGATCCCGGGTGACATTTGTCATATGTACACCCGGGATCAGGCAGGAACAAATAATCTTAAGCCATATCCTGGCTTCCCTGTTCATCTGTGAGTAGGACAATGTCTGATGGTAGCCCCTCTCCTTATGCCTGCTCCAACGTGCTGTAGATCGGGCTCCACACAAAGTGCGTCTGATGTCCCCGTATGGTGGAGTGATATTCAGCTGCCGAAGCACATGGGCACCTGTGTCCCGCGCCCCCAAGATGGCATTAAGGTGATGGGGCTCAAAAGTGACTATCTGCCCCCTTATCTTTATGGTGTGACTTCTGAGTGTCGGGTTTTAGTTGGCATAAAATTCCCGAATCAAGTGCAAGTTGCACTCCTTGGGCTCTTCAAATATGAAGTTCAACCCGGCTGCCTCAATCCTGTGGACAATCCTGGGAAACTCCTAAGCCAACGGTTCCTTGGCAATGTGTTCTTCGGGGAAGTATTTTCTTTCCTTATGCTTTGCGTACCATTTCTTCCCCTCCTCTGTCACCCATCTGGTTCCATATTGTTGGTGTTGGCCGCATGGAACCGCTGGTGCTGCTGGGACTACTATTCCCAGTCTAATTCTTTTCCTTCCGGCGCCTGATGTTGATGTGCCCTTCCCTTTTTCTTGCCTGCTTGCCATCGTTCCTGTCAAACCAAACAGACAGTTCCAATGTTATTCAAATTAAAATGTGCTTCGACTAAGGTTGGGTTAAGCTAGGCCACCCCACACTTAGTCTTTAGCCACAATCACAGCATTACGGCAAGATCATACTTATTTCCAATTTACAAAAATAAAAAAATAAACACAACAAACATGCCTCGTGCATTCAAAGAATTCGACGGTAAAATTTCTTTTGTACTACTCAGACTTCATACAGCTAACCACAACAGTACCATCATTCACATTTCGTCACATAGCACTTAGCAAGGAGAAACAAAGAAAAAAATTTATCTACATGAACCTATACCATTCACCCATTTCTTGCATCTCACAATTTCGTTACCCCGAAAATCCGTCGGTCTTTTAGCATATTAACGGTTAGCACAACCAACTCATCTCACCCAACATACACAACCCAGCAAGAATTTCAAATGTCAACTAAATTTTCCCTTTTCATATTCAAATTCAAGCCCTAGCTATGATTTTACAAAAATTCTATCAATCTATGTAATTATCGAGTTCATGCAATCACAATGATACTACGACGTCAATCAACAATAACTCAATTGAATTTAAGCCTAATTTCTACTTAGGGCAAGTTTTGCTCACATCACATGTTCAACATCGAAAAATTCGACAAGAATTGAGATAGAGTTGAAGAACATACCTTGAATTCTATGAAATGAAGAAAACTTGATGAAAATGTGTGCCTAGGTCCGTGTTACGTTGAGGGAGAAGGGGTTTCTGGGATGTTTATTGCGGAGGGGATGGAAAATGAGGAAAAATAAGGGGAATTCGGGGTTAAAAAGTGAGGATTTTGCGCAGGTCACTCGGCGACCCGGTGTGACCCGACGTGAAATTACCCTCAACGTGTCACGGAGGGTAACGCGGAGCATGCCCTCCGTGACATGGAGCCATCGCGTAGGTGTTCTGGAATTTGTAAAAATTCCAGAATTACCTTCAACGTGTCACGGAGGGTAACGCGGAGGCCCTCCTCCGTGACACGGAGCCATCGCGTGGGCTCACTATTTTGCCACTTTTTATTATTTTTCTTACCTCGATTTTTCCTTTGCGATCCTTTGCACATTTATCCTCCGTTCAACCTGAAATTCATCTCACAACAAGAAATTGGTTAGAATTTATAGGTTTCACATAAAATACAAACTTTGTTTTTATTTTTTTATATTTTTCTCATTTTATTTCTCTTTTCTTTTTTTTTTCTACGAAATCTATTAAAATATTACAAAAAATTTTGCGGGTTGCCTCCCGTGCAGCACCTGGTTTACCGTCGCGGCTCGACATCATTAAGCTCAATCATCCTCTAGGGTGACAGACGTTTTCTCTCGACCACCATCCTCACCCCAGTAATTCTTACATCGCTCCGGTGGTTTCCCAAACAACTCCCGTGACTTAATGCTCTGGACAACATCAGCTCGATTAATCACATTCATCACCGAGAGTTCCTCGTACACAGCCGGGAGCTTGGTGGCCTTGTACACATCAAACACCTCCACCTTATCGTGTGCTCGCATGGTTAGCTACCCTGCAGCTACATCAATCAACGCTTTCCCGGTTGCCAAGAAAGGACGTCCCAAAATAAATGGGACTTCCGCGTCTGGCTCGAAGTCCAGCACAACGAAGTCTACCGGGAAGATGAGGGAGCCCACTTGCACCAGCACGTCCTCCACAATGCCATCAGGTCTCGCCAAGGAACGATCTACTAATTGCAAGATCACTGTTGTTGGTCTAGGACTCCCTAGACCCAACTTCTTGAATACCGATGATGGAATCAAGTTAATGCTCGCTCCCAAATCACATAATCCGCGAGCTCGGATACTTTGCCTAATTGTAATTTGTATAGTAAAGCTCCCGGGGTCCTTGAGCTTTGTGGGAAACCTATTTTGTATCCGGGAAGTGCACTCCTCCGTAAGAGCCACCGTAGCGTACTCAGTCAACCTACTTTTGTTCGCCACGATGTCCTTAATATACTTTGCGTACTTCGGCACTCCCTGCAAAACATCAACAAGAGGTAAGTTAATGTGTGCCTGTTTAAGCACCTCCATGAACTTTTTGAAACACGCCTCCTCCTTTTGTTTCTTTAATCGTTGAGGGAATGGGGGTGGTGGTCTTCCTGGTTCAGCATCCTTTTTCTTTCCCCTGTCATCACTTTGCTCCCTCTCAGTTTCTGCTGCTCCCGACTATTGAGGTGGTCTCTCTGGTTCCCCCACTTTAAGCTGTAAACCACTCCTTGTGGTCACTGCATTCACTTGCTTGGGGTTGGGATCAGTGTCACTCGGAAATCCTCCTCTAGGCCTGGTGTTTTGGGCTCCAGCAAATTTCCCAAATTGGTACTCCAGCGCCTTTGTAGCTAGCTAATTGTTCTTTACCTCAGCTGCCAATTTCACGTAGTCATCCTGCAATTGAGCTTAGATAGCTATCATTGTCTTGAACATTTCCTCGATGCTGGGTGATGGTGGTGGAGGAGGTGCATTGTTGCTTCTGTATTGTGACTGATAGTTCTGCTGCCCTCCTTGATTTCTCAGCGCCCCCTGACTCGAACTTTGCCCTTGATGGTTATTGCTACCCCAAGAGAAATTTGGGTGATTCCTCCAGTTGTAATTGTAGTTGTTGCCATACTGTAGGTGGTTGTTTCTCTATACATTACCAACAAAGTTCGCCGAATCAGGATTTGCTCCACAACACTCAGCTGAGTGTTCACTACTCCCGCACACTTCACACCAAATCTGCTGCACTACATTCACTGGGGCTTGAGACCGGTTCATGCATATGTTACTAAAGTGGGTGTTGAGTTGATTCTGTAACGCAGCTATCTGTGCAGCAATAGCTGTAAAACCATCCACTTCTAAGACTCCTGCTAATTTTCTTGTTCCTCCTCTTGACGAATCCGCATTCCACTCCGAATTTCCCTGCGAGTTAACAAGGTATAAAGCTCCTCATAAGTTTTCTCCAATGCTTGTCCCTCAGCTGCTGAGTCTAGCAAGATTTTTGTGTGGGCTTCCAAACCCTCTATGAAAGTATGCACCAGCACATCATTGGATTGGTGATGATGAGGACAATCCCGCAACATAGATTTGAATCTCTCCCAAGCTTGATACAGATTCTCTCTCTCTCTCTCTCTGTTTAAAATATAGAATTTGACTTCTAAGTCTTGCTATTTTATCGGATGGGAAGAACCGTATCAAGAATTTCTTTGCAAGATCATCCCACGTGGTGATGGAATTAGGTGGCTCAGCTTTCAACCACCTCTTAGCTTCTCCCAAAAGTTAGAATGGGAATAATGTAAGCCTGACATAATCTGATCACACTCCAGCGGGGATGTAAGTGTCACTTATCTCCAAAAAATTTTGGAGATGCTGCTGTGGATCCCATGAGGGAGACCTGTGAATTGCCCGCTGGTGTGCAGCAATTACACCATGTTTTGTTTAAGCTCGAACCTCCCTCCTGGCTCAGGTTTGCGAATGCTAGATGTGACATTGTTAGCATGTGGGATTGCCACCTCGCAAACCGGCCTAGCTTCCATGTCCTCGGGCACTAACATTGCCCTTACAACTGGTGGATTCTGTTGTTGCTCCAGGATTGTTTGTTTGAGAAACTGCAGCTTTTTCTCTAGAGCTTCTCTCCTTTGACGATGAAATTGTCTTTCCTTCTCTAAATATGAGTCCACTAGCTCCTTGTCTCTTGCCAGTGTTCAACAGAAATTAGTATCTGCAAAATACAGGCTAAGACCAAGTTGTCGACACTAAGAACAAATAGTAAACTAACACTTAAGAAAAATTTACCAATTGCCAGTCCCCGGCAACGGCGCCAAAAACTTGTTCGGTGGTTTGGAATACCTACACGCAAGCGCATATGGTCGAACAAGCAGTAAAGTGGCTCAAGTAAGCTAAGTATCGATCCCACAGAGACTGGACTAGAGTAACAATCTACTCAAGTGTCAATAAACTTTAACTCTAAATTGCAGACAACAGTGTGAAGAAAAGGTTGATATTTTGTTTCCTAATTTTATACTAAATCTAAAACGAATATATAATTTGAGTCTGAACTATAAGTATGAGCATGCTGAGGTTAAATGAACATGTAGAGAAATACATTATCGATACAATTTGATTAATCTTGCCTCCGGTTGCTAGTTAGGAATTATTTCCTATGGATTAAAACTCTCGTATTTAACCCAACTTAAGAATCATGAACCTTCCACCTACATTTCTGTGATAAAACGAAATTCATGTTCTAGCCATACAAAACCGATTCCTTAAGTGACTAATACGACTTTCAGGTATATTTCTATCCTCAAGGTAAATCAATTCTCAATTTTCCCAAACTAAGAAAAGATCATATCCTATCAATTCACAACTTTCCAATTTCTTGCTCTCTCGAGTGAAACCGGACTTTTTAGATGTATATTAACGTTGGCCACACATTAATGCAGTAAGAACAAGAATCAATAGAACAACCATGGAAGAAAAGATGAAAAACCAATTTATCAATAATCACATTTCAATACAATTGTTCTTAACCTCAGCAACAAGGGGATTTAGCCACTCATTTGTGGATTAAACATCGTTAAATGAGTGTTAATCGTACAAGCAATTGAAATATAGAAGAAGGAGATAGAGAAAAACCCTGAGATTTTCGTCCCCTCAACTGCCTGTAACCCACGTTCTTGCTCCACCAAGTCAGAATAATTAAAAATATACCTAAGTGTTCCATTTATACTAGTGGGAATTTTTCCCGAAATAACAAGCAACGTGTCACGGAGTGCATCGCGGAGCACTGCCTCCGTGACACGCCACCAACGCGGACCCTCACTAGAATCCGGTCGTCCAGGTATTAAGGGCCAACGTGGCACGGCGTGCAACGTGGGGCTAGGCCAACGTGCCACGGCCCCAATGCGCACCTTCACTGGTATTAGGCATAATTTCACCATCAAGGCAGAATGCATTCGTGATGGCAGCGTGACACGGCTCCATCACAGAGCCCCTTTAATTCGTGCTTTCCTTGTGCTTTTTCCCTTGCTAGCTTCCGAGTCCAATCCCGATCTCTCCCAACATGCATCTTAGCTGCATAACTTTATATTTTTCCTGCAAAACAACGCTAATCATGTTGGTTAGTATAAATTCACATTTTATTACAATTCACATGAGAATGTACAAACATCGATAGATAAACAAGGTAAAATGACACATTTGAGTATCACTTGGGCATATCAATTTGCCCAAGATCAGGCACCCTCAGCGAATGTGCCCAGATCTACCAAGCATACATCTGAACTTAGCAGGCACTCCAGGATATGACTCTTGCTGCACTTCTCGCAGGCTGGAGAGGTATACTATCATTAGGTGCCCCTCTGATCCCTCGACCCTGAAGCCTTGCTCCTCTGATCACACCTAGGTCTGGATGGAAAACTTGTTGATGATGGTGTTGGGGCTAGTGATCTCTACTAAAACTGTGGACAGTAGCCATCGCCGGACCTCTGATGCGAAAAACCACAGTTATCTGTCCGATCCCTCTTTGCCTCCCTCCCCCTCGAATGAGCTGCCTCCATCTGTTGGGTGTATAACACTATGTTAGGAAAGTCCATATCCTAGTGAAGCATGGCATTCCTACAATCCTTGTCTAAGTAACCAGCCAAACCATGAACAAATCGGCTCATGCGCGCCCTCTGATCCATCACTAACTCTGTGGCATCCTTTTACAAATGAGTGAACTCAAGCAAATACTCCAGCACTGTCATCTTTCCCTGCTTGAGGTTCACAAACTCCACTGCCTTCAACTCCCTCATATCCCGAGGGAAGAACCTATCAAGAAAGGCCATGTGGAACTCATCCCAGTTGATTGGGCCCGCTCCCGCAACCTGCTGTCCTTCCATTGCTTGTACCAAATATGAGCAACCTCTTTTAGCTGATAAGAGGCCAAGTCAACACACTCCCCATTTGTTACTCCCATAACCTGAGTGACCTTCAAGATCCCTTCAATGAACATGTGTGGGTCCTCGTCCACCTTTGATCCCATGAACTCAGGAGGGTTCATCCTCAAGAAGTGTCTAATTCGAGCTGCCGCTGCATTGCCATTCTGTGGGACCTGCGAAAAGGCATGCTGGTGACCTGAGTGGTCAAGGCCAGCGCCAACATCTGAATAGCCCCCGAAACTCTGTGTGGGCGGCTGACTCTAGTGCCTGGGCTCCTGAATAGGTGGGGCTTGCTAATGCCTATGGTCATTGCCACCTCCGTGGCCTTCATCATTCCCATTCCTCCTCCCGTTCATTCTTCTAGGAGCCATAATTCTGCAATCGCGAATCACACGAATTAGAAGGAGGGAGAGACTTTTCATCACACGACATAGAATCATGAAAGAATGGAACATTTCCTAAACGTCTAGTAGCCTCTTTGTCATAGGTGTGGTGTGCTTCACACCCATGGAAAAATTCTCTGCTTAACGTGGATTTCAGATACTCTAGGACACTTCAAACATATTGCTCTAATACCAAGTTTTTTATGACCCGAACGTACACCCAGATCGTAGACACGGGACAAGGGACCCCGTGAGACCCCAAGTCTACCCATAGCACATGCTTACATCTAATATCATTTAATAATGAGGAATAGTTAGCATAAAACATAGTGGAAACATAAACATAGCATAACAACCGGAAGTACTGGCATATACATAAGCTTGGTTCTACATCCTATCTGAAAGCCTCTACTACATAAAATGGGTTGATGGGACAACATCCCCAACTAACCCGACCAATACTGAAACATAAATAACATGAAAGTTTGTCAAATGGCCGTCGGAACATAAGGACTCACCAATAGCTGAGAGCGAGAACTGAGATGAACTAAGGATGAGGATGAGCTTGAGATTTGAACCCTGTATCATGAGATTATACAACATAGAAAGTATGCAGTCAGTACGTGAAATATACCGAGTATGCAAGGTAAGTAGGACGTACATTAAAAGTAAGATAAACTCATAAATAAACATAGAAAAAGGACATCATGCTTGTATCAAAAAGTTCATAAGAAAACATAAGGCTCAAGCCTTCCAAATCATTCATATATCATTCATTATAATAATCATAAGTAAACTTTATCAAAACATAACTTGAGCCAATAACATAAATATGACAATGCATAAGATATGCGGAACAATGGGAGGACTCGTCATAACCAACACCATCATGGTAAAGCCTTTCATGATGCCTAAACTATCTCACTAAGTGGGCAGAGCCGACCCTGGCTTGCCAGGGAGGTTCGTGCATTAGGCGTGATATCACATTTTAGGGGATCACTATCAATATAATATATCATTAGAAACCAATGGTGGCACATGGTTATGAGACACCGACATAGTCCTTTGAACATCGGGCTACTCGGTGGTAGACATGGCTCCCAAAAATATGCATATAGGCTCATACGTAAATCAATAATATCATGCATTAAGATTCATTGGCTAAAATATAACATTTATCATCATTGATCCCCTTTAAAACAAGCTTATCAAATAATCAAAGGCTCTTTTCATCGGCCGATATCATAAATCGATAAATCATGTAATTCATTTCATAAATCGTAAATCATTCTTCAACGAGTGGACATTTCCCAATACTTTAACATACTCAAATCTTTCAAAAATATGCTCATAAACATGGGTAACTTGATATCATGCTTTTCAATCATCAATAAACTCAAAATACATAATATTCATCAGAAATTATAAGTTTCATGAACACTCATCAGTGGACATTTTAAATTTAAAAAGCTTGAAACATAATTTTCAAGAAAATAATATAAAACCTGCCCATCATTCATAATTCAACAATTAAAACTCAATTAAATCAAACCCATAAAGAAAAAAGACATCTTGATGCATTTGGATAAATCCCATGGAATTGAATAGGAGGATTCATGATTAAATTAAAAATTTGGTCATGGGTGTGGAAGAAATCACCCACTCTAAACTCTACATACCTGGAAATGGACTGATTTTAATGTTCCTTGAATACCCACAAAGAAATTGATGGAATTTTGGAGAAGAAGGCCTTGAATCTCCCTAAAACCTCTCTAAAGCTCTTGCATGGGAATGGGCATGCATTAGGGACTTAACCCATCTTATCACACTCATAAAAATACGCAAAACGACGTAGTTTAGGGTCTTAATCTATAGGAAAGTCGAAATTTCCCATAAAGAAATTTCCCCTGAAAACTACTCCGGATGGACCAACGATCGATCCAACAGGTCGTTGCACAATAGCACGACTTGTGGTATCAAGTCGTTGGGTCCACTGCCTCACGACATACCTTAAATTCTTCCCATTACTCGTCAGGACGAGTCATTACTTCAATCAACAGGTCGCTGGATCGACCATCGTCAACTCCTTGACCATTCTGATCTTCCCTTACCTCGAGCCTCACCATGACTTGTGGTTGTTTGCAACGACTTATGGTCTCGATCTGTTGTATGCACTGGAATTCTCAACCCACAAGTAACTACTAGAAACAACAGGCCGTCATATCTTACCACGAATCGTGGGATGCCCCATTGTGTCCCCATCAGCCTAAGTTCAGCCCTTCCTACGACCGCTAATAACGACTTATTGTTACTGACAACGAGTCGTTACACCGTTCGTTTTCACCACTGCTTCCCTGAACCCCCATACCACGAATGTTTCTGACAACTCGTGATATCCAACCAGGAGTCGTTGAGTCGTCCGTCCTATGATATTTTTGCTAGTTTTCTGCACTTCTCAAATTCAACTCACGGGTCTATTCTTAGGCCTTCCCAGGGTATTAAAATATCTCCCCCTTAGGAACATTCATCCTCGAATGTAGGAAACAAGTAGTAAACAGAAGCATACAATTTATCATAGCCAAATACTGATAATTTTAACCGAAATTTTCACGGAATGACTACTCTTAATAAAACCACATAGCTGAACTGATCTCATACTTCACGTATACATCTATACAAAAAAGGAAACTTGTACACATGAAATGAACATGATAACCAGATAGAGTCATAGGGCAAAAACTGATACCTCAAGTTGGAATTGAGCCGGTAGATAACAAATGTGGGTATCTAGCAATCATATCTGCTTCGGCTTCCCACAAAGCTCCCTCAACATGTTGATTTCTCCATGAAACCTTAACCGAAGCTACTTCTTTGTTTCTCAAGTTCCGATCCATAGGATGAACTGAAGATAACTCCAATGGCAAGTCCAACTCATATGCTACCTTACCAACTCTTTTCACAACCCGGTGGGGACCAACATAGAGGGGACTGAGTTTTCCTTTCTTTCTGAACCGCATGACCCCCTTCATGGGAGATATCTTTAGAAATACCAATTCATCAACATCAAACTCAAAATCCCTTCTCCTCACATCAGCAAACTATTTCTGCTAACTCTGAGCGGTTTCTGACCGATCCCTTATCAACTGGACCTTTACAATGGCCTCATGAACCGAATCAGGTCCTATCATTCCTACCTCACAAACCTCAAACCATCCGATGGGTGATCCACGCCTTCGCCCATAAATAGCCTCGAACGGTGCCATCTGGATACTAGAGTGATAACTGTTATTATAGGAAAACTCGATCAAGGGCAAATGATCATCCCAACTACCTTTGAAATCCATAACACATTCCCTCAACAAATCTTCTGTAGTAGCCTGCTAAGCCCAAGAAACTTCAAATTTCAAAAGAATTCACCGTCCTGGCCCAATTCTTCACCGCCTCGATCTTCTAGGAATCCACCCCTATGCCTTCAGTTGCTACCACATGACCAAAAAATGCCATCGAGTTTAGCCAAAATTCATACTTGCTAAACTTTGCATACAACTGACGATCCTGGAGGATCTAAAGCACTACTCACAAGTGAGCGACATGATGCTCCTTTATTTGAGAGTATATAAGGATGTCATCAATGAACACAATCACCAACATGTCAAGGTATTTGTTGAACACCCTGTTCATAAGGACCATAAAAGCTGTAGGGGCATTGGTTAGTCAAAAAGACATAACAACAAATTCGTAGTGGCCATACCGAGTCCTGAGATCAATTTTCAGCATGTCACTCTCCCGAACTCTGAGCTGGTGATATCTGGACCTTAGATCTATCTTCGGCAAAACACCTGGCACCCTGGAGCTGGTCAAATAAATCATCGATCCTGGGCAAGGGGTACCTAATCTTGACAGTGACTTTATTCAGCCGCCGATAATCAATACACATCCGAAGGGACCCATCCTTCTTTCGAACAAAGAGAACTGGTGCACCCCATGGAGACTAGCTCGGTCTGATGAAGCCCTTATGAAACAGGTCCTTTAACTGATCCTTCAATTCCTTTATCTAGGCAGGAGCCATCCTATAGGGAGGAATAGAGATAGGCTGCATATCGGGTAAGAGATCAATGCAGAAGCTGATTTCCCTCTCAGGAGGAATACCTAGCAAATCATCGGGAAAAACATCCGGATACTCACACACCACGAGAACTAATTGGATAGTCGGGGTCTCGGACTCAACATCCTTAACCCTAACTAGATGATACTTGCAGCCCTTTAGAGTTCATCTTCCATTTCCTTAGATAGGAAATAAACCGACCTACTGGTACGCCGAACTACCCTTCCACTCCAAAACTAACTCACCTGGAAAACAAAATTACACCATATGGGTCCTACAATTAATCTAGGAATAATATGCAAACAACCAATCCATATCAAGAATAACGTCAAAGTTAGTCATGGCTAACTCCACAAGCTCTGCGGAGTTACCTTTATGCAACACAGTGCTCGGGCTTTCTCTATATACACGTCTTGCTAAGACTGAATCACCAATAGGGGTCGAAATTGAAAATGGTTCTGACAAGGTCTAGGGACTAACTCCAAGGCTACTAGCGATGTAAGGAGTCACGGAAGACAAGGAAGCTCCCATATCTAGCAAGGAATAAACATCAATATGAAAGACACGCAACATACCAGTGACCACGTCTGGTGAAGCCTCCTGCTCCTGGAGCGAGGTAAGGGCATATAATCGATTTTAACGTTGTCCGCCACCCCCACTAGTCGATTCTCCCTGCGGAGCAGAATGAGCTGGAGCTATTATTTTCCTAGTGGTCTATGCATGACCCCTATCATCACCATGTCTAGCATATGGGCACGCTCGGTGCATGTTCCCAGATCTACCACACCCATAGCACACATCGTAACTGAGCAGGCACTCCCCGGTATGACTCTTATCGCACTTCCCACAGGCTGGAGAGGTATACTCTAATTGGGTGCTCCTCTGATCCCTCGAACCTGAAGCCCTGCTCCTCTGATCACCCCTGGGTCTAGACGAAACACTAGTTGATGATTGTGCAGGGGCTAGAGATTTCTACTGAAACTGTGGATGGTAGGCACTGCCGGACCTCTAATGCGAAAAACCACGCCTATCCGTCCGAGCCCTCTTTGCCTCCTTCTCCCTCACATAGGCAGCCTCAATCTGCTTGGTGTACAACACTATGCGAGGAAAGTCCATGTCCAGGTGAAGCATGGTAGACCTGCAATCCTTGTCTATGTAACCAGCCACACCATGAAAGAATCGGCTCACCCGGGCCTTCTAATCCATCACTAACTGTGGGGCGTACTTTGACAAATGAGTGAACTCAAGCGAATACTCCAGCACTGTCATCATTCCCTACTTGAGGTTCACAAACTCTGTTACCTTCAACTCCCTCATCTCCCGAGGGAAGAACCTGTCGGGAAAGGCCATGTGGAACTCATCCCATCTGATAGGGCCCGCTCCCGTTGCCCTGTTGTCCTTCCATTGCTTGTACCAAATATGAGCGACCTCTTTTAGCTAATAAGGGGTCAAGTCAACACACTCCCCATTAGTCACTCCCATAACCTTAGTGACCTTCAAGATCCCTTCAATGAACTCGTACGGGTCCTCGTCCACCTTTGATCCCGTGAACTCAGGATAGTTCATCCTCAAGAAGTCTCTAATCCGAGTCGCCACTGCATTGCCATTCTGTAGGACCTGCACAATAGCCTGCTGCTTGACTTGAGCGGTCAAGGTCTGCGCCAACATCTAAATAGCTGCCCAAAACTCAGCGTGGGCAGTGTACTCTAGTGTTTGGGGCTCCTGAATAGGTGGGGATTGCTGATGCCAATGGTCATTGCCACCTCCATGACCTTCATCATTCTCATTCTTCCTCCCGTTAATTCTTCTAGGAGCCATAATTCTTCTACTGCGAATCGCACGAATTAGAAGGATGGAGAGACTTTTCATCGCATGACATAGAATTATGAAAGAAGGAAACATTTCCTAAACGTCTAGTAGCCTCTTCGTCATAGTTGTGGCGCGCCTTACACCTATGAAAAAGACTCTACTTAACGTGGCTTTCAAACAACCTAGGACACTTCAAACCTATTGCTCTGATACCAAGTTTGTCATGATCCGAACATACACCCAGATAGTAGACACGGGACAAGGGACCCCGAGAGACCCCAAGTAGACCCATGGAACATCCATACATCTAATCTCATTTAATAAAGCGGAATAGTTAGCATAAAACATAGTGGAAACATAAACATAGCGTAACAACCGGAAGTACTGGGCATATACATAAGCTTGGTTCTACATCCTATCTGAAAGCCTCTACTACATAAAATGGGTTGATGGGACAACATCCCCAACTAACCTGACCAATACTGAAATATAAATAACATGAAAGTTTGTCAAATGTCCCATGGAACATGTGGACTCACCAATAGCTGAGAGCGAGAACTGAGATGAACTAAGGATGAGGATGAGCCTTAGATTTGGACCTTGTATCATGAGACAATACAATACAGAAAGTGTGAGGTCAGCACGTGGAATGTACCAAGTATGCAAGGTAAGTAGAATGGACATTAAAAGTAAGATAAACTCATAAATAAATATTGAAGAAGGACATCATGCTTGTATCATAAACTTCATAAGAAAACATAAGGCTTAAGGCTTCCAAATCATTCATTATCATAATCGTAAGTAAACTTTATCAAAACATAAATTGAGTCAATAACATAAACATGACAATGCATAAGATATGTGGAACAATTGGAGGACTCTTCATAACCGACACTATCATGGTAGAGCCTTTCATGATACCTCAACTATCTCACTCAAGTGGGCAGAGCCGACCCTGGCTTGCCAAGCGAGGGTCGTGCATTAGGCACGATATCACATTTGAGGGGATTACTATAAATATAATATATCATTAGAAACCAACGGTGGCACATGGTTATGAGACACCGGCATAGTCTTTTGAATGCCTTACTGCTCGGTGCTAGACATGGCTCCCAAAAACATGCATATAGGCTCATACGTAAATCAATAATATCATGCATTAAGATTTATTGGCTAAAATATAACATTTATCATCATTGATCCCCATTAAAACATGCTTAGCCAAGAATCAAAGGCCCTTTTTATCAGCGACATTATAAATCAATAAATCATGTAATTCATTTCATAAATCGTAAATCATTCTTCAATATGTGGGCATTGCCCAATACTTTAACATACTCGATTCTTTCAAAAATATGCTCATAAACATGGGTAACTTGAAATCATGCTTTTCCATCATTAATAAACTCAAAATACTGAATATTCATCATAAATTATAACTTTCATGAACTCTCATCAATGGGCATTTTAAATTTAAAAGGCTTGAAACATAATTTTTAAGAATATAATATAAAACCTGCCCATCATCCATAATTCAACAATTAAAACTCAATTAAATCAAACCCATAAAGAGAAATCACATCTTCATGCATTTGGGTAAAACCCCATGGAATTGAATAGGAGGATTCATGATTAAATTCAACATTTGGACATGGGTGTGGAAGAAATCACCCATTCTAAATCCTACATAGCTTGAAATGGACTGATTTCAATGTTCCTTGAATACCCACAAAGAAATTGATGGAATTTTGGAGAAGAAAGCCTTGAATCTCCCTAAAACCTCTCTAAAGCTCTTGCATGGTAATGGGCATACATTAGGGGCTTAACCCATCTTATCACACTCAGAAAAATATGCAAAACGATGTTTGTTTGGGGTCTCAGAGCATGGGAATGTCAAAATTTCCTTTAGTGAAATTTCCCTTGAAAACTGCTCTGGACAGACCAATGACCGATCCAACGGGTCGTTGCACGATGCCACAACTTGTGTTATCGAGTTATTGGGACCACTGCCTCACGACATACCTTAGATTCTTCCCACGACTCGTCAGGACGAGTCGTTTCTTCAATCAACTGGTCGTTAGATCGACCATTGTCAACTCCTTGACCATTCTGATCTTCCCTTACCACAAGCCTCACCACGACTCGTGGTCTCGATCCGTTGTATACACTGGAATTCTCAACCCACAAGTAACGACTGGAAACAATGGGCCGTCATATCTAACCATGAATCGTGGGATGCCCCGATGTGTCCCTATCAGGATAAGTTTAGCCTTTCCTACGACTGCTAACAACGACTCATTGTTACTGACAACGAGTCATTACACCGTCCGTTGTCACCACTTCTTCCCTGAACCCCCATACCATGACTTCTTTTGATGTCTCGTGGTATCTAACCATGAGTAGTTGAGTCACCCGTCCTGTGATATTTTTGTTAGTTTTCTGCACTTTTCAAATTCAACTCCCGAGTGTATTCTTAGGCCTTATCGTGGTATTACATGTTCTTACCATACGTCCTACAAGTCAAGAAAGTGCGCTCCCCTAACATGCTCCTCTGACCTCTAGAGCCTAATTCTCTACCTTTCTGGTCACCTCTAAGCCTAGATGGGACACTGGCTGATGATGGAAATGGAGCTGATGACCTATGCTGACACTGTTGATGGTGTCCACCACTAGTCCTCTACTGGGAATACTCAAACTATGCTATCCTATCCCTCTTGGTCTCCCTCTCTTTCTCCTTCAGCTTCTCCTCCTTGATCTATTGAACTTAGATCATAAGTCGAGATATATCCATGTAGCTAATAACCATAGTGGCCCTACAATCCTTGACCAGCGATTCTGAAACACCTGGCACAAACTTGCTTATGCGAGCCCTTGGCTCAGCAACCATCTCCAGAGCATACTTTGATAACTTCGTGATCTTTAAAGCATACTCCTGCATTGACTTGCTGTTCTGCTTCAAGTTAATGAATTCGGCCACCTTTGCTTCCCTCATCTCCAGCGGAAAGAACTTGTCCAAGAAAGCTATCAAGAACTCATCCCAGCCAACAGGAACTTCACCTACTCCGTGACTCTCCTTTATTGCCTAAACCAAACGTGTGCTATCCCCTTTAGCTGATAGGAGGCCAAATCTACACTATTCTCTCCTGAAATCCCCATGATTTGGGTGATCTTTTGGATCTCCTCATAAACTCTTGTGGTATCCACCTTGGAACCATATAACTCTGGTGGGGTCATTCTAGTGAAGTCTTGCACTCTCGCTGTCGTAGCACCCCAATTAGGGTCACAGGTGCAACTTCCTGTCGGTTCACTTGTGCCACCATAGCTTGGGCTAGCATTTGAAAAGCATCCCTAAACTCCACATGAGTCACCTACTCAATCAAAGGATTCGCTGGAGCTAGTGGAGCTGGCTAATGCCATCTTCATTGCCATTTCCATGGACATTGTCGTTTCTTCTTCCATTGACTCTATGGGGAGGCATTTTCTGCAAATGCGTATAGCACGAGTTATAAAAATAGAGAGAGTTCAACTTTATCGCACGACATAGATCATGAAAGAAGGGAAATTCCTAAAACGTCTTGTAGCCTCTTTTTCATAAGTGTGGCACTCTTCACACCCATGAAAAAGACTCTACTTAACGCGGCTTTCAGACTCCCTAGGACACACCTAAACCTGATGCTATAATACAAAGTTTGTTATGACCCGATTATAGACCTCGAACGTAACATGGGACTTAGAACCACGAATGGCTCCAAGTTAACCCATGGCACATGTATGACATAATTTATAGCATAAACTAAGTAGAAAACCAAACATACTATAAAGCATAAGAGGAAGTCTAAAATATCATAAAAACATAATGGTGCTACAAGTAAACACAGTTGAATAGCCAACATTACTATCTGAAAAGCCTCTAGTCATAGGATAGGCTGTTAGGGAAAGCCCCCAACAGGCTTGACTAAATCTGAAATGGAAGACATGAACTTAAAATATAAGAAAAACTTATGTCCTCGGTTGTTGAGAACTCAACCAAAATTGAGGCTAGTTGAACCGGAGCGGGAGCGAATCTAATGTCGTGGCTGAGACTGATCACCCAAACCTATATCATAAGACGATATAGAATAAATTTATGCAGTCAGTACTTGAAATGTACTGAGTATGTAGGATAAGTAAAAGATGAGAGTAAAACAGTAAATTGAAACCATGAGTATGAGATAGTCTAAAACATGAGATTTTGATTTCAAATGGAATATAATGGCTCAAGGTTTTAAAAACTGAATCATAAAGCTAGACATGATTGAAATGACAAGTAAAATGTCATAAAGTATATTTTGAGCCAAAATATCATAATTCGTAATATCATGAGCATAAACATAAACATGTGTAGAAAATCATGAAAAAGTGGGAGATTCTTATAACCGACATACTCTAGGTGGGCATGCATGGATAACACTACACCCTCTTGTTTTTCAACCACAAGGATGCTTTTTCTTTGGGTTTTCCCAAACCCCAAAGTGGCAATCAAAAATCATTCACAAAGCTTAAGGAATGGTTAAGGTATCTCTAGCCTTAACCCTTTAATGGAGTGGAGATATAGGTCTTGACTAACTCTAGCTCAAGCCCACACACCTACTCTCCAAATCCTCACCATTGATTCCTCACCCAAATCTCACTTCTTTCTCTCAAACAAAAGTAAGATACACAAGCTAAATTAATATTTGCAACCATTCATTTTTCAATTAAAACTTAGAGGAAACAATAGATCCATGCTTACAAATTGAATCTAAGAACTAACCATCAAAACCCAAACAAGTTTAAACACCTATCATGCACATACCCCTAGCTAATAATTTAGCTACTCATGAATGCAGGAAGAGAGATTATACCTATGAGAAATTCCTCAACCATCATCATATTGAATAACAAATTAAGCTTTTAAAATCTACAAAAATGGTGTATTGCCCAATGAAATTAAAGAAGAAGAAGGAAAATATACTCTAGTCTCCGTCTCTCTCTATAATATTCAATTTTATAATATGATATGTGATGAGTTGGTAATTTATCAACTCATTAGGCTCTTAAGCATGATCTTTAATCTAGTTTTCAAGTTATTTAGATGGATTTTATGCCCTTTTTTCCTTTTCATGTGCACATATTTAATTTGGAGAAAATAGCAAGAAAGGGAGCAAAAGGAACGGAATCAGGTGAAAACCGGCGCTTCACCGGAGAATACCAGCGAAACGCTGGCCAAACATTGGCTAAAAGCTGATGAACACTGCCTCTGGGAGTGATAGCAACCTGTGCAAGCGGACTTCAACCTACGACTCACCGGTCCTTTAACTGAATGACACCTGAAATTGCTGGATCGAAGAGAAAAGAATCGGTGACACGCGGGTGGAGACCGTTGAAACTCCAAAGGAATCGCCTAAGGCTACTGGAACTCACTGGAGGCAAAATTAATTAGAGCTTGCAGTTTATAGAATGTAACCAGCGAACCGTCGGTACTCCCGCAAGTGCCAGAACACTGATTAGAGGTAAAAATGTCTAGCACGTAAAAAGAGATAGGTGGATACCCTACTTTTGGATATATTCTAGAGAGAAGTACTCTGTACCCATTAGATCTTAACTTTTAGCTTTTAGAATATTCTCTTTGTAGAGAAGAAATTAAGAATTTGATTTGGTGGAAATTGAAAAGAATTGTGTTCTTTTTCCTTCCTATTCTTCCTTGATAGCAAGGTACTACCATTGCTGAAGACTTTTTGTTGAATTTGATTTTGCTACTCCTATTATTGAATTCAATGAGTTTATTGATAAATGTGATTTTGAATTTCTTGACTATGAGTAGCTAAATCATTAACTAGAGGTGTGTAGTGTTGAATGTTTAATTAGAGTGGGTACTGCTAGAGTCATCTCAATATTATTTAATTAGTGTAAATCTGTTAAATTCTCTCCAATCTAAAATTGAAGATCCATTGTTGTTGATATGGTCTAATTGTTCTTACTTGATTTTTTCTTGTAAAAGAAGAATTGAGTATTGGGAGAGAATTTAATGGTGGACATGGATGAGAGATTGTGAAATTGGACTGGAAATAGCCAAGATTACATTCTCACTCTTAATTAATAGCTAATAGCTAGTAATTAGTGCAGCTATTAATCCAAATCTGATAGGGTTGATTTAATGGTGTCTAGAGGTTTGAAAGAACTCTAGCAAGAGGTATTTATGAGGTTGAAAAGCATAAAATGCACACTTTTCCGAGATTATTTACAGAAATTGGAATCATGAGATGACCTAGCATGACCCTATTTAGTTTGCATATCATCTACACCACACCTCTAGTATTTCACATTCTTGTCAACAACCTTTGTAATTTTGCTATCGTAGTTAGACAAATTTGAAGTTATATTCTATTGTAAATCTCAATCTCCCCCAAAATATTTATTTTTATGTTATTCTCAAGTGGTGCAAGCTAAATTCAATTTCTTAAATGACCCTCGTGCGTATCATTCACTAGTCACTGTGGGATTCGACCTCGACATCCATCGAGATATTTGTTTTGATACAATGACCATTTATGCTCTTTGTACGAAGAATATATTTTGGACATTATCAAAAATGGTGCCATTGTTGGGGACTAGCTCTTGATACTCATTGAACTAGTATTGAAATTAAAAAGCACATTTATAAAATAAACTCATTGAATATAATAATAGGAGTAGAAAAAACAAATTCAACAAAAAGTTTTCAACAATGGTAGTACCTTGCTATCAAGGAAGAAGAGGAAGAAAAAGAAAACAATTCTTTCCAATCTCCACCAATCAAATTCTTACTTTCTTCTCTACCAAGAGAATATTCTAAAAGCTAAAAGTTAAGATCTAATGGGTACAAAGTACTTCTCTCTAGAATATATCCAATAGTAGGGTATCCACCTATCTCTTTTTTTTTGTGCTGGACATTCTTACCCCTAATCAGTGTTCTGGAACTTGCGGGAGTACCGACGATCCGCTGGTTACATTTCGCAAACCTTTGGCTCTAATTCATTTCTCCTCAAATGATTTCCAATAGCCTTAGACGATTCCTTCAGCATTTCGCCGGTCTCCACCCGTGTGCCGCCGATTCTTTTCTCTTTGATCCAGCAATTTTAGGTGTCATTTGGTGAAAGGACGGGCGAGTCGTTGGTTGAAGTCCATGTTCTCTAGTTTCTATCATTCCCAGAGGCAGTGTTCATCAGCTTTTGGCCGGTGTTTCACCGGTCTTCTCCTGTAAAGAAACGGTTTTCACCTGATTCCCTTCTTTTTGCTCCCTTTCTTGCTCTTTTCTCCAAATAAGATATCTTCACATGAAAAGGAAAAAAAGTAATAAAATCCATCTAAATGACTTGAAAACTAGAATAAAACTCATGCTTCAGTGTCTATTGAGTTGGTAAATTACCAACTCATCAAACCCCTAAACTTGAACCATTGCTTGTCCTCAAGCAATACAGTTATTATCAGGTAAAAAACATGCAACTTCACACAAATATATGCATTAATGACCACTTGACTTCTGGCAACCCAAAAAATGCTCACCGACTCACCAAAAAAGAGAAGCAAATTCCCCCAAAACAAGAAAGATGGAAACATTTCAAGAGGCCACCACCATTCAAAAGTGTGATTCACAAGAGCTTTATTTTTGCAAAATGAGGGCCATAACTCATCCATGAAGTACAAATAACATCTCAATTCATGATCATTGCATATTCAAATCTTTCCTTAAAGCTTGTATTTCTCATGCCCTATGAAAAAATTTACCTTTAATGCAATTGTGTCCTCAAAGGGATGATGCCACTCACCGAAGAGAAAATCCCTATTTTTTTATTATGAAATCAATGCGTTCAAGAGATTGCACAAAGAGAAGATTGCACTCACTCTCCCAAAATAAATCTGCATGCACCCAGCTCGACCCATAGGCTTGCCCTTCATGTAATTCGCCATTAATGTAGAGCGACTGCACTTAAAATCACTTAGGACTTGTGGGACATAATATATGCTAGGGCTAAGGGTAGGATAAATGTTTAACTTTAGTGACTAATGCCTCCCTAATGCCTTTATAAACACTTGTAACATCCCATTATCTTATTAGATTACTTCACTTTATTTCTCCTTGTTCATTATCTTCATTATCTTTATCGGTTCTATAACATAAGCCACCCTTATAACACGTTGAATTTCACATTTGGCCTTATATGTGCAAGAGATAGCACCTTTTTGCTATTCTTCCTCTATTGATGATTTGAGGTCTTTCAACCCATTGATTCATTAATTTCATCACAATTTTGGTGCTACCTAACATTGAAGCTCTCATTTTCCCCCTTCTCTTGCTAACCCCCAAACTTAGGCTTTTTCCTTATCTCACATTCATTTCCTTATTTCTCCCCATTTCATGGGCTTAAAACCCCTATTATATTCATTCTTTCATTGCTAGCAACTAGGGAGGATGGGTGCCAAAGTGAAGGATTAAAAATGGTCACTAGGCTTATAGTTTGTTTTCAAAGAAAGGGTCCAGGCTCAAACTTGGCTATCAAAGATTAATGTTCAAGGAGGTTATTTTGGGTGAAGTGACTTAATAAAATAAGTCCTAAGATCATGTTCTAAGTGCAACTACATCTAGGATTTCGCCTTAAGTCGCACTAGGGGCAAGTTCTAGACAAGAAGTTATGCATGGGATTCACAAAAGTCCTTACCACACAAGGCATCACATCTAAAGAGTCCACAAAAGTCATTATTCACACAAAATCTTGAGTTAAGACATCAGAACATGCAAATTCATAAGTAAAGCGAGGAATCTACAAAGTATGACAAAGAGTGCTATGTTCTCAATTCAAACATCTGCTCATTATTTCTCATTTCCATGCCCCATTTCAAAATTCCATTTCAAAATTTTTTTCTGGTGGTGCTTCTTAAAACAGCTCCATAAAAGACTCAAAAACAACATGGCATTTTCCCTTAAGAAAGTCGCCACTCAATCTATTATCATGAAGTTCCAATCCAGCTCGACAATAAAAAACAAAGGAAAAACAAAGAAATGCTTCTTGGGAAAGAACCATGGTATGAAGAAAACCCTTGGAGTTTGATTACTATTCTATTATTTACACGGTGAATAAACAAAGGACTTGGGTCCTAAAGGAGTGAATATTTCAAGACAAGGACCCCATACTCATTATTATTCAGTAACATTCATCCAAAAATTTCAACCAAGTCATTCATTTTTTTAACATCACAGGCCCGACAAGGGAAATCATCAACAAGATAAAAAATTGAGCCTAACAAAGGCTCAAAATTCATCACACAAAATAAAGAACACAAAAGCCCGACAAGGGCTACTTCAACTCATATTTAAAATAAAACATTAGTGACCCCAATAAACACTCATCCCCTCCCCCCCGGCTAAGAGAATACATTGTCCCCAATGTATGAATGCAAAACAAAGGGGTAAGAGACTCCTTGAGTAGGTCACTCCTCATCATCAGCAGCTTCTCCCAATCCTGTGGCACCAGCTAAACCAGCCTCGCTTAGATCCTCAGTTTCATCCCCCAAGCCCTCAAGCAAATCGTAAATTGGGCCTCGAACAGTGGAAGGAGCAGCCATCACGACATTGAGAGCACTCATGTCAGGTACTTCCATAGGTATCCGACTTTTCCACTCCCACACCTTAGTTCAAAGAGAAATGGCAGCCCTATCCACTGCATCCACCCATTTGCATAATGTTGTAAGGCTCTCATACATTGACTTCAGCTCTCGTTTAACTGTTTGAGCAATAAGTGTAGGGAGACTTCTAGTCTATTTCTGGAGTTGGCTCTCACGAGAGTTGGTCATTTTCCTGGAGACCACTTTCCTGGGAGGATGTAGGAGGGGGATATGCTCTGTTATACCCCGAGAATTCTAGAATCTGACCCGGAAGTGAATCGGAGAATCACTAGAAAATATTTCAGTAGTTGCAAAATGAGTCACTGAATGACTCATGAAGAGACCCCACGAGTCATTAGGTGACTCGTGGGAAGGCCTGGAAGGATGAGGGGACTCGAGGTCCCCAAGGGAAATGTAACGACTCATGGTTAGACATGACAAGTTGTCATGTCAGTCGTGGGCTGGTTCTGGAGGAAGATTGGAAAATTTTTCCAGTGCACTTGACGAAAGGTGGAAATGAGTCATGGCTGCCGGGGACGAGTCATCATGTCACTCGTTAGGAGCCCTAGTAGACCAGTTATCTAGTGAAATTAATGAGCGAACCAACGGATCGTGTGCCCTAGCAACGAGTTGTCAGGTCGTTCGTTAGGACCCCCTGACAATTATTTTCAATGATTTCAATAAGGGTTTTTTCATAATTCCTAAGTTCTATGGGCCTATACTACGTCGTTTAAGCTCGTAATAGAGGGTTTTTAGCAGAGAAAAACCCATCTTAGGCCATAACTTTCATGCATGCAAGGTTGGGGGTTTGAGGAGAAGAATCAAGGTGAATTCTCAAGGTTTCCAATTGGAATCTCAGCTGGGCAAAGGGTTAGAGTTCTTCAATCCCAAGTACGTAAGGCTATGAGTGGGTGCCTTATTCCACATCCATGCACATTCCCTATCAATTTGTGATGATCAAGTATCGGTTTTCATTCAATTGTATGATTCTTTCATCTCTACTCATGGGTATGATTAAATTGAGTTGATATTAGGGATTTATTGAGTTTGGGCAGATTCTAACTTAATTTCTTTTACAAAATTGTATTTCAAGAATTGAATCTAAAATGCCCACGTGTGGATTTTTCATATAGAATGTGATGCTGATGTAGTAGATGATGAAAGGCATGTTTCCAACCTAACAAATGTCTTGATGATGTTTTAAAAGAAGATTAAATAGACCCAATTATGGTAGAGCTTTGGGTTATTCCCAAATGATGATTATAAATTGTGACTTTTCCCCTGACATGAGCTTACCACATGGTTGAGATGAATTTTTCCTTTAACCCTTATTATGAATTTTAGCTTGTGGTATGTTTCAAAGTAAAGCCTTCTCTATGCGTAACTCCTTAATTGTTATGCATGTCATTGTCAAGCTTTGTCAAGGACAATGTTAAGCTTCATTTCACATGATGTTGAGCATAAGCATGATTTCATTCTAAGCCTTGTTGAAATTACATTGTTGAGCTTCACATTTATACGATGTCAAGTGTATGCTTGATTTCATAATGAGCTTTGTCAATAGGAAATGTTGAGCTTCGTTTCATACGATGTTGATTTTATGCATGATTTCATGTTGATCTTCGTCACTAGACGATGTTGAGCTTCATATTTATACGATGTAGAGCATTGTACGCTTGGGAGAAGAGTCTAGCCCCGAGCGGGATAAGGGTCGATAACCCTATGCCCCAGAACTACGCGCCAACGTAGGTTGATTCTATTATGTTATTGGGACCTCCCTTGTGAGTTATCCCCAGGCCAATTGGCCCCATTCAGCTTGATATCGATATCATGGTATCTTTCCTAGCCCTGGAAAGATTTTGGATAGCTCTACCCACTTTAGTGTAATAGTCGAGACCACGTAAGCTCTATCGTGGTATGTTGGTGAAGTGACGAGTCTCCCACTGTCTATATCATTCGAATTTGCATAACCATTACTCATGATAATTATCTATGTATGCATATTCAAGAAGCAAGGTTTGACTCATTGTTTAGCATTTAATATAAGTGTTATGTTTCAGCTTTGAGTCATTCGAGTCAATCATGATGTTCTAAAGCTGTGCATGGTCATGCTATGATAAGAGTACGATTTCAGAATGAATGCATGTAGTCTTCTATTTACTATTAAAAGCTTATCATATGTATGAATGGTTTTAAATGATTTATGTTATCAAAGTGGTTTTACTTACCTTGCATACTCAGTACATTCCACGTACTGACCGAATACTTTCTATGTTGTATCGTTTCATTATGCAGGATCCAGTTCTCAGGTCCAGCCCCATTCGTAGTCACTTATCACAGTCAGTACCTACTTGGTTGGTGAGTCCTCATCTTTAGAGGACTAGACTCTCAGTTATCTTTGTTGTATTTTCAATTTCAGTATTGTTGAGCTAGTTGGGGGCATTTTTCCATCAGCTCGTCCGGATTAGAGGCTTATCCAACTTAGACATGTATTCAACTTCAGATGTTTATTCTGTCGTTATGTTAAGTTAGACTTCCAACTGAGTTTATAATTATGTTTTTTTAATGTTTGTTAAATGAGTTAGTGAATGCTTATGCCATGGGTTGACTAGAGGTCTCTCAGGGTCCCTTGTCCCGTGTCTACTATTCGGGTATATGCTCGGGTCGTGAAAAACTTGGTATCATAGCCATAGGTTTGAAGTGTCCTAGGGAGTCTTAAAGGAGTGTCAAGTAGCCTTTTTCATGAGTGTGAAGCGCGCCACACTTATGACGAAGAGGCTGCAAAATGTTCTAGGAAATGTTCCCAGCTTTCATGATCTATGTTGTTCGATAAAGAGTCTTTCTATGCTTCTACTTCAGGCTATTCGCGATTCCAGAATCATGGCTCCCCAAAGGATGAATGGGATGAGGAATGGAGACGGTGAAGGCCACGAGGGTGGCATGGGTCATGGGCATTAGCAGGTCCCACCGGTTCAGGAGCCTCTGGCACCGGAGCGAGCCGCCTATGTTGAGTTTCGAGCAGCTATCCAGATGCTCGCGTAGGCCTTGACCTCTCAGGTCAATCAGCAGGCTATTGCGCATGTTCCGTAGAATGGTAGTGCAGCGGAGGGTCGAGTCAGGGACTTCTTTAGGATGAACCCGCCGGAGTTTCTTGGGTCCAAGGTAGATGAGGACCTACACGAGTTCATGGATGAGGTTATCAAGATCACCCAGGTTATGGGGGTAAGCAGTGTAGAGTGCGCAGAGTTGGCCTCTTACTAGTTGAAGGGGGTTGTGCTTATTTGGTTCCGCCAGTGGAAAGACAGCAGAGTTGCTAGAGCAGGTCCCGTCACTTGGGAAGAGTTCTATGTTGCATTCCTGCATCGGTTCTTCCATCGGGAGATGAGGGAGCTAAAGGTAGCTAAGTTTGTTAATCTGAAGCAAGGGATGATGACAGTACTAGAGTATTCCCTTGAGTTACCACCTATCGAAGTATGCTCCTGAGTTAGTGGCTGACTAGAGGGCGCGAGAGAGAAGGTTTATGCATGGAATAGCAGCTTACTTGGATAAGGAATGCAGGATTGCTATGCTCCATCAGGATATGGACTTCCCTCAGATGGTGTTGTACGCCCAGCAGATGGAGGTGGCACATTCAAGAGAGAGAGAGAGGCCAAAAGGGCCAGGACTGAGGGCCACAAATTCTCCCAATAGGGGTCCGGTGGTGGGCACTGTAAGACGACCCACCAGAGATCATCCACCCCAACTTCATCAGCCTTGAGTGTGCCATCTTGTCCTAGGCATGATCATAGAGGGAGAGCATCAGGCTCAAGGGGTCAGAGCCGACAGATTCAGGTGTTCCAACTTATCGCAGATGTGGCCGAGGGCATACAGGCCAGTGCTTGGTAGGTTTGGGTGCGTGTTTCCAGTATAGGCAACCCGGCCACATGCTTAGAGATTGTCCAGCAGCGAGACAGGATTAGGTTGGCGGCCGTGGCCTAGCTTCTAGCTTAGTAGCCCCACCCCCTCGCTTAGCACATCAGGGGGCATCTACTAGTGTAGCTTGCGGTTAGCGCCAGAACAAATTTTATACTCTAGCATCCCGTTAGGAGCAGGAGGTCTCCCCTACATGGTTACTGGTATGTTACGAGTCTTCCATGTTGATGTTTATGCATTGTTAGATCCAGGGGCCACCTTGTCTTTTGTGACACCTTATGTAGCCAGTAGCTTCGAAGTCAGTCCCGATGTCTTGTCAGAATCCTTCTCAATTTCTACTCCAGTAGGTGACTTAATTATAGCTAGACAGGTGTATAGGAATTGTCGATCTTGGTTCTCCATAAGGTCACCTCAGCAGATCTGATAAAGTTAGCCATTACCGATTTTGATGTTATTCTCGGTATGGATTAGTTGTATGCTTGCTATGCTTCCATTAATTGCAGGACCCAGTCAGTAGAGTTCAGATTCCTGAGTGAGCCAGTCTTGGAATGGAAGGGTAGTTTAGTTGTGCCTGTAGGTCGCTTCGTTTCCTACCTCAAGGCCAAAAAGATGATTTCTAAGGGTTGCACGTATCATTTGTTTGGGTCAAGGATGTCGAGTCTGAGACCCCGACTATCAGTCAGTTCCAATAGTACGTGAGTACCTAAAGGTCTTTCCTGATAATTTTCCAAGTATTCCTCCCGAGCGGGAGATTGATTTCAGTATTGACCTTCTTCCCGATATGCAACCTATATCTATTCCTCCCTACATGATGGCTCCAACCAAGCTAAAAGAGCTAAAGGATTAGTTAAAAGATTTGCTAGATAAGGGTTTCATTAGACCGAGCCAGTCTCCATGGGTCGCACAGTATTATTTGTTCGGAAGAAAGATGGTTCCCTTCGTATGTGCATTGATTATCGACAGTTGAACAAAGTCACTATCAACAACAGGTATCCCTTACCCAGGATCGATGATTTGTTCCTTCGGCTTCAGGGTGCTAAGTTTTTCTCGAAGATAATCTCAGATCTGGGTATCATCAGCTCATAGTTCGGGAGAGTGATATCCCGAAGACGGCATTCAGAACACGGTATGGTCATTATGAGTTTGTAGTTATGCCTTTTGGACTAACGAATGCTCCTGCAACTTTTATGGACCTGATGAACAGAGTGTTCAAGCCATATCTAGACATGTTCGTGATTGTGTTCATTGATGACATCTTGGTATACTCTCGGAGCGAGGAGGAGCATGTCGCTCACTTGAGAGTAGTGCTCCAGACCCTCAAGGACTGCCAATTGTATGAAAAGTTCAGCAAGTGTGAGTTTTGGTTGGACTCCGTGGCATTCTTGGGCCATGTGGTGTCCAACAAAGGCATAAAAGTAGACTCGTAAAAAATTGAGGCGATGAAGAATTGGCCCCGACTGATGAATCCTTCAGATATTCGGAGTTGTTTAGGCATAGCTGGCTACTATCGAAGATTTGTGGAGGTTTTCTCATCAATTGCAGCACTTTTGACTAAGTTGACTCAGAAGAAGGTAAATTTTCAATGGTCGGAGGCTTGTGAGAAAAGCTTCCAAGAGTTGAAGGCTCGACTTACTTCGGCACCAGTGTTGACCCTACCCGAGGGTAGCGACGGTTTTGTGGTGTATTGTGATTCTTCCATAGTTGGACTTGGGTGTGTGTTGATGCAGCGGGGAAGGGTGATAGCATATGCCTCTCGACAGTTGAAGGTGCATGAGAAGAATTACCCGACCCACAATCTTGAATTGGCCGTGGTGGTGTTCGCATTGAAGATATGGCGGCATTACTTGTATGGGGTCCACGTGGATGTATTTATGGATCACAAGAGCTTGCAATATGTTCAAACAGAAAAATCTAAATCTTCAGCAAAGAAGGTGGTTGGAGTTACTTACGGATTATGACATAAGTGTCCTTTACCACCCGGGAAAGGCTAATATGGTTACGGATGCACTTAGTAGAATCTCAGTGGAGAGTGTGTCCCATGTGGATGAGGGGAAGAAGGAATTGGAGAAAGAGGTTCACCGGCTTGCAAGGCTGGGAGTTAGATTGATCGATTCAACCGATGGCGGTGTTGTGGTGCATAACAATTTGTAATCATCCTTGGTAGTTGATGTTAAATCTAGGCAAGATGAGGATCCAATATTGAGGAAGCTGAAGGAGGTGGTGCGGAGTCAGAAAGTGGAGGTTTTCTTCCATGGGGGAAATGGTGTGCTACAATACCAGGGTCGACTATGTGTTTCGGACGTTGATAATTTGAGAGTTTGGATATTGCATGAGGCACATGGTACCAGATATTCTATTCATCCAGGATCCAAGAAAATTTATTAGGATTTACGAGAAATCAATTGGTGGGATGGTATGAAGAAGGATATTACGGAGTTTGTAGCAAAATGTCCAAACTGCCAGCAAGTGAAGGTCGAGCATCAAAGACCTGGAGGTGTACTTCAGGATATTGCCATCCCCACTTGGAAGTGGGAAGAAATCAATATAGACTTCATTACAAGTCCTTCTCGTACTCGCCAGCAATATGACACCATTTGGGTTGTGGTGGACAGGTTGACTAAGGCTGCACATTTCCTGTAGGTCAAGACCACGCATTCAACAGACAATTATGCTAAGTTGTATATTCAGGAGTTGGTTCGACTTCATGGAGTTCCCTTATCTATTATTTTGGACCGAGGTACTCAGTTTACTTCTCAATTCTAGCGTTCGTTTCAAAAGGGGCTCAGGACTCAGGTTAAGCTAAGCACAGCTTTTCATCCTCAGACGGATGGCCAAGAAGAACGAACCTTTCAGAGTCTTGAGGATATGTTGAGGGCGTGTGTTATGGATTTTAAAGGTAATTGGGATGATCATTTGCCCCTGATCGAGTTTTCTTATAATAATAGTTACCACTCTAGTATCCAGGAGGCACCATTCGAGGCCCTCTACGGGTGAATGCGCAGATCCCAATTGGATGGTTTGAGGTTGGTGAGGCAGCTATGGTAGGACCAGATTCAGTTCATGAGGCAATGGTGAAGATTCCGTTGATAAGGGACCGATTTGAAAACCACTCAGAGTCGTTAGAAATCGTATATTGATGTGAGGAGAAGAGAATTAGATTTTGATACAGACGACTGGGTTTTTCTAAAGGTATCTCCCATGAAGGGATTCATGCGGTTCGGAAAGAAAGGCAAACTCAGTCCCCACTATGTTTGCCCTTATCGGGTTGTAAGAAGAGTTGGTAGGGTGGTGTATGAGTTGGACTTTCCTTCAGAATTGGCTTCAGTTCATCCCATGTTCCATGTATTGCTTTTGAAGAAGTGCTTGGGTGATCAGCCTTGGTAGTTCCAGTAGACAGTGTGGTGTGAAAGACAGGCTCAGTTATGAAGAAATTCCGGTTTGAAATTTTGGATCGACAAGCTCAAAGGCTTAGGAACAAAGAGGTAGCTTTAGTTAAGGTTTTATGGAGGAATTATCATGTTGAAGGAGCTACATAGGAGGCCGAAGCAGACATGATGGGTAGATACCGACATTTGTTCTCTACCGGCTCAATTCCGACTTGAGGTATCAGTTCTTGCCCTAATTCTCTAATCAGTTTCCATGTTCAGTTCATCTGCGCAAGTTTGAATTATGTTATAATAAATGTATGTGATGCCTGAATTTAGTTCAGCTATGTGGTTCTTTTTGGAGGTAGTCATTCCGTGAAATTTCGGTTAAAGTAATTAGTATTGGGTTATGATAATTGCTTATTTCTACTTCCTGTTGTTTCAAACATTTGAGGACGAATGTTCACAAGAAGGAGATATTGTTATACCCCAAGAATTCAAGAATCGGACCTTGAAGTGAATCGGAGAAAAACTGGAAAATGTTGCAGCAGTTGCAGAATGTGTCACTGAACGACTAGTGAGGAGACCCCACGAGTCGTCAGGTGACTTGTGGGAAGGCCTGGAAGGATGAGGGACTTGTGGTCCCCACGAGCGATGTAACAACTCGTGGTCTGACACTGTGAGTCGTCATGTCATTTGTGGGGTGGTTCTGGAGGAAGATTGAAAAATTTGTCTAGTGCACTTGATGGGAGGTGGCAATGAGTCGTGGTTGTTGGGGACGAGTCGTCATGTCACTCATTAGGAGCCCTGGAAAAACAGTTATCTAGTGAACTTAATGAGCGAACCAACGGATCATGTGCCCGTCGGGTCGTCCGTTAGGACCCCCTGACAGTTATTTTTCAGCGATTTCAGTAAGAGTTTTTCCATAATTCCTAAGTTCTAAGGGCCTATACTATGTCATTTTAAGCTCGTAATAAAGGGTTTTTAGCAGAGAAAAACCCATCTTAGGCCATCACTTTCATGCATGAAAGGTTGGGGGTTTGAGGAGAAGAATCAAGGTGAATTCTCAAGGTTTCCAATTGGAATCTCAGCTGGGCTATTAGGAAGGGTTAGAGTTCTTCAATCCCAGGTATGTAAGGCTATGAGTGGGTGCTTCCTTCCACACCCATGCCCATTCCCTATCAATTTGTGATTGGTTTGTGATGATCAAGTATGAGTTTTCATTCAATTGCATGATTCTTGCATCTCTACTCATGCGTATGATTAAATTGAGTTGATATTGGGGATTTACTGAGCTTGGGCGAATTCTAACTTAATTTCTTTTACAAAATTGTCTTTCAAAAATTGAATCTAAAACACCCATGTGTGGATAGTTCATATAAAATGTGATGATGATGGAGTAGATGATGAAAGGCATGTTTCCAACCTTACCTATGTTTTGATGATGTTTTAAAGAAGATTTAATAGACCCAAGTATGGTAGATGGGTTTATGCCCAAATGATGATTATAAATTGTGACTTTTCCACCAACATGAGCTTACCACATGGTTGAGATGAAATTTTCCTTTAACCCTTACTATGAATTCTAGCTTGTGGATGTTTCAAAGTAAAGCCTTCTCTATGCGTGAATCCTTAATTGTTATGCATGTCATTGTCGAGCTTTATCAAGGACAATGTTAAGCTTCATTTCACATTATGTTGAGCCTAAGAATGATTTCATTCTAAGCCTTATCGAAATGACATTGTTGAGCTTCAAATTTATATGATGTCAAGTGTATGCATGATTTCATAATGAGCTTTGTCAATGGGCAATGTTGAGTTTCGTTTCATATGATGTTGATTTTGTGCATGATTTCATGTTGAGCTTTGTCACTAGATGATGTTGAGCTTCGTATTTATACGATGTAGAGCATTGCATGTTTGGGAGAAAAGTCTAGCACTAAGCGGGCTAAGGGTCGATAACCCTACACCCCAGAACTGCGCGCCAATGTAGGTTGATTCTATTTAGTTATTGGGACCTCCCTTGTGAGCTATCCCTGGCCCAATTCGCCCCTTTCATCTTGATATCGATATCATGGCAGCATTTCTAGCCCTGGCAAGGTTTTAGACGGCTCTACCCACTTGAGTATAATAGCCGGGACACGTAAGCTCTATCTTGGTATGTCGGTTAAGTGATGAGTCTCCCACTGTTTATATCATTCAAATTTGCATAACCATTACTCATGATTATTATCGTATGTATGCATGTTCAAGAAGCAAGGTTTGACTCATTTTTCAGCTTTTAATGTAAGTGTTATGTTTCAGCTTTGAGTCATTCGAGTCAATCATGATGTTGTAAAGCTATGCATGGTCATGCTATGAGAAGAGTACGATTTCAGAATGAATGCATCTAGTCTTCTACTTATGCTTAAGAACTTATCATATGTGGGAATGGTTTTAAATGATTTATGTTATCAAAGCGATTTTACTTACCTTGCATACTCGGTACATTCCACGTACTGACCGCATACTTTCTATGTTGCATCATTTCATGATGTAGGATTCGATTCTCAGGTCCAGCCTTTTCATAGTCTCTTATCAGAGTTAGTACCTGCTTAGTTGGTGAGTCCTCATCTTTCGAGGACTAGACTCTTGTCCGGCTGGTTTGGTTATGGGGTTAAAAACGACACGCAAGTGCACGTGGTCAAACAAGTAATAAAGTGGCTAAGTAAGCCAAGTATCGAACCAAGGAGACTCTGGATAAGTAAAATTGCTTCAGTATACTATATTCTAGCTTACTTCTAATTATGCTGACAACAACGTAACCAAAAGTTAAATAATTTTTGTTTATAAAGTATATACTAAAACTATTAACAAATATTTACTTTGAATTGAAACTATGGATATGAGCATGCCAAGGTTAAGAACAAGTAATGAATTTGATTATAATCATAATTTGGTTATTCTTCTCTTCATGTTGCTAGCCAAGAACATTAGCCTAGAGATTAAAACTCTCGTATTTAATCTCACTTAAGAATCATAAACTATTCGTCTACATTTCTGTGATCAAATGCAATTTATGACCTAGCAATACAATTCCGGTTCCTAAACTGACTAATACGGCTTTCAAGTATATTTCTATCAGGAAAGCACATCAAAACCCAATTTTCCCAAATCAAGTTAAGAACAATACCCTATTAATTCACAACATTCCAATTTCTTGCTCTCTCGAGTGAAATTGGACTTTTTAGATGTACATTAATGTCGGCCACACACTAATGCAGTAGAAACAAGAATTAATAGAACAACATAGAAGAAGAAGATGAAAAAACCATACAATTAACAATCAAAATTCATCACTATTGTTCATAACCTCAGCAAGGAAGAGAATTAGCCACTCATTTGTGGATTAATCATCCTAAAACAAGTGTAAATCATACAAACAATTGATTGAAAGAAGAAAGAAAGAGAGAAAAACCCTTAGCTTTTTCATTCCTCAACTGCCACTAACCCACGTCCTTGCTCCACCAAGTCTGAATTTTCTAAAAATAAGCCTAAGTGTTCTATTTATACTATTGGGAATTTTTCCCGGAATAACAAGCAACGTGTCACGGAGGCCAACGCGGAGCACTGCCTCCGTGACACGGCGTAGACGCGGACCCTTACTGGAAATCCAGGGTCCGGGAATATAGCCTCAACGTGGCACGGAGGCCAACGCGGAGGCTTATCTCCGTGCCACGGAGCTATCGCGAGGCTTCACTAGAAATTGCCAATTAAATCACCCTCCAGGCAGTGTACCTCCGCGATGGTAATGTGGCACGGCTCCATCGCGGAGCCCCTTTACATTGCGCATTCCAATGTCTTTTCCGTGCTCGCATCCAAGTCCAACTCCGATATTGTCCCAACATGCATTTTAGCTCCTAAAAATCATATTTTACCTGCAAACAAATGCTAATCATGTTGGTTAGTATAAATTCACATTTTATTACCAATTACATGAAAATGTATACATATTGCACAACAAACAAGGCGAAAATGGTACGTTTGAGTATCACTTGGGCATATAAATCTGCCAAAGATCAACTCTCAGTTATCTTGATTGTATTTTCAGTTTTAGTATTGTTGAGCTAGTTGGGGGCGTTGTCCCATCAGCTCGTCCAGATTAGAGGCTTATCAGACTTAGACATGTATTCAGCTTCAAATGTTTTTTCTATCATTTTGTTAAGTTAGACTTCTGCTGAGTTTATAATTATGTTTTCTTCATGTTTATTGAATGAGTTAGTCAATGCTTATGCCATGGGTTGACTAGGGGTCTCTCGGGGTCCCTTGTCTCGTGTCTACGATCCAGGTCTATGCTCGGTCGTGACATGCTCCCTTAAGAGGTGTGTCGCTGGAGGTTTAGCCCGTAGCTTCTTAGTAGGACACATTCAAATCTGGGGCATGCGATGACTGCAGAAGTTGATGGCCTCCATAGAGTCGGCGGGTGTTGTGGAGGCTTTCTTTGCCCTTGCCTTTGGTGGTTAAGGAGGATGGTTCCTTGCCTTTGCCTGTGTTCCTAAATGAAGTCTTTTTCTGCAAACATGATGTTAGTGGCAACCATAATTCATTGGAATAATATAACTAAACATTATACTAAAATTGAGATGAGAAGCAAAGATGAAAAAACATCAATAAAGAACAGGCAACATCGGTGAGCCGCCGAATGGTATCCACAGACTACCGTTGGCTCGCCGATATGAAGCAGTAAACTGGGCAAACAACAACTCCACCGGCGACAAGGCGGTGAGTCGCTGATTCAGAACCATGGACCGCTGATGTAACGTCGACTCCAAACAGTGGCCTGAAGCCAACTGGAGTTTGGACTGGTGTCCTATCGACGTTTCGCCGAACCCTACCAGCGAATAGCCGAATGTCATCGTTCCCAAAGCAATTCCAAGAACTTCAATTCCATAAAATTACAAACACGCACTCACATTATGTTAAAGCATCAATTCTACACAAAGATAGGACTCAAATGATGATTTACCCTTAAGAATGGAGTCATCAAACTATCATAGGGAAAAAAATGACTTTTTATCCATTTGGGTTACTCAGACTTCACCCCATTTAAGCCCACACATATATCATGACTATCACATACCCCTATAATCTAAAAACTACTATCTTCCCCTATTTTCAGCAAACAAAGCATCAACCATGAAACAAATAGGAAAGAAGGGCATTAGCAAGGAGGGGAATGTATATTAAAGCCATGTGAATATGCAATCAAGGTTCCATTGATGAAAACATACAAAGAATTAGAAATACATTACCACACTTAAGAGAGAGTTTTGCAGAGACTAACTTGTGGTATCTTGATAATGCTCAACAATGGCACTCTTGAGACTTGTGTAGTAGAGAGGGAGAATATGACTGTAGTGAGAATTTGTGAAGAGAGTAAGGGGTTTTATAGGTGAGCAGGTGAAAGTGTGGTTAGTTGAGGAGAAGGTGAGATAGTAATGGTGAGTTAATGTGTTTATGAAAAGTGGGAGAGAGGGAGATGTAGGAATATGGAAATGTGGGGTATTGGGAAGACAAAAAGGTTTGTGGGAAAATGGTAAAAGGGGAACCTAAGGGAATATTTTTCAGATTAGGGCGGCTCAAGCAGATATTTGGGGTCAGGTGGATCCATCTTTAATCTAGCTTCTAAAACCAAACTCGTGCCTCGACCGGCGTTACACCAGTGATCGCTGATATGAGCCGACGCTTAGCTGCCTTACCTTTTTGTGCTTGAATTCATGTCCGGTTCACTATTTGATAGCTAGAGACAGACCGGCAATTCGTGAGTGGGGTTGGCATTCCGCCAATGGATCAGGGCACCTAATGCTCAGGTAATATGTGAGGGACCAATGGTACACGATTCTGAATCGGTAATCTGCCGGTTCGACCACCGGTCAAACACTTATGTTCCCAACATTTTGCTTTCGTGTTCGCTGATCCAGTAGGTTATCCGCCTTAATTTTTTTTTGCTTTCCTTCCTTACTTCTCACTCCATTGGTCCTACAATATCAAAAACAACAATGACATAAAATAAATCAAATAAAACACTTGGGTTGCCTCCCAAGAAGCGCCTTAGTTAACGTCGTGGCAAGACGTAGCTCTCATTTAGCAATCTTTCTTCGAAGGATGATCCTCCAACTCAGACTTCTCCATCTTAACTCTGCTCTCCTTATTCCCTACATGCAACACTTCGATCACCTTGCATTCATCGGGAGTTTCCACTGATGGACACACCTTGAAGGTTACTTCTTTACTTCCAACTTGGAACTTGAGATCTCCTAGCTCCACATCGACCAAATCTCTTACCGTGGCAAGCAATGGTATCCCCAAAATGATTGGCACTTCAACATCCATTTCATAATCAAGGACTAAGAAATCATCTGGTAAAAGGAATTTATCCACCCTCACCTATACATCTTCTAATACTCCCATAGGCTTCTTATGGAATGATCCGCCATTAGCAACCTCATTGATAGGGGTTTGGTTCTTCCAAGTCCCAACTTCTTGAAAATGATGAGGGGCATTAGATTTATGCTTGTGTCGAGATCGCATAGAGATTTCTTAAACACACATATCCCAATTGTACAAAGAATTGTGAAAGCTCCTAGGTCTTCCCGCTTGTGGACAAGATTGCTCATTATCATCGCACTATAATGGTGCGTCGTCTCCCTTCTACTTACATCAACCACCTTCTTCTTTTTCAGCAACTCCTTCATGAATTTGGCATATCCGGGCATTTAAAGAAGGGCATCCACCAGCGGTATATTAATAGACAATTTGCTGAACATGTCAATGAATTTGCTGAACTGATCTTCCTTCTTTTTCTTAGCCAACGGTTATAGATAAGGGGGTGGAGCTCTTGTTTCAACATTCTTATCATTTGAGGCCTTCACGCCTACCTCATCTTCATCAACGTGTAAGGGAACTTCATCATCCTTCACCTCACTTTCATCTTCACTCTTTTCACCACTCCTTGGTGTTTTTGGCACCTCATCAACTTCATTTTCCTCATTTGATTTGGGAGAAATAACCTCCTTGGGCTTCACTCTCGCATCTCCAACCAATTTACCACTCCCGGTAACAATAGCCATGCATTGACTATCTTTCTTCGGGTTTGGCATTGTATCACTTAGGAGCGTTCCCTTCATTTGGGGATTTATTTGAGCGGACAAGTAGTTCATTGAGCTTCCAAATGCTTAATGGAGGCTGAATGAGAGCTCACCGTCTAGGCAAGGTTAGACACCTCCCCTTTTAATTCCTTAACCCCACTGTCGGTTGATTCCACTTTCTTGAGGACTCATGCTAATATTTTTTCAATTTTTGAGCTACCTACATCGCTCACACCTAGCTAACTTTGGGCGTTTTCAGCTTTTGGAGGGGAACATATGGGTTTGAACTTCGGTGGTAACAGTCTCCCTCTCGATGGCTCTCTATTGCCCCATATTTTATTTCTTTCGGTCCATCCCTGTGCATCACAGTTTCTCTAACCTTGGTTCTCTTCCCTTGGGCATAAGGACCTTGATTAGTCCCTTGAAACCCAAGTTGAGGCCCCCCCATCTAATTTCCCATGTATTGGCATTCCTTATCGTACCTCGGTGGCAACGATTCTCCTTCAAATTGTAATGGACCTTGCATACCTACAACATTCACCACCTTAGACCCTACCCCCACCACATGTTTGATCATTAGTTCCAGCTACATCATCATTTTAGCAAGATTTTCATCTCTCTCTTCATGTCTTTTCCGCAACTCAAAGGTCAATGCACTAGAGATAATGTCATGTGTAGATACATTTGTCTCTCTCGTGTGCCAGGCCCTATTTTTTTGCATTCTGTACAAAAGGGCTTTAGCCAACCCATATGTTTGATCCCTAATGGACCCTCTGGCTAAACTGTTGGCAATGGATTTTTTGATGAGTTGAGAGCTCGGTAAAACTTTGGAGAAGCACTCCATTAGAGGGACCATTGTTGGGACAAAGAGAAACCTTCTTTTTGAACCATAGCCATGCTTCATGCAATGGCTCTCCCAACTCTTGCCTAAAGTTTGTGATGTCAATCCTCAGCTGCAACATTTTGACAGAGGGAAGAAATGATCCAAAAAGGCTTCGGTTAATTCTTGCCAAGATGTAATACAACCAGAAGGCAGTTCCTCCAACCACATCATCACCTCTCTTGTTAAGGAAAATGGAAGAGCCTTAGCCTGATAGACTCTTGACTTATGTTTGTGATGTTGAAAGGCTAGCATATCTCCAAGAAATTTCCCAAGTGATGATTTGCGTCCTCACATGATTTTCCCCCAAATAGTCCTTTCATTTGCACCAAATGTAGCATTGTACTTGTGACATGGAACACGATATTCCCTACCATAGGCGGTAGGCGAATGGCTCCCTCCACATCGGGCATCATCGGGTTGTCATCCTCATGCTCCATATTACCCTCCATTGAGCTATCTCCTACTTGTGAATGATGACTCATATGACTTTATCCTAACAAGAATAACAAACTTTATGTCAACACCTATGATGCAATACTAGTTCAAATTAACTCATTTATAAAATAAACTCATTTATAAATGTTCTTTTGAATTTCTTGACTATGAGTAGCTAAATCATTAACTAAAAGTGCGTGGTGATGAATAATTAGAAAGGGTATTGCTAGCTTCATCTCAATATTATTTAATTAGTGTAGATCTATTAAATTCTCTCCAATCTATAATTAAAGATCCATTGTTGTTGATATGGGTCTAATTGTTCTTACTTTATTTTTGCTTGCAGAAGAATACTTGAGTATTGAGAGAGAATTTAATGGTGGGCATGGATGAGAGATTGTGAAATTGGGCTGGAAATAGCCAAGTTTACATTCTCACTCCTAATTAATAACAAATAGCTAGAAATTAGTGCAGCTATTAATATAAATTTGATCAGGTTAATTTATTGGTGTCTAGGGGTTTGAAAGAACTCTAGCAAGAGGTATTTATGAGGTTGAAAAGCATAAAATGCCCACTTTCCTGAGATTATTTACACAAATTGAATTCATGAGATGACCTAGCATGACCCTATTTAGTTAGCATATCATCTACACCACACTTCTAGTCTTTCACATTCTTGTCAACAACCTTGGTAATTTTTCTATCGTAGTTAGCCAAATTAGAAGCTATATTCTATTGTAAATCTCAATCTCCCCCAAAATGTTTATTGTCATATTATTCTCAAGTGGTGCAAGCTAAATTCAATTTCTCAAGCGACACTCGTACGTTTCATTCACTAGTCCCTATGGGATTCGATCTTGACATCCATCGGGATATTTGTTTTGATTCAATAACCGTTTATGCTCTTTACAAAAAGAGTATATTTTAGACGTTATCAATATGTTATGTGAGAATTCTAAAACTGGGGTAAAAATATGTACATTCTTCTGACACAGCTTTCCAAATTTTCCCTTGAAAGCTTCTCAGGTACATTTGTGCTAGATCTGGATGATTTTGCCCTTGCCAGCATATGGGTCACTTCCAAGTGCCTGTCTGCGGCTTGCAGGTGCTTCATAGGTTGAGGCAGTGTTACTTCAAAGCCATCTGTGTTGGCACCTGCACTTTGCAGGTTCAGATCAGTAATCTTCCAGCCCAATAGTGTGGCACCAGCATTTCCTAGGTGTCAATGTGCGACATGCATGCCCTTCGCCTCCAACAGAGTGCTTTTTGTTCAATTCTTCCCTTTTCTTTATCTAATTCAAATGCATACACACACAAAAAAAGAGAAAAGATGTAAAACCTTCCTAGATGATTTGAAAACATGGCAATAACTCATGCTTAAGAGACAAATGAATTAGTAAATTACCAACTCATCAAACCCCCAAGCTTGAATCATTGCTTGCCCTCAAGAAAATCATTTACTCACAACTAGAATTGAATTAAGCCTATCAATCATATAAGCTGAGCAGAAGATCAATCAAAACTTAAGACAACCCCAAAATCACACACCGACTCAAAAAAACAAAAAGACACAAAAAAGTTGCACAACTTCAATCGGTATCACCACAAACCTTTGGCACATATCACTTTCATTTTTTCAATTCAAAATAGGGGGAATATTCAATCAAATCAAGATCAATAAGCATATCAAGTCATTAACAATCAATATTCAAGGTTTGCTTAGATGTTCACTGCATAACTTGTCGCATCCATACCTCTCAATTAAAAGCACAATTTTAGCATTTACTCCGTGGAAGTGACTCCACTCACCTAAAGAGAGAATCCCACTCATATTTATGCAATTCACAAAACCAGGAATCATAAAATGATACAAAGATGCTCACTTTCTCAAAGATATTCGAGTGCATACATATTGAACTATAGGCTTTCCCTTCATGTAACTAGCCACTAATGTAGAGTTGCTACACTTGGAATCCCTAAGGATTTGCGGGTCATAACAAAGTCTAGGAGAAAGGGTATCATAATATTTAGATATAGTGACTAGAACCTCCCTAATGCCTTTTGTGAGAACATCCAAACATCCCGTTACACTCAGTGAGTTTACTTCACCTTTTCTCTCCTTCCTAATCATTCACATATTACTTCAAGAGCCACCCTTTTACGCCTTGAATTCTATATTAAGCCTCATCTAAAGAAGAGATAGCACCATTCATCTTGTTTATTTCTTCGTTTAGTCAATGGTTTTGCAACCAACCATTTTCTTCTTTTCATCACTCATTTGGTGCACCCTCACATTGAATTTGCATTCCTCTTTTCCCTTTTCGCACACCCCCAAACTTATTCTTTTGCCTACATAATATTTTTATGTTTTTCCATCCCTAAATTTTGGGCTTCAAACCCCATTTTTCTTTCATCACTAGCAATTAAGGAGGACAGGTGCCAAAGAAAAGGATTAAAAAGGGTATAAGGTTTGTAATGTGGTTTTCAAGAAAAAGGGATTAAGGCTCAAACATCGGCTAACAAGGGTTGATGTTCAAGGAGGTCATTTTATGGTGAAGTGACTAACCAAAAAGAGCCTAAGGTCATTTCCCAAGTCCAGCTACATCAAGGATTTTCTCCTTGAATCACATTCAAGGTAAGTTCTAGACAATATGCATATAGAAGAATCAAGCTAAAAACCTCATCCCACCAGGCATCACAATCTGAGTTCAACCATTCTCATGATCAATTTAAAGGCATGACTTTAAATAATCCATTTTGAGTTTTGCATACTCATTTTTCAAATCAAAAGCCAAACAAAGAATGTATAATTCATGACAAGAGAATGCTCATATTTAGGTTCATGTACCCCTTTCAACTTTAAAAATTATTTTCCTATGCCAATAAAAATATTTTGGTGGTACCGTTCAAAGTAAGTGGAACAATGACCCAAAAGATAAACTAAACTTGGCATTTTCCCTCAAAAAAGTCGACTCTCAATCTATCATAGGGAAATGTCACTTGGTTTGACACACAAAAAGAAAGACAAAATTTTCTCCTAGGAAAAGAACCATGGTATGAAGAAAACCCTTGGAATTTATTATTATCTACTATCTATAAAGGCGATTGCTAAGTATGGGTCATTAATTAATTGGCATGTAAAACTAACCATTAATGGAAACTCATATCCTCAATACAAGAAAATCAGCCTACAATTTAATCAGTTAAAAGAATCCTGACGAGGGAATTCATTCATTAAAGCAACAATGCAAAATATTCAAAAACATCAACAAACAACCAAGCCCAACAAGGGAAACAAAAGTCAAAGATAAATAGAAATAGAGCACACCCTACCCCAATGTATAAATGAATAATAAGGAGGGGTACACATTGTCCCCAATGTACAAATGAAGAGTAAGGAGGGGTAAGAACTCCCTAGACCAGCTATTCCTCCCCATCATCATCAGCCTTAGCCCCAGCTTCACCACTATCATCTCCATCCTCTGCCTCATCATCCTCATTCAAGTCACCCAACAACTCATCAATTGGGCCCCAAGCTATGTGTAGGGCAGCCATTTCTTCATCCAAGAAGCTCATATCAGGACCGGATGGGGGGGCTCAGCCTTTTAGCTCTCGCACATCAGCCTTGAGAGAGGAGACTGCTCCTGCAATCACGTCGACTCAGGAACACAGCTTATTCAGACTGTCAAAGAACTCCTTTATTGTGCTCTTTGCCAATTTCTGAATGAGGGCTGGTAGATTCATGGCCAATTTTACAAGTTGATTCTTATGGGAGTGGGTCATGTCGGCCAGCTTTTGAAGTCCACTCGGCCTGGAGGATGAATGTGGTGGTGAAGACCCCTAAGGTGGAACCTTCTCAAAAGCATGTATTGATATTTTGAGAGTGGGATTATTGAGGTAGGAAGAAAATAGGGCATTCTAAAATTCATAGATTGTGGAGTCCTCAAGGACATCCCAAGTTTTTATTCTCTTCCTTTTACTCTTGGAGTATCTGTGTCCCTCTTCTTGAAAATATCAATGACCTGTGTAGCGGAGCTAGCATGGTCATCAGCAAAATATGGGACCCCCACCCTAATAGATAGCTGGCTGATAAGAAAGGGAAAGGGCATGGAGAGACCTTACTATCAGGCTTTTCTTTTTATTTGTGTGGTGACTATCTAGCCAAAGATGACATGAACCCCAGACATTATGCATGCCATTAGGATAGCAGTCTCAATATGTATCCACTGGTCGTTCTTAGAGGGTATGAGATGACAACACACCAAGTCGAGCCATAGATTGGCTTTGAATTGGAGTTCCTGCCTTGGAATTTCACCTCCCATAGTGGCCCACAGTGGTTTTCCATTTGCAATAGTCTGAGCTACCCATTATAGTTGGTCTACCTTGGTAGCCACTTTCTCTGAAAACTCGACCCCTGGTTCAAGTGATTCACCGCAATAGATAGAATTAACTGCATTCGGGGTGATATCCACTTTTACTCCACGGATCATAACTGATGAGAGATTTGGAAACTCATCTACCTTCCCTATGTGCTTCATTGAATCTCTCCTTGCTTAATAGGAGGAATAGAATTGCACCACTAGGTTAGGGTAGAAATCGGGTAGAGCATCCAAGAAGGGGTGACAATCTATCACGGCAAATTATTTGGTAATGTTGGGGAACTTCTGCCCCTTCCCTGCCAAGTTGAAATGGTTCTGTAGAGTTATTGACCGGTTTCGGTATTTGATGTAGTAAGCTTTCATACCATCTACATAGATATGGATTGCATCTTCAGGGTTGGTAGGAACTGAAGCTTCCTTTGTTTTGCCTTTTCCTTTGGTCCTATAGGAGGTTGGGCCTTCAACCTTATCTTGTCGCTTAGATAAAGACATGTTCCTGCAAGACAATGTGATTTCCACAACACAAACCAACTCTTTCTGTAATTTTCTTAAGGAAAATAAAAGCAAGAATCTACATTAGACTTAGGAAAGAAAAGTTAAAGAAATTGGATAGCAAGCCAAGCGAAGAAACTAATAAAATCACTACCAACACCTGCGTTGCACCTGAGTCCCGCAGTTGAATCACATGTATAAGGCAGAATCAATGTATCTGGCACTAGCACCTACGTTTCATCTGCGTTTCGCAGATAGGGATCTGTGGCCCATAGGTGGAACGCAAGTGTAAGGCAGTGAACCTGAAGCCCAATACCCTATAGCACGCAGTTTCCCAACAATGTCTAAAATTCCACTCACATGCTTTTATTCAAATTTTCCAAGAAAGTATGAACAAGATCATTATCTAACTACTCAGACTTCCTCAAAAAATTTATCAACAATATCAATAACAATTTTAACCATTATTACCCATTAATAACTTTCCTTAAGAAGGATACGACCCCATCTATCATCGGAAAACGTCAAATGACCAATTCAACTAATATTCATCAAGTTAATTTCAAAAATTCACACAATTCACAATCATGACCATATTTTCATCCACATTATCAAGCACACAACAAGAAATGATGATTTCCCCATAAAAAAGACGTCACCCAATTCATCATCAAAAAACCATTCATCTAAAGCAAATGAGTCACTCAGACTTTACCCCCAACTAAAATTTCAAAGAAATGTAATACACCCAATAGATATAGCATCATCAAAGAAGAAAATCTACCCCCTTAGACATTTCAAAACCCCCCTTAACTACCCACAAGAGTCAATTTTACAATGAACATGAGAACATAGAATGGGGAAATTGGGGGAAAATGTGGGTCACGGAGAATGAAGATTATCATGTTGTTTGTGCTACACATATCATCAAGCTCAAAGAAAAAAAGATGAAAATTTAAAGACATACTAAATAAAGTGAAGAGAGAAATAAAATTGAAACTTGAAGCTTTTGTTCCACTAGATGAGACCGACCCAAGCTCTTTGCTTTGTTTAGTGTTTAAAGGTGTGTGATGGTAGAAAAGTGGAAGGAGTGGTGGGTTTTATAGGAGGGAAGAAGGTGAAGAGGTTGGGTGGAATAGTGAGTTAATGGATGAATGTTGGAAATGTAAATGATGGTTGAGGCATTAATAAAATGGTGTGTGGGTAGAAAATTAGGGGTTTTGGGAAGTGGGGAAGAAGTTTAAAAGCCATGGATCAAATTTGGATCGAGTTTGGTCCAACGGTCAGTTAATTTTCTAAAATAACTCATACATGTGCTTGTGATGGACTTACGACCGCAAATTTTAATCTGTGAGTCGCAAGTCAAATGCAGATGGCCTTCAATTGTCCTAGTGCACTGTCCTAGATTTGTGGTGCACCTGTGTATCACAGATTTGTGTTTGCATTTCACAAGTGAGACATAGGTCATACACCGTTTAAATAATTTTTGCCCAGGTACTCTGTCTCTAACCTGCACTATGCAAATCCTTTCCTCTATTTCCCAGGTGAGGCATAGGTACTCACATTTTCTCAGGTATTCTGGATCAAATGTGCATTTGGACCTATGCTTTGCAAGTTGGTACCTATGTTTCGTAGGTCCAATTCAGATTCCAATACTCTACTTCTTCCACTTTGTTCACAATCTAATCATCCTACACAACAAAAACAACAAAAATATGAAGTAGCATGAAATTAAAGACTCTTGGGTTACCTCCCAAGAAGCGCTTTATATATGGAAGCATTCTTATAAGCCCTCATTCTAAACTCATCCATTTCATTAAGATTCTCAACTCGCGCATTCACGACCTTTCCAAATCAAGATTTAAAATCTTCCAGGACCACATTGCCTTATGTTCCAGCTCTACCAACAAATGAAATGCTTTAGCAAACACCAGCTAAAAGGGAGACATGCCAATGTGTGTTTTACAAGCCATCTAGTATCGCCAAAATGTATCATCTAGCTTCCTTGCTCAATCGATTCTATTGGTGTCACGACCCGAGTTTTGCACCCTGGATGCAACTGGTACTTAGGATCATAAGTGAACCCAAGCAAACCCATGACATGGCATAACACTGCTATGATCTAAGTTACTAGGTAAACTGAGCGGAAGTATAATTAAAATAATGGAACAACTGGTTCTAAGTACAAAGTAATCTGAGTTAAGTGAATACATATGAAATCTGATACTAAAACATCAAAATGACATAGTAACTGACTATCTGTCTGAAAGCCTCTACTAGAAAGATGAGTTACTAGGACAAGCTCCCAACTGATTCTAATGTTTGAAACTAAAACTGAAATAACAAAGCTGAATACGAAACCTTCGGTCCTCGGAATATGAGGACTCACCACTATCAGATGCTGGAAAATTAGTGGGAGAAACTAGCTGCGATGTTGGGGATGGGTACTTGAGCCTATATCATAAAACGACATAACACATAAAGCATGTGATCGGTACTTGGAATGTATTGACTATATCAGAAATGTAACTGAAGCTACGGACATGCTAGTATATTGAAAAAGACTAATTTGAATACATAACTGAATACACAACTAAGGTGAAGTACCATGACCCTATCTGAGATGAAAAAGTACTGATATGATATGCTTGTTTGAAAACATTTAATGAAATATAAGTAAATCTAGTTTTGGGTCATGTACATATACTGAAGTTTGGATTTGAAATCTTAAATTGAAAACTATATCTGAAATAACTGTACTGAAATTGAAACTGAACTGTGTTGTGGGAGAGACTATTTCCCAACAAACTCCAATATGAGCCTTATGGAGCCTGACCTGTAACCCTAGTTGGAAGGGTGTTCATACCATGCCAAGGGTAAGAACTTTGAGTGGTGTCATATCACTCATTAACTCAGGGAGACAATTTATAATAACGAGGACCTCTACATGCACCCATTGAGGCAAGAGAGACACTCTCAAATAATGAGGATCCCATATTCCTCGAGCTAACGAAAACATTCTCTACTATTAAGAATCCCTTATGCTATGGTGGCACATAGTTTTGAGACCTGGGTACACTGGAACCCTGTCGGTGCTAAGTACTACTCCCAACTGAACATAATGATACATATAACTAATAAATCTAAAGTTGATGTCCTAAGACTAGTTAGAACCACAATTTAGCAAGAGTCCTGAGAGCCTAAAAGACAATGAGATACTGATACTGAGGGCTCATAATGGAGGTTCTAAGACTAGTGAGGACTACTTTATACTAGCAAGAGATCTAAGAGTCTAAAGAACCATAAACATATTGATCATACTGAATTCATAAGAGTCTAGTCAGAGCTACTTTCAACTAGCAAGAGGCCTGAGAGTCTAGGAAATCATAAACATGCTAATCATACTAAATCCATGAAAAACATAAATCTAAATTATAGTGTAAATCATATGTACTAAATTCATGGTAAAATCACATATCTCAAATGGACCATATTTTCGATATAACTAATTCATGGGTTGCACTTTGGGAAATCATGCTAACATCTAAACATGGGAGTTCATCATGCAATTGAGAGTGAATTCATTAACATCATGTGCTATTTATCATGAGGACCTTGAAAATCATGGAAGACATGAGAGAAAACATTCGTAGAATGGGAACCCTAAAGTATGCTTTTTTAGGGAGTCAAACTAGCTAGGGTTTTGAACATAAATTGGGACACAAGGATAAAAGAAGATCCTTGTTGAACTCCCACATACGTGGCTTGAAGAAATCCCCCACTAGCACTTCAATCTTGAAGATCTTGGAGAAGAACCCTAGGTGTTCTTGAGCCTTAAGAGGAAGAGAAAAGAAGAGCTGACGGATGATTTGACCAGGAATAAGGGATTAGGCTATAAAAAACCCTATTATTCAATCCTTAGGACCTACACAATGAGTCGCTCCAATTCCCTTTGGAGAAAAATTTTAGTTTTCTGATTCTTCAACCAATGACCAAACAAGAGGGTCTGTAGTTACACACAACGAGTCATCCTATGAATCGTGGTCAGGGGTTATCCCTTACATTTCTCTAAAGTTTCTTCCAATGAATCGTCACCACGGGTCGTCACTCTTTATGACGAGTCATTTCATCCTCCCATTGATATTGATCCAAATTTGAACCTTTGCTGGACTCCACTCAATGATCCATCAAGATGAGCCAATACATCATGTAATGAGTTGTTGCTTGACTCATTAGTCCTGGGATGTCTGGACTGCTGACTTACAAAGTGGCATATAATGGGTCGTTGTTTCTCAATATGACTCGTTACTTCCTCTCATGATTATAAAAGTCATGTTTCACACTTTCTAAAACCCTTCCAATGGCTCCTATGTATGACCCGTTACTTGGACAATTGAGTCGTCCTTTAACTCATTAATTCTGGGTAAAATTTTTATCAACTTAAGACTTCCTCAAGACGGTGAACTAATGACCCGTTTGACCAAATGAAGACTCATTACATGAGTCATTCTGTGGCAATTTTGTTGGTTCCCTGCTGAATTCCATTCTAACTTTAGAGTCTGATCTTGGAAAATTTTATGGGGTAGTATAATATCTCCCTCTTGGGAATATTTATCCTCGAATATGGGATAACTAAGTTGAAAGACAAGGGAAAGACCTGGAATCCCAAGAATTGAATATTAAATGCTAAGTGTTGGTCACGACTCGAACGCAGGCCCAGATCGAGACAAGGGACAAGGAGCCCCGAGAGACCCCAAGTCAACCCATGGCATGAACATATATTTAAATCAATCAATTAAATATAAGGATTGACATGATAATCTTAGCGGAAGTCTATAATAAGCATAACATCAGAAATACATGAATCTGAAGCTGAATACATTCTATTGTCTAAAAAGCCTCTAAGTCTGATGATTTGATGGGACAAGACCCCAACTAACTCTCTAATATTAAAACTGAAAGTACATCAATATCTGAAAGCAAATGGTCCTCGGAAGATAAGGACTCACCACTAAGCTGGGTGCTAACTCTAGAACTGGCTACTAACGGGGCTGCGTCTGAGTACTGAGGCCTGTATCATAAAATGATACAACATAGAGTATACGGTCAGTACATAGAATGTACCGAGTATGCAAGGTAGTAAAATGCTTAAATAAGTAAAATCAATTAAAACATGCATAATGTAAAAAATAAACAAAATAAGAATCTGAGAGTAGGGTTTGCATGCTATCTTTCTGAAAACATGATCTCAACATAACTTAACATCATAACTGAATTGATTGACCCAAAGTTGAAATCTGACTGTCATAAATAAAGTTGAACATTGGGTTAAACCTGCTTTAGAACATACATAGATATACACAACATGAGTGATGAACATGCATAATTGAAATCATGAGGAACAATGGGAGACTCGTCTTTTAACCGACATACCACAGTAGAGCTGATGTGGTCCCAACTATCACATTCAAATGGGTATAGTGGTCCAAAGCCTTTTCGAGGCTAAAGACGATACCATGATATCAATATCAAGATCGGGTCCCAATTGGGGATAGGAATATCTCACAGGGGAGGTCCTAATATATATAAGATAAGTATAAACCTACGTGGCGCATAGTTTTGAGGCATAGGGTGATCGACCCTTGGCCTACTCGGTGATAAACACTACTCCCAGAAACATGCGTATGCTCTCCATCTTTTTTCAATGAAGCTTATCATCGTCTATTGACGAAGCTCAATAATCAAAATACATATCAAATCTGAAATCAAATATGAGAAGCTCTTGCTTAAACAATACCATAAGCTGAAATATAAAAGGGAGTCTTCGCTCCAAAACTATATGGTAAGCTTAGTTCGAAAGATCATAACTCATACTCTAACATATAGGCATTGCCCGATACTTTATCATGCTCGAGAATACATAAATCACTTGAAAACATAATCATAAACATGGGTAACTTGAAAACATGTTTTTCATCATAAATATCTCTTCATACTAGAACATTCATCATAAATCTCAACTTTCATGAACTTCTCATAATTGGGCATTTTAATTTATAAAGCTTGAGACATTATTTTAATTAAAAATAATGTAAAACTTTCCCATGAATCATATTTCAATAGAAGAAACACATTTAAATCATACCCATGTAGAGAATTAGGAAATTCATGTATTAGGCTAAAACCCCATAGAATTTACAGAGGCATTTCCATGATTTAGAGAGAGATTGGCATGGGTGTGAATGGATTCACCCATTCATAACCCTACATACCTAATTATAGCTGATTCTTACACTCCTCTAATTGGCTAAGGAAGATTTGAAGAAGAACCTTGAAGAATTTTCCTTGATCACCTCTCTAGACTATTACTCTTGCATGCATGAATAAGACTGTCCTAAAATGAACTTAACCCTCTTAAAACTCATCATTCAAAAACTTAAAATGACATAGTTTAGTCCTTAGGATCATAGGAATAAGGAAAAGCCCTTACTAAATTCGCAGGAATTAACTGACTATCAGTACCAACGAGGGACTAGATGAGTCATTGCCCAGGAGAACGAATTGTGGCATAAATAATCAATTATATTGTCCAAAAGATTATTTGGGGTTTGTCACGAGGGACCTTATGAATCGTTACAGGTATCCACGACTCGTGGTCACCACTTTTCACATGCACTGCCTTAATTTCAAATAATTTCAATCCTACTGACCATGACCCATCCCCCGAATTGCGGTAACTAACCACGACTCCTGGGCACCTTTCGTAGGGTACACTACCATTTTTCTTCAACTTCTCAAAATTATTTCCCATGACTGACTCAACGAGTCGTGACGCCTGACCATGACTCGTGGTCACGTCCGCGGGGACCTTAAATCCCAAAATTCAACTCACACCCTTGAACCTCACTATGAGTCACCTCACGGCTCGTGGTATTCTCCAATGGTCATTGAACAACTCGTTCTATGACCTTGTGCCAGATTTCTAGTTTTTCTCTGTTTCACTCTTGGGATTGATCTTTGGGCTTTCGGGGTATAACAGTGTTGATGGAGTGTCTGGCTCCGAACTAAATTATGTGACTAAATTGAAATCATGATTCATGCATGCATGCTAAGACATGAGAGGGACTAAAAGACATGAGACTGACATGGAACTAGCTAGAGTACTGAGGAGGGACTATTTCTCCAAACTGAAACAACTAAGCTGGTAAAGACAGAGTTATAACTCCCGAAACTACTTTCAGATATCTAAATGGATGACATGATGAGTGATCTGACAGAGAGTAAGACTTATGTTAATTCAACTTTCCAAGTTGTAATATCCCAAAAGTTTCTAATACTAGATGAGTAATGGAAATAAATTCAACAGAAAATCTCCATTTTTGCCTTAGTACGACTCAATCTATGAGTCGTAGGTTAGTAGTACAAGTCATAGGAAGACCAATTGATTGGGTAAGAGATTTTGTTCCCGAAGCCATGGGCCTCCACTACGATTCATAGTATGTGGGTATGACCTGTGATCAGGAGTCGTAGCAAGTCTTTAGAGTTATCAAGTGATTGATTATATGGGTGATGGTACGACTTGTAGGATTGTGTTACAGACCATATTAAGATTCGTGGAAATACTTAGAGGGTTGGAGATTTTGGACTTGGTCAGTATGGAAGGATACCATATGTCTTAAGAGGATTGTATGACTCGTGGTACGATTCATGACAGCTGACAGAACAGTTTTTCTGCAAATTTATTAAGGGTATTTTCATAAATCCTAAGGTCGTAAGCCTAAACTACGTCATTTTAAGCTCTAAAAAGAGGGTTTTAAGGTATTTTAACCTATTCTAATTCATTCAACTCCCATGCATGAAAGTTTATAGGGTTCCATTGAAGATCAAGCTTAGAAATCCTCCAATTCTCCTCCAAATCTCTTGGGCTTTCAAAGTCAAGTTAAGAATCAGTTTATCCAGAGATTCCTTTCACTCTCATGCCCAAATTTCTTCTTAAGTTCATGAATTCAAGTGTATGATCCTATGGGGTGTTATCCCAATTGTATGAAATTCTCTATGATTTATGTATGGGTCAATTTCCTTCGTATTTCAAAGTGTATTTTAAGATATATGGGAAGATTTTATACCTATTTTTTTAATTATTAATTCATGATTTCAAATTTTAAAAAATCCTTCCCAATTATGCAAGTTTCATGAAAAGTCAAGTTTATGATTCTATTATGATGTTGATTCTCCTAAGCGTAAATTTTTTATTTATAATTTATGATATGATTTCCTACAAGTACTCTTCATGAATTGATGATCACATGTATGGTGATCTTCTTAAGTTGTATGTTTTTTATGATTTATGAGTTTATGATCTTGGCCGACTCACGGGCTCTTATTTCATGGCTAATCATGTACTTAAAGTATGATCAAGTATGTTATGATTTAACTAGCCATGTACATCATGTATAACTTCACGATTATTATATGAGCCCTCATGTGCATATTTTTGAGAGTAGTGTCTAGCACCGAGTAGGCCCGACGTTCAGGTAAACTCTGCAGTCTCAGAACTTTTCCCCGACGTAGGTTTATATTCATGGACTCTAGGTGGATCCCTATTAGTGATTTCACGCCATTTACGTCCCTTTCTTGGCAAGCCTGGGACGGCTCTGCCCACTTGAGCAAGATAGTTGGGGCATCATGTAAGCTCTATCATGATGGTGTCGATTAAGATGAGTCCTCCCATTGTTCCTTATGTTTTATGCATGAGCATGATTACGATACTTTGGCTCAAGTTATGTTTTACAAGGTTCTCTTATGATTACAATTATGACTAGTTTATGAATGGTTTTGAAAATCTTGAGCTCTCATGTTTATGTTATGATTATCACTAAATGTTTGAAATGTGCTACTCTTATGAACTCATACTTATTTTATTAGTCCCTTTTATTTACCTTGCATACTCAATACACTCAAAGTGTTAACCACATACGCTATGTTGTATCATTTCACGATACGGGTTCGAGAGATCAGACTCAGCCGCGCCATTAGTCTTGCTTCCGTATCAATCCTGTTTGCCAGTGTTGGTGAGACCTCATTTTCTGAGGACATTCAGTTTAGTTGTTGTTTTGTTGTTTCAGTTACAAACTTTTGTCGAGCTAGTTGGGGGTGTTGTCCTATCAGCTCATCAGTTATGTTAGAGGCTTTACAGACGGTATGTAGAATCTCAGCTTGTCAGTGTTCATTCAGTTTATGATTATCACATGTGTATACTTCACCTTATCCATGTTCAGTTTATTAGTTTTCGCTAATTTATGTTTTTGGCCACTATATTTATGTCATGGGCCAACTTGGACCCATTTGTGGTTCTAGGTCCCAAATCTTTCTCTGGGGTCTTCAGCTTGAGTCCTAACAACTTGGTATCAGAGCCTTAGTTTTGAAGTGTCCTAGGGTGTCTGACAGTCGTGTTAAGTTGAGACTTTTTCATGGGTGTGAAGCACTCCACACTTATGATGAAGAGGCTATGAAACATTTTTAGGAAATTTCCCTTCTTTCATGATCTATGTCGTGGAATGAAGTATCTCTCTATCCTTCTAACTCGTGCTATACGCATTTGCAGAATCATGCCTCCACACCGTATGAATGGATGAAGGAACGGGAACAAAAATAGCCATGAGGATGGCAACTGGTATGAGTATCAACAAGCCCCGCCAGCTCCAACAGGTCCTCTGCCCGAGCAGGTCTCTCATGTCGAGTTTAGGGCATCTTTTCAGTTGTTGGCTCAAGCCTTGACTGCTCAGGTCAATCAGCAGGTAGTGTCTCATGTTCTTTATAACGGAACATAGATGTGGCTAAAGTTAGGGATTTTCTAAGGATGAATCCCCCTGAGTTTCTTAGGTTGAGAGTGGATGAGAACCCACATGAGTTTTTGGAAGAGATTCAAAAGATCACCCAAATTATGAGGGTGACGGGAGAAAAGAGCGCAGACTTAGCCTCCTATCAGCTGAAGGGGGTTGCATATATTTGGTACCGTCAATGGAAGGACAGTAGAGCAGTGGGTGCAGTTCCTTTTAGCTGGGAGGACAGATTCTTCCCTGGGGAGTTGAGGGAGACAAAGACGGTGGAGCTTGTCAACTTGAGGAAAAATGATATGACTGTCTAAGAGTATGCCTTGGAGTTGACCTAGCTGTCCAAATATGCATCAGAGATGGTGGCAAATCAGAGAGCTCGCATGACCAGGTTTGTGTATAGGGTATTAGATTCACTGGCCAAGGAGTGTAGGACCACAATGTTGAATAATGATCTTGATTTCTCCCATTTAGTGATATATACCCAGAAGATTAAGGTAGATGAGATGAGGGAAAGGGAGAGAGAGGCCAAGAGGGCCAAGACAGGTAGCTTTGGGTTTTCCCAACAGAGGCCTAGTGGCGGATATCGTCATCAATCCCACCAGAGCTCATTGGCCCCGATGCCATCATCACCCAGTGTCCTATCCAGACCTCAGGGTGATCAGAGGAGCAGAGCATCAAGTTTGAGGGGACAGAGGGACGCAGAGGTAGCTCTCCCCTTTCCTTCTGTGGAAAATATGGTAAGAACCATAGAGGAGAGTGTCTAGTCAAATCAGATGCTTGCTTCGAGTATGGGAAACCCAGGGACATGCACAGGGAATGTCATGTCTCTAGACATGGAAACAACAGAGGTCGTGCACAGACTACTAGTTCATCAATAGCTCCAGCAGGACATCCTTCTCAATAGGAGGCATCCACTAGTGCGGGTGATGGATAGTGTCAGAACAAGTTTTATGCCCTCTCATCACGTCAGGAGCAGAAGGTCTCTCCAGATATAGTCACTAGTATTTTACGAGTATTCCATCTTAATGTTTATTTATTATAAGATCTAGGGGATACTTTATCTTTTTTGACGCCCTATATTGCTAATAGTTTCAGAGTCAGTCCCGAAATCCTATCATAATCTTTCTCAGTCTCTACACCAGTCGGTGACTCAGTTATAGCTCAACAGCTATACATAAATTGCCATGTGAGGTAAACTATATGGTCTCAGTACTACACGCCAACATAGGTTTATATTCATGGACTCTATATGGGTCCCTATTAGTAATATCACGCCATTTATGTTCGTTGCCTGGCAAGCCTGGGATGACTCTACCCACTTGAGTGAGATAGTTGGGGCATCATGTCATGATGGTGTCGGTCAAGACGAGTCCTCCCGTTGTTTCTTATGTTTCATGCATGATCATGATTACGATACTCTGGCTCAAGTTATGATTTACAAGGTTTCTCTTATGTTTACGATTATGACTAGTTTATGAATAGTTTTGAAAACCTTGAGCCCTCATGTTTATGTTATGATTATCACTTCATTTTTGAAATGTGCTACTCTTATGAACTCTTATATATTTTATTAGTCCGTTTTATTTACCTTGCATACTCAGTACATTCAAAATACTGACCGACTGCTCTATCCTGTATCGTTTCATGATACAGGTCTGAGAGATTAGATTCAGCCGCGCCATTAGTCTTGCTTCCGTATCAATCCTGTTAGCCAGTGTTGGTGAGTCCTTATTTTCTGAGGAAATTCAGTTTAGTTGTTGTTTTTTGTTTCAGTTATAAACTTTTGTCAAGCTAGTTGGGGACGCTGTCCCATCAGCTCATCAGTTGTGTTATAGAGTTTTCAGATAGTATGTAGAATTTCAGTATGTCAGTGTTCATTCAGTTTATGATTATTACGTGTGTAGACTTTCACTTATCCATGTTCAGTTTATCCATTTCCGCTAATTTATGTTCTTTAGCCACTATGTTCATGCCATGGATCGACTTGGAGCCATTCGTGGTTTCAGGTCCCCTGTCTCGATCTAGGGTCTGCAGCTCGGGTCATGACACAAGTTGTCCATTCTATTGCCTAATTCCTCTATAAATTCTCTACTATTTAAAATCCCTTATGCTACAACGGCATATAGTTCTGAGACCTGGGTTAGCTAGAATCCTAGCCTACTTAGTGTTAAGTACTACTCCCAACTAAACATAAAGATAATATAACTGATAAATCTAAAGTTGATGTCCTAAGACTAGTCAGAATCATTTTATCTAGAAAGATTCCCGAGAGCCCAAAGGACCATAACATACTGATAGTGAGGGCTCATAACTGAGGTTCTAAGACTAGTCGAGGTACTTTCTATTAGCAAGAGGCTTGAGAGTCTAAAGAACCATAAACATACTGATCATACTGAATTCATGAGAGTCTAGTCGGGGATACTTTCAACTATCAAGAGGCCTAAGAGTCTAGGAAATCATAAACATGCTAATCATACTAATTTCATGAAAAACACAAATCCAAATAATTGTGTAAATCATATGTACTAAATTCATGGTAAAATCATATATCTCAAATGGACCATATTTTCGAAAACAACTAATTCATGGGCTGAATTTTGGAAAATCATGCTAACATCTAACCATGGGAGTTCATCATGCAATTGAGAGTAAATACATGAACATCATGTGTTATTTATCATGAGGACCTTGACAATCATGGAAGACATGAGAGAAAACATTCATAGAATGAAAACCCTAAAACATGCTTTTATAGGGAATCAAAGTAGCGAGGGTTTTGAACATATATTGGGACAAAAGGATGAAAGAAGATCCTTGTTAAAGTCCCACATGCTTGGCTTGAAGAAACCCCCTACTAGCACTTCAATTTTGAAGCTCTTGTAGAAGAACCCTAAGGGTTCTTGAGCCTTGAGATGAAGAGAAAAGAAGAGCTTATGGATGATTTGAGAAGGAATGATAGATTAGGCTATAAAAACCCCTTTAATTCGAACTTTAGGAGCCCCAAAAAGACATTATTTAGGAGTTAAAGTATAGGAATTTACTAAAATACCCCTGTGATATCATTTTAAAATCTGCCCGACGGTGCCAATGACCTACACAACGAGTGGCTGTCTTCCATAACTACTCGTCGTATCCGCCATTCCCTTTGGAGCAAAATTATAGTTTTCTGATTCTCCAACCAACAACCAGACAGGAAGGTTCGTTGTTACACACCATGAGTCGTCCTATGAATTGTGGTCAGGGGTTATCCCTTGCATTTCTCTGATGTTTCTTCCAACAAATCGTCACCATGGGTCGTTACTCCTTATGACGAGTCATTTTAGCCTTCCGTACTGACTGAGCAAAATTTGAACCTTTTCTGGACTCCACTCAACAACCCATTAGGACCATCTATTACATCATGTTATGAGTCGTTGTTTGACTCATTAGCCTTAGGACATCTGGACTACTAACTTACAACGGGGCATATAACGGGTCGTTTTTCCTGACAACGAATCTTTACTTCCTTTCTTGATTATAAAAGTCATGTTGCACACTTTCTAAAACCCTTACGATGACTCTTCCTAGTGACCCGTTACCTAGGCCAACGAGTCGTCCTTTAACTCATTAGTTCTGGGTAAAATTTTCACCAACTTAAGACTTTCTCAGGATGAGCGACCTAACAACCCATCAGACCAAACGACAACTCATCACATGAGTCATTCTTTGGCACTTTTGTTGGTTCCCTGCTGAATTCCATTCTCTGATCTTGGAAACTTTTTGGGGGCTATTACAATTGGCATTCACTATTTTTGTCAAGATGGAATTGATTTCCCCGTTGGATACCTCCGCTTGGCCACTTGTTTGAGGATGATAAGGCATCAACTTTATACTTCACTCCATACTTAGCTAGCAACGCCCCAAACAACTGATTGCAAAAGTGAGACCCTTCATCACTGATGATAGCACGAAGAGTGCCAAACCTTAAGAAAATATGTTTCTTTAAGAATTGGGTCATACTTATTCCTTTATTATTTGGAAAACCCACTGCTTTGACCTACTTAGACAAATAGTCGACAGCTAAGAGAATGTAAGTATAACCATAAGATCTCACAAAATGGCCCCATGAAGTCTATCCACTATACATCAAACAACTCAACCTCCAAGATCGATGTTAAAGGGAGCTCATGATACCTTGAGATACCACCGGAATGCTTACATTGATCACAATGGTTGACAAAATCATGAGCATCATGAAGAGAGTGGGCTAATGGAATCCACATTGTAATACTTTTCTGATATCCTCACACTTCTATAATGGGCCCCGACAGGTGAAGAGTGGCATTCCTTGAGGATAGGTACCATCTGTACTTCCAGGACATAACAGAGAGTTATGTTGTTAACACATATGCAGAAGAGTTATGGCTCATCCTAATAGAACTTGCGGACATCATACATGAACTTTTTCTTCTATTGGAAGTTTAGGCCTTCAAGCATTATGTCACTAGCCAAAAAGTTGGCAAAGTCAGCAAACCAAGGTACTAAATCATGAGTGACAGCCAAGATGCGTTCATCAGAAAAGGCATCATCTATATCATTATATCCAACAAGCCTACTATCTTCCTCTAATCGAGAAAGATTTCAGCCACCTGATTTCACCCCCTTGCCTATCCTTAACCATGATGTCAAACTCTTGTAGCAAAAGCACCCATCGAATGAGTTGGGGCTTCGCATCCTTCTTTGTCATGAGGTATCGAAGTGCTACATGATCGATGTGTACCACCACCATAGTCCCCAATAGATATGATCAAAATTTCTTGAAAGCAAGTACCACTACAAGCAGCTCTTGCTCTGTAATAGGCTTGGACTTCATTCAAGGCCTTGCTAGCATAGTAAATGGGATGGAAGACCTTATCTTTCTTTTGCCCTAGCGCTGCCTCAAATGCAACACCAAATCAAAATGCCTTCATGAAAGTATCATCAAAATGGAACTTGGCATCCTTCTTTAAGAGCAAAACGACAGGTGAGCCATTTTGGAAAAGTCCTTGATGAACTGGTGATAAAAGCCTGCGTGACCCAAAATATTTCTGATGCCTTTCACGGTTTTCAGAGGGGGTAGGTGGGAGATGGCTTCAATATTTTCTTGGTCTACCTCTATCTCTTTTTCCAAAAGTTTAGGCCCCGACATGATGTCTTCCTTCACCATAAAGTGGCATTTCTCCCAGTTTATAACCAAATTCATTTTTTCACACCTTCTCAATACATCACTCAAGTGGGCCAAGCAATCATCAAATGAATTTCCAACAATGGAGAAGTCGTCCATAAAACCTTCTATGGTGTCTTCAACCACGTCTGAGAAAATTGACATCATGAATATTTGAAAAGTGGTTGGGGCATTACAAAGGCCAAATGGCATCATCTTAAATGCAAATGTCCCATAGGGGCATGTAAAGGTTGTCTTCTGTTGGTCTTCCAAGGCAATTAAAATTTGATTGTACCACGAATACCTATCAAAAAAAGCATTAATAATCTCTTCTAGCTAGTTGACCTAGCATTTGATCAATGAATGGGACTGGGAAATGATCCTTCTTGGTCCATGAGTGTAACACCCGCAAAGTTCATTTATCTAAACCCCATACTTCTCATGAAAAATCAAAAAGAAACCAGAAAAATCTTACCTCAGCGAGTCGTTCTCAAGTACAACGACCCATCAGAAGAGTCATTGTAAGCTCCTAAAAATTTCCTACCAGGTACCAACTAGTCGTAGAATTACTCGTTGTATGAAATAATAAGTTGTCTTGTTGCTCATTATAACCCAGTCTAAAAACCTGTTAAATCTTTATTTCAAATAATGAGCCAGACGATCAATGGTTATTTGGGGTAACGACTCATCCTATGAAACCATTGAATGAAAATCCAGAAAGTGCTTAAATTCTCCCGGTGACAATGGTTGGAAACAATGGCCCGTTATTTCAGCTAACAAGCCGCTTTGTCCGTCCATTGAGGGATATCCAAAATTTGCTCAAAACCCTTCCTGTGATAACAAGTGGAACCAACGACTCGTTTTTCTATCTAACGAGTCATTGTTCCCGTCCATTTGTCAAGTCTTGAAACTGTTCAAACTTTTTACCAGTGGAAACAATTAGAAACAACAACTCGTTATACCCACCAATGAGTCATTGTGTCATATGTTGTGAGAATTCCAAAGAAGGGAAATTTCCAGTCTGGAAACAACAACTGCCACCAATGATTCATGGTCACAACCAATGACTCATTGTGAGGCCCATTGGATCTAGACAATCAGATTTTGAATGGTTACCCAGGGGTATTTTTGTACAATTCTAAGCTCCTAACTCAAAACTACATCATGTTGGGGTGCGTATAGAGTGGAATTAACATAATCAATCGACATTTTTCCTCTCATTCTCTCCTAAACTTACAAGATCAGTGCGTAAAAGATAGAAAACCTTCTCAAGTCTAAGCTAGGGTTCCATTCAAGTGCAGCATATATCAAGAGCTTTTCTTAGAGGGTTTTTTATAGGTATATTGGGATTCAACAAGGGAAATCTCTTGCCCTTGTGCCCCAAAATTATCTTCAAAAACGTTCTCTATAGTACGAGTTCGGGTTCTTTCAGAAAAATTATGTATGTTCAATTAATTTAGTATATTTTTGCAAGTTTCTATAATTCTAGTATGTGATCATCATATTCTTGATCTGAATGTTATGGTATGACTACTAGCTCTAGTTTTGTTATGACTTCATTTGGGTTGACCTTTGCATGATTTAAAAGCTGATTTTGGATTGTAGTTTCCTTGGGCTATTATTTGACTAGAAATTTTTAGTATGAATTTTTCAAGTTAAAATTAGTATTTTTATATTGCAGGCATACGTATTATTCTTTAGAAATGTCAGTTGATCGGTTTGGCCCTTTTATCAATCTATATTTAAATTCAGTATCTTTAGTTATTAGGTCCCCTATGCTCTCAAGACACTTTCAGATAAGTTGTTCTGTCTTAGCCTTATGACATCATTCTTGAGCTAATTAGTGCAGTTAGATATAACTAGAAATTCAGTTGGGAGTAGTACTTAGCACCAAGCAGGCCAGGGTTCAGTGCACCCAGGTTCCCATAACTACGTGCCACTATAGGTTATTAGGCCGAATGGGCCCCAGACAGTGATCACACAGATCCCACTACACCCTGTCAAGGTAAAGTGTGCTCTTTTCAATGGGGTGTATACATTGAATTCTACGTTTAGTTCACGTGGTTATATGTTGGTTAAAATTCTCTCCCACGGTAAAATTCAGTATCAAATCTTAGAATATGTTTATGACCCTTATATCATTTTTACCAGTTTTCAATACTCTCAGATTTCAGTTTATCTGCAGCATATGTAATTTCAGTCAGGGTTTATTATTCAACATGTTTATTTATAATTCTTTTAGCATGATTATATTCTAAAATTTCATAACCTCACATACTCAGTACATTTCAAGTATTGATCACATATTTCTATGTGTTTTATCATTTTATGATATAGGCTCAGGTGCCCAGCCTCAGCATTGCAGCTAGTTTCTCCCAGCAAATTTGCAACTGTTAACAGTGATGAGTCCTCATCTACCGAGGGCCAGAGTTTTCATCTTTAACTTTGTTATTTTTAGTTTTAGTTTCATACCTTAGAGTTAGCTGGGGGTTTGTCCCAACAATTTATTAGTTTCTTTTAGATGGCTTTCAGACAAAACATGTTAGTTTCAGCTTGAGTTTTAGTATTTGAGAAAATATCAGTAATTTATTAGATGCTATTTACTTATAAGTATCTAGTAATTATTTTCAAATATCTTTTGCCTAATATACTTTTACAGTAGTTCAGTCGTTGTAGAATTATTCCATACCATAGGTTTGCTTCGGGTTACTTGTGATCCTAAGTACTGTATCGCGTCTACGGTGCAAACTCGGGTCATGAAAAACATGGTATCAGAGCATCAGGTTTAAAGTGTCCTAGGATGTATGAAAACCGCATTAAGTATAGTCCTTTTAATGGGTGTGAAGCATGCCACACTTATGAGGAGGAGGCTACGAGGCATTTTTAGGAAATTCCCTTTTTTCATGACTCTTATCGTGCGTAGAGTTTTAATCTCTAAATTGTCCTCTTAACTCATGCTCTACCCTTTTCAATTGATAATTCCTCCTAAAAGAGGAAACGGAAGGAGGAATGGTAATGCTAACCTGCCAGCCCCACCATCTCCATCAGCCCCTCAGGACGATCAGGTGTCACATTTGGAGTTCCGAGCTGCTATCCAAATGTTGGCTCATGCGATGACCAACCAGGTCAACCAATAAGTCGTCGTACCTATCAATGCTAATGGGTCTGTAGCTACTGCTAGAGTTTGGGATTTTACTCGAATGAAATCCCCCAGCATTTCAAGGGTCTAAGGTAGATGAGGACCCGTAGGAGTTCATTGACGAGATTCAGAAGATCACCCAAATCATAGGTGTTACTTTGGTAGAAACTGTAGATCTGGGTGCTTATCAGTTAAAAGGAGTGGCTCAAATATGGTATAAGCAGTGGAAAGAGGGAAGGCAAAATGGTGTCCGGTGGAGTGGGACGAGGTTGTGACTGCATCCTAGACGGATTCTTTCCTCGATATTTAAGGGAAGCTAAGGCAGCTGAGTTTGTGAACTTGAGGTAGAATGACATGAAAATGCAAGAGTACATGTTAAAGTTCACTCAACTGTCGAAGTATGCTCCAGAAACAATTGCGCGGCCGAGGGCTCTCATGCTCAAGTTTGTGAACGGAGTCTCAGACTTGGTATTCAAAGAGTGTAGGATTGTCATGCTTATCAATGTGATGGACATCTCCAGAGTCATTATCCACGCATAGCAGATAGAGACGGAGAAATTGAAGGAGATAGAGAGAGAGAGAGAGAGAGAGTAAATGGGCACGGATGGGCCAGTTTGAGTATTCTAAGCAGAGGTCGGGTGGTAAAAGTCGCCCACAGTAGCAACAGAGACCTAGCACCCTCATCAGCTAGTCCTCCTTCTGCAAGGGCCCACAAATATTGGAGGGGTGGAGCATCAGGCTCCCATCCCCAGAGCCATGTCTCCAGCAGCCACACCTTTCCAATATGACCTAAGTGTGGTAAGAACCATCTGGATAAATACCGTCTGGGCAAGAAGGGTTTTTTTGGTTATGGCCAGCTAGGTCACAAATTAAGAGATTACCTGTCATTAGTACAGGGGTAGGCCCAGTCCACCATATCAGTAGCTCCGCCTGGTCGTTCAGCTTAGTAGGGTACTACCTCAGGTACAGGTGGCGGTCAGCGCCAGAACCACGTCTATGCTTTATCCTCTCGTTAGGACAAGGAGAACTCACCTGATGTAGTCACTGGTATGTTACATCTCTTTCAAACAGATGTTTATGCTTTATTAGATCCAAGAGCCACACTCTCTTTCATGACTCCTTACATTACTGTCCAGTTTGATATTAGCCCAGAAACTCTCTCACTACTGTTTTCGGTCTCTACTCCGATTGGTGAGTAAGTTAGAGCTAGTTGGGTGTAGAGGGATTGTCTGATCGCAGTGTTACATGTTTTAAGATCGAAATGGAGTGTTTTAAGAGGGGTTGAGTCACTCTAAGCCTATCCTAATTCATGCATGCAAACTTTGGGGTTTTGAGAGGTGATCAAGTCTAGTTTCCTACAATTTCTTCCTTAATTCTCTTCGGGAAATAAAGGAAGTGGTAGAAATCAGATCTCTTCAGGTATGTAAGGCTATGAATGGGTGTAATCGTCCACACCCATGCCTAATTCTCTCTCAATTCATGATGTTATAATTGATGATTCCATGGAGTTTTTATTTACTCAAATGCATGAATTCCTAAGTTTTAATCAGGGGTATGATTTAAGCATGTTTAAATGATAATTTATGATTAATGAGAAGATTTTACAATGTTTTAAATTATAAACTATGTTTTCTAGTTTTTAAAATTATGATGTCCATCTATGAATATTCATGAAAGTTGAGATCTATGAGTTATGAGTTAAAGTATGATGAGATGTTTATGAATAATATATGATTTCGATATACCCGTGTTTATGTTTATGCTTTCAAAGTGAATCAAGTTGATTTCAAGTATGTTAAAGTATTGGGCAAGCCCATATGGTCAAGTATGTTTTATGATTTCATGAATTAGCTTACCACATGGTTTTGGAGTCAAGACTCCCCTTATTCTCAGCTTGTGGTATGGTTTGATCCAAGGCTCCTCATGTAATGTTTTCAAATTATGCATGTATGTTATTATTCAATGTCGTCACTAGACGATGGTCATCTTCGTTGAAAAATGATGGAGAGCATATGCATGTTTTTGGGAGTAATGTCTAGCACCGAGTAGGCTAAGGGTCAGTCAACCCTGTATCTCAGAACTACGTGCCAACGTAGGTTATTTATATATTTTGGGACCTCTCTTGTGAGCTTCCCCTACCCCCAAGGGGCTTTGAGCTTGATATCGATATCATGGCAGCGTCATTAGCCTTAGCAAGGCTTTGGACGGCTCTGTCGACTTGAGTATGATAGTTGGGACCACGTAAACTCTATCATGGTAATGTCGGTTATATGACGAGTCTCGCATTGTTCCTCATGATTTCAGTTATGCATGTACATCATTCATGATATTATATTTTCAGTAGGTTTGACCCAATGTTCAATTTTACTTATGATTATTAGTTCTCAACTTTTGGTCATTCGATTCAGTTATGATGTTCAGTTATGTTCATATCATGATTTCAGAATATAGCATGCAAGTCCTACTCTCAGAATCTTATCTTGATTATGTTTCGTGTTATGCATGATTTGATGAATTTTACTTACTTAGAGGTTTTACTTACCTTGCATTGTACATTCCACGTACTAACCACATACTCTATGCTATATCATTTCATGATACAGGATCTGATACTCAGGTTCAGCCCACTGCTAGTTCAAATATCCAGAGTAGTTTTCCTCAGCCTCAGTTGGTGAGTCCTCATCTTGCTAGGGCCCCTCTTATCAATTGTATTTCGTCCTTTCACTTTTTAGACTATAGAGAGTTAGTTGGAGTCTTTTCCCATCAACTCGTCAATATTTGAGGCTTTTTGGACATAGTTGTATTTCAGCTTTAAACTTGTGCATGTAATCAGATGTGATGTTTTGTCTAGACTTCCGCTATGTTATTTATGATTATCTTCTGCTTATCTATGATTGAGTTAGATGTATGTTCATGCCATGGGTCGACTTGGAGCCTTTCGAGGTTTCTTGTCCCGTGTCTCGATCCGAGCCTATGTTTGGGTCGTGACAAAAAGCAAGCACCAACATCTAAATAACATGAAAAGAGAAAGTAATATTTTCTTACAAGCCCCAAAGTGGGGGCTACCCAAATCATGATCCTAAAAAGGGGGAAGTAGGGGAAAGGGGAACACCACGGCCTTGTCTAACTGGAGGCCTCATCACTGCCACTGCCAATATCACCATGCGCTCTCTCGTTGATCCTGCCGAGGAAGGAGAACTCTCGTAGGTCCCGCCTAGTCACCTGGGGTGTCCTAGAATGGGAAAGAGGGTCTTCAAAATCTTCTTGATCACCTTCCACATGTGGACGATCAGTTTGTCCCAAGAGCGCCACCTCCTTCTCTTTCTCTCTCCAAATCCTCTCGGAGCTCCATGTGGTCGTGAGACAGGGCTGCAATTGCCCCCTATTTCTCCCATGAGTCAGCAGCTGCTGCACTGGAGGATCTGTTGCTGGAAGGAGGTCTGAGCAACCCTCCCCATAGCTCCCGCATGGAAGCCATCTCAATCTCTATCTGCTCGATCGGCCCCACCGCTCTAGAATTGCTGACCCCACAATCTCCCTCAGTGAAAGTAGTATTTCTGTTTTTTCGGCCCCTCCCCGGAGCTCCTTTCACCCTCAAAGGATCAAAGGGCATGTCACAACCTACAATGACGTCTCTAGACTACCGATACACCCTAGCCCAATGATGAGGAGAGGAAAAAGGCAAGTCGATGATAGGCTTGGCTGAGAAATACCTCCACTCCTCCAGAATCTATGACCCCACATTCACCCTCCCCCCACTCAGAATGTAGGCCACCACCAAGGCATGGGCATACATCATGTCAGTGATATTGGAGGACGGGCGAATCTTCCGGGACATCAAGTTCATCCACCTCATGTCCTCCAAAGTAAAATTGGTGCTCTGAATGCCTGTCCTAGTAATTCCCCAACTAGTCGAGGCCCTTTGTTCTTCCACCACCAATGTGTCTGCCAGCCACTGCCCATTCCCATCCACATCGTGGCCTTTAGCTCACCCTACGGAGTGTTTGGAAAATCCAAAGCCTCATTGATAGTAGAAGGAGTTAGGATGATTTTCATTCCCCTAACATAGGCCATTGGCTCATCACAACTCCAGGCCACAGTAGGGAGGTTTTCATAGAACTTCCTTACCCAGGCCTCATTCACCTTATATGGGTCCTTCACTAGTGGACCCCACTCTAATTCCTGGAGGCGTGCATAAAACTCTAGCACCTTCTCCACCACATCTCTCATGGAGAAGCCCCTTTGTAGCCTACTCACTATGCCGAAATTGGCATTGGTCATTCACAAAGAAAATGTAGTCAACTTTTCGGTAATTCATTTGCTACATGTTTGCAGAATCTTGACAGGGTGCTAGCTCGATGTGAAGACTCTAACCTTGTGCTCAACTGGGAGAAATGTCATTTTTTAGTCAATGAGGGTATCGTCCTTGGCCATAAGGTGTCATGAAAAGGGTTGGAAGTCGACCGTGCAAAGATTGAAGTGATCAAAAAGCTACCACCACCAGTGTCAGTGAAGGGTGTTCGCAGTTTTCTCAGACATGCGGGGTTCTACAGATGGTTCATCAAGAACTTCTCTAAAATTTCTAGATCGATATGCCGATTGCTAGAAAAAAGAGGTGAAGTTCGAGTTTGACAAGGATTGTGTTAAAGAATTTGAGGAGCTAAAACAGAAGCTGGTAGAAGCGCCTATTCTCATCTCTCCGAATTGGGAACAACCTTTTGAATTAATGTGTGATGCAAGTGACATGGCTGTAGGAGCTGTATTGGGGAAGCGGAGGAATAAAATTTTTCATTCCATTTATTATGCAAGCAAAACACTTGACGCAGCCCAAGTCAATTATATAGTCACAGAAAAGGAGATGCTAGCATTGGTGTTCGCATTTGATAAATTCAGGTCCTACCTGGTGGGTTCGAAAGTAGTGGTGTATACTGATCATGCAGTAATTCGGTATTTGTTTAGAAAGAAGGATGCAAAGCCCATACTAATCAGATGGATATTGTTGCTACAAGAGTTTGACCTAGAGATTCGGGATAGAAAGGGGAGCGAGAATCAAGTGGCAGATCACCTTTCATGATTGGAAAGCCGTTTGCATGTGAAGGAAGGTGGTAGTATCAAAGAAGAGTTCCCAGATGAGCAGCTCTTGGAAATAAGGGAAGCTAAATCCCTTAGTATGTAGATATTGTGAACTTGCTGGTAAGTGGAGTCTACCCACCGGAGGCTACGGCTCAGCAAAGAAAGAAGTTGAGACATGATTGTAGATATTACATATGGGATGAGCCGTATCTGTTTAAGCAGGGACCGGATCAAGTGATGAGACGATGCATCCTAGAGAGCCAGATTGCAGAAGTATTGAGGAGTTGTCACTCATCGTTGTATGGAGGGCACCACAGAGGGGAGCGGACAGCTCACAAGGTGCTCCAGTCAGGTTTCTTTTGGCCTACACCGTTCAGAGATTCTATAGCACACGTAAAAATGTGTGATAGATGTCAAAGAACAGGCACAATTGGTAGAAGACAGGAGATGCCATTGCAACAGATATTAGAAGTTGAGGTTTTTGATGTATGGGGAATAGACTTCATGGGCCCGCTTCCACCGTCATTTGGTAATCGTTACATCTTGGTAGCTGTTGACTATGTGTTTAAGTGGGTCGAGGCAGTAGCTTGTCCCAGGAACGACAACAAGGTGGTGACGAAATTTGTGAAAAAGCAAAATTCCAACCAGGTTCGGGACGCATCGAGCTATTATCAGTGACGGAGGGGCTCCGAGTTCCAAGAACTTGCTAGCTAAGTATGGGGTGTGGCACAAGGTAGCAACAGCGTATCATCCCCAAACTAGTGGGCAAGTGGAGGTGTCAAACAGAGAGATAAAGCAGATTCTACAGAAGACAGTGAATGCACAACGAATTGATTGGGAAAGCAAACTTGACGATGTGTTATGGGCTTATAGAACTGCATACAAGACACCCATTGGGACTTCTCCGTACAGATTGGTTTATGGAAAGGCATGTCATTTACCTGTGGAGTTGGAACATTGAGCTTTTTGGGCAGTGAGAAAGCTAAACATGGATCCAGAGCTAGCAGGGAAGAAGAGGTTGATGCAACTCAGGCACTAGATGAGTTTCAATGGCACGCCTATGAAAGTGCAAAATGCTACAAGGAGAAAACTAAAAGGTGGCACGACAGGCATATGGTGCATCGGATCTTTGAGCCGGGGCAGAGAGTGTTGTTGTTTAATTAAAGGTTGAAGCTTTTTCCAGGAAAGTTGCGGTCCAAGTGGTCAGGGTCGTTTGAAGTGGTGAGAATGACCCCGCACGGGGAAGTGGAGTTGTGGCAAGAAGATAGAAGTGCCACATTTTTGGTGAACGGGAAAAGTTGTAAGCATTATTGGTGTGAGGACGTTATTCGAGAGAAGACGTCCATCACTCTAGAGGATGATTGAGAATTAATAGCGTTGAGCCGCGACGGTAAAACAGGCGTTGCACGGGAGGCAACCCATGAATGTGTGTAATAGAAGAGTAGGATTATTTGAAAAAAAACAAAGAAAAAGAATAAAAAATAAAATAAAACAGTTGAGTGGCAACCTATGATTTCTAACGAATTTCTTGTGGTGAATGATTTTTAGGTGGAACGGAGGGCAAAAATACAAAAAAGTACAAAGGAAAAAATCATGGTAAGAAAACAAACTTTGGGACATTCCAGTGAGCCTACGCGATGGCTCCATGTCACGGAGGAGGGCCTCCGCGTTACCCTCCATGACATGTTGAAGTGTATTCTGGATGTTTTTAAAAAATTCAAAACACCTACGCGATGGCTCCGTGTCATGGAGGCAGTGCTCTGCGTTACCCTCCGTGACACGTGAGGGTATTTCGCGTCGAGTCACCTCGGGTCACCGGGTAAACCCGCACGAAAAACCCCCTTTAAACCCCAAATTCCTTCATTTTTTCCCTAATCTCTAATTTCCTCCGCGACCCACACCCAAAATTCCCTTCTCCCCCAATGTGACACGGACCTAGTGATCGAATTCCTTTGAGTCTTCTTCAATTTCATCAAAGTAAAAGTATGTTCTTGAATTTTTCCTTATTATTGCTCAAATTTTCGATTCTTGAACATGTTTTGTGGTGAAACCTTGCCCTAAGTGAGAAATAAGCTTGAAATCAATTGAGTTATGATTGAATGATGTTCATAGTATTGGTGGGAGTAGATTAACTCAATGGTTGCATGTTTTGTGAAATTCTTACGATATTGATAACTAGGGTGAAGGATTGAATAAGAAGAAGACAAAATGCATTAAAATGTTGATAAATTGGGTTGTGCATGTTGTTTGAAGTGAAGCGTATTGTGATTGATGTTGAATATGCTAGGATAGAAGAGGGATTTTTGGGAGAATGTAAATGGAGAATTAACATAGGTTGTGAACCAAAATTGCAACGTGCTCATGCTGATATAATTGAATCGATGGAGGAATTTTTATAATTCATTGTATGAAGTCTGAGTAGTACAAAGTAATTATTCCATCGACTTGAATGAATGAACTAAGAATGTTGAGAATTAAGGATTGCAAAAACATGATTGTCTTGTCGAATTGTATTGACTGCGGCTAAAGACTAAGTGTGGGTGATCCAATTAAACCCAACCTTAGTTGTAGCTAACTATGACTTAAATAACATTGGGACTGTATGTTTGAATGTACAGGGACAATGTCAGGAAGACAGGACAAGGGCAAGGGCACATCCACATCGGGCGCCAACAGAAAGAGAGTAAGATTAGGGGCAGCAGTACCAGCAGCACCAGCGGTTCCTCGAGGGCAACGCCGACAATACAGAACCAGATGGGTGACGGATGAAGGGAAGAAATGGTATTCCAAACATAAGGAGACCAAATACTTCCCGGAGGAGCAGATAGCACGGGAGCCACTGGCACAAGAATTCCCGCAGATTCTACATAAGATTGACACTGCTGGACTAAACTTCATTTTTGAAGAACCCAAAGAGTGCAATTTCCATCTTATTCAGGAATTCTATGCCAACTGGAACCCGACCTTGCACAGCCACACCATCAAAATAAGAGGGCAGGTTGTCACTTTTGAACCCCACCATTTGAATGCAATCTTGGGGCACAGGACACAGACGCTCAAGTCCTCCGTCAGCTGAATATCACTCCACCTTACACGGACATCAGATGCACCTTATGTGGAGCTCGATCGACAGCCAGGTGGGGTAGGCACAAGGAAAGGGGCTACCATCAAACATTGCCCTATTCTCAGATAAACAGGGAGGCCTGGTTTTGGATTATTTGTTCATGCCTGATCCCAGGGGTGCACATGACCGATGTCACTCGGGATAGAGTTTGTCTGGTGTATGCACTAATGAAGGGGTTGGAAATCAATGTTGGGGCAGTGATAATCTCCGCCATGAAAAGAGCCCGACTGCATCAGGGGCATAAATGCGAGTTTGGTGGTCTGCTTACCACTTTCTTGAGGGGCCACGGTATTGAGGAGGAGGCCCTAGATTACATCCCTCAGATTGATAGGCGTGCCATGGATGTCACCAAAACCAAGGCACCTGACACTACTTATGGGCCGGTGCTCGCACTAGCCGAGCGACATGCTCGGGATGATCAATATAGGGCCCGTATGTATGGGATGCAGATGTTGCAGCTGCGCATCGGTGGACGGCCCGCAACGGAGGATGAGCTGTGGCAGCTCGAGTTGGATTACCCATTCAACGAGAATGCCCGAGCCTTATGCCAAGTGGGGCCCGCATTTGTGGAGCCCGTGGATGATGACGTCCATACCGACAAGGAGACACGCCGGGAGGACTCAGATGTTGAGTCGTACGAGGACAGCGGGGGCGATTCTGATCTTGGAGACGAAGCGTTGGCACCTGATGAAGAAATTGAATATTTTGATTGATCAGAGAGTTTCACCACCCAACCTTTGTTGATATTTTGCAATTAAGTGAACACTGGGGACAGTGTTCTGATTAAGTGTGGAGTGGGAGTAGTTAGGTTCTAGGTGTTTTGTTGTTTTATTTATATTTGTGGTGATTGTGCTAATTGTGATCCTGTGACTCTGTGTTTCGTGTTCTGTGATTGATGTTGGTGTTGTAATGAATCTTTAGTTGTTGTTCTGTGTGATGTGTAAATATTTTTCAATTATATTTTTATATTTTTCTATCGAAATTTTTTTTGTTGAAATTTTTTATGTTGGGTTTCTCGGTTTTTGTTTTCGGAGCTTTTCCCGAGAATAGTCCCATTGAACCAACGTCATAGATAGCGATTGTTCCCCATGATGGATGGATGACGACCGTCTTAAGGGAAATGTAGTCGATAGGAGTAGTTTTTTTTCTTTTTCTTCTTTCTTTTGTTAGTTTCCCAAACGTGTCGCTAATTAATGGTTCGGAATGCTTGTTACGTGTTACACATGATTGTAAGATGCAAGTGTGATTCGTATGAAATCATGCAAATGTGTTAAACATGTCAAGATACCTAGGCCCTAGAATGCGATTCAGTGTGATCGAGGCTTAATAGTGAATTCTTGTAATTAGCTGATTGAAGAGTCTGTGAATATTTCTTAAGTTGAGCATGTGAAGTGAGTGTGAGGTGAGGTTTCGACTATTCCATGCTATTGTGAAGTGTCTATAACTTGCCTGGTGTGTATACTAAACGAAATGAAGGATGTGGATTGTAGGAATTCTTTGAATGAACCGAAAGTTTCTCCCTTGTCATACCTACCTTGAATGTTATATCCTAGTTAGCCCCATTGAGCCTTTAGCCTATTCTTTTAGAGGTACAAACTGAGCTTAATCCCTTCTTTTCATTAGCCGTGAAATTGACCCAAAACTCTTAAGCCCTTTGATCTTGGGCAGATTTATATGCCCAAGTGATACTCAAACGTATCATTTTCGCCTTGTTTATTGTGCAATGTGTATACATTTTCATGTAATTGGTAATAAAATGTGAATTTATACTAACCAACATGATTAGCATTGTTTTGTAGGTAAAACATGATTTTGAGGAGCTAAAATGCATGTTGGAACAATATCGGAGTTGGACTTGGATGCGAGCATGGAAAAGACATTGGAATGCACAATGTAAAGGGGCTCCGCGATGGAGCCGTGCCACGCTACCATCGCGGAGGCACACTGCCTGGAGGGTGATTAAATTGGCAATTTCCAGTGAAGCCTCACGACAGCTCCGTGGCACGGAGGCAAGCCTCCGCGTTGCATGCCGTGCCACGTTGAGGCTATAATCCCGGACCCTGGATTTCCAGTGAGGGTCCACATCCACGCCGTGTCACGGAGGCAGTGCTCCGCGTTGGCCTCTGTGACACGTTGCTTGTTATTCCGGGAAAAATTCCCACTAGTATAAATAGAACACTTAGGCTTATTTTTAAGAGATGCAGACTTGGTGGAGCAAGGACGTGGGATAGAGGCAGTTGGGGGACGAAAAAGCTAAGGGATTTTCTCTCTTCCTTTCTTCTTTCAATCAATTGTTTGTATGATTAACACTTGTTTTAGGATGATTAATCCACAAATGAGTGGCTAATTCTCTTCCTTGCTGAGGTTATGAACAATGGTGATGAATTTTGATTATTGAATTGTATGGTTTTTCATCTTCTTCTTCCATGTTGTTCTATTAATTCTTGTTTCTACTGCATTAGTGTGTGGCCGGCATTAATGTACATCTAAAAAGTCCAATTTCACTCCAGAGAGCACGAAATTGGAAAGTTGTGAATTAATAGGGTATTGTTCTTAACTTGATTTGGGAAAATTGGGTTTTGATGTGCTTTCCTGATAGAAATATACTTGAAAGCCGTATTAGTCAATTTAGGAACCGGAATTGTATTGCTAGGTCATAAATTGCATTTGATCACAAAAATGTAGATGAATGGTTTATGATTCTAAAGTGAGATTAAATACGAGAGTTTTAATCTCTAGGATAATGTTCTTGGCTAGCAACAGGAAGAGAAGAATAACCAAATTATGATTATAATCAAGTTCATTACTTGTTCTTAACCTTGGCATGCTCATATCCATAGTTTCAATTCACAGTAAATAGTTGTTAATATTTTTAGTATATAATCTATAAACAAAAATTATTTAACTTTTGGTTACGTTGTTCTCAGCATAATTAGAAGTAAGCTAGAATATAGTATACTTAAGCAATTTTACTTATCCAGAGTCTCCTTGGTTCGATACTTGGCTTACTTACCCACTGTATTACTTGTTTGACCACGTGCACTTGCGTGTCGGTTTTTAACACCTAACAAAAGCACCGAACAAGTTTTTGGCGCCGTTGCCGGGGAGACTAGGCAATTGGTGAAATTGTGTTAAGTGTAAATTTACTGTATTTTTGTTTTATTTTCTTAAGTGTTGACAACTTGGTCTTAGCCTGTATTTTGCAGACTTGATCTCTGTGAACACTGGCAAAGGACAAGGAGCTGGTGGAATCTTATACAGAGCCGGAACGTGAATTTCATAGTAAACGCAGAGAAGCTCTACAAAAGAAGCTGCAGTTGCTCAGACAGTCTATTATGGAGCAACAAAATCCACCGGTTGTGAGGGCAGTGTTAGTGCCCGACGAAGCAGCAACAAGGCCGGTTCGCGAGGTGGCAATGCCACATGCCAACAATGTACAGTCAAGTATCCGCAAACCAGAGCCTGGAGGGAGATTTGAATTAAAGCAGAACATGGTGCAACTATTGCACACAAGCGGGCAATTTATCGGACTCCCTCATGAAGACCCACAACAACATCTCCAGAATTTTTTGGAGATAAGTGACACTTATATACCCGCTGGAGTGTCACCTGATTATGTTCGGCTCACCCTATTTCTGTTTTCCTTACTTGGTGAAGCCAAGAGGTGGTTAAAAGCTGAACCACCAAATTCTATATCAACGTGGGATGATCTTGCACGGAAGTTTTTGATAAGATTTTTTCCCTCTGCTAAAACAGCCAGACTTAGAAGTCAAATTCTAAGTTTCAAACAGAGGGAGGGAGAAAATTTATATCAAGCCTGGGAAAGATTTAAATCCCTGTTGCGGGACTGTCCTCATCATCATCAGTCCAATGAGGTGTTGGTACACACATTTATTGAGGGTTTGGAACCACATACTAAAATTTTGCTAGATTCAGCAGCTGGAGGGAAAGTGCTGGAAAAGACTTATGAGGAGCTGTACACTTTGCTCAACCGGATTTCACAGGGCAATCCAGAATGAAATGCTGACTCATCTCGAGGTGGAGAAAGGAAAGCAGCGTGAGTGCTTGAAGTGGATGGATTTACAGCTATCGCTGCACAGATAGCTGCCTTGTAGAATCAGTTAAACAACCACTTCAGCAACATGAACTTGAACCAGCCTGCAGCTTCAGTCAATGCGGTCCAGCAAATGTGGTGTGAAGTGTGTGGTAGCAGTGAGCACTCAGCTGAGTGTTGTGGAGCAAACCCAGATTCGGTTAACTTTGTGGGCAATGCACAAAGAAATCAGCAGCAGTTTGGTAGCGGCTACAACTCAAATTGGAGGAACCATCCAAATTTTTCGTGGGGTAGCAACAACCAACAAGGCCAAAGTTCGGGTCAGGGTATGCACAGGAATCAAGGAGGGCAACAAAACTACCAATCTCAATTCAGAAATCACAATTCCCCTCCTCCACCACCATCACCGAACATTGAGGAAATGTTCAAGACCATGATCGCTAATCAGGTGCAATTGCAGGCTGACTATGTTAAATTGGCAGCCGAAGTGAAGAATAATCAATTAGCGACCAAGGCTCTTGAGTATCAATTTGGGCAATTTTCTAGTGCCCAAAACACAAGACCCAGAGGAGGACTGCCTAGCGACACGGATCCTAATCCGAAGCAGGTAAATGCGGTGACCACACAGAGTGGTTTGCAGCTTAAGGAGGTGGAACCGGAGAGATCACCTCAAAAGTCAGGAGCAGCAGATGTTGAGGAGGAACAAAGTTCTGATAGGGGGAAGACCAAAGAAACAGAATCAGAAAGACCTCCACCCCCGTTCCCTCAACGACTCAAGAAACACAAGGAGGAGGTGTGTTTCAAGAAATTTATGGAGGTGCTTAAACAGGTACATGTTAATTTACCTCTTGTTGATGTCTTGCAGGGAGTGCCAAAATATGCTAAATATATTATAGACATCGTGGCCAACAAAAGTCGTTTGACTGAGTATGCCACGGTAGCTTTGACGGAGGAATGCACTTCCCGGATCCAAAACAGACTGCCTACGAAACTAAAAGACCCTGGAAGTTTTGCTATCCAGCTTACTATTGGGCAGAGTATCCGAGCTCGTGGATTGTGTGACTTGGGGGCGAGCATAAATCTGATGCCATCTTCGGTATTCAGAAAGTTAGGTCTGGGGAGTCCTAGACCGACAACCGTAATCTTGCAACTAGCAGACAGATCCTTAGCTAGGCCAGATGGCATTGTTGAGGATGTGCTTGTGCAAGTGGGATCCCTCATTTTTCCGATTGATTTTATTGTTCTGGATTTTGAACCAGACGCTGAAGTCCCATTTATTTTGGGACGACCCTTCTTGGCAACCGGAAAAGCATTAATTGACGTGGCTGCGGGTCAACTTACAATGCGAGCACATGACAAGGTAGAAGTGTTCGATGTGTACAAAGCACCCAAGCTCCCGATTGTAAATGAAGAACTCTCGGTGATCAATGTAATTGATCATGGGAATGCTAAGCACATGAGTGATTCCCGGGAGTTGATAGGAAGACCACCAGACAAAAGTGAGCACTACTGCGGGGAGGACAATGATCGTGAAAAATCGTCCATCACCCTAGTGGATAATTGAGCATAAAGGACGTCGAGCTGCGACGGTAAACCAGGCGCTGCACGGGAGGCAACCCGTGAAAAATATTTTTTCTTTTGTTTAGTAAAGTGTAAATAGTTTTTATTTTAATTTTTCTTTTTTCTTGATTTAGTACAAATTTTTCGTTTTAGTTAGTATTTTTCATTTTAGTTAGGGAAATCTATTAATCTAACCAATTTTGTTTAGTAAGGTGATTTTCAGGTCAACCGGAGAAAAATGTTCATGGAATCGGGAAGGAAAAGGCAAGGTATGAAAAAATGAATAAAATGAAGAGACAGTGCACTGGGGCATTGGCTCCGTGTCACGGAGGAAGGGCTCCGCGTTACCCTCCGTGACACGTTCACGGTTTAATCTGGAATTTTAAAAAAATTCCAGTGAACCATCGCGTCAGCTCTGTGTCACGGGGGAGGGGCTCCGCGTTACCCTCCGTGACACGTTGCCCTATATTTTGTGACGGGTCACACTGGGTTGCCGGGTGACCCGCGTGTTTCCCTTCATTTTAAACCCCGAATATTTGCCCTTTTTCCCCATTTCCTCTCTTCTCCGCGACCAAACACCTAAGTTCCCTCTCCCAACCAACGTGCCACGCTATAAGCAACCAAATTGTCAAGTTTCTTCGATCATTCAACGTAAAGGTATGTTTTCCTCGTCTCTCTCAAGTTTTTGTCGATTTTAGTCGAATTTGAGCATGGGAGGTGAGATAAATCACCCTAATTAGAAATTTAGCATGAAACTGAATTATTCTTTGATTGATAAATGTTCGGAATGTTGTAATTAGCGTTTGAACTTGTCGATTGCGTGAATGATTTGAATTTGATTGTAAAATTTATTTCTAGGGCTTGGGTTGTTGAAATCGAATTGGGTAACTTGGTAAATTGGTGAATTATATGCCGGGGTGTGTTTGTGAATTGAGATAAGTCGTTGTAAATATTGTTTGAAGGTAGTAGACGACGAATTCTCTGTTTTTGAGAAAATGTAAAAATTGTTCAAATTGGTTTGGTTATTTGGATTCATATGTATATAGAATTTGTGTCGTTGTTTTTGTTTGTTGTTTTAGTTGCTAAGTGCGATGGTTGAATTGCTAGTGATGGTAGGATTGGGATTAGCTGTATGAAGTCTGAGTAGTACGCTAAAGTTATACTATCGAAAATTTTTTTTGTGAACGCACTAAGCATAAATTGTATAGTTGTTTGTTTTGGGTTGTAAATAAAGTAATCCTTGTCGTAGTATCGTAAAAGTAGCTAAGGACTAAGTGTGGGGTAAACTTAGTTTAACCCGACCTTAGCCGAAGTTAACATGTATTTAGCTTGACTTTGTGCTTGTTTATTTATGCTGACAGGTACAATGGCGAGTAGGCAGGATAAGGGTAAAGGTGCTTCTACTTCAGGCACCGGGAGAAAACGACTGAGACTGGGCACTGCAGTCCCAGCTGCACCAGTTGTTCTGCGCGGCCAACGCCGCCAATACGTAACGAGGTGGGTGACCGATGAAGGGAAGAAGTGGTACGCTAAACATAAGGAGAATAAATACTTCCCTGAGGAGCATATTGCACGGGAACCACTAGCACAGGAGTTCCCCCGTATTGTGTAAAGAATCGAGGCAGCTGGGCTCAGCTTCATATTTCAGGAGCCTAAGGAGTGCAACCTACATTTAGTCCGGGAGTTCTATGCAAATTGGAACCCGGCCATCAGAAGCCACACAGTAAAAATCAAAGGGCAGATTGTCACTCTGGAACCCCAGAAATTAAATGCCATCATTGGAGCACGGGACACAGACGCCCACGTTCTCCGCCAACTGAATATCACCCCACCATACGCCGATATCAGACGCACTTTGTGTCGGTCTCGATCCACAGCCCGATGGAGTCTGCATAAGGAGAGGGGTTACCACCAGACTCTGTCGTATTCTCAAATGAACAAGGAGGCAAGAATTTTGCTAAAAATAGTTTGTTCGTGCCTGATCCCGGGGGTGCACATGACTGATGTGACCCGGGACCTAGTGTGCCTGGTGTATGCCCTGATGAAGGGGCTAGAGATTGATGTTGGGGCGGTTATCATATCCGCCATGAAGAGAGCCCAACTACACCAGGGCCACAGGTATGGGTTCGGCGGACTCATCACCACCTTTCTCCGGGGCCTCGACGTCGAGGAAGAGGCTTTGGACTACATCCCGCAGTTGGAGCGGAGGGCCCTTGATGTGACAAAAACTAAGGCCCCCGACACCACACATGGGCCAGTGCTGACACTGGGCGAGCGACATGCTCGTGACGACCAGTACATGGCTCGGATGTTTGGTATGCAAATGCTTCAGCTCCGGACTGGTGGGAGACCAGCTACGGAGGATGAATTACGGCAGCTGGAGCTGGATTACCCATTTGGAGAGAACGCCAGAGCTTTGTGCCGAGTGGGGCCAACCTTCGTTGAGCCCACTGACGATGATGTCCCCACGGATGAGGAGACACGTCGGGAGGACTCCGATGTGGAGTCCAATGATGACGATGGAGGTGACTCGGACATGGGCGATGAGGCAGCAGCACCAGATGAAGAAGTCGAATATTTCGACTGATCAGGGAGTTCCACCACCCGAAAATTTTGTGATTTTAATTTTTGTGAACACTGGGGACAGTGTTCGATTTAAGTGTGGGGTGGGAAGTAGTTAGGTGCTGGGGCTGGGCTGATTTACTGTATGTTCTTCCTTTGTTTTGTATGTATGTTTATGTTTCCCTATGGTTGTGAGTGCAAACTGATTTGTATTCGTATTTGTACATATTTTTGTGGTAATTGATGTGTGTTGTGAAATGTTGTGGTTGCCAGCTGGTACAAATTTTGTAAATTTTGTAAATATTTTTTTCTCTTTATCAAAATGATCGATATTTTTAAAAATTTTGCAAAAATATTTTGTACATATTAAAATATTTTGTAAATAGTTTTCCATCGAAATGATCGATGTTTTGCAAAAAAATTTCAATTTTTAATTTTGGGTTTCTCGGAGTTTGTTTTCGGTTCTTTTACCGAGAAGAGTCCCATTGAACCGATGTCATAGTTAGTGACCGTTCCCTATGACGGATGGATGACGACCGTCTTAAGGGAAATGTAGTCGGTAGGAGTAGTGATTTTAATTTGTTTTCAGTTTTTTTCTTTGGTGGATTACATCACTGAACCTATAGTTACTATATGGTTGTGAAATTTTGGTTGCGTGTTGTAACTGATATTCAAAATGTAAAAGTGATTCGTTTGAAAGCATGCAATTTTGTAAATATGTTGACATACCTAGGTTGTAGAATTCGATTCGGTGTGATTGAGGCTTAATTTTTGAATTCATATAATTGGTTAATTAAAGAGTCTGTGAATGCATCTTGAATCGAGCATGTGCATGAAGTGTGAAGTGAGGTATTGTTATTCCATGCTATTGTGAAGTGTCTAGAACTTGCCTGGTGTGTGTACAAAACGAAATGAAGTGTAGTGTTGGAAAGGATGTAGGCATTTCTTTGTTTTAACCAAGAGTTTCTATATTTTTTTTTCTTGTCATACTCTACCTTTTTATGTGACTGTATACCCTAGTCAGCCCGTTGAGCCTTTAGCCGATTATTTCTTTCTTTTGTCCAAAAATGTATAAACTAAGCTTTATTCCTTCTTTTCATTAGCCGTAAAGTCTATACAAAACTCTTAAGCGCTTAAGAAAAGAAAAATTTTCCCGAAGTGTCAAAGAGTGAGAACAGTGGAAAGAAAAAGAAAAGCAGAGTGAGGAAAGAAAAGAAGAGGTTGAAGAGGCACTTGGTATAATAAAATGATAATGAAGGTGCATGAAAACCCTTTGTTGTTGTGTCAAGTGTGTTTGATGAAATGGGCCATATGAAAGTAAACAAGCATGAATGGTATGAGAGGAAAAAGAAAAGAGAGAAACAATGTCATGAGTTGATGGGAATGTGTTGAAAAGGCGCTGAAGGATGCTAGTGACTATTATTGGCTAATCCAATATATACTAGTTCCATAACTTCCATTACAACCCATTAAAGTCCTACTTGATCTTACATCGCATTACCTTATATTAGTGGAGTAATACACTAAGGGCAAGCCTATGGGTCATGACATGATGCATGTGAATTCTTTTGGGAGACAGAGTGAAATTAATTTCTACATGCCCCTACTTGAATGTTTGTGTGTTGCATGAACATAAAGGGGAAGATTCTCTTGAGTTGTGAGGGCACATGCTTGATGAAAGATTGATTTTCGTGTCGGATATCTTGATTAGCTGATTTGCATGAGTTTACCGATATCGAGAGTCGATTCTTGAAGTCTAGGAAGTCTTGATGTATTAAAGGTCATTGCATTGTTAAGACCATGCATGTTTTCTTGATGATTTGCAAAAATTGAATAATCGGTATGACCGTAGCATAAATTGTCGCACCATAGTGGCAAAGGTTGAGATGTAATTTGCATGAGTTGTGTATGTGTTGTTCGAGGACGAACAAGGATTTAAGTGTGGGGTAAGTGATCTTGGGCAGATTTATATGCCCAAGTGATACTCAAACGTATCATTTTCGCCTTGTTTATTGTGCAATGTGTATACATTTTCATGTAATTGGTAATAAAATGTGAATTTATACTAACCAACATGATTGTAAGATGCAAGTGTGATTCGTATGAAATCATGCAAATGTGTTAAACATGTCGAGATACCTAGGCCCTAGAATGCGATTCAGTGTGATCAAGGCTTAATAGTGAATTCTTGTAATTAGCTGATTGAAGAGTCTGTGAATATTTCTTAAGTTGAGCATGTGAAGTGAGTGTGAGGTGAGGTTTCGACTATTCCATGCTATTGTGAAGTGTCTATAACTTGCCTGGTGTGTATACTAAACGAAATGAAGGATGTGGATTGTAGGAATTCTTTGAATGAACCGAAAGTTTCTCCCTTGTCATACCTACCTTGAATGTTATATCCTAGTTAGCCCCATCGAGCCTTTAGCCTATTCTTTTAGAGGTACAAACTTAGCTTAATCCCTTCTTTTCATTAGCCGTGAAATTGACCCAAAACTCTTAAGCCCTTTGATCTTGGGCAGATTTATATGCCCAAGTGATACTCAAACGTATCATTTTCGCCTTGTCTATTGTGCAATGTGTATACATTTTCATGTAATTGGTAATAAAATGTGAATTTATACTAACCAACATGATTAGCATTGTTTTGTAGGTAAAACATGATTTTGAGGAGCTAAAATGCATGTTGGAACAATATCGGAGTTGGACTTGGATGCGAGCATGGAAAAGACATTGGAATGCACAATGTAAAGGGGCTCCGCGATGGAGCCGTGCCACGCTACCATCGCGGAGGCACACTGCCTGGAGGGTGATTAAATTGGCAATTTCCAGTGAAGCCTCACGACAGCTCCGTGGCACGGAGGCAAGCCTCCGCGTTGCATGCCGTGCCACGTTGAGGCTATAATCCCGGACCCTGGATTTCCAGTGAGGGTCCACATCCACGCCGTGTCACGGAGGCAGTGCTCCGCGTTGGCCTCTGTGACACGTTGCTTGTTATTCCGGGAAAAATTCCCACTAGTATAAATAGAACACTTAGGCTTATTTTTAAGAGATGCAGACTTGGTGGAGCAAGGACGTGGGATAGAGGCAGTTGGGGGACGAAAAAGCTAAGGGATTTTCTCTCTTCCTTTCTTCTTTCAATCAATTGTTTGTATGATTAACACTTGTTTTAGGATGATTAATCCACAAATGAGTGGCTAATTCTCTTCCTTGCTGAGGTTATGAACAATGGTCATGAATTTTGATTATTGAATTGTATGGTTTTTCATCTTCTTCTTCCATGTTGTTCTATTAATTCTTGTTTTTACTGCATTAGTGTGTGGCCGACATTAATGTACATCTAAAAAGTCCAATTTCACTCGAGAGAGCACGAAATTGGAAAGTTGTGAATTAATAGGGTATTGTTCTTAACTTGATTTGGGAAAATTGGGTTTTGGTGTGCTTTCCTGATAGAAATATACTTGAAAGCCGTATTAGTCAATTTAGGAACCGGAATTGTATTGCTAGGTCATAAATTGCATTTGATCACAGAAATGTAGATGAATGGTTTATGATTCTAAAGTGAGATTAAATACGAGAGTTTTAATCTCTAGGCTAATGTTCTTGGCTAGCAACAGGAAGAGAAGAATAACCAAATTATGATTATAATCAAGTTCATTACTTGTTCTTAACCTTGGCATGCTCATATCCATAGTTTCAATTCACAGTAAATAGTTGTTAATATTTTTAGTATATAATCTATAAACAAAAATTATTTAACTTTTGGTTACGTTGTTGTCAGCATAATTAGAAGTAAGCTAGAATATAGTATACTTAAGCAATTTTACTTATCCAGAGTCTCCTTGGTTCGATACTTGGATTACTTACCCACTTTATTACGTTTGACCACGTGCACTTGCGTGTCGGTTTTTAACACCTAACAAAAGCACCGAACACCCTTAAGAAAAACAATTTTCCCAAAGTGAAACGGAAGGAAAGCGGAAGTTGTGAAAGCTAAAGAAAAGGTCAAAGGTGCACTTGTTGAAATTGATTGATTAATAGTAGAGAGTAAGAAAATCACTGAATGAGAAAAAAAATAAGATGCATAAATACTCTTCGCTAGTAAGTCGAGTGTGCTTAAGGAAATGGGAAAAAAAATAAAGAAGAAAATTCAAGAATGAGAGGATGGAGGAAGAAGCAATGTCCGTAATGAAGGCGGGATGTATTGAAAAGCGCTTAGGGAAGCTAGTTTCTATTATTGGTTAGCCTAGTATTTACTAGTTCCTCAGCTTCAATTACAACCCATTAAGTCCTACGTGATGTTACATCATGCATCCTTATATTAGTGGAGTAAAACACTAGAGGCAAGCTTATGGTTCACAACATGATGCATGCGAATTCTTTGGGAGAGCAAGCGAAATCGTATTCATATACCCCTACATGCAGTGTTTTTGATATCTTATGGGTGCAAATGGGGTAATTCTCTTGTGTTGCGAGGGCAAATACTTGACGAGAGATAAAATTTCATGTCGGATGTCTTGATCAGTTGATTTGCACGGGTCTGCCAAGATCGAGAATTGATTCTTGAGGTTAGGAGGTCTTAATGTGGTGTACTTCATTGTACTGATGAAACCATGCATGTTTTCTTGATGATTTTCTATCTTGAATAATCTGTATAGTCGTAGCTTGAATAGTCGAGAAAAATTAGCTATGCATAGGTTTCAATTGCATGAGATGTGAGAGTATTGTTCGAGGATGAACAAGGTTTTAAGTGTGGGGTAAGTGATCTTGGGCAGAATTTCATGCCCAAGTGATACTCAAATGCTTCATTTCTACTTGTTTATCTATTGTTATGTGTACATTCTCATGTGATTCTTAGATAAATGTGAATTTATACTAACCAACATGATTAGTGTTGTTTTGCAGGTAGAAGGAATTTTTGGAAGCTAATCTACAAGTTGGTAAAGTGTGAGGATAGACTCGGAAGCAAGAAGTTGAAGTTGACAAGGGAAGTTGGAAAAAACAGGGGCTCCGCGATGGCGCTGTGTCACACTACCATCACGGAGGCAATCTGTCTGGGATGAATAAATTATGTCAAATTCCAGGGGAGGTTCGCGTTACCTCCGTGGCATGGAGGCAATGCTCCGCGATGCACTCCGTGTCACGTTGAGTGTGATTACCTGGAACCTCAAGTTCCAGTGAAGGTGCACGATAGCACCGTGGCAAGGAGGCAGTGCTCCACGATACACTTTGTGCCACGTTGCTTGTTATTCCAGAAAAAATTCCCACTAGTATAAATAACACACTTAGGTTTTATTTTAAACATTCTGACTTTTTTGAGCAAGAACATGGGTAGCAGGCAGTTGAGAGGACGAAAATTATAGGGTTGATTCTCTTCCTTTTTCTCTTTAATTTCAATTCCTTGTATCAATTCTACTTATTTGAAGATGTTTAATCCACAAATGAGTGGCTAATTCACCTCTTGCTGAGGTTAAGGATAATTGTAGAGGAATGTAATCATTAATCATTTCAGTTTTCATCTTTTCTTCAATAGTTGTTCTATCAATTCTTTTTTTTACTGCATTAATGTTTGGCCAATGCTAATGTATATCTTAGAAATCCAATTTTGATTCTAAAAAGGAAAGTAATTGGACAGATGTGAATTGGTAGGATATGATCTTTTCTTAGTTGAGAAAATTGAGAATAGATTTACGTTCAGAATAGAAATATATCTGAAAGTCTTATTAGTCATTTATGTAATCGGTTATGTATGGCTAGAGCATGAGATTCTTATATCACAGAAATGTAGAATAAGGTCTCATGATTCTTTAATTGGATAGGAGTCAAAAGATCCAATCCATAGGCGATTAATTCCTGACTAGCAACCAAAGAGAAGATTAGATTATTTGAATTAAGAAATTACATCCCTGCATGCTTGCCTTAACCTCAGCTTGTTCATTGCTATTGTTCAAACTTCAAATTATAATCTTTACTTAGATCCTTATTACTCATTAATCTTGCCTCATAAAACATCATTTTTTTGGTTGTCTACATTCATAGAGATATCGTTCACTATCACTTAAGTTAATTACTACCGTAGTTCAGTCCTTGTGGGATCGATACTTGGCTTGAAATAAAGCTACTTTAATACTTTTACGACCATGTGCACTTACGTGTAGTTTGGCTAGAACAGTTACGCTTCCAAACGCGGTCCAAACTTGAATTAACTTAAGGTATCGAATTATAAGCCTGCAGGGAGCATTACTACGGAGTTAGTTTCTTGAAATTCGCCCAGCAAATTGTAACCCCGCCGAGTAGAAGTTGTTAAAATTGCTCCAAACTAATTTATATACAATCATAGGCTTCAAGTAAGTATTTCTCCCTTCTGAACTCTAGAGAAATTATACGTTTTTTATCGTGTTTTGATAAGTTGATGTATAGTTGACATTAGTATTAAAAGTTATTGTTTTTTTCGAACTAAGTACTGAAACTAGTCTCATTCTCTCAGTAATACGATTATGGTTGAAAAGATCTATTGAGTACGATTTGTAACTCGCCAATTAATCAGAAACTGGCGATCCAGGTATGTTAAGGCAAATTCGTTCGGCAAGTTAGTTTCTTCGATGTTATAATTCAGTTTAAATTCCAATAAGAAAGCCAGAAGCTTATGTATTGTGATTAGCAAGTTGTTATTAGCTGAGGCATGTATCCTATATGTAGTTTTGGATTGTCTTTGCCCTGTATAGCCTCCCATAACCAATCCCAAGGTTACAAGTTGTGTCGAGGCTCGCCAAGGGCGAGATGACATCACTCCAAGGAGCGGTATGCCGTCCGCAAGGGACGAAGTTGGGGTCCAAGGTCCTCACAGTCCATTCCATGGATGGACTATTATATGTCGTATTGGCACCACACCCCCTGTCGAGCCAGGTGCGTAGGGTGCAAATAGAAAGAGTCCATCGAATTTAGACACAGCTATAGTTCGAGGACCGAGCGGGCTCAATTGTAGACCCAGGAGACTGGTAGGATGGCTATAGCCACTAGTTGACCTTTTTTGACCTTGTTAGGGGTGTATAGGTTGAAGTGTACTCACCAGGGCATATGGGGGCCCCAAGTGGGTTATTCTATGCTGATTGTACCTTCCGTCTTATGGGGGTCAGGTAAGGTTCTTGTTTGCAGTAGTTTCTGATAGATTAGATAACAGGAAGTTCAGCTATTCAGGTAGTATTTCTATCCCTTCATTTCAATTACTTTCAGTTTCATTTCAATTCATTCAGTTATTTATAGTTACTACCTTACATATTCGGTACATATTGTATTGACGCCCTTCTGGGGCACTGCATTACTTGCCTGTAGGTGTCGATAGTCGAGGACCAGGATCTTCTTAGATTTCATCCATAGTTAGCAGGGCAGTCAGCTCCATTCCTCCAGAGATAATAGATATAAGGTCTACTTCTTTTGTTTGTACAGTTCATGGGTAGGTCAAGGTCCTGTCTCGACCATTATATCACTCCTAGAGGCTTGCAAATTATTTCAAATTTTTTGTGGTAAGTTTTGTTGGTCGTGCGGGGCCTATGTATGCTTTATCTTACGTGTTGGCTGTGTGGGGCCTTGTTTAGCTGTTAATTAGTGGCCTTGTCAGCCATAGCTTAGTTTAGTACTGGATTTAGTTTACAGTCATAACTAGACATCATGGTGGTCTTATCGGCCCGCATAGGGTTCTCCATTATTACCTGTTTCTAGTTAGCTGTTTTCTTTTACAGGTGGCTATAAGGCCTTGTCAGCCAGGGGCTGTGTTTACAGCCGAGATATAGCCCGTTGTTTTTTTTATTTGAGGATTGGTATTAGTTATGCAGCAAAGGTGCGCAAGCTCAGTCAGACCAGTTTAGACCCTAGTAGGGCACCAGGTGCCAGTCATCATGCCTACCAAGGTGGGGCGTGACAAACTTGGTATCAGAGTAGGTCGTATCCCAGGGAGTTTGCAAGTCGTGCGTGCACCACATACTATAGACAGGAGGCTGCGAGGCATATTAGCGTGGTTACTCTTCTTTCTCTTCCAGTCATGCTATAGAGATGTGTTGTATAGGGTTGAGTCCCTAAGCTTACTATATTCTGCTTATCTATAGAGAAATGTCGGACACGCGACAGACCATGACCAGTAGGAAGTTTTCGTCGCCGCAGGAGAAGGCACTAGCAGGGTGCCTCAGTCAGAGTCAACTCAATCTGAGGGCGACAAGGGTACTCCACCTCGGTCTCCCCTGTAATATTCGCCATGCCAGGAGCCTTCTAGAGCAGCAGATGTGTCAACACCACCTCCAACAGTTTCTATACTGATGCCATTAGATTAAGAGGTCAGGAGTGCTGTTTTTATGACAGCCCAAATGATGGTTGCACAGCATCAGCCAGTAAAGCCCATGGTTGCCGAGTCTTCAGGAGGACCTAGTAGTTTAAGGGTAGAGTTCCTCGCACTGAGTCCCCCACAGTTCATGGGGACAGACCGGGATGAGGACCCTCAGTACTTTTTAGACCAGCTGTAGTGGATTTTTAGGGTAATGCATGCCACACCAGCGGAGTCGGTTGAGTTAGCGGTATTTCAATTGAGGGACATAGCAGTATTATGGTACGAGAGTTGGGAAAGGTCCTGAGGTAGAGATGTTCCCCCTCCGACTTGGTCCAGCTTTTTAGAGGCCTTCTTGGACCACTATTTACTGCCGAAGATCCGATAGGCTCGGGTAGATCAGTTTTTGCATTTAGAGCAGGTTTCGATGAGTGTTTGGGAGTATGCTATGAGATTCGACTCCCTGGCCAGACATGCACTGGCTTTTGTAGATACCATGCCAGTCAGGGTGCACCAGTTTATCATGGGGCTGAATCCAGAATATGTAGAGACTTGTATCACAACTACTCTACGGGAGTATATGGATATTACCCGTGTTTATCCATTTTCTCAAAATATCGAGGGGATCAGGAAATGACAGCACGAGATAGACAGGGCAAATCAGGAGCAGCGCTGCAGGGTTAGACCTAGTGACATTCAGGAAGAGTTCCAAGGCGGACCCAGGCCATGACTATCAGGCAGACCACCCAAACCTCCACCCCCACAGTAGCATCAGGGTAGTAGACTAGGCCGTCGGGGGTGTCAGGACCCGGCAAAAGTTCATTGCCATCGGGATCGCAGCAGCAAAGGGGGTTAGAGCAGAGTAGATTCACCGTGCCACCTTGCCCTATTTGCAGTAGACGCCATCCTGGGGCATGTAGGTATGGTTCTTCTGCGTGTTACATCTGTGGGCAGGAGGGTCACCTGATGAGGGACTACCCAGCCAGGGGTCAAAGTGATCGGGACCGACAAGACAGATCTTTAGTAGGGTCACATGCCCCAGTATTTCCATCAGGGCGTAGGCCCTCAACTTCAGTCGGCAGAGGCGGAGGTAGATCAAGAGCATCTAGCTCAAGCACCGGTCCAGATCGCACTTATGCTTTATTGGGGCGACAGGAGTCAAAGTCGTCACCGGATGTCATGACAGGTATGTTGGACATCTGCTCTCATTTCATGTAGGTCTTGATAGATCCAGGCTCCACTTTATCTTATGTTACACCACTAGTAACCCGAAAGTTCGGTATTACGCCAGAATTTCTCCAACGACCTTTTTCAGTGTCCACACCCGTCGGTGATTCATTATAGTTAAAAGGATCTGTCGGGGTTGCACAGTAGAGGTTGTTGGTCGCCAGACTTTAGCAGATTTGGTGGAATTATAAATGATTGACTTTGATGCAATTATGGGTATGGATTGGCTAGCACCATGTTATGCCAATGAAGAATGTTGGACCAAGACTATCCGGTTTCACTTTCCAGGGGAGGTAATACGAGAGTGGAAAGGCAATGCAGCCACGCCAAAAGGTAGGTTTATATCCTATCTTTGGGTGAGAAAGTTGATAGCAAAGGGTTGCTTCTATCATATCTTCAGGGTTCAGGATGTCCAAGTAGAATCCCTAACTCTTCATCCAGTAGTCAATGAATTCCCAGATGTATTCCTTGATGAACTTCCTGGTATTCCCCCAGAAAGGGAGATCAATTTTGCTATCGACTTATTTCCAGGTACTCAGCCTATATCCATCCCTCCATACCGAATGGCTCCTGCCGAGCTCAGAGAATTGAAGTAACAGCTAAAAGATATGTTAGATAAGGTCTTTATCAGGCTAAGCACTTCACGTGGGGTGCGCCAATTCTGTTTGTAAGAAAGAAGGATGGATCCCTCTGCATGTGAATAAACTACCGACAGCTAAATAAAGTCACCATCAAGAACAAATACCCACTTCCCAGAATATATGATTTGTTTGACCAGTTACAGGGGGCGAAGTATTTCTCAAAATTGACTTAAGATCTGGGTATCATCAGGTCCGGGTACGAGAGTGAGACATTCCAAAAACCACTTTCAGGACCAGGTATGGCCATTTTAAATTCCTAGTCATGTCCTTTGGACTAACGAATGCTCCAGCAGTGTTCATGGATCTAATGAACAGCATCTTCAGGTCGTATCTGGACTTGTTTTTGATAGTTTTAATTGATGATATTCTAGTATCTTCCCGCTCGGAAACAGAACATCGGGATCATCTGTGGACAGTGCTCCAAATTCTCAAGGATCATCTGTTGTACGCGAAATTTTCTAAATGTGAGTTTTGGCTGAATTCAGTGGCCTTTTTTGGACATGTTGTGTCATAGGCTGGTATTCAGGTAGATTCCTAGAAGATTGAGGCAGTAAATACATGTCCAAGACCTACAACTTCGACTGAGGTACGCAGTTTTCTGGGGTTAGCCGGGTATTTTAGAAGATTTGTAGAGGGGTTTTCTACTTTATCAACACCTTTGACCAAGTTAACTTAGAAAGCAGCCAAATTTCACTGGACTGAGGCATGTGAATAGAGTTTCCAATAACTTTAAAACAGATTGACATCAGCGCCAGTACTAGCATTGCCAGAATAATCATAAGGTTATACTGTGTATTATGATGCTTCAGGCGTCAGGTTAGGATATGTTTTGATGCAGCATGGTAAGGTGATTGCTTATGCTTCGAGGCAGTTGAGGAAGCATGAAAAGAACTATCCCACTCATGACCTGAAGTTAGCGGCAGTAATTCACGCCTTAAGAATCTTGAGACATTACCTGTATGGGATGCACGTGGACATTTTTACTGATCATAAGAGCCTTCAGTATATCATTACATAAAAAGAGTTGAACCTGCGGCAGCGTTGCTGGTTAGAAGTGTTGAAGGAATATGACATGAACATTTTGTATCATCCAGGAAAGGCCAACATTACAGCAGATGCCCTCAGTCGTAGATCCATGGGGAGTTTAGAATATTTGAAACTCGAACAATAGGAGTTGGCCCGAGAATTGCATTAGTTAGCCGGCCTAGCCGGCTGAATAGTATATTCGGGGGACAGTGGAGCAGTGATTCAAAATACTGCAGTATCATCCCTAGTTGTAGAAGTAAAAGAGTGACAGTATGAAGATCCTCATTTAGCATAGCTCAGAGATAAGGTACAACTAGGGGAAATATCAACTTTTGAGGTAACCGAAGATGGGGTCTTGGGATGTAGGGGTCGCCTCTGTGTTTCGGATATGGTAGGACTTCACCAACAGATCATGGCAGAATTATTCCCGTTATTCTCTTCACCCAGGGTCAACAAAGATGTATCATGAAATAAAAGAGATTTACTGGTGGTCGGGAATGAAAAAGGGTGTAGCACAATTTGTAGCACAATGCCCTACTTGCCAGAAGGTGAAGGCAGAATATCAAAAGCCTGGCAAATTGACACAGCAGATAGTCGTGCCTATGTGGAAATGGGAAGCAATAAATGTGGATTTTTTTACTGGATTACCCCGTACCAGACGCAAATTTGATTCTATCTGGTTAATTGTTGAGAGATTGATAAAGTTAGCTCATTTTCTGCCAGTCAGGACCACCTTCTCAGCCGAGGACTATGCGGAATTATATATTAGGGAAGTAGTTCGATTGCATGGTGTTCCAATATCAATTATTTCTGACAGAGGATCGCAGTTTACAGCTAAATTCTGGCAGTCCTTTCAGAAGGGCCTGGGATACAAGTTAATCTGAGTACATCTTTCCATCCTCAAACAGACGGACAGGCAGAACGTACAATCCAGACGCTTGAGGATATGTTAAGGGCATGCGTCATAGACTTCAGGGGCAGCTAGGATGAACATTTACCCCTTATTGAGTTTTCTTACAACAACAGTTACCATTCGACAATTCAGATGGCATCGTATGAGGCTTTATATGGGCGAAAGTGTAGGTCCCCAGTTGGTTGGTTCAAGTTGGGAGAATCAGAACTAGTTGTGCCAGACATAATCCACCAGTCAAAAGAGAAAGTAAAGCTTATCAGAGAACACCTGCTGACAGCTCAAAGCCACCAGAAATCTTACGCTGACGTACAGTGTAGAAATCTAGAATTCGATGTAGACGACTGGGTATTTCTAAAAGTTTTGCCAATGAAGGGCGTGATGAGGTTTGGTAAAAAGGGCAAGCTTAGCCTGAAGTTTATTGGGCCATACTGAATCCTCCAGAGAATAGGCCAAGTGGCTTATGAGATAGATCTACCTTCAGAGTTGGAATTTTCTCACCTAGTCTTTCATGTGTCAATGTTAAGAAAGTGCATAGGGGATCCATCCCGAGTCGTGCTAGTTGAGGACGTCTAGGTTACTGAGGAATTGGCCTACCAAGAGGTTCTAGTATCCATATTAGATCTGCAGGTTTGTAGGTTGAGAACTAAAGATGTCGCTTCTATTAAGGTATTGGGGAGAAACAAGAATGGAGAAGAGATGACCTGGGAAGCTAAGGATGATATGACATCCAAATATCCTCATTTGTTCCAGGATTAGTCCAGACTATGCAATTAAGGTAAGTGATTGATTCAGTTGCGGTTTTATGATTTGTGTTTCATATATTGCTCAGTTAAGTACAACCTTGATGTGAAATAGTTGTTATAGTGTTATGTGAAATGCCTGTATTGGACTTTTCTGCGTTTCAGGGTTTTCAGATAGTCCATATTACAGGGAAACTCTACCGAAATTTTTCCAGAATAGTAGTTTAAAGAGTTAGATTCCTGTAAGCTAAAGTGACATTCGAGGAAAAATGTTCCTAAGGGGGGAGGATGTTACACCCCGTAAGTTTCTAACGTTTAGTTAGATTATTCGTACATTAGTCAAGAGTTTTAGAGTTCAGTATGTACGAGAAAGAGCCCAGAAAAAGGTTGAACGTGCACAGAATTGGAGAAGCGAGGAAGAAGGCTGGAGTAGGCTGCAATAGGGCCAGCGTGCCATGGACCCCCTCCCTCCGTGTTGGGCACCGTGGCACACCCGTAATTGGCACGACGGGGTCCGTGCCACGGACCCCGTGTCCACCACCCAAGTATATATATAAAAAGGTCCCTTTATTATTGAAACATTTTATATATATCAGACCCTCGTCAAGAGCAGTAAGGAGACGCAAATTTCTCATAAATTTCTTTTGGTTACGCTGCCAAACGTGTTCCAAACTCGAATTAACTTCAGGTATCGAGTTATAAGCCTACAGGGAGCATCACCACGGAGTTAGTTTCTTGAAATTTGCCCGGTAAATCATAACCCCGTCGAGTAGAAGTTGTTGGAATTGCTCCAAACTAATTTCTATACGATCACAAGCTTCAAGTAAGTATTTCTCCCTTCTGAACTTTCGAGAAATTATACGTTTTCGACCATGTTTTGATAAGCTGAAGTATAGTTAATATTAGTATTAAAAGTTATTGTTTTTGTCGACCTTCGTACTAAAACTAGTCTCATTCTCTCAGTAATACGATTACATTTGAAAAGAGCTGTTGAGTATGGTTTGTAACTTGGGAGTTAATCAGGAATCGATGATCCAGGTATATTAAGGCAAATTCGTTTGGCAAGTTAGTTTTTTCAGTGTTATAATTCAGTTTAAATTCCAGTAAGAAAGCCACAAACTTATGTATTGTGATTAGTAGTTGTTATTAGCTGAGGCCAGTATCCTATGTGTAGTTTGGGCTTGTCTTTGCCCTGTATAGCCTCCCATAACCAACCCTAGGGTTACAAGCTGTGTCGACGCCCACTAGGGGTGAGATGATGTCGCTCCAAGGAGCGGTATGCCGTCTGTAAGGGACGAAGATGGGGTCCAATGTCCTCATACAGTCCATTCCATGGATGGAATATTATATGTCGTATCGGCACCACACCCCTTATCGAACCTGCTGCCCGGGGTGCAGATAGAAGGAGTCCACCGGACTCAGATACAGCTACAGTTCGGGGACCGAGCGGGCTCAGTTGTAGACCCATAGGACTGGTAGGATCGTTATAGCCACTAGTTGACCTATTTTGACCTTGTTAGGGGTGTGTAGGTTGAAGTGTACTCACCAGGGCTTATGGGGGCCCTAGGTGGGTTATTCTGTGCTGATTTTACCTTTCGGCTTATGGGGCCCAGGTAAGGTTCTTGTTTGCAGCATTTACTAATAGATTAGATAGCAGGAAGTTCAGCTATTTAGGTAGTATTTCTATTCCCTTCTTTTTAGTTACTTTCAATTTCATTTTAGTTTATTCATTATTTACAGTTACTGCCTTACATATTCGGTACATATTGTACTGACGCCCATCTGGAGCACTGCATTACTTCCCTGCAGGTGCCGATAGCCAGGGGCTAGGATCTTCTTAGCTTTTAGCCAGAGTTAGCAGGGCAGTCATATCCATTCCTCCGGAGTTAATAGCTAGAAGGTCTACTTCTTTTTTTTGTACAGTTCATGGGTAGGTCGGGGCCTTGTCTCGACCATTATATCACTCCTAGGGGCTTGCAGATTATTTCAGAATCCCTGTGGTTAGTTTTGTTGGCCATGTGGGGCCCATGTATCTTTATCTTACATGTTGTCCATGTGGTGCCTTGTTTAGTTGTTAATTAGCAGCCTTGTCGGTCATAGCTTAGTTTAGTACTGGATTTACTTTACAGTCATAACTAGAAATCATGGTCGTCTTGTCAGCTCGCATAGAATTCCCCATTATTACCTGTTTCTGGTTAGCTTTTTTCTTTTACAGGTGGCTATAAGGCCTTGTCAGCTGGGGGTTGTGTTTACAGCCGAGATATACCTCGTTTTTTTCTTGATTTGAGGATTGGTATTAGTTATGCACCAAAGGTGCGCAAGCTCAGTCAGACCAGTTCAGACCCTAGTAGGGCACCAGGTTCCAGCCATGCCTTCCCAGGTGGGGCATGACAATTTTTTACTCTATTAATTTAATTTATTATAGAATGTCTTATATACTTAATTAGTATTCTGACCTTTTTTGGTCAAAAGATAATATTTATTTTTATAAAATTTTGTTATATAGATTTAAAAAAAAGAGATATCATGATTTTAAAGAAGTAAAAAGAAGAAGACAAAGGCTAAAAATGTAAGGTAAAATAGGTATTTAAAATGATCAATTAGAATAAAAGGGAGGAGCATATAACTTTTCAAAGTTAAAGAGTTCAATTTTTAAGAATTGTTATTACAAAATCTAACATGAGTTTTCACTTATTTAAATATAGTAGTAGAATTTTATCACAACCTAACGAAGGAGGTTAAAAAGATATGGTGAATTTTTTCCCTTCAAATAAGAATGTGACATTTTCTTTGATATTCATTCCATAAATTTCTCCTACATTTTTGTCTTCCCTTATTCTATAATACCCTAAGATTCCTAAGACTAGATGAGAGGATTTGTAATGAGTTCAGCAGAAAATCTACATTTTTGTCTCAGTACGACTCAACTTACGAGTCGTGGGTTAGTAGTAGGGGTCATAGGAAAACCCATGGATTAGGTCAGAGATTTTGTTCCCCAGACCACGAGTCCCCACTACGAGTCGTAGTATGTGGCTACGACCTGTGACCAGGAGTCGTAGCAAGTCTTCAGAGTTATCTAGCGATTTATTGCACGGGTGATGGTACGACTCGTAGGATGTTATGGATCGTACTAAAATCCGTGGAAATATTCAGAGGGTTGGAGGTTATGGACTTGGTCAGTACGGGAGGATACAACAAGTCTTAAGAGGATTGTACGACTCGTGGTATGATTCATGACAACTGATAGAACAATTCTCCTGCGAATTCATTAAGGGTATTTTCGTAAATCCTAAGCACCTAAATCCTAAGCTACGTCATTTTAATCCCTGAAAGAAGTGTATTAGGGGAGTTTAACCTATCCTAATTCATTCAACTTCCGTGCATGCAAGTTTAGAGTGTTCCATTGAACATCAAGAATAGAAATCCTCCAATTCTCCACCAAATCTCTTGGGCTTTCAAAGTCAAAATAAGAATTAGTTTACCCAGGTATGTAGGGATATGAATGAGAGTTTTCTTTCACACTCATTCCCATATTTCTCTTCAAGTTTATGCGTTCTATACTTAATTCAAGTTTATGATCTTATGGGGTTTTAGCCCAATTTCATAATTTCTATGATTTGTTTATGGGTCAATTCCCTTCATGTCTCAAAGCATGTTTTAAGATTCATGGGATAATTTTATATACTAATTTATTCTAAATTCATGATTTTAAGTTTTAAAAGATTATTCTCACTTATGCAAGTTCCTGAAAAAGTTAGTCTATGATTGATGATTTCAAGTATGATGAAGTATCTAGTAATTATTCATGTTTGTGAATTACCCGTATATGAATCTATGATTTTGACTAGTGAAGTCTAATTCAAGTATGCGTGTTCTTCATATTTTGGGTAATCCCACTCAGATAAAGCATGTTTTCATAATTCAGTTTAACTCTATAAATCAGCTTACCATATGGATTTTGGAGTCTCTACTCCCACTTTTCAGCTTATGATATGGTTTCAGCTTCATTAAAAAATGATGGTGCGCACCTTACATTTTTCTGGGAGTAGTACCTAGCACCGAGTAGTCTAGGGGTTCATGAAAACCTCAGGCCTCAGAACTACGTGCCAAAATAGGATTTTACATTTTACTTTGGGGCCTCCCTTATGAGCTTCCTCTGCCCCAAATGGTCCTTTAGCTTGATATCGATATGATGGTAGTGCCTTTAGTCCTGGAAAAACTTTGGACGGCTCTGCCCACTTAAGTATAATAGTTGGGATCACGTAAGCTCTATCGTGATTGTGTCGGTTACATGATGAGTCTCCCATTGTTCATCGTGATCTCAGTTATGCATGTTTATCAATTATGATGTTATGTTTTCAGTATGTTTGACCCAATGATCAGGTTATCAATTTTTACATATGAATCTCAGTTTTAGCTTTGGGTCATTCGATTCAGTTATAAGATCCAGTTTATGTCTATTCATGTTTTCAATTGTCAGCATGCAGTTTTTACTCTCTGAATCTTATAAATGTTATGATTTTTGATGTACATGATTTCAGTATATACTTATTCAGCCTATTTTACTTACCTTTCATACTCAGTACATTTCAAGTACTGACCACATACTCTATGTTGTATTGTTTCATGATACAAGTCCTAGCAATCAGGCTCAGACAAGCCATTAGTTCAGACCCTCGTTCCAGCTCAGATCCTGCTTTAGGTGAGTCCTTATCCTTCGAGGACATCTGTTTTTTAGTATGGTCATGTCAGTCTTTTTTAGACTTAGAGATAGTTGGGGGCTTGTCCCAGCATCTCATTTGTTAGTAAAGGCTAGCATAGACTTGTATATTCAGCTTTGGATTTAGTATTATAAGACTTCTGTGAATAAAAGTTATGTTAATCAAACTTTTTCTATTTCAGAGTTTAGTTATCAGTTTTGTTTATGTTGGCTTTTAGTTATCATGTTCATGTCATAGGTCGACTTTGAGCTGTTCATGGTTCTTGGTCCCGTGTCTGTGTCCGGGGTCTCAGCTCAGGTCGCATCAAACTTCGTATCAGAGCATTAGGTTTTGAAGTGTCCTAGGATATCTAAAAGCCGCGTTAAATAGAGTCTTTTTCATGGGTGTGAAGTGCGCCACACTTATGATGAAAAGGCTATGAAGCATTTTAGGAAAACTTCTCTTCTTTCATGATTCTATCTCATGCTATGAGTTCAACTCTCTCTATTTCTCAAACACTAGCTTTACACATTTGCAGTATCATGCCTCCATGCTGAGTTAACGGAAGAAGGAATGGAAACAAGAACGAAAATGGCCATGAGGATGGCAACAGGGATGAGCATCAGCAGGCCCTGCCAGCACCAGCAGGTCCTTTGCCCGAAAAGGTTGCTCATATAGAGTTTAGGGCAGCCATCCAGATGTTGGCACAAGCATTGACTGCTCAGGTCAACCAGCAGGCAGTGGCTCATGTTCCTTAGAATAGGAACGCAGAGGCGGCTAGAGTCTGGGACGTCCTCAGGATAACCCACCTAAGTTCCTTTGGTCGAGAGTGGATGAGGACCCACACGAGTTCATTGAGGAGATCCATAAGATCACCCAGATTATAGGGGTGATGGGAGAGGAGTGTGTAGACTTATTCTTCTATCAGTTGAAGTGGGTTGCTTATATATGGTACCGACAGTGGAAGGATAGCCAGAGAGCTAGAGCAGGTCCCATTGGTTGGGATCAATTTCTCACCGCATTCTTGGACCAATTCTTTCCCCGAGAGATGAAAGAAATCAAGGCATCCGAGTTCATAAATTTGAGACAAAACATCATGACCGTCCAGGAGTATGCTCTAGAGTTCACCCGGTTGTCCAAATATGCACCGGAGATAGTGGCTGATCAGAGGGCTCAGGTGAGAAGATTTATGAATGGAATAGCGGACTATTTGGACAAGGACTGCAGGACCTCCATGCTACATCAGGATATTGACTTCTCTCGATTGGTCTTGTATGCTGAGCAGATAGAGGCAGTGCAGATGAGAGAGAGGGAGAGAGAGGCTAAAAGGGCTAAGAAAAATAGCTTTGGATTTTCCTAATAGAGGTCTAGTGGCAGACATCACCAGCAGTCCTACCCGAGATCATCAGCTCTAACACTATCATCAACCAGTATGCCATTCAGGTCTAGGCATGATCAAAGGGGAAAGACATCAGGCTCTCGAGGTCAGGGGAGCAGGTCAGTAGAGCCCAGCATTCCAGTTTGTGGTAGGTGTGGTAGGAGAAACACCGGACAGTGCTTACCAGGTTCAGGAACATATTTTGGCTGCGGGAAACCCGACCATATGCTCAAAGATTATCCAGCGGCCAGACAAGGCCATGGTAGAGACCGTGACCCAACTACCAACTCAGCAGCTCCACCAGCACACTCAACTCAGTAGGGTGCATCCACTAGTGCAGGTGGTGGTCAGTGTCAAAATAGGTTCTACGCTCTCTCATCATGTCAGGAGAAGGAGGTCTCTCCGGATGTGGTCACTGGTATGTTACGAGTATTCCATCTTGATGTTTATGCATTAGTAGACCCAGGACTTACTTTATCTTTTGTGACGCCCTATGTTGCCATTAGTTCGGAGTCAGTCCTGAAATCCTATCAGAACCCTTCTCAGTCTATACTCTAATCGGTGAATCAATTATAGCTTGACAGGTATACAGAAATTTCCCTGTCACAGTTTTACAAAAAGTCACCTCAGCTGATCTAGTGAGTTAGACATGACTAATTTTGATGTTAACTTTAGTATGGACTGACTGCATGCATGTTATGCCTTAGTGAATTGTAGAACCTGAATGGTAAAGTTCCGATTTTAGGGTGAGCCAGTCCTAGAATGGAAGGGTAGTTCAGTTGTGCTTGTAGATCGCTTTGTTTCCTACCTTAAGGCCAGAAAGATGATTTCCAAGGGTTTTTTTACCATCTAGTTTGGGTAAAGGATGCGATGTTGAAACCCTAACTCTCTAGTCAGTTCCTATAGTGTGTGAGTATCTAGAGGTTTTTTCAGATGATCTACTAGGAGTCCCTCCCGAGCAGGAGATTGAATTTGGTATTGACCTTCTTCCTGATATGCCACCTATATCTATTCCTCCATATAGAATGGATCCAGCCGAGCTAAAGGAGTTGAAGGAGAAGTTGAAAGATCTTTTAGATAAAGATTCATCAGACCTAGCAAGTCACCGTGAGGTGCACCAGTTCTCTTTGTTCGAAAGAAGGATGGTTCTCTTCGTATGTGCATTGACTATCGGCAATTGAACAAGGTTACAATCAAGAATAAGTATCCCCTCCTTAGAATTGATGACTTGTTTGACCAACTTCAGTATGCCAAGTGTTTCTCAAAGATAGACCTCAGATCCAGGTATCATCAGCTCAGGCTTAGGGAGAGTGACATTCCGAAGACAGCTTTCAGGACTCGGTATGGTCGCTATGAGTTTGTGGTTATGTGTTTTGGACTAATGAATTCTCTTTCATCTTTTATGGATTTGATGAATAGGGTGTTCAAGCCATATTTGGACATGTTCGTGATTGTTTTCATAGACGACATTCTCATATACTCTCGGAGCGAGGAAGAGCATGTCACTCATTTGAGGATTATGCTACAGAACTCTCAAAGATTTCCAGTTGTTTGCTAAATTCAGCAAGCATGAGTTATGGTTGGACTTAGTTATATTTTTGGGCCACGTGGTGTCAAATGAGGGTGTATAGGTGGACTCTCAAAAGATAGAAGCCGTAAAGAATAAGTCTAAACCAGTTGGTCCTTCGAATATCAGGAGTTTCTTGGGTTTAGCTGGCTATTATAGGAGGTTTGTTGAAAGATTTTCATCCATTATGGCACCGTTGACTAAGCTGACCCAAAAGAAATTTAGGTTTCAATGGTCGGATGCCTGTGAGAAAAGTTTTGAAGAGTCAAAGGCTCGACTCACTTCAGCCCTGGTGCTGACCCTACCTAAGGGTACAGATGGATTCATTGTGTATTGTGATGCTCTAGGTTGGTCTTGAGTGTGTGTTGATGCAACATGGTACGGTCATTGCATATGCATCTTGACAGCTTAAGACTTATGAGAAGAACTACCCAATGCATGACCTGTAATTGGCAGCAGTGGTGTTCGCATTGAAGATTTGGAGGCACTATTTGTATGGGGTCCATGTGGATGTGTTTAGATCCCACAAAAGCCTATAGTATGTGTTCACCCAAAAGGATTTAAATTTGCGACAAAGGAGATGGTTAGAGCTGCTCAAGAACTATGACATGAGTGTCCTTTATCATACGGGCAAGGCCAATATAGTGGAGGATGCCCTTAGTAGGTTTTTCATGGAGAGTGTTTCTCATATAGATGATGGAAATAAAGAGTTGGTGGAGGATGTGCATCGGCTTGCACGACTAGGAGTTCGCCTTGTTGATTTGATGGATGGTGGTGTCATTGCTCACAATGGTTCAGAATATTCTTTGGTGACTGAGGTCAAGGTTAGGCAAGATGAGAATCCTATTTTGGCAAAGTTGAAGGAAGCAGTTCAGAATTAGAAGGTAGAGGTCTTCTCCCTAGGGGGAGATGGTGTACTTCGATATCAGGGTGGGTCGTTTATATTTTTTGAATGTCGATGACTTGAGAGGATAGATGTCGCATGAGTCTCACGGTTCGTGGTATTCTATCCATCCAAATGCCACCAAGACATACTGTGACCTACAAGAAGTCTATTGGCGGAATGGCATGAAGAAGGACATAGTGGAGTTTGTGGCTAAGTGTCCAAATTGTCAACAAGTCAACGTGGAGTATCAAAGACTCAGAGGTGTGCTACAAGACATAGATATCCCCACTTGAAAGTGGAAAGATATCAATATGGATTTTATCACAGGGTTGCCTCGCACATATTGATAATATGACTCTATTTGGGTGGTTGTAGATAGGTTGAGTAAAGCAGCCCATTTTCTACCAGTCAAAAGTACCAACTCAGCGAAGAATTATGCTAAATTATAAATTGGGGAGTTAGTTTGGTTGAATGGAGTCCCCTTTTCCATCATTTCAGACAGAGGTACTCAATTTACCTAGCAGATTTGGAGATCATTTCAGAAGGGACTCGGTTTCAGGTCAAGCTTAGCACAACTTTTCACCCACAGACAGATGGTTAGGCCGAGGGGACCATTAGACTATCAAGGATATGTTTAGAGCATGTATGATAAGCTTCAAAGGTAGTTGGGATGATTATTTTCCTCTTATCAAGTTTTCTTATAACAACAGCTACCACACCAGCATTCAGATGGTTCCGTTTGAGGCTCTTTATGGGAGAGATGTAAATCATCTATTTGTTGGTTTGAGATAGGTGAGGCTATATTTATAGGGCCAGATTCTATTCATAAGGCTATGGAGAAAGTTCAGCTTATAAGGGAAAGGCTGAAAACAACTCAGAGTCGTCAAAAGTCCTATGTTGATGTGAGGAGGAGAGAATTGGAGTTTGAAGTTGATTATTGGGTATTTTGAAGGTGTCTCCCATGAAGGGAATGATGAGGTTCGTAAAGAAATGGAGGTTTAGTCCTCGATATTTTGGTCCCTACAAGATTGTGAGGCGTGTTGGAAGGGTGGCCTATGAGTTGGAGCTACCAGTAGAGTTGGCTTCGGTACATCTAATTTTCCACGTATCATTGTTAAAGAAGTGCATTGGTGATTCGGCTTCGGTTGTTCTGGTGGAGAGCATAGGTGTGAAGGATGACCTTAGCTATGAGGAGGTACTAGTTGGTATCCTTGATTGTCAGGTTTGGTAGCTTCGGTGAAAGTCTTGTGGATTAATCACTTTGTGGAAGGAGCTACGTGGGAGGCCGAAGCATATATGATAGCTAGATACCTGCATTTATTCCCTTCTGACTCAGTTCCAGCACGAGCTATTAGTTTCCTCCTTAGTACTCTATTTAGTTTCATGTTTAGTTGATGTTTCTCAGTTTCCATTATGTCAGTGTATGTATGTGTAATTCATGAATTCGGTCCAGACATATATATCAGTCTGGAGTCAGATATTCCGTCGGTTTTCAGCTTCAGATGTTTAGTATTTTAGATTTTATCTCCCTTCCCTATCTTTTTGTTATGTGATCTACATTTGAGGATAAAATGTTTATAAGGAGGAGATATTTGTAATACTCCAAAGGTTCCTAAGACTAGATAAGAGGGTCGGTAATGAGTTCAGCAGAAAATCTGTATTTTTTCCTTAGTACAACTCAACCTACGACTCGTAGGTTGGTAGTACGGGTCATAGGAAGACCACCGGATCAAGTCAGAGATTTTATTTCCCAGAACATGAGTACCTACTATAAGTCGTAGTATATGGGTACGATTCGTGATCAGGAGTTGTAGCAATCTTCAGAGTTATCTAGCGATTTATGGTATGGGTGATGGTACGACTCGTAGGATGGTGTTACGGATCGTAGTAAGATCCGTGGAAATATTCATATGGTTGGAGGTTTTGGACTTGGTTAGTACGGGAGGATACCATGAGTCTTAAAAGGATTGTATGACTCGTGGTACGATTTGTGACAGTTGAGAGAACAGTTTTCATGTAATTCATTAAGGGTATTTTCATAAATCCTAAGTTCCTAAGTTCTAAACTACATCGTTTTAATCCTTGAAAGAAGTGTATTAGGGAAGTTTAACCTATTATAATTCATTCAACTCCCATGCATGCAAGTTTAGAGGGTTCCATTGAAGATCAAGCTTTGAAATCCTCCAAATCTCTTGGACTTTAAAAGTCAAGAAAAGAATCAGTTTACCCAGGTATATAGGGCCATGAATGAGAGTTTCCTTTCGCTCTCATGCCCATATTTCTTCTCAAGTTTATGAATTCCAGACATAATTCAATTTTATGATCTTATGGGATTTTAGCCCAATTTCATGAAATTCTCTATGATTTATTTATGGGTTAATTTCCTTCATATTTCAAAGCATATTTTAAGATTCATGGGCAAATTTTATGTACTAATTTATGATTTCAAGATTTACAAGATTATGCTCACTTATGCAAGTTCATGAAAAAGTTAGTCTATGATGAATGATTTCAAGTATGATGAAGTATCTAGCATGTATTTATGTTTATGAATTACCCATATATGAATCTATGATTTTGACCAGTGAATTCTAATTCAAGTATGCATGATCTTCAGATTTTAGGTAATCCCACTCTGATTAAGCATGTTTCAATGATTCAGTTTAACTCTATAAATCAGCTTACCATATGGATTTTGTAGTCTCTACTCCCACTTTTCAACTTATGATATGATTTCAAGTTCGTTAAAAAATGATGATGAGCATCTTGCATGTTTTTGGGAGTAGTGTCTAGCACCGAGTAGGCTAGAGTTCACGAAAACTCTAGGCCTCAGAATTACATGCCAACGTAGGATTTTACATTTTCCTTTGGGACCTCCATTGTGAGCTTCCCTGCCCCAAATGGGCCTTCAGCTTGATTTCAATATCATGGTAGCGCTCTTAGCCTTGGCAAAGCTTTGGATGGTTCGGCCCACTTGAGTGTAAAAGTTGGGATCACGTAAGCTCTATCGTGATTGTGTCGGTTACATGATGAGTCTCCCATTGTTCCTCATGATCTCAGTTATGCATTTTTATCAGTTATGATGTTATGTTTTCACCATGTTTGGCCCAATGATCAAGTTATCAATTTTTATATATGAATCTCAGTTTTAGCTTTGGGTCATTCCATTCAGTTATGAGATCCAGTTTATGTCTATTCATATTTTCAGATATCAACATGCAGTTTTTACTCTCTGAATCTTATGATGTTATGATTTATAATGTACATGATTTCAGTATATACTTATTCATCCTGTTTCACTTACCTTGCATACTCAGTATATTCCAAGTACAGACCACATACACTATGCTGTATTATTTTATGATACAGGTCCTAGCGATCAGGCTCAGATGCATCGTTAGTTCAGCCTCGTTCCAGCTCAGACCCTGCTTTGGTTGAGTCCTCATCTTCTGAGGATATCTATTGTTCAGTATGGTCATGCCAGTTTGTTTCACACTTAGAGATAGTTGGAGGCTTGTCCAAACATCTCATCTGTTAGTAGAGGCATTTCAGACATAGACTTTTATATTCAGCTTTGGATTCAGTGTTATGTGACTTTCGTGGATAGACGTTATGTTAATCAAACTTCTGCTATTTCAGAGTTTAGTTATAAGTTTTGTTTATGTTGGCATTTAGTTATCATGTTCATGCCATGGATTGACTTAGAGTCATTCGTGGTTCTAGGTCCCGTGTCTCGGTTCGGAGTCTCTGCTCGGGTCACGACATATTCTCACGTTTGAATAAAATATAAAAGGCATAGTAATTTTTTCGCTTCAAACACGGAAGTAACATTTTTTATTAATATTTATTTCATAAATTTCTCCTAAATTTTTGTCTTTCCCTATTCTCTTTCTGAAGATTCATTCTGGAATACTATTACACATACCCTCGTTCTCTCTCTTGTTTATTTAAAAATTCATTGTTGTCTTTGCGTTTTGACAACGAGATTTTCAAAAAGGCATGAATATTATTATTCTTTTTTGACATTGCTAAATTTGTCATAATCTATACCCTATCCATTCAATAATACATGACTATCTACAAATTTCATATATACAAATATGTAAAAAAATAATAGAAAAGTGAACATATATTAGTTTCTATATAAATTTTAGACTTGAAAAAATAGTGCATTTAAACTAGTTAAGTTTATTATATTTTATGCGCAACTATACACTAAAACATGTTGTATACAACTTGGTATAAAATTTATATGAACTCAAGACTTAGAATTTCATTCACAATTTTCGTGCTTGAAAATTATATAAAATCGATATAAAATATGTATATATCAAATTTATAGAAAGTTCACGTTAGGTTTTTGGGAAAAAAATCACAGTTTGAATCTTGTTCACAATTTAAAATTTTACTCACAAATTTGTATATAACAACTATATTAAATCGTATGAAATATGTATATAATCATATGAATTTTGTGTCTAATACATCAATAATTAAAATAAAACCTAATACAAGATATAACTAAAGCTTTTAAAAGTAATGAAAAGTAGTAAATTGATTCGAAATACTTGGATTATCCGTCAGCATCTCTCATCACATAATCCATGGCGTTTTTTCCTTCAAAAAACTTGAATTCTATATGCACATCCACTTCATACTAATAATGGAACTAATTCATAAAAACAAAAATGATAATATTTTAGGAATATTTCCACTGAATTTGTGTGAAGAGAGAGAGAGAGAGAGTGTGTGAGAGAGAGAGATTGATTTTAGTTGATTTATATAAAGAAATGTAATTTGATATTTGAAAAGTGATAAAATTAAATGGGTAAGTGATGAGAATTAAGCCCAAAATAATTCCTAAATTTGAGTCAAAAAACATGGCACAATGCATATTCTACATTTGTTATATTTTGTAATTTTTTCCTATATTCTCTAAATAAGAAAAATAATACCTCTATATTTAGTAATATAAAGTTTTATTTAATTATGGGATATAACTTTCCTTATATCTCTATGTAATTTAATACTTGTTCCTTTTGAAAAGTTTTGTTTTTAAATCGCAGAGATACAATAGAGTTTTCAATAAATAAGAGAGAGAATGAGGATATCTATAATAATATTTTGAATGTATCTTCAAAGAAAAAAATAGGGAAATATAAAAATCTAGACTTCTATGTTTGAAGAAAAGAAATTAGCGTACCTTTTGTTTTTTATCCAAAAAAAGAGAATAAAAGAAGATAAAAAGTTAGGAGAAATTTATAGATTGAATATAATAAAAATTTTACTTCCTTATTTGAAAGGGGAAAAATTACCATACTTTTTTTTAACCTCCTTTGTTAAATTCTAATAAAACTTTACTGCTATTTTTTGAAAAGTTAAATTTTCTATCAAATTTTGTAATAACAATTTTTATATAGTATATATACTTTTTTCCCTTATATATATACATTTTTTTCCTCATAAAAATTATTTGAACTAAAACGATCATAAAGTTGTGATTTGAGCCAATGCAGATTTCTTGAGGAATTGACACATATGTACAAGTGTTAGATATAATTAGTATTTTTATACCCCAACAAATATTAGCAAAATCCTAACCTATAATTATGAGCAAGTTGTAGTCAAAAGGCACTAAAACAGCACTTCAATAGTAAAAAGCTATATTACGGCTTTTTTAAAGATTTAGAATTTAGGATTTCAATCTCTATTTTAAATTATGTACGTTAGAATTTTAACCGTAATCTCATATTACCGTAATGTTTTTTACTTCTTAAAAAAGAAAAGAGATAGCGTACAAAATTGCATAAGCAGTTTCTTTATTCTATTAGCCTTAATTGTTACTGCAAAAAAAATTGCATTATTGGCGTTTTCATTAAAATAGGAAGAGTTGCATATCTACCATAAAATTTTATGTATAAATAAAGTAAATTGAACATGTAATTTATGTATACATTTAGTTTATGTATACCTTTATAATTTATTTTAAAATATACATTGATTGTGATAGGATAAATTCACTATTATGTATATAGAAAATTTATTTTGTTTATATATATTATTAATATACATAAAGTTTATTGCATAAGCTATTTTATATTCATTTAGGTGATGTATAAACAATAAGTCATTGATATGTACGTCAAAAATAATATTACCTTCATTCAAGGCATTTTGATATATATATAACCAGCTCTGTGTACATACTGTCAACTATGTATATGTAATATCAACTGTGTATACATTCATAATATCATATAACTTTATTTTCTACAAACTTCTTCTTTTGAAAATTATGGCTCAATTTGTGATGGTTAACAGGATCAGAAGTAATTTTTTTGTTGAATTTGTTTAAGATTTTTTGAATCAATTTGAATACCAGATGATCAAGCATGTTCTGAAATTGATGTTGTAGGTGGAGAATCTTGAAAAATCAAAATTATTACCCGATTCCTAATGAGTTTCTTTGAAAAAACAATTCTTACTCATTCAATTTACAACCAAAATATATAAGATTTTGTATAAATTCTTACTCCCAACTATAAGATAAAGAACCTCAAAATTCTAAATTTTTAGGGTGAAAAACTTGCAGAATCAATATTGATATTATATTAAAAGTGTGAAGGTCTTTAGAAATATTGATTGAACTGTTTTCCCTGTTACACCCCGTAGGTTTCTATCATTTGACTGACGCATGTGTATGTATGTTGAGAGTTCTGGAGTACGACATATGCGAGGAAGGGCTCGGAGGTGAACATACAAGCACGGTATCGAGCAAGCAGGCGGCTAGGGCTAAGGTTGGGCACACTGGGTGCCGCACCGCGCTGCTTGCCCGGCGCGTCGCACCCGTGGTCTGGCGCGATGGTTAGTGCACCGCGCCTCCCTTCCCACTGCCTCATATAAATATGTGTTGTAAGTTCAATCCTTATTTATTAAACATTTCCCAAGAAAATAGACCCACGGCCATACGATATTTTCTCTCAACTTTTCATCTGATTTTCGTCAAATTACGTCGTTAAGCTCCATTCAAACACAAATTCATCTTGGATAACAAGTTCCAGGCCTATGAGGAATGTTCCTACGGAGTTATTTTTTGAAATTTTTCTCGGATTGTAGGAGTCCTGGGAGAAAAGGTTGTAGAAATCACTTCTAATCGAGTTTTAAGCGGCTACAAGTGATAGGTAAGTGTTTCTACCTTCTAAACTTTGGGAAATTGTAAGTTTTCGACCGAACTGGACGAGGTTTGAGTTGTAGTCAATGTTTTTGAAAGATATTGTTATTAGTTGTTTCCTATTATTGAAAATAGTTGTATTCTCTCAGCGTAAGGGTTGCAAATTAGAGGAATTACCGGCTTCAGGTTGAAACTATTTGAGTGAACGGAAATTGGCATTTGAGGTATGTTAAGGCTAACCTCTTCGACAAGTTATTCTCGTCGATAGTAATATGATCTATGCCTTTGCAAGTAAGTTGCAAGCATGTATATTGTGATTAGCTGCCACAGATGGATTCGAGACTAAGGTTTAGTATTTCGATTGGAATTGGCCCCACCTAATATATCCTTCCATTGACCAACCTCAAGGTTGCTAGCTATGTCATCGCCTACGGGGCTATAGATTGCTCAGAGGAGTTATATGATGTCTGAAAGGACTATATTCAGGCCTATAAAACCATATTACAGACCATCCATGAATGAACTTATTTTATGCCATAACGGTATTACTGACCCTCCGTCGAGCCTTATGAGCCCAGGATGTAGTCACAAGAACCCTGAGGACTCATACTCAGTTACAGAAGCCCAACGGGCTCAGTTGCAGACGCAGAGGCCAGGTAGGTTGGCTATAGTGACCTGTTGAACTATACTGACCATGTTAGGGGTATATAGATTGAATTGTACTTGCTAGGGCTTATGGGGGCCCAGGTAGGTTATTCAGTGCTGATTGTATTTTTCAGGCTTATGGGGGTCAGGTGAAGTTCTTGTTTCTATACATACTTGTTGTTATACTTCGAATTGTGAGGCTATTCAGGTTAAAACTCTTACCCCTTCTTATTGATTACTTCCAATTCTTTTGTCAGTTCTATTCAGTTATTTTTATTACTGTCTTATATATTCGGTACATATTATATTGACGCCCACCTATGGGGCACTGCATACTTGCCTGCAGATACAGACAGACGTGTTTCAGGACCTCCTTAGCAGTCATCCAGGGTTAGCAGATTAGTCAGCTCCTTTTCTCTGTTGTTGACAGATATAAAGGTTTTCTCTTTTTGTTGTACAACTTTTGGGCAGGTCGGGGACTTGTCCCGACCATTATTCCACTCTTAGAGGCTTGTGGACTATAGTTTTTAGTGGTTGGTTGTTGTTAGCCGTGTGGGGCCTATGTATGTTATGTTTTGTGTGTTGGCTGTGTAGTGCCTAGTTTGGCTATCAGTTAGCAGCCTTGTTGGCTATATATATATATATATATATATGACTGTTTGTTTTCCCTTTTTTTATGACTCAGACAACATGGTGGTCTTGTTGGCCCTCATTAGATCCTTTTATTATTATGATTGTTGGGTTAGCTGTTTCTTTACAGGTTTACTGAATGGCCTTGTTGGCTTAAGGTTGTGTTTACAGCCGAGATATAGCTATTTTTTTTAATTCAGTACTGCTCGCAGGCTCCAGAGGTGCATATGCCAAGCTAGGTCACCCCATGTTCCAGTGTGGCACTAGGTGCCAGTTACGCCTCCCAAGGTCGGGCGTGCAAACTTGGTATCAGAGCATCATTGTATCCTAGGGAGTCTGCAAGTCATGTCTAGTATAATCTCTATGGATATGTTGTGCACCACATTCTATAAGCAGGAGGCTACGAGGCATGATAGCATAGTTACCCTCCTTTCTTTTCCCAAATCGTGCTATATAGCTGAGTTATATAGGTTGAGTCGCTAAACTTATTTTATTCTGCTTTATCTATAAAGAATATGTTCGACGCACAACAGACTATGGCTGGTCAGGAGTTGGATACCACTGCAGGAGAGGGCACTAGCAGAGGACCACCGTTAGAGTTGGCTCGACCTGAGGGCGAGAGGGAGACATTATCTCGATCTCCCCAGCATTCTCCGCCACACCAGGAGCCCCCCAAGGTAGTCAATACACCAACACCACCCCTAGTTATCCCTATACCATCGGATAAGGAGGTTAGGAGCACGGTTTATATGCTGGCTCATATGATGGCCGCTCAGCACCAGCCAGTGGCACAAGTTGTCGCTGAATCTACTGGTGGACTCGTAAGTTCAACGGTCCAAGAGTTTCTTGCCCTGAGTCCTTCACAGTTTACGAGGAAAGACCGCGAAGAGGATCTTTAGGACTTCTTGGATCAGTTACAAAGAATATTTAAGGTAATGCATACTAGTCCTACAGAGTCAGTTGAGCTGGTAGTATTTCGGCTATGAGACATAGCGGTTCTGTGGTACCAGAGCTGGGAGAGGTCCCGAGGCAGAGACGTACACCCTCCGACATGGTTCAGTTTTTCATAGGCCTTTATAGATCACTATTTTTCTCGAGAAATCTGACAGGCTCGGGTGGATCAGTTCCTACACCTGGAGTAAGGTACGATGAGCGTTCGAGAGTATGCGATGAGGTTTGACTCTTTGGCAAGATATGTGTCAGTATTTATGGACACCATGCAAGTCAGGGTACATTGGTTCGTCATGGGGCTTATTCCAGAATATGTGGAGACTTGTGTTACAGCTACCTTACGCAAGGATATGGACATTTCGTACTTTCAGGATTTTGTTCAAAGTATCGAAGGGATTAGGCAGCATCAGCATGAGATAGAAAGAGCGAACCAGGAGCAGCGTTGGAGGGCCAGGCCCAATAATATACAGGCAGAATTTCAGGGCAGACCTAGGCCACAGGATATCAAGTAAGCCACCTAGACCTTCACTTCAGCAGTAGTAGGGTGGTAGATCAGATCGTCAAGGACAGTCAGGTCCCAGTGAGAATTCGCGAGCATTGGGTTCCTAGTAGCAGAGAGGATCACATTAGAGCAGGGCCGTTGCACCGAGTTGCAACATTTGCAGCCGACAGCATTTTGGGAGGTGTAGATACAAATCTACTGCTTGTTATACTTATGGGAAAGAGGGTCATATGATGAGGGATTGTCCGACCAAAGAATAGGGTGATCGGGACCAGTAGAACAGGTCCTCGCAGGGTGCAGACCCTCAGCTCCAACTAGCAGAGGTACAGGTAGATCAGGGGCATCCAGGTTTGGCAGTGGTCTGGATCGCACTTACGCCATACCAGGGCGACAAGAGTCAAAGTCATCACCAGATGTTGCGACAGGTATGTTGGATGTTTGCTCTCACCCCATTTATTTTTTGATAGATCCAGGTTTTACTCTATCTTACATTACTCTGCTAGTGGCACAGAAATTTGGTATAACACCAAAATTTCTTCAGCGATCATTTTTGGTATCCACATTCGTGGGTGACTCTATTATTGTTAGAGGATTTACCGGGGTTGTACAGTAGAGGTTGTTGGTCTCCAGACTTTAATGGATTTGGTGGAGCTAGAAATGATTGATTTTGATGTAATTATGGGCATGGATTGGCTAGTGCCATGTTATGCCAATGTGGAGTGTTGTACCAAGATTGTCCTATTTCACTTTCCCGGGGAGGTAGTGCGAGAATGGAAATGCAATGCAGCTACACCAAAAAGGTAGGTTTATAACCTATCTTTGGGCAAGGAAGCTTATAACGAAGGGCTTTATTTACCATATTGTTAGGGTTTGGGATATGCAGGAAGAATCCCCGACTCTTTAGTCGAATCCTACGATCAGTGAGTTTCTGGACGTATTTCCCAAATGAGCTCCCTGGTATTCCCCCAGAGCGTGAGATCGATTTATTTATCAACCTGCCACTAGATATGCAACCTATATCCATCTCTCTATACCGAATGGCTCCTATCAATATGAAAGAATTGAAAGAACAGTTGAAATATTCGCTAGAAAAAGGATTTATTAGGCTTAGTGCTTTGACGTGGGGTGCGCTGGTTTTGTTTGTAAGAAATAAGGACGGCTCCGTACGGATGTGTACAGATTATCGGCATTTGAATAAAGTTACTATTAAGAATAATACCCCCTTCCAAGGATAGATGATTTATTTGATCAGTGTCAGGGGGCAGAATACTTCTCCAAAATCGACTTAAGGTTCAGGTATCATCAGGTGCTAGTCCGGGAGAAAGATATTCTGAATACAGCCTTCAAGACTAGGTATGGTCATTTAGAATTCTTGGTTATGTCCTTCGGATCGACAAATTCACTAACAGTTTTTATGAATTTGATGAATAGCATCTTCAGGCCATATTTAGATTTTTTTGTGATAGTGTTTATTGACGATATTCTAGTATATTCACGCTCAGAAGCTAAACATAGAGATCATTTGCAAACAGTACTCTAGGTCCTCATAGATCGCCAGTTATATGTGGAGTTCTCAAAATGTGAGTTCTGGTTAAATTCGATAGCTTTCTTGGGCCATATTGTGTCAGATGCAGGTATCTAAGTTGACTTGCAGAAAATTGAGGCAGTAAAGAAATGGCCTAGACCCACGACTCCAGTCGAGGCTCGTAGTTTCCTAGGGTTAGCCGGGTATTATAGATGATTTGTGGAAGGATTATCTACCTTGTCAGCACCGTTGACAAGATTGACTCATAAAGAAGCTAAATTCCACTAGACCGAGGCTTGTAAGCAGAGCTTCTAGGAACTGAAAAATAGATTAACATTTGCACCAGTATTATCCTTACTAGTAGGCTCAGATGTATACGCTGTGTACTGTGACGCTTCAGGCATTGGATTAGGGTGTGTTTTGATGCAGCATGACAAGGTGATTGCCTATGCTTCGAGGCAGCTAGGAAGCATGAAAAGAATTACCCAGCCATTATTTAGAATTGGTTGCAGTCGTTCATGCTCTAAAAATCTGGAGACACTACTTATATGGTGTTTATGTAGATATTTTTATGGATCATAAAAGCCTCTAGTATATTTTCACGCAGAAAGAGTTGAATTTGTGGCAGCGTCATTGGCTAGAATTATTGAAAGACTACAACGTGAATATCCTATATCACCCAGGGAAGGCTAATATTATAGCTGATTCCCTTAGCCGCAGATCCACGAGCAGTCTAGCATATTTGAGGCCAGAACAGTGGGAAATGGCACGAGAACTGCAACAGGTAACTAATCTAGCAGTACGGCTAGTAGATTCAGAGGATAATGGGGTTGTGATCCAGAATACAGCAGTTTCATCTCTAGTTGTGGAGGTGAAGGAGCGACAGTACGAAGACCCTAGTCTAGTATAGCTTAGAGACAAGGTTTAGTAGGGATAACTATCGGCCTTTGAGTTAACAGGAGACGGTGTCCTGAGATTCAGAGGTCGACTCTATGTTCCAGATGTAGAGAGGCTTCGCCAACAGATTATGGAAGAGGTACATTATTCTCGTTACTCTCTTCACCCAAGCTCGACAAAGATGTACCATGACGTAAAGGAGATATATTGGTGGCCTGAAATGAAGAAAGGTGTAGCTATGTTTGTAGCAAAGTGCAATAATTTCTAGCAGGTAAAAGCTAAACATTAGAAACATGGTCGACTGATTCAGGAAATAGCCGTACTTATGTGGAAATGGGAAGCCATTAATATGGATTTTGTTATAGGGCTATCTCGCACCAGGTATAAATTCAACTCTATTTGGGTCATTTTCGACAGGTTGCTAGTCAGAACTACATTTTCGACCAAAGATTATGCTGAGTTATTTATTAAGAGAATAGTCCGACTATATGGCATCCCAGCATATATTATTTCTAACAAAGGAGCATAATTCACAGCTAGATTCTGGCGGTCATTTTAGGAAAGTTTGGGGATGCAGGTTAATTTGAGTATAGCTTTTCATCCCTAGACAGATGGCCAGGCTGAGCACATGATTCAGACACTCAAGGACATGTTACAGGCGTATGTGCTAGACTTTGGAGAGAGTTGGGACGAGCATCTACCCCTTATTGAGTTTGCGTACAATAACAGTTATCATTCCTCTATTCAGATGGCGCCTTATGAGGCTTTTTACATGGGTAGAAATGTAGGTCCCCCATAGGATGGTTTGAAGTAGGAGAGGCAAGTTTGATCGAGCTTAATATTATACATCAATCAAAAGAAAAGGTGAAACTTATCAGAGAACGTTTGCTGACAGCCTAGAGTCGTCAGAAGTCCTATTCTGATGTACGGCGTAGAGACTTGGAGTTTGATGTTGATGATTTGGTATTTCTTAAGGTTTCACCTATGAAGGGAATGATGAGGTTTGGTAGGAAGGGCAAGCTTAGCCCTAGGTTTATTGGCCCATATCGGATCTTTTGAAGGATAGGCCGAGTAGCTTATGAGTTAGAACTGCCTTCAAGGCTAAAATCTGTTCATCCAGTTTTTCACGTGTCAATGCTATGAAAGTGCATAGGAGACCCATCCTGGGTTGTCCCAATTGAGGATGTTCAAGTTACTGAAGAGTTGTTCTACAAAGAGACTCCAGTTGCTATACCAGATCGGCAGGTTCGAAGACTTAGGACTAAAGATGTAGCCTCCGTTAAAGTCCTATGGAGGAACAGAAATTTAGAGGAGATGACTTGGGAAGCTAAGGACGACATGAGGTCTAGATATCCTCACTTATTCCAAACTATACAGTTGAGGTGAGATTGTGGTTCAGTTATTGTTGTCTTGTTGCTTATATTGTCAATATTGATTAGTTGTTCACTTTTATGTTGTGGAGTAGTTGTTTATAGCGTCCTGTGAGATGCCTAAGTTGGACTTTTCTGTGTTTCATATTTTTGGATAGTCCCTATTATAGAGGAGACTCTGTCGAAATTTTTCTGGCAATGGTTAAAATAGTTGAGTCTCTTAAGCTTAAGATTACATTCGAGGATGAATGTTCTTAAATGGGGGATGATGTTACACCCTGTAGGTTTCTATCGTTTAACCGACGCATGCGTACGTATGTTGAGAGTTTTGAAGTACGATGCATGCGAGAAAGGGCTCGGGGGTGAACATAAGAGCACGATGTCGAGGGATAAGGAGGCCGGGGCCGGAGGCTGATGTCACGACTTGAACATAGGCCCGGATCGAGACTCATGACAAAAATCCCAAGAGGCTCCAAGTCGACCCATGGCATGAAAATAACATCTAACTCATTCAAATAAAATGGAATATCAACAAAATTAACATAGCGGAAGTCTAAACATAACATAACTTCTGAATACATAACATAAGTCTAAAGTTGAGTACATACTATGTTCGAAAAGCCTCTAATACTGACGAGTTTATAGGACAAGACCCCAACTAACTCACTGTAGTCTGAAAATTGAAAATACAAAACATATCTGATAAGAAAGGCCCTCGAAAGATGAGGATTCACCAACTCGGATAGGGAAGTACTAATGTTGGGGATCTGGCTAACGGAGGGACTGAGTCTAGATATCGGAGCCGGTATCATAATATGATAAAGCATAGAGTATGCGGTCAGTACATGAAATGTACCGAGTATGCAAGGTAAGTAAAACCGCTAAATAAGTAAAATCATAAATCATGCGCATTATAAAACATAATCAAAATAAGATTCTGAGAGTAGGGCTTGCATGCTATTTTCTGAAATCATGATCTGAACATAACTTAATCGAACGACCTAGAGCTGAAAACTGATAATCATAAGTAAAATTGAATATTGGGTCAAACCTGTTGAAAACATAATATCATGATTGATGAACATGCATAACTGAAATCATGAGGAACAATGGGAGACTCGTCATATAACCGACATTACCATGATAGAGCTTATGTGGTCCCGACTGTTACACTCAAGTGGGTAGAGCCGTCCAAAGTCTTGCCAATGCTAAGGACGCTACCATGATATCGATATCAAGTTGAAGGCCCCTTGGGGGCAGGGGAAGCTCAAAAGGGAGGTCCCAAATAATCTAAACATACCTACGTTGGCGCGTAGTTCTGAGGTATAGGGTTGACTGACCCTTAGCCTATTTGGTGCTAGGCACTACGCCCAAAAACATGCATATTCTCTCAATCATTTTTCAACTAAGATGAATCATCATCTAGTGATGAAGCTGACTCATAACATTTATACATAAATCTGAAATCGTAACATGAGGAGTCTTAGCTCAAATCATACCACAAGCTGAAAATAGTGAGTGTCTAGACTCCAAAATGATATGGTAAGCTAATTAACATGAAATCATAAAACATACTTGATCATATGGGCTTGCCCAATACTTAAACATTCTTGACATAGACTTAGTCATACGAAAACATGAACATAAATATGGGTATTTCGAAATCATACTTTCTTCATAAACATCTCACTATGCTTGTACACATACTTCATAGATCTCAACTTTCATGGATGGGCATCGTAATTTAGAAAACTTGAAAATATAATTTATAATTGAAAACATTGTCAAATCTTCCCATTAATCATAATTCAACATTAGAGACATGCTTAGCTCATACCCATGATGAAACTTAGGAAATTTACATGTTAGGTAAAAAACCCCCAAAGACTCATCAATAGACTTTTCATGAATCGAGAGAGAATTGGGCATGGGTGTGGATTACTGCACCCATTCATAGCCTTACATACCTGAAGAGATTTGATTCACAACTTCCTTGATTTTTCAAAGAGAATTTGGGGAAGAACTTTGAAGAAACAAGGCTTGATCACTCCTTAGACCTCTAAGCTTGCATGCATGAACTAGAATAGGCTTAGAATGGTTTAACCCTCCTTAAAACATATTATTCTGAGCTTAAAATGACGTAGTTTAGGCCTTAGAAACTAGGAATTATGGAAAATCCCTTAATAAATTTGCAGGGAAAAACACATTGCCAGTCCCTACGAGGGACTGGATGACTCGTGCCTTGGACCACGACTTGTGGTCATCTATTCGTGATCAGCACTGGAAACTTGCCTTCCTTGTTCACACAGTGGACACCACGGCTTGTGGTGTACCCAACGATTTGTGGTGATGACCCAATAGGTACACTGCCATTTTCCTTCATCCTTCAAACCACCTTTGATCACGGTTGACCTAACGAATCGTGAGGCTGACCATGACTCATAGTCACACCTGTGGTCACTCCAAATCTGAAATTTTCAATCATGGTCAAACCCCTCCCCACATTTCACTTCACGACTCGTGGTGTTCCTATCAAGTCACTAGACGACTCGTCCTATGACCTGGTGCAAAAAATTCTATTTTCTCTGTTTCAACTCTCATGACTGATCTTAGGGATTTCGGGGTATTACAATATCTCCCCCTTGGGAATATTCATCCATGAATGTTGAAAATCATATTGAAAAGCAGAGAAATGCAATCATCATACTCAAATACTGAACTTACATGTTGAAAACTAAAGGAGTGACTGACTGCGATTTGAACTACATGACTGAACTAAATTCCTAAATCACATATACATTCATTGATATGAAAGAAATTGGGGTACATGAGCTGAACATTAAACTGAATAGAGTACTAAGGAGGAAACTGATACCTCAAGATGAAACTGAGTTGGAAGGAATAGATGTCGGTACTTAGCCATCATATCTGCTTCGGCTTCCCATGTAGCTCCCTCTACATGTTGATTCCTCCACAAAACCTTGACTGAGGCTACTTTTTTGTTTCTTAGCTTTCGAAGCTGACGATCCAGTATCTCCACCGGAACCTCCTCATAACTAAGGTTGTCTTTCACACCGACACTATCCGCCGGAACAACCAGAGATAGATCACCTAAACACTTCTTTAAGAGTGATACATAGAACACTGGATGGGCTAAAGCTAATTTTGAGAGCAACTTCAACTCATATGCTACCTTGCTAACCCGTTTCACAATCTGGTACGGGCCAACATAACGGGGACTAAGTTTCCCTTTCTTTCCGAACCTCATCACTCCCTTCATGAGAGATACCTTTAGGAACACACAATAATCAACTTCAAACTCAAGATCCCTCCTCCTCACATCTGCATAGGACTTTTGGAGACTCTGAGCTATTTTAAACCAATCCCTTATAAGCTAAACTTTATCCATAGCCTCATAGACTAAATCTGGATCTATCACCACAACTTTAGCGACTTCAAACAACCAATAGGTGATCTACATCTTCGCCCATAGAAAGCCTGAAATGGAGCTATCTGAATGCTGGAATGGTAGATGTTGTTATAAGCAAACTCAATGAGAGGCAAATAATCATCCTAACTACCCTTGAAATCAATCAGACATGCTCTCAACATTTCCTCGAGAGTTTGAATAGTCCGCTCCGCCTGACCATCTATTTGCGGGTGAAATGATGTGCTAAGCTTGACTTGAGTACTGAGTCCCTTCTTAAACGTCTTCAAAAACTAGGAGGAAACTAAGTACCCCTATCTGATATGATGGACAATGGCACTCCATGCAACTAAACTAACTCCCGAATGTACAACTTAGCATAATCCTATGTTGAATCGGTAGTTTTATCGGTAAGAAATGAGCTGCCTTAGTCACCCTGTCCACAACTACCCAAATAGAGTCATATTGTCGGTGAGTGCGAGGCAACCTTATGATGAATTCCATATTGATTACCTCCCACTTTCAAGTAGGGATACTAATGTCTTGAAGCACATCTTCAGGTCTTTGATGCTCAACCTTCACTTGTTGACAATTGGGACACTTAGCCACAAATTCTACTATGTCCTTCTTCATGCCATTCCACCAATAGATTTCCCATAGGTCAAGGTACATCTTGGGGGCACCTGGATGTATAGAGTATCTGGAACAATGACCTTGTGCAACATCCGATCTCTCAAATCATCAACATCCAGAACACACAAACGACCCTAATATCGAAGAACACTATCTCCCCCTCTGGAGAAAACTTCTACCTTTTGATTCTGAACAGCTTCCTTCAGTTTCACCAAAATAGGATCCTAGTCTTGCCTAGCTTTAACATCGGTCACCAGAGATGATCCTAACCTATTTTAAACAATAAATCCAACAACGGTTGAGTCAACTAGACGAACTACCAACCACACAAGCCAATGCACATCCTTCACCAGCTCCTTCCTCCCCTCATCTACATGGGACACACTCTCCATAAAAAGCCTACTAAGAGCGTCTGCTACCACATTAGCCTTGCCCGGATGGTAAAGGACACTCATATTATAATCCTTCAAAAGCTCCAACCACCTTCTCTACGTAGATTCAAATCCTTTTGCGTAAACACGTATTGTAGGCTTTTGTTATCCGTAAACACATCTACATAGACCCCAATACAAATAGTGTCTCCAAATCTTCAAGGCAAATACTATCGCCGCCAATTCAAGATCATGTCTCGGGTAGTTTTTTTCATAAACTTTCAGCTGCCTGGACGCATATTCTATAACTTTATCATGTTGCATGAGTACATAACCAAGGACGATCCTCGAGGCATCACAATATACCACAAACCCATTGGTACCCTTAGGTAGAGTCAACACCCATGCTGAGGTGAGTGGAGTCTTCAACTCTTGGAAGCTCTCTCATAAGCCTCCGACCATTGAAACTTCACTTTCTTCTAGGTAAATTTGGTCAACGGGGATGCAATGGATGAAAACCCCTCAACAACCCTCCAATACTAACCAGTTAAACCCAAGAAACTCCTGATATCCGAAGGACTCACTGTTCTAGGTCAATTCTTCACTGCCTCTATCTTTTGAGAGTCTACCTGTACACCCTCACTTGACACCACATGACCCAAAAATGCCACCGAGCTCAACCAAAACTCACATTTACTGAATTTTGCATACAACTAGTGATCCTTAAGACTATGTAGCACCACCCTCAAATGAGCGGCATGCTCCTCCTCGCTATGAGAGTATATGAGAATATCATCTATGAACATAATCACGAACATGTCCAAATATAGCTTGAATGCCCTGTTCATCAAATTCATAAAAGCTGCAAGAGCATTTGTTAGTCCATAATACATAACTACAAACTCATAATGATCATACTAATTCCTGAAGGCTGTCTTTGGAATATCGCTCTCCCGACCCTGAGCTGATAGTATCCGGATCTGAGATCTATCTTTCAAAAGAACTTAGCACCCTGAAGCTGGTCAAACAAATCATCAATCTTGGGAAGAGGATATCTATTCTTGGTGGAGACCTTGTTCAATTGTCGATAATCAATACACATACGAAGAGAACCATCCTTCTTGCAGATAAAAAGAACTGTTGCACCACACGGGGATTTGCTAGGTCTGATGAATTCCATGTCTAAAAGGTCTTTCAATTGCTCCTTCAACTCATTTAGCTTAGTTGGAGCCATTCTGTAAGGAGGAATAGATATAGGTTGCGTATCGGGAAGAAGGTCAATACTAAAATCAATCTCCCACTCGGGAGGGATTCCCGGTAGATCATCTGGGAACACTTTTGGGTACTCACACACTACAGAGACTGACTGGATAGTTGGGGTTTCGCAGGTATCATCCTTAACCCTAACTAGATGGTACACACAACCTTTAGAAATCATCTTTCTGGCCTTAAGGTAGGAAATGAAGCGACATACAGGCACAGCTAAACTACCTTTCCACTCTAAAACTGGTTCACCCAGAAATCTGAACTCTACTGCACGGGTTCTACAATTGACCAAGGCATAGCATACATATAACCAATCCATGTCGAGGATAACATCAAAATTGGTCATGGCTAGCTTTACTAAATCTGCTGAAGTGACTTTCTGAAGGACTGTGACGGGGAAATTTCTATACACCCGTCTAGCTATAACTGAATCACCAACTGGAGTAGAGACTAAGAAGGGTTCTAATAAGATTTTGGGACTGAATCTGAAACTACTAGCAACATAGGGTTTCACAAAATATAAAATTTCCCCTGGATCTAACAATGTATATATGTCAAAGTGGAATACTCGTAACATACCAGTGACTACATCTGGGGAGATCTCTTACTCCTGACGGGATGTTAGGGCATAAAATCTATTTTGGCATTGTCCGCCACCCGCACTAGTAGATTCCCCCTACTGAGTTGTGCGTGCTGGTGGAGCTGCTGAACTGGAGGTCAGGCCTCGGCCCCTATCATAACACTATCTGGATATTAGGCAATCTCTAAGCATATGTGTTTGTTTCCAACACCTGAAACAAGCACCTGAACCTGCTAGGCACTAACCTATGTGTCTCCTAGCACATCTGCTACACTCTAGATGGTTGGTCTCTGCGGGTCTGCTACTCTGGCCACTAGAGCTTGATGCTCATCCCTTCTGATCGCGCCTTGATCTAGATGGCACACTCATAGCCGAAGGCACTAGGGATGAAGATCTCTGGTGGGACTGCTGATGGTGCCCACTAAGTCTCTGCTAGGAGAATCCGAAACTATCAGTCCTGGCCCTCTTGGCCTCTCTCTCCCACTCATCACCTGCACCGCCTCCATCTATTGGGCGTATAGGACTATTCTAGAAAATTCAATGTCCTGATGGAGCATTGCGGTCCAAAAATCCTTGACTAGGTAGTCTGCTACCCCATACACGAACTGGCTCACTCGGGCTCTCTGATCCGCCACCATCTCAGGTGCATACTTAGACAGACGAGTGAACTCCAAGGCATACTCCTAAACTGTCATCTTCCCTTACTTTAGGTTTAAAAACTCGCCACTCTTTGATATGACTTATCTAACGAGGGAAGAATCAATCCAGAAAATAGACATCAAACTCATCCCAACCAATAGGGCCTGCTCCAACTGCTCTTCTATCCTTCCATTGCTTGAAACAAATGTGTGTAACCCCCTTCAACTAGTACGAGGCTAAATTAGCACACTCCTCCCCAGTCACCCCTATAATATGGGAGATTTTCAAAACCTCACTGATAAACTCATGTGGATCCTCGTCCACCTTTGACCCAAGGAACTCCGGAGGGTTCATCCTTAGAAAATCTCTGACTCTTTCTGTTGTTGCACACCCGTTCTGAGGGACATGTGCTACCGCTTGCTTATTGACCTGAGCGGTCAAGGACTGAGCTAACATCTGAATGGCTGCTCTGAATTCAGTGTGGGCAACCGGCTCGGGTACATCTCTTCATGGGCTAGTGGGTCCTGCTGGTGCTCGTCTCCATTATTATTCTCATGGCCACTCCCATTTCTGTTTCTTCTTTCATTAACTCTGCGAGGAGGCATGATTCTATAAATGCGTATAGCACGAGTTAGAAGGATAGAGAGACACTTCACCGCACGACGTAGATCATGAAAGAAGGGAACATTTCCTAAACATTTCGTAGCCTCTTCGCCATAAGTGTGGCGCGCTTCACATGCATGAAAAAAAACTCCACTTAACGCGGCTTTCAGACACCATAGGATACTTCAAAGCCTAATGCTCTGATACTGAGTTTGTCACGACCTGAACATACGCCCGGATCGAGACACAGGACAAAGAACCCCGAGAGGTTCCAAGTCGACCCATGGCATGAAAATAACATCTAAATCATTCAAATAAAACAGAAGATCAACATAATTAACATAACATAAATCTGAACATAACATAACATCTGAATACATAACATAACATCTGAATACATAACATAAGTCTAAAGTTGAATACATATTATGTCCAAAAAGCCTCTAATACTGATGAGTTGATGGGACAAGACCCCAAATAACTCACTATAGTCTAAAAACTGAAAATACGGAACATATCTGATAAGAAAGGCCCTCGAAATATGAGGACTCACCAACTCTAATCAGGAAGTACTAATGCTAGTGATCTGGCTAGCGGCGGGAATGAGTCTGGATATAGAGTATGTGGTTAGTACGTGAAATGCACCAAGTATGCAAGGTAAGTAAAACTACTAAGTAAGTAAAATCATAAATCATGTGAATTATAAAACATAATCAAAATAAGATTATGAGAGTAGGGCTTGCATGCTATTTTCTGAAATCATGATCTAAACATAACTGAATCGAATGACCCAAAGCTGAAAATTGATAATTATAAGTAAAACTGAATATTGGGTCAAACCTGTTGAAAACATAATTGTCACACCCCGCCTTGGAGGGTATGACTGGCACCTGGTGCCCTACTAGGACCTAAACTGCTGGACTGCTAAGCCTGGGCACATCTGGTGCCTGGCTGGCTCTAACTCACATTTCTGGAAACAAAGGGCTATATAACGGCTGTAAACACAGCCCCCGGCCCATTGGCCTATAGCCTTTTGTACCTGTACTAACAGCTGACCAGAAACATATTAATTCAGGGAAACCTATGCGGGCCGACAAGGCCACCATGCTGTCTAGTTATCTGTAACTTAATCATAGAATATTAGGAAGCTATGTGACCGGCAAGGTCACCACTACTGTCAAGCTATGGCCCCACACGGCCAACATGAAAGAAACAGAAGTACTAACAACTAAACAACTGCACGGCCTCACACGACCGGCTCATCTGACCACAGGGAAATATATACAGACTGCAAGCCTCGAGGAATAGCAATAGAAATGATCGGGACAGGGTCCCGACCTACCCGCACTATACAACAAAAGAAACTGAAATACACCTCTGGAATTCAGTCTCTGGATGACAGGAGCTGAATACTCGATCGCTGACAGGAATCACGTAGTATCGCCTGCTCGTCTATGAGTACCTGCAGGCAAGTAATGCAGCGCCCCACCGGGCGTCAGTACCACTGGTACTGAGTATGTAAAGCAATAACTGAAAGCGAAATCTGAAAACAACAATGTAACTGATGAAACTGAAGTAGGAAGAAATAGATTAACTGTCTGATAATGTAAGTCATACCTTCTCTCAGTTATACTGGAAGGAGTAGGAGTCATACCTGCGGATTTATCGTTCTACTGTCGATCTACTCGTATCTACTGTAACATGGTATAACATATCATAACATAACATAGCACACACAAACCTTACCCGGCCCCCATAAGCCGGGAGGTACAACCAGCATGGAATCTATACTCCTACCCCGGTCATCCCATCTCCTATAAAACCTGTAAGCGTCCTGCCGGTCCCCTGGGTATGCACTTGGGCTCACTGAGCCCCTAACTATAACTGCATCTGAGTCCGAAGGACTCCTGAATCAACACCCAGGCGTATCCGCTCGACAGGGGTGTGTAAAAGCCGACCAAGGCACAATATGGGGAAAAATGGCATCCCATCTTCGTCCCCTGTGGGACGGCATGCCACTCCGTAGAGCGACGTATCCTCGTCCTCTGGTGGACGAGCCTATACAGCTATCAACCCTGGGGCGGTCATGGATGCTAGGTAGTCCAACCCCAAACAATACAACGGTCTCAACTAGTAATACTATCTGCATATCTCACATGCGGAGGCTAATAGTGGTAAAGTATCGTATATATTACATGTTGAACTAGTGATAGTAATATGTACGTATTTAATACATGCTGAGGCTGGTAAATATATATATGTATGAATATAGTCTCCTGCCAGACTGTTCTGGAGCTAATACTGAACAGGGTATAGTGTTTCTGCTGAAAACCACGTTGTATACTGAGTTTCTATAGTAACATGATTTGCCATTTCTAATATGCTTTCCAACCTCATTTTAACTTATCATTCTATTTCTGAGATGTTTTACCGATATTACATCGCTTTATTGGGTTTCAACTGAATACAATGATATCCTAACATTCTGTGTCACATCGCATACTGAGCATACTGTGGAATTCCTAGTACTTATATTAGAGTCTATATCATGCTGGCAAGTTACACGCAAGTTATAACTCGATGCTTCTAATATCGTACCAACATTCGTAGTAAACATAACACATGACTTCTGAACATTCTACTGGCCTTTGAATTACTGTACTGTTCCGAGATTACTTAACTTGCCGAGGAAACTAGCTTTACATACCTTATCCTTGAATTATTCATCTGTCGGACGAGACTCGGCTGGTACTTCAACTATTTTCTCCCAACTGCATTCATAAATATGTCAATTAATACTAAATACAGCTTTATCTTAAAAGGCAACGTCACTTTCGATATAGTTTATAGCCTAAACTTAGGCTTATCGAAAGACGGCCGGAAACTCGCTATTCTTCAGAGGTCCAGAAGGGAGAAATATTCACTTCACAGTTAGGAACACATTGACACTAATTTAGAGCAATTCCACTTACCTTAGCTCGGTGGCTCGACGATTCATCGGCCGTATTTCACAAAACTGAATCCGTAGGAATGCTCTCTGCTGCTAAATACCTCAGTATCTGGAGTTAATTTGAGTTTGGACAATGTTTAGCAGCGTAATCAGACGAAAATTATATTATTTGTTCGTTCCTTTTCCTTCTCCTGCGTTTGCTCTCTGTTTTCTGGAAATTTATAAGTGGTTTGATCATTTAAAACCGAAGTGGGGCTTTATATACTTGGGCCTGGGCAAGACCAACGTGTCACGGAGCCAACACGGAGGCCTCTCCTCCGTGACACGCTGCCATCGCGGAGGGGCTCTGCCTCGGCTCCTTCCGCGATGGTTCGACAGGTTTCTCGTCCGATCTTTTCCCGGGCCTTTCTCCAGCACGTATGGCCTTCAAATATGCTTAACCAACGTGCGAATAGGTCGTCTAGGTGCCGGGAATTCTACGGGGTATAACATTCTCCCCCCCTTAAGAACATTCATCCTCGAATGTACACTGTTATCTAGAGGACTACTTACTTACTTTCTAGGAAAATTTCGGCAGAGTTTCCCCTGTAATATGGACTATAGCAAAAACCTGAAATGCAGAAAAGTCCAATACAGGTACTGTACATCATACTTTAGAACTCACTGGATGGCTAAGTATCAATCTTTCTCATTCACATACATACAACTATAAGGTACTGCGTAAGTAATAATACGGACATACCTGTCGCCTGACTAGGTCTGAAATAGGTGAGGGTATCTGGCTTTCATATCTTCTTCAGCTTCCCACGTCATTTCCTCACGATTCTTGTTACGCCACAATATTTTGACAAACGTAACATCTTTAGTCCTCAACCTGCGAATCTGTCTGTCTAAGATAGCTACTGGAACCTCTTCATATGCTAATTCTTCTGTGACATGGACATCCTGAACTGGAACTACTGTAGAAGGGTCCCCTACGAACTTTCTCAACATAGAGACATGGAATACTGGGTGAACAGATGCTAACTCTGGAGGCAAGTTCAATTCATATGCAACTCGGCCTATTCTTCGCCGAATCTGATATGGCCCAATAAATCTCAGGCTAAGCTTGCCTTTCTTGCCAAATCTCATTACCCCTTTCATCGGAGACACTTTCAGATATACCCAGTCATTTACCGCAAATTCTAAATTTCTGTGCCACATATCCGCATAAGACTTCTGGCGACTCTAAGCAGTCAGTAAACGTTCTCGGATAAGCTTTATCTTCTCCTCTGACTGTCGAACAATGTCTGGGCCAACCAATGCTGATTCTCCTATTTCAAACCAACCAATCAGCGACCTGCATTTTCGCCCGTATAATGCCTCGAAAGGCGCCATCTGGATGGCTGAATGGTAACTGTTATTATAAGCAAATTCAATCAACGAAAGATGCTCATCCCAATTACCCCTAAAATCTAATACACACGCTCGTAACATATCTTCGAGCGTTTGGATAGTCCGCTCAGCCTGCCCGTCTGTCTGAGGGTGGAATGTTGTGCTCAAATTAATCTGCGTTCCCAAACCTTTCTGAAATGACTGCCAGAATCTAGTTGTGAACTGTGCTCCCCTATCTGAAATGATGGATACCGGCACTCCATGCAATCTAACTATTTCTCTGATATATAATTCGGCATAGTCCTCAGCCGAGAAGGTAGCCTTCACTGGGAGGAAATGAGCTGATTTTGTTAGCCTGTCAACTATTACCCAAATGGAATCATTTCTGCTTCTGGTACGGGGTAACCCTGTTACAAAATCCATGTTTATCGTTTCCCATTTCCACATAGGCACCGTCATACCTTGCGTCAAACCGCCCGATTTCTGGTGCTCTGCTTTCACCTGCTGGCAGTTAGAACATCTAGATACAAATTCAGCTATCTCAGCTTTCATACCTGGCCACCAGTAGATGTCTCTGATGTCGTGGTACATTTTCGTCGCTCCTGGATGGAGGGAATAGCGAGCGTAATGTACCTCATGCATGATCCGCCCGCGAAGCCCTGAAACATTCGGGACACAGAGGCGGCCCTTACAGCGTAGCACATTATCCTCCGTCATTTGGAAATCTGACTCCTTACCTTCCTGAATTCTATCTCTGAGCTGGACTAAATCAGGGTCCTTGTACTGTCGTTCTTTTACCTCTGTAACTAATGATGATACAGCAGAATTCTGAATTACTGCTCTATTATTTTCTGTTTCCATTACTCGAACGGCTAAACCAGCTAACTGATGAATTTCTTTGGCTAACTTTCACTTCTCAGGTCGTAAATACGCCAAACTCCCCATTGACTTACAGCTCAGGGCATCTGCTACAACATTAGCTCTTCCGGGGTGATATAGAATATTCACATCATAATCCTTTAACAGCTCCAACCAGCGGTGTTGCCGTAGATTCAACTCCCTCTGAGTGAAGATGTACTGTAGGCTCTTGTGATCTGTGTAAATATCAACATGGACGCCGTACAGGTAATGCCTCCACATCTTTAAGGCAAGGATTACTGCGGCCAATTCCAGGTCGTGGGTAGGGTAATTCTTTTCGTGTTTCCTCAGCTGCCTGGAAGCATATGCAATTACTCTACCATGTTGTATCAACACACAACCTAATCCGACACCTGACACGTCACAATAGACTGAATAACCTTCGATGCCATCCGGCAATGCTAACACTGGGGCGGAGGTTAATCTGTCTTTAAGTTCCTGGAAGCTCTGCTCACATGCCTCTGTCCATTGAAACTTTGCTGCTTTCTGTGTCAATTTGGTCAGAGGTGCCGCAATGGTCGAGAACCCTTCAACGAACCTCCTGTAATATCCTGCCAACCCCAGAAAGCTACGAACTTCAGTCGGAGTGGTAGGCCTAGGCCATGACTTACCTGCTTCTATTTTATGCTTGTCTACCTGTATACCAGCATCCGACACAATATGCCCTAAAAAGGCCACTGAGTTAAGCCAGAATTCACACTTAGAAAATTTAGCATACAACTGGCGGTCCCTGAGGATCTGGAGCACTGTCCGCAAATGAGTCCGGTGATCTGCTTCAGAGCGAGATACACCAGAATGTCATCAATGAATACTATTATGAACAAGTCCAGGAAAGGTCTGAAAATACTGTTCATCAGGTCCATGAAGACTGCCGGGGCATTCATTAACCCGAAGGACATGACTAGAAATTCAAAATGTCCATACCGGGTCCTGAACGCTGTCTTAGGAATATCTCTCTCACGTACTCGGACCTGGTGATATCCGGACCGCAAGTCAATCTTAGAAAAGTATCTGGCTCCCTGCAACTGATCAAATAAGTCATCAATTCTGCGGAGAGGATACTTGTTCTTTACTGTAACTTTGTTTAATTGTCGATAGTCTATGCACATTCGGAGTGAGCTATCTTTCTTTCTCACAAATAAAACTGGCGCACCCCACGGCAAAGTACTCGGTCTGATGAAACCTTTATCCAACAAATCTTTCAACTGCTTCTTTAATTCTCTGAGTTCTGCAGGAGCCATACGATAGGGAGGAATTGATATCGGCTGAGTGCCTGGTAACAAGTCAATAGCAAAATCTATCTCCCTTTCTGGGGGAATACAAGGTAACTCATCAGGAAACACATCAAGGAATTCATTCACCACTGGAACAGACTGGATTGTCGGAGATTCTGCTTGGACATCCTAAACTCTGACCAGATGGTAAATACACCCCTTAGATATCAACTTTCTCGCCTGAAGGTAGGAAATAAACCTACCTTTTGGCGTAGCAGTGCTGCCCTTCCACTCCCGCACTACTTCTCCCGGGAAGTGGAATCGGACCGTCTTGGTCCAACATTCAACGTTGGCAAAACACGGTACTAACCAATCCATACCCATTATGGCATCGAAGTCTATCATTTCTAACTCGACCAGATCTACTGTGGTCTGACGGTCAGCAACCTCTACTGTACACCCGAAATAGATTCGGCTAGCTGTGATAGAGTCACCGACGGGCGTGGATACTAAGAAGGGCTGCTGCAATGATTCTGGTGCAATACTAAACTTTCGTGCCACAAATGGAGTAATGTAGGACAAAGTAGACCCTGGATCAATCAACACATAAGCAAGGTGCGAGCAGATAGTTAACATACCTGTCACAACATCAGGCGACGCTTCTGAATCTTGCCTCCTTGGTAAGGCATATGTGCGGCTTGGACCCGCACCTGTACTGGAGGCCCCTGATCTGCCCCGACCCCTGCCTGCTGAAACTGAGGGCCTGTGCCCAGTCGAGGATGTTGTGGCTCGTGACCCTGTAGATGCCCTATCCTGTCTATCTCGGTCCTCTCGGCCTCTGGCTGGGCAATCTTTCATCAAATGGCCTTCTTGGCCATAAATATAACATGAAGTGGAACCATACCTGCATGCTCCAGGATGGCGTCGACTGCATATAGGGCAAAGTGGTAGGGTATACCTACTCTGCTCCGCCCTCCTCTGTAATGGTGAATCTGCCATCTGCGAGCCTCTACCAGTCTCTGACTGCCCCCTGCGGCTGAATCTACCCCCCAGCGACTGTGGCGGAGGCGGGGGCCTGGGCGGCCTGTCTAACAATCGTGGCCTGGGTCCTCCCCGGGCCTCCCTCTGTAACTCAACTGGCCTGTCCCGGTGATGCTGTTCCTGATTGACCCTTCTGATCTCCCGTTGTCGCTGTCTGATGCCCTCAATATTCTGGGCAAATGCCTGAACTCGAGCAATGTCCATGTCCTCTTGCAGTGTGGCCGTAATACAAGTCTCAACATATTCTGGATTCAACCCCATGATAAAGCGGTGTACTCTGGATGCCATGATATCAACAAAGGTCGGTGCATATCGAGCCAAAGAATCAAACCGCAAGGAATATTCCCGAACACTCATGTCTCCCTGCTCCAGATGTAGGAACTGATCTACCCGAGCCTGTCGGATCTCCCACGGCAAATAGTGATCCAGAAAAGCTCCTGAAAAGCTGGACCAGGTAGGAGGGGAAGCATCTCTCCCTCGGGACCTTTCCCAGCTTTCATACCATAACACGGCGATATCCCGTAATCGGAATGCTGCCAATTCAACTGATTCTGTGGGCGTGGCATGCATAACCCTGAAGATTCTCTGTATTTGATCCAGAAAATCCTGAGGGTCCTTTTCCCGATCCGTACCTGTAAACTGTGGGGGATTCAGGGCTAAGAACTCTCGGACCCTCGAACTACCGGGCCCTCCTGATGACTCCGCAACTATAGATGGCATTGGCTGACGCTGAGCAGCCATCATCTGTGCTAACATAACTACAGCACTCCTAACCTCCTGGTCGGAAGGTGTCAGTATAGGGACTGCTGAAGGTAATGTCGCCCCAAGTGGCTCCTGACGTGGTGGAGACTGCTGAGGAGGCTGGGACGATGCCTCTGTAGTGCCCTCTGATCGGGTTGTTTCTAAACGAGGGGGAGGCATCCTGCTGGTGCCTTCCCCTGCTGCAATATCTAAGCTACGGCCTGTGATAGGATGTCGCTGGTCTGACATTATCTGTAACCAAAGAATATAGTAAGTCTTTAGGGACTCAACCCTATATTGTACCGCTCTACAGCACGACTGAATAAGAATGAAAGACAACCATCCTATCATGCCTTGCCGCCTCCTACCCATATTATGTGGTGCACAACACATCCATGGATAGGACTCTACTTAGCACGGCTTGCAGACTCCCTGGGATACGACCTGCTCTGATACCAAGTTTGTCACACCCCGCCTTGGGGGGTATGACTGGCACCTGGTGCCCTACTAGGACCTGGACTGCTAAGCCTGGGCACATTTGGTGCCTGGCTGGCTCTAACTCACATTTCTGGAAACAAAGGGCTATATAACGGCTGTAAACACAGCCCCCGGCCCATTGGCCTATAGCCTTTTGTACCTGTACTAACAGCTGACCAGAAACATATCAATTCAGGGAAACCTATGCGGGCCGACAAGGCCACCATGCTGTCTAGTTATCTGTAACTTAATCATAGAATATTAGGAAGCTATGTGACCGGCAAGGTCACCACTACTGTAAAGCTATGGCCCCACACGGCCAACATGAAAGAAACAGAAGTACTAAAAACTAAACAACTGCACCGCCTCACACGACCGGCTCATCTGACCACAGGGAAATATATACAGACTGCAAGCCTCTAGGAATAGCAATAGAAATGATCGGGATAGGGCCCCGACCTATCCGCACTATACAACAAAAGAAACTGAAATACACCTTTGGAATTCAGTCTCCGGATGACAGGAGCTGAATACTCGATCGCTGACAGGAATCACGTAGTATCGCCTGCTCGTCTATGAGTACCTGCAGGCAAGTAATGCAGCGCTCCACCGGGCGTCAGTACCACTGGTATTGAGTATGTAAAGCAATAACTGAAAGCGAAATCTGAAAACAACAATGTAACTGATGAAACTAAAGTAGGAAGAAATAGATTAACTGTCTCATAATGTAAGTCATACCTTCTCTCAGTTATACTGGAAGGAGTAGGAGTCATACCTGCGGATTTATCGTTCTACTGTCGATCTACTCGTATCTACTGTAACACGGTATAACATATCATAACATAACATAGCACACACAAACCTTACCCGGCCCCCATAAGCCAGGAGGTACAACCAGCACGGAGTCAATACCCCTACCCCGGTCATCCCATCTCCTATAAACCCTGTAAGCGTCCTGCCGGTCCCCTGGGTATGCACTTGGGCTCGCTGAGCCCCTAACTATAACTGCATCTGAGTCCGAAGGACTCCTGAATCAACACCCGGGCGTATCCGCTCGACAGGGGTGTGTAAAAGCCGACCAAGGCACAATATGGGGAAAACTGGCATCCCATCTTCGTCCCCTGTGGGACGGCATGCCACTCCGTTGAGCGACGTATCCTCATCCTCTGGCGGACGAGTTGATATAGCTATCAACCCTGGGGCGGTCATGGATGCTAGGTAGTCCAACCCCAAACAATACAACGGTCTCAACTAGTAATACCATCTGCATATCTCACATGCGGAGGCTAATAGTGGTAAAGTATCGTATATATTACATGTTGAACTAGTGATAGTAATATGTACGTATTTAATACATGCTGAGGCTGGTAAATATATATATGTATGAATATAGTCTCCTGCCAGACTGTTCTGGAGCTAATACTGAACAGGGTATAGTGTTTCTGCTGAAAACCACGTTGTATACTGAGTTTCTATAGTAACATGATTTGCCATTTCTAATATGCTTTCTAACCTCATTTTAACTTATCATTCTATTTCTGAGATGTCTTACCGATATTACATCGCTTTACTGGGTTTCAACTGAATACAATGATATCCTAACATTCTGTGTCACATCGCATACTGAGCATACTGTTATACCCCGTAGAATTCCCGGCACCTAGATGACCTATTCGCATGTTGGTTAAGCATATTTGAAGGCCATACGTGCTAGGGAAAGGCCCGGAAAAAGATCGGACAAGAAGCCCATCGAACCATCGCGGGAGGATCCGAGGCAGAGCCCCACCGCGATGGCAGCGTGTCACGGAGGTGAGGCCTCCGCGATGGCTCCGTGACACATTGCCCAGGTTCAGGCTCAAGTATATAAGCCCCACTTCGGTTTAATTTCATTTAAACCTTTAAAAATTACCAGAAAACAGAGGGTGAACGGCAGAGAGGAGTAAGAACGAAGGAAATTAAATAATTTTCGTCCGATTACGCTGCTAAACGCTGCCCTAATTCAAATTAACTCCAGACACTGAGGTATTTAGCAGCAGAGAGCATTCCTACTGATTCAGTTTCGTGAAATACGGCCGATGAATCGTCGAGCCACCGAGCTAAGGTAAGTGGAATTGCTCTGAATTAGTGTCTATGTGTTCCTAATTATGAAGTGAATGTTTCTCCCTTTTGGACCTCTGAAAAATAGCGAGTTTTCGACCGTCTTTCGATAAGCCTAAGTTTAGGCTATAAACTATATCGAAAGTGACGTTGCTCTTTACAATAAAGTTGTATTTAGTATTAATTGACATATTTATGAATGCAGTTGGGAGGAAATAGTTGAAGCACCGGTCGAGTCTCGTCCGACGGACGAATAGTTCAAGGATAAGGTATGTAAAGCCAGTTACCTCGGCAAGTTAAGTAATATCGGCACAGTATAGTAAATTACAGGCCAGTAGAATGTTCAGAAGTTAAGTGTTACGTTTATTGTGAATATTGATATGGTATTAGAAGTATCAAGTTGTAACTTGCGAGAAACTTACTAGTACGACATAGCTTCTAACACAAGTATTAGAAACTGCTCAGCATGCTCAGTATGTGATGTGATACGAGATGTTCAGATATTATTATATTCGTTTGGAACCCCGTAAAGCAATGTAATAATTGTAAGCACCTCAGAAATAGAATGGCAGGCTAAAATAAAGTTTAGAACGCATGTTAGAAATAGTAAATCACGTTAACACAGAAACCCAGTAAACAGCATAGTTTTCAGCAGAAACACTATCTTATATAGCATTTGCCCCAGTACAGCCCGGCAGAAGACTATATTCATATTTACATATATTTACCAGTTTTAGTACGTATTAATTACGTACAGATTACTATCATCAGTTCAGCATGTAATATATATATGATACTTTACCCTTATTAGCCTCAGTATGTGAGATATACAGACAGTATTACTAGTTGAGACCGTTGTATTGTTTGGGGTTGTACTACCTAGCATTCATGACCACCCCAGGGTTAATAGCTGTATCGACTCGTCCGCCAAAGGCGAGGATACGTCGCTCTACGGAGTGGCATGCCGTCCCACAGGGGATGAAGATGGGATGCCAATTTCCCCATATTATGCCTTGGTCGGCTTTTATGCACCCCCGTCGAGCGGATACGCCCGGGGTGTTGATTCAAGAGTCCTTCGGACTCAGGTACAGTTATAGTCAGGGGCTCAGCGAGCCCAAGTGCATACCCAGGGGACCGGAAGGATGCTTACAGCCATTATAGGAGATGGGATGACCGGGGTAGGGGTATAGATTCCGTGCTGGTTGTACCTCCCGGCTTATGGGGGCCGGGTAAGGTTTGTGTATGCTATGTATGTTATGATATGTTGTGTTATGTTATGGTAGATACGAGTAGATCCACAGTAGAATGGTAAATCCTCAGGTATGACTCTCGCTCCTTCCAGTATAATTGAAAGAAGGTACGACTTACATTGTCAAACAGTTAATCTATTCCTTCCTATTTCAGTCTTATCAGTTACACTGTTGTCTTCAGATTTTGCTTTCAGTTATTGCGTTACATACTCAGTACCAGCGGTACTGACGCCCGGTGGGGCGCTGTATTACTTGCCTGTAGGTACTTATAGACGAGCAGGCGATACCACGTGATTCCTGCCAGCGTTGAGTATTCAGCTCCTGTCATCCGGAGACTGAATTCCAGAGGTGTATTTCATTTTCTTTTGTTGTATAGTACGGGTAGGTCGGGGCCCTGTCCCGATCATTTCTATTGCTATTCCTAGAGGCTTGCAGTCTGTATATACTTCCCTATGGTCAGATGAGCCGGTCGTGTGAGGCCGTGCAGTTGTATAGCTGTTAGTACTCTTTCTTTCTTTTATGTTGGCCGTGTGGGGCCATAATTTGCCAGTAATAGTGACCTTGCCGGTCACGTAGCTTTTTAATACTTCATGATTGAGTTGCAGATAACTAGACAGCATGGTGGCCTTGTCGGCCCGCATAGGTTTCCCTGAATTGATATGTTTCTGGTCAGCTGTTAGTACAGGTACAGGAGGCTATAGGCCAATGGGCCGGGGGCTGTGTTTACAGCCGTTATATAGCCCTTTGTTTCCAGAAATATGAGTTAGAGCCAGCCAGGCACCAGATGTGCCAGGCTCAGCAGTCCAGCAGTTCAGGTCCTAGTAGGGCACCAGGTGCCAGTCATACCCCCCAAGGCGGGGTGTGACAAACTTGGTATCAGAGCAGGTCGTATCCCAGGGAGTCTGCAAGCCGTGCTAAGTAGAGTCCTGTCCATGGATGTGTTGTGCACCACATACTATGGGTAGGAGGATGCAAGGCATGATAGGATGGTTGTCTTTTATTCTTATTCAGTCGTACTGTAGAGCGATACAGTATAGGGTTGAGTCCCTAAAAACTTACCATATTCTTTGGTTATAGATAATGTCAGACCAGCGCCATCCTATCACAGGTCGGAGCTTAGATGTTGCAGCAGGGGAAGGCACCAGCAGGATGCCCTCCCCTCGTTTAGAAACAGCCCGATCAGAGGGCACTACAGAGGCATCGTCCCAGCCTCCTCAGCAGTCTCCACCACGTCAGGAGCCACTTGGGGCGACATTACCTTCAGCAGTCCCTGTACCGACACCTTCTGAACAGGAGATTAGGAGTGTTGTAGTTATGTTAGCACAGATGATGGCTGCTCAGTGTCAGCCACTGCCGTCTACAGTTGCAGAGTTATTAGGAGGGCCCGGTAGTTCGAGGGTCCGAGAGTTCTTAGCCCTGAATCCCCCACAGTTTACAGGTACGGATCGGGCAGAGGACCCTCAGGATTTTCTAGATCAAATGCAGAGAATCTTCAGGGTTATGCATGCCACGCCTACCGAATCAGTTGAATTGGCAGCATTCCGGTTATGGGATATCGCGGTGCTATGGTATGAAAGCTGGGAAAGGTCTCGAGGGAGAGATGTTTCCCCTCCCACCTGGTCCAGCTTTTCAGGGGCTTTTCTGGATCACTATCTGCCGCGGGAGATTCGACAGGCTCGGGTAGATCAGTTCCTACATCTAGAGCAGGGGGCCATGAGCGTTCGGGAATATTTCTTGCGGTTTGATTCCTTAGCCCGGTATGCACCGGCCTTTGTTGATACCATGGCATCCAGAGTACACCGTTTCATCATGGGGTTGAATCCAGAATATGTTGAGACTTGTATTACAGCCATGCTGCGAGAGGACATGGACATTGCTCGAGTTCAGGCATTTGCCCAAAATATTGAGGGCATCAGACAGCGACAACGGGAGGTCAGAAAGGTCAGTCAGGAACAGCGTCGCCGGGACAGGCCAGTTGAGTTACAGAGGGAGGCCCGGGGAGGACCCAGGCCACGATTGTTGGACAGGCCGCCCATGCCCCTGCCACCACCGCAGTCGCAAGGGGGTAGATTCAGTCGCAGGGGGCAGTCAGAGACTGGTAGAGGCTCGCAGATGGCAGATTCACCATTACAGAGGAGGGCGGAGTAGAGTAGGTATACCCTACCACTTTCCCCTATATGCAGTCGACGCCATCCTGGAGCATGCAGATATGGCTCCACCGCATGTTATAATTGTGGCCAAGAAGGCCATTTGATGAAAGATTGCCCAGCCAGAGGTCAAGAGGACCGAGATAGACAGGATAGGGCACCAACAGGATCACGAGCCACAGCATCCTCGACTAGGCGCAGGCCCTCAGTTTCAGCAGGCAGGGGTCGGGGCAGATCAGGGGCCTCCAGTACAGGTGCGGGTCTAAGCCGCACATATGCTTTACTAGGGAGGCAAGATTCAGAAGCGTCGCCTGATGTTGTGACAGGTATGTTAACCATCTGCTCACACCCTGCCTATGTGTTGATTGATCCAGGGTCTACTTTGTCCTACATTACTCTATTTGTGGCACGAAAGTTTAGTATTGCACCAGAGTCATTGCAGCAGCCCTTCTTAGTATCCACGCCCGTCGGTGACTCTATCACAGCCAGCCGAATCTACCGCGGGTGTACAGTAGAGGTTGCTGACCATCCGACCACAGTAGATTTGGTCGAGTTAGAAATGATAGACTTCGATGCCATAATGGGTATGGATTGGTTAGTACCGTGCTTTGCCAACGTAGAATATTGGACCAAAATGGTCCGATTCCACTTCCCAGGAGAAGCTGTGCGGGAATGGAAGGGCAGCACCGCTATGCCAAAAGGTAGGTTTATTTCCTACCTTCAGGCGAGGAAGTTGATATCTAAGGGATGTATTTACCATCTGGTGAGGGTTCAGGATGTCCAAGTAGAATCTCCGACACTCCAATCTGTCCCAGTGGTGAATGAATTCCCTAATGTGTTTCCTGATGAGTTACCTGGTATTCTCCCAGAAAGGGAAATAGACTTTGCTATCGACTTGTTACCAGGCACTCAGCCAATATCAATACCTCCCTATCGTATGGCTCCTGCAGAACTCAGAGAATTAAAAGAGCAGTTGAAAGATTTATTGGATAAAGGCTTCATCAGGCCGAGTACTTCACCATGGGGTGCGCCAGTTTTATTTGTGAGGAAGAAAGATGGCTCACTCCGAATGTGCATAGATTATCGGCAATTAAACAAAGTTACAGTAAAGAACAAGTACCCGCTCCCCAGGATTGATGACTTATTTGATCAGTTGCAGGGAGCCAGATACTTTTCTAAGATTGACTTGCGGTCCGGATATCACCAGGTCCGAGTACGTGAGAATGATATTCCTAAGACAGCGTTCAGGACCCGATATGGACATTTTGAATTTCTAGTTATATCCTTCGGGTTAACGAATGCCCCAGCAGTCTTTATGGACCTGATGAACAGTATTTTCAGACCTTTCCTGGACTTGTTCGTAATAATATTTATTGATGACATTCTGGTGTATTCTTGCTCTAAAGCAGATCACCGGACTCATTTGCGGACAGTGCTTCAGATTCTCAGGGACCGCCAGTTGTATGCTAAATTTTCTAAGTGTGAATTCTGGCTTAACTCAGTGGCCTTTTTAGGGCATATCATCTCAGATGCTGGTATACAGGTAGACAAGCAGAAAATAGAAGCAGTTAAGTCATGGCCTAGGCCTACCACTCTGACTGAAGTTCGTAGCTTCCTGGGGTTGGCAGGATATTACAGAAGGTTCGTTGAAGGGTTCTCGACCATTGCGGCACCTCTAACCAAATTGACACAGAAAGCAGCAAAGTTTCAATGGACAGAGGCATGCGAGCAGAGCTTCCAGGAACTGAAAGACAGATTAACCTCTGCTCCAGTGTTAGCATTGCCAGAAGGCACGGAAGGTTATTCAGTCTATTGCGACGCGTCAGGTGTCGGGTTAGGTTGTGTATTGATGCAGCATGGTAGAATGATTGCATATGCTTCCGGACAGCTGAGGAAACACGAAAAGAATTATCCTACCCACGACCTGGAATTGGCCGCAGTAATTCACGCCTTAAAAATGTGGAGGCATTACTTGTACGGCGGCCATGTTGATATTTACACAGATCATAAGAGCTTACAGTACATTTTCACTCAGAGGGAGTTGAATCTGCGGCAACGCCGCTGGTTGGAGTTGTTAAAAGATTATGATATGAATATTTTATATCACCCCGGAAAAGCTAATGTTGTAGCAGATGCCCTGAGCCGAAAGTCAATGGGGAGTTTGGCGTATTTACGACCTGTGAAGCGGGAGCTAGCCAAAGAAATTCATCAGTTAGCTGGTTTAGCCGTTCGAGTAATGGAAACAGAAAATAATAGAACAGTAATTCAGAATTCGGCTGTGTCGTCATTAGTTACAGAGGTAAAAGAACGACAGTACGAGGATCCTGATTTAGTCCAACTCAGAGATAGAATTCAGAGAGGTAAGGAGTCAGATTTTCAGATGACCAAGGATGATGTGCTACGTTGTAAGGGCCGCCTCTATGTCCCGAATGTTTCAGGGCTTCGTGGGCGGATCATGCACGAGGTACATTACGCTCGCTATTCCCTTCATCCAGGAGCAACCAAAATGTACCACGACATCAGAGACATCTACTGGTGGCCAGGTATGAAAGCAGAGCACCAGAAACCGGGCGGTTTGACGCAAAATATAAAGGTGCCTATGTGGAAATGGGAAACGATAAACATGGATTTTGTAACAGGGTTACCCCGTACCAGACGCAAAAATGATTCCATTTGGGTAATAGTTGACAGGCTAACAAAATCAGCTCATTTCCTGCCAGTAAAGGCTACCTTCTTGGCTGAGGATTATGCCGAATTATATGTCAGAGAAATAGTTAGATTACATGGAGTGCCGGTATCCATCATTTCAGATAGGGGAGCACAGTTCACAGCTAGATTCTGGCAGTCGTTTCAGAAAGGATTGGGAACGCAGATTAACTTGAGCACAGCATTCCATCCTCAGACAGATGGGCAGGCTGAACGTACAATTCAGACGCTCGAAGATATGCTACGAACGTGTGTGCTAGATTTTGGGGGTAGCTGGGATGAGCATCTTTCGTTAATTGAATTTGCGTATAATAACAGCTACCATTCAGCTATCCAAATGGCACCTTTCGAGGCATTATACGAGCGAAAATGTAGATCGCCGTGGGCTGGTTTGAAATAGGAGAATCAGCATTGGTTGGCCCAGACATTGTTCGGCAGTCCGAGGAAAAGATAAAGCTTATCCGAGAATGTTTACTGACTGCTCAGAGCCGCCAGAAGTCTTATGCAGATAAGCGGCGCAGAAATCTAGAATTTGTGGTAAATGACTGGGTATATCTGAAAGTGTCCCCGATGAAAGGTGTAATGAGATTTGGCAAGAAAGGCAAGCTTAGCCCGAGATTCATTGGGCCATATCAGATTCGGCGAAGAATAGGCCGAGTTGCATACGAATTGAACTTGCCTCCAGAGTTAGCATCTGTTCACCCAGTATTCCATGTCTCTATGTTAAGAAAGTTCATAGGGGATCCTTCTACAGTAGTCCTAGTTCAGGATATCCAGGTCACGGAAGAGTTAGCATATGAAGAGGTTCCTGTAGCTATCTTAGACAGACAAATTCGCAGGTTGAGGACTAAAGATGTTGCGTCTGTCAAAGTGTTGTGGCGTAATAGGAACCGTGAGGAAATGACATAGGAAGCTGAAGAAGATATGAAAGCCAGATATCCTCACTTATTTCAGGTCTAGTAAGGCGACAGGTATGTATGTATTATTACTTATGCAGTACCTTATGGTTGTATGTCTGTAAATAATAAAGAAAGATTGATATCTAGTTATCCAGTGGATCCTGGAATATTATGTGCAGTGCCTGTGTTGGACTTTTCTGCATTTCAGGTTTTTGCTATAGTCCATATTACAGGGGAAACTCTGCCAAAATTTTTCTAGAAAATAAGTAAGTAGTCCTCTAGATGAAAGTGTACATTCGAGGATGAATGTTCTTAAGGGAGGGAGAATGTTATACCCCGTAGAATTCCCGGCACCTAGATGACCTATTCGCACGTTGGTTAAGCATATTTGAAGGCCATACGTGCTAGGGAAAGGCCCGGAAAAAGATCGGACGAGAAACCCGTCGAACCATCGCGGGAGGAGCCGAGGCAGAGCCCCTCCGCGATGGCAGCGTGTCACGGAGGTGAGGCCTCCGCGATGGCTCCGTGACACGTTGCCCAGGTTCAGGCTCAAGTATATAAGCCCCACTTCAGTTTAATTTCATTTAAACCTTTAAAAATTTCCAGAAAACAGAGGGTGAACGGCAGAGAGGAGTAAGAACGAAGGAAATTAAATAATTTTCGTCCGATTACGCTGCCAAACGCTGCCCAAATTCAAATTAACTCCAGACACTGAGGTATTTAGCAGCAGAGAGCATTCCTACGGATTCAGTTTCGTGAAATACGGCCGACGAATCGTCGAGCCACCGAGCTAAGGTAAGTGGAATTGCTCTGAATTAGTGTCTATGTGTTCCTAATTATGAAGTGAATGTTTCTCCCTTCTGGACCTCTGAAAAATAGCGAGTTTTCGACCGTCTTTCGATAAGCCTAAGTTTAGGCTATAAACTATATTGAAAGTGACGTTGGTCTTTACAATAAAGCTGTATTTAGTATTAATTGACATATTTATGAATGCAGTTGGGAGGAAATAGTTGAAGCACTGGCCGAGTCTCGTCCGACGGACGAATAGTTCAAGGATAAGGTATGTAAAGCCAGTTACCTCGGCAAGTTAAGTAATATCGGCACAGTATAGTAAATTACAGGCCAGTAGAATGTTCAGAAGTTAAGTGTTACGTTTATTGTGAATATTGATACGGTATTAGAAGTATCAAGTTGTAACTTGCGAGAAACTTACTAGTACGACATAGCTTCTAACACAAGTATTAGAAACTGCTCAGCATGCTCAGTATGTGATGTGATACGAGATGTTCAGATATTATTACATTCATTTGGAACCCCGTAAAGCAATGTAATATCCGTAAGCACCTCAGAAATAGAATGGCAGGCTAAAATAAAGTTTAGAACGCATGTTAGAAATAGTAAATCACGTTAACACAGAAACCCAGTAAACAGCATAGTTTTCAGCAGAAACACTATCTTATATAGCATTTGCCCCAGTACAGCCCGGCAGAAGACTATATTCATATTTACATATATTTACCAGTTTCAGTACGTATTAATTACGTACAGATTACTATCATCAGTTCAGCATGTAATATATATATGATACTTTACCCTTATTAGCCTCAGTATGTGAGATATACAGACAATATTACTAGTTGAGACCGTTGTATTGTTTGGGGTTGGACTACCTAGCATTCATGGCCGCCCCAGGGTTGATAGCTGTATCGACTTGTCCGCTAGAGGACGAGGATACGTCACTCTACGGAGTGGCATGCCGTCCCACAGGGGACGAAGATGGGATGCCAGTTTCCCCATATTTTGCCTTGGTCGGATTTTATGCACCCCCGTTGAGCGGGTACGCCCAGGGTGTTGATTCAGGAGTCCTTCAGACTCAGGTACAGTTATAGTCAAGGGCTCAGCGAGCCCAAGTGCATACCCAGGGGACCGGCAGGATGCTTACAGCCATTATAGGAGATGGGATGACCGGGGTAGGGGTATAGATTCCGTGCTGGTTGTACCTCCCGGCTTATGGGGGCCGGGTAAGGTTTATGTATGCTATGTAAGTTATGATATGTTGTGCTATGTTATGGTAGATACGAGTAGATCCACAGTAGAATGATAAATCCTCAGGTATGACTCTCGCTCCTTCCAGTATAATTGAAAGAAGGTACGACTTACATTGTCAGACAGTTAATCTATTCCTTCCTATTTCAGTCTTATCAATTACACTGTTGTCTTCAGATTTTGCTTTCAGTTATTGCTTTACATACTCAGTACCAGCGGTACTGACGCCTAGTGGGGCGCTGTATTACTTGCCTGCAGGTACTCATAGACGAGCAGGCGACACCACGTGATTCCTGCCAGCGTTGAGTATTCAGCTCCTGTCATCCGGAGACTGAATTCCAGAGGTGTATTTCATTTTCTTTTGTTGTATAGTACGGGTAGGTCAGGGCCCTGTCCCGATCATTTCTATTGCTATTCCTAGAGGCTTGCAGTCTGTATATACTTCCCTATGGTCAGATGAGCCGGTCGTGTGAGGTCGTGCAGTTGTATAGCTATTAGTACTCTTTCTTTCTTTTATGTTGGCCGTGTGGGGCCATAATTTGCCAGTAATGGTGACCTTGCCGGTCACGTAGCTTTTTAATACTTCATGATTGAGTTGCAGATAACTAGACAGCATGGTGGCCTTGTCGGCCCGCATAGGTTTCCCTGAATTGATATGTTTCTGGTCAGCTGTTAGTACAGGTACAGGAGGCTATAGGCCAATGGGCCGGGGGCTGTGTTTACAGCCGTTATATAGCCCTTTGTTTCCAGAAATATGAGTTAGAGCCAGCCAGGCACCAGATGTGCCAGGCTCAGCAGTCCAGCAGTTCAAGTCCCAGTAGGGCACCAGGTGCAAGTCATACCCCCCAAGGCGGGGTGTGACACATACTGTGGAATTCCTAGTACTTATATTAGAGTCTATATCATGCCGGCAATTTACATGCAAGTTATAACTCGATGCTTCTAATATCGTACCAACATTCATAGTAAACATAACACATGACTTCTGAACATTCTACTGGCCTTTGAATTACTGTACTGTACCGAGATTACTTAACTTGCCGAGGAAACTAGCTTTACATACCTTATCCTTGAATTATTCGTCTGTCGGACGAGACTCGGCCGGTACTTCAACTATTTTCTCCCAACTGCATTCATAAATATGTCAATTAATACTAAATACAGCTTTATCTTAAAAGGCAACGTCACTTTCGATATAGTTTATAGCCTAAACTTAGGCTTATCGAAAGGCGGCCGGAAACTCGCTATTTTTCAGAGGTCCAGAAGGGAGAAATATTCACTTCACAGTTAGGAACACATAGACACTAATTTAGAGCAATTCCACTTACCTTAGCTCGGTGGCTCGACGATTCGTCGGCCGTATTTCACGAAACTAAATCCGTAGGAATGCTCTCTGCTGCTAAATACCTCAGTATCTGGAGTTAATTTGAGTTTGGATAATGTTTAGCAGCGTAATCGGATGAAAATTATATTATTTCTTCGTTCCTTTTCCTTCTCCTGCGTTTGCTCTCTGTTTTCTGGAAATTTATAAGTGGTTTGATCATTTAAAACCGAAGTGGGGCTTTATATACTTGGGCCTGGGCAAGGCCAACGTGTCACGTAGCCAACGCGGAGGCCTCTCCTCCGTGACACGCTGCCATCGCGGAGGGGCTCTGCCTCGGCTCCTTCCGCGATGGTTCGACAGGTTTCTCGTCTTATCTTTTCCCGGGCCTTTCTCCAGCACGTATGGCCTTCAAATATGCTTAACCAACGTGCGAATAGGTCGTCTAGGTGCCGGAAATTCTACGGGGTATAACAATAATATCATGATTGATGAAAATGCATAACTGAAATCAAGAGGAACAATGGGAGATTCGTCATATGATCGACATTACCACGATAAAGCTTACGTAGTCCCGACTATTATACTCAAGTGGGCAAAGTCGTCCAAAGCCTTCTCGGGGCTAAGGACGCTACCATGATATTGATATCAAGTTGAAGGCCCCTTAGGGGCAGGGGAAGCTCACAAGAAAGGTCTTGAATAATCTAAACATACCTACATTGGCGTGTAGTTCTGAGGCATAGGGTAGACTGACCCTTAGCCTACTTGGTGCTATACACTACTCCCAAAAATATGCATATGCTCTCCATCATTTTTCAATGAAGCTGACTCATAACATACATATATAAATCTGAAATCATAACATAAGGAGCCTTAGCTCAAACCATACTACAAGCTGAAAATAGTAGGAGTCTAGACTCCAAAACCATGTGGTAAACTAATTAACATGAAATCATAAAACATACTTGATCATATGGGCTTGCCCAATACTTAAACATACTTAACATAGACTTAACCATACGAAAACATGAACATAAACATGGGTATTTCAAAATCATACTTTCTTCATAAATATCTCACCATGCTTGTACACATACTTCATAGATCTAAACTTTCATGGACTTTCATGGATGAGCATCATAATTTAGAAAACTTGAAAACATAATTTATAATTGAAAACATTGTAACGTCTGCCCATTAATCATAATTCAACATTAGAAACATGCTTAGCTCATACTCATGATTGAAACTTAGAAAATTCACATGTTGGGTAAAAACCTCATAGATTCATCAATAGAATTTTCATGAATTGAGAGAGAATTGGGCATGGGTGTGGACTATTGCACCCATTCATAGCCTTACATATCTGAAGAGATTTGATTTCGCAACGTCCTTGATTGCCCAAAGAGAATTTGGGGAAGAACTTTGAAGAAACTAGGCTTTATCACTCCTTAGACCTCTAAGCTTACATGCATGAATTAGAATAAGCTTAGAATGGCTTGACCCTCCTTAAAACATAAAATTATGAGCTTAACGATGTATCTTAGGCCTTAGGAACAAGGAATTACGGAAAAGCCCTTAATAAATTTACAGGAAAAAATACACTGTCAGTCACAACGAGGGACAGGACGACTCATGCCCTGGACCACAACTCGTGGTTTGCCATTCATGATTAGCACTGGAAACTTGCCTTCCTTGGTCACCACGGGGGACACCATGACTCATGGTGTACATGACAATTCATGGTGATGACCCGTTAGGTACACCGCCATTTTCCTTTATCCTTCAAACCACCTTTGACCATGGTTGACCTAACCAATCGTGGGGCTGACCATGAATCTAAAATTTTCAATCATGGTCAAACCCTTCCCCACGAGTCACTTAATGACTTGTGGTGTTCCTGACGAGTCACTGGATGACTCGTCCTGTGACCTAGTGCAGAAATTTCTGTTTTCTCTGTTTCAACTCCCGGGTCTGATCTTAGGGTTTTTGGGGTATTACAGTTGGGCGAACTGGGTGTCGTGTCGCTCTGCTTTCCTAGCACTATAGCCGGTGACGGCGCGCCGCACCCCCCTGCCCACTGCCTCTCAACTTTTAATCCATTTTTTGCCAAATTACGCCATACGATATTTCCTCTCAACTTTTCATCTAATTTTTGCCAAAATACGCCATTAAACTCTGTTTAAATGCAAATTTATCTTGGATAACAAGTTCCGGACCTGTGATGAATGTTCCTACAGATTTATTTCTTGAAATTTCTCTAGGGTTATCGGAGCCCGCCGAGAAAAGATTATAGAAATCACTTCTAATTGAGTCCTAAATGGCCATAAGTGATAGGTAAGTGTTTCTATCTTCTAAACTCTCGGAAAATTGTAAGTTTTTGGCCGAATTAGATGAGGTTTGAGTTGTAGTCAATATTTTTGAAAGATATTTTTAATCGTTTTCTATTATTGAAAATAGCTATATTCTCTCAGCTGAAGGGTTGAAAATTGGAAGAATTACCAACTTCAGGTTGAAACTGTTTGAGTGAACGAAAATCAGCATTTGAGGTATGTTAAGGATAATCTCTTCGGCAAGTTATTCCCGTTGTATAGTAATACGACCTATGCCATTATAAGTAAGTTGCAAGCATGTATATTGTGATTAGCTGTCATAGATAGATTTGAGACTAAGGTTTAGTATTTAGATTCGGATTGACCCCATCTAATATAGCCTTCCGTCGACCAACCTCAGGGTTGCTAGCTGTGTCATCGCCTACGGGGCTATAGATGGCTCAGATAAGCTATATGATGTCTGAAAGGACTATATTCAGGCCTATAAGGCCATATTACAGTCCATCTATGAATGAAATTCTTTTCTGCCATAACGACATTACTGACCCTACGTCGAGCCTTGTGAGCCCAAGGTGCAGTCACAAAAGCCCAGAGGGCTCAGACACAGTTACAGGAGCCCAGCAGGCTTGATTGTAGAGGCCAGGTAGGTTGTATATAGTTACCTGTTGAACCATACTGGCCATGTTAGGGGTATATAGATTGAACTGTACTTGCCAGGGCTTATGGGGGCCAAGCTGGATTATTCTGTGCTGATTGTGCCTTCCGAGCTTATGGGGCCAGGTGAGGTTCTTGTTTGTATACTTGTTAGCTATAATTCGGATTGTGAGGCTATTCAGGTTAAAACTCTTAACCCCTTCTTATTGATTACTTCCAGTTCTTTTGTCAGTTCTATTCAGTTATTTTTATTACTGCCTTACATATTCGATACATATTATACTGAAGCCCATCTATGGGGCACTACATACTTGCCTATTGATACATACAGACGTGTTTCAGGACCTCCTTAGCAGTCATCCAGGGTTAGCAGATGAATCAACTCCTTTTATCCGAAATTGAAAGTTAGAGAGGTTTGCTCTTTTTTTTGTACAACTTTTGGGTTGTTCCGACCATTATTCCACTCTTAGAGGCTTGTGGATTGCAGTTTCTAGTGGCTGGTTGTTGTTAGCCATGTGGGGCCTATGTATGTTATATTTTGTGTGTTGGCTGTGTGAGGCCTAGTTTGGCTATCAGTTAGCAGCCTTGTCGCTGTAGTATATATATGACTATTTGTTTTTCTTTTGTTATGACTTAGACAGCATAGTGGTCTTATCGGCCTGCATAGGATCCTTTTATTATTGTGATTGCTGGGTTATCTCTTTCTTTACAGATTTGATGTATGGCCTTGTCGGCCCATGGCTATGTTTACAGTCGAGATATAGTTGTTTGTTTTCTTGATTCTGTGTTAATGGCAAGCACCAGAGGTGCATATGCCCAGCTAGGTCAGTCCAGGTTCTAGTGTGGCACTAGGTGCCAGTTACACCTCCCAAGGTGGGGCGTGACATGTCCTTCATTAAAAACTCCGCAATAGACAAAATCGTCATTTACTATTTTCCTTAAATTATTATTTCAAAAATCATACTTTTTTCCAATACTTTAAATAATTTCCTTAACTTTATATTAGAAAAAATTGTCATTTAATATTTTTATATAATTATTATTAAAATTATTTTTTAAATTATTTTCATCACTTTATTTTATCATATCAGATTTTCTATTTATGACATAACTCTATTTGTGGTGTAAATTTACTTTTTTTAAAAATTAAAACGATCGCTAAGTTTTTCATTCCTATTTGATAGTCACAAATTATTTTACCTTACTTTATTATATTAAATTTTCTACTTATGGATATAACTCTATTTATAGTGTAACTAAAATAAAAATTAAATTAAATTGAAAAAGATCCACGAATTTTTTTTTGTTTGGACTCAAATTTTTTCCCTTTTGATTTGAAAGTTTTTTACTTTCTTTTTTCTTCCATTTCAATGGTAGAGAATCTTATAAAAGTTCCTTTTTTAAATAGTCACGAAAATTTTATTTTATTTTATTTTAATAATTTTTTTTTAATATTTTTATACTTTTAAATTCTTTTTGGATTCTTTTCTAAGACTTCAAGAAATTTCTATCGAAATCTCGAGAGCAGAAGAGGAGAAGCTCCAATCGGAGATTTATAAATATTTTCACCTCTATAAAAAGATTTATAATTGCGTAATTCAATTCATCAACTCTACTACATCAACACCTTTGATTCGATTTTCAACCTTGTATATTTTTGTGTTAATCTATCTTCTTCTCTCTTTTTTCATGTTATGAATTTCTTTTTATGTTGTGGATTTAAAAAACACAATATTAATTGATATGTCAGATCAAGTTGTTTGTATTCAAAATAATTTAGTTTAGACTATCTTTTTTAGTTGAGTCTAATATTGATACTATGTTATCTCCTTTAATTGAGTCTTATATTGGTCCTATGTGATTTAAATTTTGTATTATTTATAACTGGCATCCTTCATCTACTCATACATTCACAAGTTTCATTTATTCAGGTAAAGTAATCTCTTCATCTCATAAAATAATTTTTTAGATAAAATTATTAATTATTATAATTTAAACTCTTGTGCATAATTTATTTTAGATAATAATATAATGAAGTCTGAAAAAGATATCGAGAACAAATTTTGCCTATTAAAAACTTAATGCGATATGATTCTCATTGTAAAATAAAAGTCTTAATAATTGGAGTTGAATTAGTAAAAGAGTATAGAAAGGGAACAAAAGAAGACACACGAATGACTATAATATTAGTTGACAATAGAGGCAGTTGACGATAGAGGTAATAAATTTTTTCGTATTATATTTTGTATTTATATGTTATATTTTTACATAAATAGTTGAGTTATTATCTATTTTTATTAGATTTTATATTTTTATATATATGTTTTTGACCATTAAAGTTTAATTTTTTGCAGCATACAAAAGTTTATGTTATACTTTTCAATAATTATATATTGAAAGTGTAAAAATATTTACAATAAAACAAGATCTGTTACATCATAAATGAATGCATTAATAGTGGTAATCCTAATTTTGTATCAGTAAACAAAGAGATTGATGTTGGGTTCAATGACAACATTATAGTTCACAAATACAACATCACTTTTCTACTATTACTTTTTCAAACAATTTTGTTTTGTTTGAAGATGCTATACAATTTTCCGATGGAACAATGTTTGGTAATTTCTTTAGATTTTATCAACTAATCTAACATTCAATATATGCATAATATTTTATTTCTATTACATAATAAAATATTCATTTTAGATATAATTACGAAGGTCCTTATAAATATTGATTGAACTTTTTGCCTTCATTAAAAGTTCGTTACAATATATAAAATTATCATTTACTAATTTTCTCACTTAGTTGTTATTTAGTTATTATAGATCTTTACTAATTTGTAAAACGTAAAACTCCTAATATTTAGTATTTTAAAGTTGACTAAAACTTTGTGTTCTTAAATCTTTTCTTATTTGGACTATATTAAAATCCATAACATTTAAGACTTTAAATTACAATCCCGTTAATTTATATATCAATCTATTATTTATTAAACTAACTAATTATTCATCACAATATTTTAATATGAAAAAATAAATTAAAAGAGTGTAATTTTATTATCTATTAATACGTGAATTCCTTCTTCTTTTGATATACAATTCTTTTTATATAAACATAACATACTTTAAGTTATTTTAATTAATCGAGTAATCTTGTTTTTCACTCTCTTTAGTAAAGTCTATACTAATTTTTTCTGTTTCTATTTATGTGAAGTTCATTTTAAGTTAAGTGTTTGATCAAACACATAGATTAAAAGAAAGAGAAAAAATTGAGCTGAAATCATCTCATAAAGAGTAAACAAAAAATTTAAAATTAAGTCACTATTAAATATTTAAAGTGTGAAACCTTGTAACAAAATATATTTTACCTTTTTATCCATATAAAAATAGAGTTCACACTTGAAAAAATAATTAATATAATTATTTTTCTAATATTTAACATTTTAAAATTAACTAAATTTTATTTATTAAATTCTTCTTATTTGAAATAGATAGAAAATACTAATATTTATATATAAATATAATGCATGCATTTAAGTGCTCATGTAAAAGCAAATAATTCTTTTACCTTTCAATCAAGCGTTATTTCTATGAGGTTTTCATTCATCGAAATAAGTATTAAAACAAATTGAAGAAAGAACTACTAGACTGAATCAACTCTTAAATATAATTATTTATCAATTTAAAATTCATAATTTTTTTTAAAATTCTTATATTATTATACAAACACATCTTTTAAATATTATTTATGTTATTTTATAAATTTGTTCTTATTAATACGAAGGACACACGCGGAGCGCGTACACGTGGACTAGTATAAATAAAAAGTGAAAAGCCTTTTAATTTATTTTTTTAAGTAAATCGCGTCTTTTTAAAGAAAAATTGGCTATGCAATATTAAAAAAAATTTAAAAGCTGACAATAAAAAGTGAAAATCCTTTTAACTTTTTTTATTATAGAAAAGAGAAAATGCATAAAATTCCCTCCAAACTTGTCCGCAAAATTCACTTTAACTCTTTAACTTTTCGGGCATTTAAGTACCCTCCTTAACAACTTTAAAGTGAATTTTAATCAACCCTTCCTTGCCCACACCAAGTCGCGTGTTGTAATAACATTACTGGGCTCATTATTTATTTATTTTAATAATTAAATATTAAAAAAATTAATTTTAAAAATAATCAAAGGGTAATATCCGACCCAATCTCTTCTTCAATCATAAGAACCCTAAATTTTTCTTATCCCCCTTCTTACCCTAAATTTCCTCTTCTCCCCCTTCTTCAATTAACACCAGATCTGCTTTAGCTATGAAATTTCTTCTTCTCCCTCATCTTCAATAGTCTCATTCATCCCCTCTAATTTTAGTTCTTAAACCTAAAGTTGAATATTTAAAAGGATATTTTTTCTACAATTTGTTCGAAAAAAGGTAGAGATTGAGTCATCTTATTCTCCTTCTCTTTTATTTTGATTCTTTTTTTGTCCTTTTTCTTCGTTGCTCGTGTTGTTGGAAGTATATGGAACTGCTTGGAGTGAGATTTCTTCTAAACTTGACAAAGCTCGTGTTTTTGTCTTTTTTTTTCGTAGAACACAATGCGATCAATAAACTTGACTAAGCTTTATATGGAAGAGGATGATCCTGCTTTGAAGGAAGAAGTTCGTTGCAATCATGGATTTGTGGTACGTCTGAAAACATGGACTTCAAGAAATTTCGGTAGAAGATATTGTTCATGTCTTATTATGGGGTAATTAAAAGATTCATTAAGCCAATTTTTTTGTATTTTAATTGTAACTGAACACTAATTCCTTCATTATTTTTCATCATTGAAGGGTCCAAGATCTTGTGATTTTTGGTGTTGGATGGATAAAGAAAACACTAACCCTAGGTCCAAATTTTTTATTCCAAATCTAATAGAGAAAATGAGAGAGCTTGAGAATCTATTGGAATGTTCGCAATATCTTAAGAAGCATACAACAACGAATGATGATGAGAAATTGGTTGAGATTGAGGAAGCTTCTGAAGAAGTTGACAATCCTACAAAATCCAAACAAGATGATAACTGCATAAAAATGAAATTGGATAAATTGGAAGGAGAGATTGAAAAGATGAAAAAAAAGGGAGAAGAAGTGGAGGAGCAACATGATTAAACAAAGGACTGGAGAGAATGCACTCTTCTTTGTTGTGTTTTGTTGTTGTATTATAGCAGTAGCTTTAAGCTATTGGTTTGGAGTCATCTACATGAAGAAAGGTTCAATGAAGTTACCTTAGACTCTTGATGTTATTTGATGATATGTAGGTATCTAAGATCCTTTGTATTGAAACCAATTAGTTGTAGCCTCTTTTGTAATCAAGCTTGACTTAGTGTATAAAATAGTCTTTTAATATAATGTAGTTTGTTTGTGTATTCTATTTTGTTATAATTGGTTATATGTTGTTTATAAATTTATTTGACAAGTTGATCATAATACTGGCCATAATGTTAACAAGAAACAAAAATAAACACCAAATAAATGTAGTCTTTGCTACATAATATTGAAGAAAATCATAGTTCTCAACAACTCCAAGCAAAACTAGAGTTATAATGGACACAAAATTGCAGTGGCAACTGCAGAGTAATTTAAAAACAGACATCAAATTAATGCAGTCACAACTGCATAATTGTTTCAAAAAAACAGTCATCAAGTTAGTGCAGTCACAGTTGCATATCAATCACTACTGGACAACTGATGAACTAGTTTGACTCAAATGATTTTCAGCAGCCTTGGACCTTGTCCTCATTCTTTTTTTTCTTCTCTCATCTCTTCAGGTCTTTGTTGGGTCACAACAGCCTTTCCTCTCTATTTCACCCCTGTTCTTGGCTTATGATGCCCAAGGTTTCAGGTCACTATTGATGAGTTCATTGGTATTCCAAGTTTCATTTATAAAAATAAGTGGACTTAGGCTTGTAAAAGTTTGGTTTAAACTTGAAAAAAGTTTGTACAAATCATACAACTTACATTATGGATTGTAAAACCACTTTGTGTATGTAGAATACCCATTCCAACCATTCTTGATCTTTTAAAAGGTGTACCTCCTTCTCTTTCAGTGGCAACAGCAACAGTACTCTATAACACATTTAAGTAGTCTATAACATATTTCAGGAAGTTTAAAGAGAATTGGCTAAACTGTAAATTAACAAACGTTACCTGTTTTGTAGAACCTCCTGGTCTTCCTCTTCCTCTGCATGTGCTTTGTTGAGTTTCAGTTGGTGCTATAGAAGAACCAACACTAGACCTTGCTGAACTTGTCCTTTCCCTCCTTCCAACGCCTGTAGTAGCTTGTGCACCCAAATGACAACCCCTCTTATTGTGACCCTTTGCGTGACAAATGTTGCAGGCCATTTCAATACCTTTTTTAGACAACTTTCCTGTTTTATTTTCAGTCTGCTCCTTCCTCCTACACTTTTTGGGTCTGCCTGGTAGTTGTTTTATTTCAGGTGGTCTAATACAAGGGTTGGTTGATTCTGTCTACATTTGCATATTACTAACAGGCTGAATGAAGTAACTATAGATCTTGAGGTAAGTATCCTTATTATACCAATGCGCAACGTAGTTAATAGGCTCCAATTTTCTAAAATGGAGTGCAGCTATAGCATGACAACAAGGTATACCTTTTAGCATCCAGGATATACAAGTACAAGTTTGATCGTTCAGTTTCACTATAAATGTGTTACCCAAGCTATCCTTAATCTCAAAGCCATATTCACCATTCCATTCAAGGCTACACCTCAGACTTTGATGTATTCTCTTGCAATACTTTTAGGGCCATTGGAGAAATGTCAGTTATCCAAGTATTGAAAAACTCCCTCATTTGTCCTATTCTTCTCATCACTTTGACTCTTATTTCCTCAAGCATTGTAATGATAGTCTTGTGTCATGGCCCCAATATCCATGAGTTGAAGCTTTCAGCTATGTTATTGTCAACACTATCACAACAGCTAAAGGTCTTGAAGTAAACCTTAGACCACCTTTCTATATTGTACCACAACAAGTCATCACATATTTTATCCCCTAACTTCTCCACATGATCCAAATTTCTTCTCAATTCTTAGAAAAATGTAGACTTAGCACATCTCCAAAACAGTTCCTCCTCTCAATGCCTCTCCAATTCTTAGACCAGTTGGCTAGAATGTGTCTGGCACACATTCTTTGTTCTGCATTTGGCATCAATTTCTGGATAGCTAAGTCAAGACCCTATAATATAATTATTAGAAATATTAGATTACAATAGTATAATGTAATAAAAAAATTTAAAATATAAATAATGAATAATAAAACATAAATTACCTTCTGTATATTTGTAATGGTAGTCAACTCTGTCCCATCTCCAAGCTTAAGATCATCCCTTAAAAGGCTTACAAACCATTTCCAAGTGAATTTGTTTTCAACTTCAACTACTGCTCAAGCCAATGGTATCATTTGATTGTTTCCATCCTTACAAACAGCCACAAGTAATTGGCCTTTACAAACACCTTTCAAAAAAGCATCCATCAAGCCCAATACATCTCCTACAACCAGCTTTGAATGTCTTCTTCAAAGCATCAAAACATATATAAAATGATTGAAACATTTTTCTTCCATCTTCAAAGGTTTCTTCACTAAGTCTCACCACACACGTGCTGCCTGGATTAGTCCTTAGGAGTTCATCCCTATAATCTAAAATTCTTCTAAACTCCTCCACATGGTCACCCATAATCTGTTGTATTCTAGCTTTTATTGACACTGTCCTCCCAACATACACCTCCAACTCTTTTTTAACTAAATTTTGCAACTGAAAAACTCTAATGCCAGGTTCAGAAATAATCTTGTCCTTGTATCTTTCTGACAAGTACTTTGAATTCACCAGTTTATTTTTAGTTGTGTCATTGCACTTATGCACTGGATTATAATTCTTTACCATAAAGTCTTTTGTTCTAGAATCATAACTTCCAAACAACAGCCATGGACAACCTGTTGTACACCTTACCCTCACCCTAGTTGATTCATTAACATACTTATCTAACTCAACATGTTCTTGAACTGCATACCTAGTGATTGCTTCTCTAAACTGTTTTACACTTTCAAAGGCAAGGCCAGTCTCCCAAACTATTACTTGAAAAGAAGGATAAAAAATAACCCTATGTCTATTTGTTTTTGTTCTTTTTTCTCTTCTTGCAGGTTTTTGAACCTCACTTGCATCATCAGCTTCTTCAACATCTTCATCTGTATCTGTTTCAAAGCTAACAACTTCATCTGAATCAAAACATGGCTCATCACTAGCTATTTTGCCCTCTAGAGTACTTTTTTTCTTTGATGCATACTCATCATATCCCAAATCTACACCTTTTTTACCTAAATCAACTCCTTCAGCTCTATGACCTTTTTCTTTCCTCTTTTTTGTTTTGGCAGCCCTTTTGTCTTCCCTAAGAATTCTAACCTCTTCATGAACATCACTACCATATTCTTCTTCACCTTCATCAAACTCTACATTTTCTGAATCTTCACTAACTTTAGTTTCACTTTCCCAATCAGACTCAACTAAGGGAACATCAACTTCAGCAGCAGTGGTTGAAGTCCCACCCAAGTCCTCCCCAACAGGCTCTTGGGGTTGTGCAACCCCTTCAAACCCTAAATTCTCACTACCCTCAAAAGTAGAAGTAGATTCCTCACCTACATGGTTTACATATTCAAGGGCAGGGGGACCACAACAGGTTCTTCAATCAAGTGGGATACATAGAGCTCAACAATATCCCCATTTTTTAATTGAGGTACAATACCAATAATGTCCCTATCACTTTTAATTTCTACTAAATAACCACATTTAGGTGGCCTGATATAAACAATGCAAGACGAACAATTATATCCAATTTCTTTAGCATAATCAACAAACTCGAAGTAGGAGAATTTATCATTATCTACGTTAAAACAATTTGTAACTGAACCTCCTTCATACTTAATGCTAGGTTTTTCTTGTAATATCCCTCCATGGTGAAACCTTAAGGTTACAAATACAAAATCCATTCTCAAACTGAAAATACAAATTGGAGATCGAAGATCAATTTTTTTCTAGGAAAAGCCCTAAACACAGATTCTACACTAACCCTAAAGGCAAAATACTAACCTGAGTAATTTGTGTTCGTCGATGGGCACCTCAACCCTAACCCTAAAGGCAAAACATAGAACGCGAACACTCCAGAGTTCGAGTGTGAGAATTAGGGGTGTTTATTTGAGTAACCAACTGAGTTAGATTGTTTAGGAATTAGGGGTGTTTATTTGGGAACGGGTCGGGTCTTTCTTTGAGAAGTGGGTGGGTCACATTTTTATTAATATAATTAATTTTCAATAATAAATAATTTATATTAAAAATATTACTCATAAATACGTGGCTTCTTAAAAACGTGCGTGACTCAACAACACTCAGCTTTGACTTGGTGTGGGCAAGGGAGGATTGATTAAAATTTACTTTAAAGTTGTTAAGGGGGATATTTAAATGCCCGTAAAATTAAAGAGTTAAACTGAGTTTTGTAGACAAGTTTGGAGGAGATTTCATGCATTTTCCCTATAGAAAACTGTGTTTTTTAAAAGAAAACTTGGCATAGTAAATAAATATAAAAACTATCAAAAAGCCTTTCAATTTATTTTTTAAAAATCGTGCCTTTTAAATATAAATTACTAATTTAAAACCAACTTTTCAAATTCAAATTGCCAATTTAAGCTCCACTTTTACTAAGGACACTAAATGCTATAATTTTCAATTTAATAAATATAAAAAATTATTATATGTCAATTAATAAAAAAAAATAAGTTTTTTTATGTCGATTTTAAAACTTTCATTCATATATTATGCCATCCCAACTAATTGAAGGCCCAGAGGCTCTTGAATCTGATTGGCTACAGGCTACAGCCCAAGTGCATGAAGCTCAAGCCTACTATATCTTAAGATTGTGATAGGCATTTTCTATGGAGAACGCCCATCAAAGGATAATCAATAAATATGTATATTTTTCGCATATATATTTAGTCAGTGGCCATAATTATGCTTAACCAAAAAGCGAAATGTGTTAAACGATAAAGACAAAATTAGATGGGCTTAATAAAGTGATATCAACAAGCATCTCGATTTAATCTATTCAAAAAATAATTTTAACGAAATATATCTCCTAAATTTACTGAATATGCTAAAATCCATTGGGAACCTTAAGTTTTAAAAAGTCCTTTTGTAAGCATGTGCTCGGGTTTGGTGAATGGTGACACAGGGTCTATTTAAAATAATAATATTTTTAGAGAAATATAACTCTGGAATTTATTACATATACTAAAATCTATTTTGATGAGCCTTTTTAAGTTTTAAAAAAGTCTCCTTAGAATATGTTGTGATACAGGGTCAAGCCAAGTACAGACTTCAATGAGATATATATCACTTGAAAAGTCTTAAAGTAATTTGAATTGACAAGAGTTTTCTTTTGATTTGGCTACTCTTTTAACTTGGTTTAATTAATTGGCAGTCCAAATCTTAAAACTTTTGAGATTGACTTTTAACTTTACACACTCTCTCTATCTATGTCGTAAAACATATTTCCTCCGCCTTTAAGCTACTTGTCACTTTTCGTTTAGAAAATATAATTAAATAAATTTTAGTTAATATTTTAAAATATATTTATTTCGCGATATTGATATGAAAAAAATTAATAATTTATTTTTAGCATAATTTTTAATTTCTAAAATTTATAATTTTAAGATATTAAATTAATCTAATTTAATTTAATTTTGAATATTAATGAAATTGACTCTCAAAAAAATTGAAAGATGACATATATTTTGAGAAGGAGGAGATAAGACTATAGTATCTCTTTACTAATAGTTATATCAAAATTCTAATAAATACATAACATGTGTTTGTATATATAAGATTAACACTTAAGTAACCATGCTTAACTTAATAATGTACATTTTCACCTCATTAACTGAATCATTTAACTTCAATAAATTTAGATCGTTTGCTTACTTCTTTTGCCCTCCAATTAAATAATTCACCAAACAGGAAATAAATGGGAGGAAAAACAAAACTCTTTGCTTAAAAAGGATTCATATCTCCTTTGTCTAGTTGAAAATGAACTCCCTTCTTTTTATCCCTCTATAATTTGTTTGTCCTCCGAAAAGGAGCTAATGATTGTGAGTATCATCTCCAAGTCTCTCAAGCCTTTATATTGTTTTTATTTTAATTTATTTATGTCTCCATTTTTAGTTTTAGGAATAATTTGTTTGTCTTTCATGGAAAAACAACATTGATTGAATTCCATTATTAAATCATTTAATTTGTTATTAGAACAGAATTTTCGTTCAACTCTTCTCTTAGTGTTTCGAGTATTTTATTACTTTGTAAAATCAATCACTATATATATATACACAAAGGAGACTTAAAGACATGGTGATGTGGTATGCCTCTAAGGCCTCCATTCTTATTTTTCTTTTTTCTTATTTTTTTGATTTTTTTTTATTTTAAAATTATTTTTTATTTTATTTATTTAATTAATGTCATTTAATGTTATCATTAAACAAACTCCACTAAATAAAATAAATAAATAACAATAAAAATAAATTAAATTAAAATATAATAAAAGTGAAAAATTTCTAACTTCAAAGTTGCTACTGAAGCAATTCTGGTTTGATACCCAACTTTCGGGCCACAAATGGTGTAATATATGACAAGGTAGACCCTGGATCAATCAATACATAAATAGGGTATGAGCAGATAATCAAATTACCTGTAACCACGTCGGGAGATGCCTCTGAATCCTGCCTCCCTGGTAATGCATAGGTACGGCTGGGGCCTGCACCTGAGCCAGAGGCTCCTGATCTACCTCAGCCCCTATTTCCTAAACCTGAGGGTCTGTGCCCTACTGGAGCTCGTGGCCCCGCTGATGTTCTATCCAGACTATCCCGGCTGCCCTGCCCTCTAGCCAGACAATATCTCATTAAATGCCCTTCCTGTACGCAGTTATAACACCCTGAGAAGCCTTGCCTGCAGGCTCCAGAATGGGGTCGGTGGCATATGGGACAAGGGGTAGGTACAAATCTACTCTGTTCTACCCTCCGCTGCTGAGGTGATGCTACTGTCCGTAAACTGCTACCGGACTCTGACTGACTCCGGCGAACAAATCTGCCTCTCCGCTGCTGTACCGGAGGTAAAGATCTGGGTGGCCTATCTGAAACCCGTGGTCTCGGCCCCCTAGGGATTTCCCCCTGAATCTCAACGGGTCTGTTTCAACGATACTGCTCCGGAGTCGCCTGCCTGTGGCCCCGCTGCCGTTGTCTCAGGCCCTCAATTGTCTGTGCGAAGGCCTGTACCCTGGCTATGTCCATGTCCTCTCTCAGAGTAGCCATCATGCACGTCTCTATGTAATCTGAATTCAGGCTGACAAGGCCATCATGATATCTAGTTATAATTGGAAAATGAAATCAGATGCTAAACTGAGCTATGACCGACAACGCCACCAATCAACAGCTAAACAGGGCCCCACACGGCCAACACACATAGTCTAAAATACATATGGGTCCCATACAACCGATATCATCTAACCACAGGGAAGTAATGCAATCTGCAAGCCTCTAGGAGTAATAAGATGGTCGGGATAGGGCCCCAGCCTACCCATACTATATAAACAAAAGAAATAAACCTCTATCACACACAAGCTCCGGAAGAAAGGAGCTGATGGCTCCGTACGGCTGGCTAGAACTACGAGGGACTTGCTCCTCGTCTATCTGCACCTGCAGGAAAGAAATGTAGCGCCCCAGAAGAGGGCGTCAGTACCACAGGTACTGAGTATGTAAAACAATAACTCTAAATAACTGAAAGTAAGGAAATAGAACTGACAATAACAGAAGTAAAGAAAACGGACTGAGAATGACTGAAGTAGTGAAATCAGGACTAAACATAACCGTGATAAGGAGGGTAGGGGTCATACCTGACAAACGAGGCATCCTACTGTCTAACTATCAGTAACTAAAGCAAACAAAAACCTTACCTGGCCCCCATAAGCCGGAAGGTACAATCAGCACAGAACAACCCACCTGGGCCCCCATTAGCCCTAGTGAGTACACCTCAATCTATATACCCTTATCCAGGTCATACTGAGTCAACCACCAGCTATAAGCGTCCTGCCGATCCCCTGGGTCTGCAACTGGGCCCGTTCGGCCCCTGACTGTAGTTATGTCTGAGTCTGAGTCCGAGTCCGGAGGACTCCTGATATCTACACCCTGGGCGTAAACGCTTGGGGGGTGTGATAAGGCCAACCACGGCAATATGAGGATCTGGATCCCTATCTTCGTCCCTTGCGGATAGCATGCCGCTCTGTAGAGCTACGTATCCTCGCCCCTGGTGGGCGGCGACACAGCTATTAACCCTGGGGTGGTCATAGAAGCTATACAGGTATAATACAACCCAAAACAATACAATTTGCGACTCTCAACTGACAACAACAACTGAACATGATAACATACTCTTGACATGCTTTACTAGGATTCATACTGGATTACTATGTTGAAGAAACTAACTTGCCGCAAGAAAATGCCTTAACATACCTCGTTCGCTGTTTACCGATTAACTGGTGAGTTCCAATTAGTATTCAATAGCTCTTCCCAGTGGAAAGATAGGACTAATCGGCAAAAAGGAAAACTTTATATATAAATATTAACTGTATTCCCAACTTTATGAAACACGGTCGAAACCTCGTTATTTCTTGAAAGTCTAGAAGGGAGAAATGCTTACTTTAAGCCTGGGATCATATTGACACAAGTTTGGAGCAATTCCAACAACTTTGTCTCGGCGGAACGACGATTCACCAGGCGAATTTCACGAAACTAACTCCATAGAAATGCTCCCTGCAGCCTCAAACATCGATACCCGAAGTTAATTTGGATTTGGACGGTGTTTAGCGGCGTAATCGGATGAAAATTAAATATTTTCCTTCGTCCCTATTCTTTGTTGGTCGTGAT